>JAZDUA010000294.1:91465-1291465 GCA_038098605.1 Gryllus longicercus | reverse complement strand
TTTTAGTTTTTGAACACTGCTAGCTTCTTTGGAAAGACGCAGCAATATCCTCTATAAAAGTATATATTCCATTTTTCATTGAGAACAATTAATATATTGGGCTTTTTTAGGGGACATTTTGGGATTAAAATATTTTACAAATATCCACAATAATCCACACAAGCACCGGAAACACAATGTACTAATTTCACTATTCACAAGACGCTGTCTGCCATGTGTTCATTAGTAATCAATAACTTTAGATCTTGTTTTCAGGCGGTAAAAATGTATCAATGAGTCAGCAACAGCGAACGTAATTTCACGACGAACAAGCTGTGACATTGGCAGGTTAATGCATTAATGAGTCCGCCTCCTTCAGTGACCCGTCTCAAAGTACAAAAGTTTTGTTTTAAATGATCTTAATTTTTCGATGCGAAAATATTAATTTAAGAATAATAAAGAACACTAAAACTTCGTTTTAAATGACGATTTCTTTTGAAATATTTGGAGCCGTTTTTAAGCGCTACAGTAAATGTGAAATTTGAAGCACTTTTTCACAGAATAGTAGTGTTTTGAGTTGAACATTTGAATAACACTGCAAAATGTGTAGGTATTGCCGATTTGGCAGTGCATAAAAAGAGAAGTAAAAAGTTCTATGCAAAAATGGAAGTAAAACAAAAGTTTGCGGGAAATAAAAGGTTGCAGGACTATGTATTGATTACATGCAAAGTATTGAACGTCCAAGATAAACGTGCAAGAAGCTTATTATTTACGGCAGCTCACGTGTCTTTTCTGTGTCACGGATGTATAAAATAATAAATCAACAATTTACTGGTATCTCTACCATGTAGGTACTGTCAAGAAAGAACCAAACGAGGTTTGCTCTTTTTTGCATGACTATATTAAATCTGAATTACAAGAAACTGTGAAGGAAGTAGATTTATTTTCTGATGGATGCCGTACTCAAAATAAGAACAATACAATTATCACGGTAATGAACTACCTTGTAAAAACTGGAATATTCAGTAATGTATTCCAGTACTATCCTCTCCACGGTCATTAATTTCTCCCATGTGATCGAACATTTGCTGGCATCAAGAGACTAATACGTCGAAGAGATAGAATATATTCATTGTACGAATATATTGAACTTATTGCTCGCCCATATCAGAAGCAAAGCATACTAGTCAAACTCATTGGTACACAAGATATCGTAGAGAACAAAAAATGGTGGACGAAATTATACAAGCGATCTTGCTTGTCTGAAGACAGCCGTGGAATGTCTGGTGAAGGTAATCGGAAAGTAACTTTTTCTGTTGCAAAATTATGTTTCCACCGCAGGCAATCATTTTCTGGACAAGTAAAATGTTATGAGTAGGTTGATGGCCTCATACAATATCGATTTTCACTTTTCAAGAATCAAAATGTAGGATCAATGTTACCTTCAGAAAAAGACTTACAATAAGGTGGTTCCAATAAATATACTAAAATTGCTGGAAAAAACAAAATCGATCCAATACATTCCTGCAAACACATGTTTTTATGATAACTTCAGATATTGGCCAAGTAACAACGCCAACAGTAGAAGACGAATATAGAAATAAGACTAAATTGTATTGTAAAGCCGTTAACTTAGTGTGTGATGATACTGCACAGTACTGATGAGACATGGGTAATTTCGCAGGCAGCTGAATCACAGAAATAAGTCGGGAAATTGTAACTCTTTGTTTAATTAGGCCTCTCCCGCACGATCTCACCGCTAGTCTAGTGCCAAAAAGTTTATTGTGTTTGTACAAATTATTTACGTTTACATTAACTCTTAATTCCATTGTTTTTTCAGTAATGTCCTTTTACTATCATTAGTCATTTGTGTCAGTTAAGTTTCAAGAAGTAAGCATTCATTCAAACCAATCAAGCCAGTTTTGAGATAGGATGAGATGAGATCTTAGGTATTGTAAATGTTTTTTGCCAAGGGCCAATACTTGCCCGGGGAACAGAGTTCATATCTCTGCCTTAAACGGAGTTTTGGAATACCCAAGCCCTCAACTGGTTGGGTCATTCGAAGAGAATTTTAAATAGTTAAAATTTTGATAATATTTTGTTTATCTCAAAATATTGGTCAGATCATAAAGGATTATCTCTGCTTTAATTTCAGATTTACTTTCTTGAGATCATAACAACCTATACTTTTTCTAAGTAATACACTTTTTACCTTTTTGAATACTGGCGAAACAAAAATACTAATAAAAAAATATTCATTGCTTTTGCAAAAGTGCGCCATCTTTCCTGTACCGAAGTATTGCACTCGCATTGCATGTTTATATCACGAAATGTTTAATGTTTAAGCTTCAGACGTTTGTAGTTGCTAGCCTACCCCTGAGTTTTTCTGATACTAACCTTTTTTGTTGATAGGTGAATGGAATTATGCATCAGAGAAAACCAACACAATCCAGATACAACAGAACCACACTACAGACTTGGATTGTATCCCTAAGAGTAGCTTCAGCAACTATGACCAGACCACGCCCCACGAGAACGCGCTCCCTAACTGCAGCAGCCTCAGAGGAAAAGCTTTTAAGTGTTCCATTTGCAATACGTTGTTCAGTAGAAATGGGGAGTTGCGTAGGCACTTGCGCACCCACAGTGGTGAGAAACCTTTCCAGTGTTCCATTTGTGTGAAGACCTTCTCTAAAAAATATACCTTGAATAGTCACATGCGGACCCACACTGGTGAGAAACCTTTCCAGTGTTCCGTCTGTGAGAAGACCTTCACTGAAACAGGAAACTTGGCTCGGCACATGCGCATCCACACTGGTGAGAAACCTTTCCAGTGTTCCGTCTGTGAGAAGACCTTCACTGAAACAGGACACTTGGCTCGGCACATGCGATCCCACACTGGTGAGAAACCTTTCCAGTGTTCCATCTGTGAGAAGACCTTCACTGAAAAAGGAATCTTGAGTAAGCACATGCGCACCCACACTGGTGAGAAACCTTTCCAGTGTTCAATCTGCGAGAAGACCTTCTCTCAGAAAGGACACTTGTATACGCACATGCGCACCCACACTGGTGAGAAGCCTTTCCAGTGTTCCATCTGTGAGAAGACCTTCACTATTAAAGGAACCTTGAGTAGGCACATGAGCACACACACTGGTGAGAAACCTTTCCAGAGTTCAATCTGCGAGAAGACCTTCACTGAGAAAAAAAACGTTAGTCACATGCACACCCACATTGGTGAGAATTAAGTAGGTCAAAAATGACCTACTTAAGGGCGGGATTATATTATTAGGAAACGCCGATGTCTACAACTACAACACTATATTTCATTGGTTGTTGATTCGTGAGACTGACACCTTGGCCTGAGGATACTCCACTTGCCCTTTTGCAGATGACGTAATGACTTCAGACGAGGAAGAAGCCCGATTGTCATCATGTGCTAGATCTTATCCTTGCCTTCCAATGCAGATTAGCAGGAGCTATTACACTGTGAGAATAATAATTAATTTACATTTTATAAATCATACCAAATATAAATCCACTTCAAAGAACGTTACCTGTTAATTGTGGGATTAATGTAGCTGATTCCAATGCATCAGTCAATATGGCAGAACCTCCTGTTTAAAAAAATTGTTAATATTATCTCAGTTCAAAGAATTCAAACCAAATGTTATGTGTGGTCTAAATGCACGAATGTAATTGAAAGGGTCTTGGAGCACATTATTAAGACTGTGGTATTAATTGTTTTTATTTCGAAATTATGATTTTGTTTAATTTTTAAAAGATTACACGGAAATATACTCACGAAAACACGGAACTGAACTACAGCATAATTTCCTTTTGGGTAATTAGCAATGAAATCCTCAGCCCTGAAATGTGCACTACATTTACCTCTGCCTCCGCATCGGATTCTTGCAAATTCTCTCCACTTTTACGGGATGAACGGTCTTGCCTCTGAGAAAAAATCTATGGTAAATGACACTTTCCTCTTAGCTCGCCATGGATCGGGAGCACGCACATAGTATACAACACGTGTTCACTGTTGTTGTTTTTTTTTATTTTTTTAATTTTTTTTATTTGAGATGAAAAATTTCAATATGAAGAGGATAATGAGATGTAACTCATATATTTGTGGGTCCTAAGGGGGCCGCGATCACCAATAATTTGAATTGGCACCTTTAGGAGCGTCGGTGTCGGCCGTCCGGCTAGTTAGGGGAGGCCTTGGGGAGTGAGTAGCGTGTGGGCCAACTTGACCCGCGAGCAAAAGGTATTCAGCCTTGTTCTGAAATCTGCAGCGGTCGAGATCGATCGCGCGTCGTTCTGGAGAACAAGCATCGCAGTTATACGTAAGTAAAACGCAACGAGGCTTTTTCGACGTGTTTCTCCAATGTACTACAAGTCTACTAGGATATAATAGTTTTGTGTTTAATCTTTCACTTTGTGGGGAACTCAGTAAAATGGTTCCAGTTTCTTGAAATTACGAAGCACCGAACGCGAACGAGTAAGATATTGCATGGCAGAACATTTTAATATAATGCTCGCGTATATTAGGCGGCATTTGTTCCTGTGTTTGCAGCAGAAACAAATGAGAAAAACGAGCAGGCCACTCCAGTGAACGAACTATTTTCTTAAATAAAGCGCACAAATTGTGAGTAGTCAAAATCATGAACACCAAATTCGCGAGGGAAAGCGCATGAACGTGTGTGAATTAGACGAAGATCTGATGGGAAGATGAGGACCGGTTGGAGCAAAAGAACGAATATCCGAAGCTGCGTATGAATAGGACTACGGAAGAGGACTTTTGAGGCGTAGAACGGCCGCCGACCTTGTCTGTTTGCAGCCAGCGGTGCGCCTTGGAGGCGCGTCGGCGTTGCTGTGTGCGATTCGACCTTTGCTGGGGGGAGAGGGACGACAGCAGACGTCAGCAAAACGTTAAGTGGATCTGAATTTGATTTTTTGTGCGTCGAGTGAAAACGTTAGGGAAGCGTTAGTTTTGAAGGGTACGTGCAAAGAACACTGCAGAATATTTAATCCGAAATTTTTATGTAATATAAAAAGTTGCTAACTATGTTGGCTAACCGAGAAATAATTGAGTTGATTTATGACTGTATATCTTTTAAAAATAAAACAGCTGCAAAATTAGAATAAGAACTTATATAGAGGGGAATTTATGTAAATTGAATGTAATTGTGAATTTTATGTTAAAGTGCAAGCAAGGCTTAATTAGAGGGCCCGTTTATTGAATACAGCGTAATCTAATCTTAAAATATTGCCTTGTATTTTCGTACGGGATCGTATTAGGAAAGGTAGCAAAAGAGTTAAGTCCCAAATGGTAGAAAAGAATAGTTTCTATTTCTCTCCTTTGAAGATGTATTTGGAATATTTGTGATAAGTGCTCTTTGCGAGCTATCGCCTTCAACTGGTTAAGGCAAGAGGGGGAAACAAGGTCCCCCGTCAAGAAAAGTTGGCCGATTAATACCGTACACGGCAACAGTTTCGACCGCCATGTTTCACGTCCCTGCAAGCTGCATACATCTACTTACTTCTTACCTGTAACTAGTTATTGAAAGTTTCTTTCTCAACTTTGTCAACATCAGCATATACAGTTGTTCACTTGTAATCAGGCAGTGATTGTAATGGAAGAGATTCATATTTCGTCGGAATGCATTATTAAAATAGAACCGGTAAACATTAAAACAGAAGCTGTAAGTCTCATAATTGAGGTTGATGTGTTATTAACATTAAGTCATTGAAGCTCAATCTCATTTGTAAATATGATCTAAGTGCAGCATATGTTGATGCTATGCATAATTCATAGTGATTGTTTATTTGTTACCTGTAGATTAAAGAAGATCCAATTGATGTGAATAAAGATAATTGCTGGAATGCTTTCGTGAGTAATATTCACATTAATGGCATAATGTAATCAGTGTTGTGTGGTAAATGAAAATTAATTGATGATTTGATATATTGGGGTTTAGAAGAAGTATTCATTGTTACGAAAGTGCAGATTTTTCAGCACTGAAGAGTGCTGAGAGTGAGTGTGTTAGTTTTCAATGCTCAATACCTAGGTTGAATTCCTGATTGGACCAGGAGAAAATTCAAGGTTCCACAGAAATGTCTTATTTGTTGTGCCGAATAGAGAGCTGTAAATTTTAGGGTGAATCTGCGTAATGCTTTTGGATGTTGATTCTTGAGCGGCGTTTGTAATTAATAGCTTGGTAAGGAAACCAGGTACTATTACAGGTCCTGTACTATGTACCTCATTGCCTGTATGTCATCTTCAATATAATACTATTCGTGTGTGTGGAGATCTAAAAGAAAGAGAAGGTTTCAACATCACTGGAAAGATGTAAGGATATTTGATTTTAAATGCCCTATCAACCATTTCGAAAGTGAAATTTCATTTTTTTTTTTAATTTCAAGATATTGAAAGGGAAGTTTTGCTTTTATGTTGTATAAAATTCAACTGCATTCATCTGTATATTAAAAAGGAGCTTATAGAGAAAATATTCTTCAGTGTGTTCTTTCAGTGAAATTTCATCTAGCAGTTGTGTGTTTTGAATGATATTTGTAAAATCTACTACTGCAATGACTCCTCCTTTGCTATTATCCTGAATTTATTTTCAAATTCAGCCTTATTTTGCAGATCTCTCGCCATAGCACATTCAAACACGAATTGTGTACCCAAATAACTTAAGATTATTACAACTCTTTTGAAGAAAATTAACAAAGGAGATGCAAATCTTTCAATATGTTTTTGAATCCATCAATATTAATCCAAAAACGTTTAACAATATACGTGCATAGTTTTCCTAACCATGTATTGATAGTTACATAAATATACCTATATATCTATGTATTTACAGTTACATAACAAGTTCATTCAATAAAAACATTAAATATCGTGAAAATAACATGAAGTGAATCAGATGCTGAGTAGACAATATTACCTATATCACAATAAATTTTGTTACTACTTAAGGGTTAATGAAATATTGTACACCTGCCCATGAAAACAATACAAATGTTACTATCTCTGTCAAATAATATACAATTTCTCCCATCTTCTTTTCTTACCCCTTGAAACAAAATTGAAGTTTTGGACATTTTTTTCCTGTAGACCTATTGACTTCGAAGCCACTCTTTCAGTTTTCCACAATAGTTCAAAAACAGCAAGTAAATCTAACAAAGGTTATTCAGTGTTACCAAAATTCACTGTCCAAATGGTAATGTTTGAATAGCTTGTTGAAGCATTGAGTACTGAACATAAGAATTGTTACAGGCAGTTTGCTGGGAATAATTACCTGTCCATGTGATTACAGCTGCCCATACCAATGTGAATGTGGCAAAAGAAAGAAGTGTGGGAAGTGGAAGAGGGACAGATTGGAATGATGCAAGACTAAAGGGGAGGACTTGAGTTTGAAAGCAGGGTATGGTAGGGCATTGGCAACTCAATTATAGAATTCATTTCTGTTTCTTGTCTAATAGATAATTGTAAATAAAACGCTGGGCAATACTAAGAGTACAATATACATAAAGTAGTGTAGTTCCTTTCATTCTTTGAAACACTAGTGGGTATAAAGATAAGCCGAGATCTTTATTATTTGCATATGGATATGTATGTTTATTGTTACTGTTTCTAAAACTAAAACCTTTTTTTAAATAATCCTTATTTTTTGTTCGCATTAACTGCAAGGTCATTTCCAACCATTTATACAATACTTTACAAGTCATCATATAATATTATAACCCCTAGAAATTATAATTCAATATAAAAACGAGTTATTTCCGTTCGTAAGTTTGAAAGACAAAATTTAAATTTAATATGTCGTATGTAGCACTCAATACACTGATCTGTCTATTGAGATATGATGATAAGTTTTAGAATATTACACGAAATACAAAGTGGTGGAGATTCTTTATTGAACAGATGTGAATAGGTAAGTCGTCTATGTCCTATGCGAAGTTTTGCAGAGTAGTTTCTTCTTGTTGAGAGCGAAGTAGCATAATTATGAAAACTACTTGAGGAGGTGACAAGAATGAGTATACCACATTAGTGTTGCACTGGACCTTAATACTTGTATGGAGTTTTTTCCTGGTCTTGTGAATCTGTTTTTTCTTGGAGAGGGTTTTATGTGCTATGTTAGCAACTGAATCCACCAGATAATATTAGCTTGGAATCCTTTGTGATGCTATCCATATAAGAATAATGACTATATTCTTATTTGCCAAATCATTGTATATGTGGTTGACTCCAGGAATATTGGCGTTGACTCCCTAAGACACAGGTCCCGTTTCACTAACATTACAAATAAGCTAAAGAAGATTCGATTATGCTGAATCACAACCTGGTCTATTGTGAACACAGTCCTAGAGATTAATTTTATCTTGGATGTTATTAGGCTACTAAAAGGGCCTTTGGAGTGTGGGATGCTGTTTCATCAGTGCAATAGGCATTCAACGATGTTAAGACTGCATTATGAAACTTACAGAGTACAATGCACTGAAGTATGGAGAGAGCATAAACTGTGGAGAAGGATCCAGAGAAATTGCTAATGAAAAGTGTACGAAGTAAACAATTGTTTTATTTTGTGGCAAATAAAGATAATGGAATTTTCAGTTCATGCTATTAATCAATTCTGTTGTATCTCTGTATTAATAAAATCAATGGAGACATTTTTTTGTTAAGGTTTAAAAACTACGTAATTTTTTACATATATTTTTCACTAGTAGTTTGCATGAAGTATTAACTAAGTGAAATAGCCAATAAATGTCAGGAAGTTTAGGGTTCTTATTGTTTTCAAGAATTGGGTATATGATTGATTCTCTCCAAAAGTTGGGAAAAGAACCAGTTAAGAGGAGATCATTAAATGAAGAAGTCATGTATTGTATTGCGGTTTGACGAAGTTTTCTTAGTAATATGTTATAGACACCATCTGGTCCAGGACTTGCTGTGCACAGTTTATTCTGAATGTTGTTGATTACACAGGGGGTAATTGGAAGGTTTAATTCTGAATTATAGTTATAGCAGATATTTTTGCATGTTTTAATGAATGAATATTTATTTAAATGGTTTGAGCGAAGTTTATGAGTGAGGTATAGAGTGCTCTTAATATTAGTGAGAGTTCATAATGACATAAAAGCTGACTAGATTGGGTCGTTCTTAATTTAGACATCATCTCCTATCTTGATATTGAGGCTAAGATGAATGTGGAAAGTGCAAGAAAAAGATTGAAAATGAAGACTTGGTGGGGTGTGAAGGTGTATGCTAAGAGTTGTTTCATCCAACATGTGCTAAGATTATGGCTCAGGAATTGAGAATAATAAAAAATAAAATAAGCAAATGAAATGGGTGTGTGAAGAGTGTAATGAAGAATATGTTCACTTAATTAATACTTCACTAAAGAGAATGATGAATGAAATGATGGATACAGTGAAGTCAATGATGAAAAGTGGTATCAAAAAAGCTAGGCGAAATATTGAGGAGAAACATGGGAGTTAGAAACAAAAATGAAACAGCGAAAGCATTCTATGCGTATGCAGTAAATGAGACCAAAGAAGTTCTTATAGTACAACCAAAGAAATGAAATCTGACAAGTGAGGTTACAAAGAACATATGTAAAGAAATGTTAAAACCTGTAGACATTAAAGTAGAAATTGAAAATCTCAGGAAGATAAGAAATGGAGGTATTGCCATAACTTGCACAAGCAAGGAAGAAATTCAGAAAATAGATGCCGAAGTCAAGGGAAATATGGGAAATGAATATGTGGTAAATATTCCAAAATTGAAGAATCCAAATCTGAGAGTTTATGAAATAGAAGAGGTGATGGATGAATTTGAGTTGATAACGGCCACAAGGAATTAAAATCCTGAAATAATTAAAGCAGACTGAGAGATTCAAGTGAGCATAAACAGGAAATTCAAAAACGCATATTTGGTTGTTTTAGAAGTAGATCCCAGATATTCAACAGAGTGATGATGAAGAGAAAATTAAATGGCAACACTGTCAAGTTAATGAATATGTGAGAAATTTCCAGATGTATGAACTGTTATTACTTTGTTGCTTTTTTCTGGATCCAACCTTCAATTCCTTAATTTTCTCTCTCTTCACAGATAAACTTCAGATACAAATTGTGGTGCTGCTTCTTGAAAGGGCATTAAAAATGTTTTTACAAAATATGACAATGATCTTGATCAACATATTATTGGTGTTTGTTGTGCTGTATATTATACATAACGCAATCTCGAATGCTGCGGATGTTCAACCAGTAGACATTGAAAGCATCAATATTAAAATTTCAGTTTTAGGTTAGCATAGTGGCGAAAAAATTTAAAAATTTTGCGATAAGCTTCATTGAGTATCAACTCATTTTTGGCAAGTGCATAATGCTTGCCAGCGTGAGGCTTGCTTGCCAGCATTAGAAAGGATTTGAAAGGATGTTTGAATGTTTGAAATAATGAAAGAAACCATTGAAGTCTTATTTTCTTTCGTTATACAAATGTCCCCTTACAATTAATTTTTTTTTGAAAAGGACAGTGCAAAGTTACGGTTGATATTTCTGCTTTTGCAGGCTGTAGTTTTCCTCGATGCAGTGAAAAGTAAAGGAGAAAATTGCAACACTTTTGAACTGCAGAAGTATTTGATCATTTGGAAATACAATTGAAAGTCCAGTTGCATTATTAGTAACTGCGTATCATGATAAAAAATTATTTTCAGCAGTTAAACGAAGATTAGCATTATTACATCTTCCTTGGTTTTACTCTTTCATTTTTATTTTTAACTGTCTAGATTATGTAGAAATTTGATTGTCATGTATCATTGACTTGCAAATCTTATATTATCTCTCATATCTATATTATCTCTTATATTATCAACTCATTTTTGGCAGGTGTATGATGCTTGCCAGCGTGAGGCTTGCTTGCCAGCGTTAGAAAGGATTTGAAAGGATGTTTGAAATAATGAAAGAAACCATTGAAGTCTTATTTTCTTTCGTTATACAAATGTCCCCTCGCAATTAAATTTGTTTTTGGAAAGCACAGTGCAAAGTTATGGTTGATATTTCTGCTTTTGCAGGCTGTAGTTTTCCTCAATGCAGTGAAAAGTGAGGAAGGAAATTGCAACACTTTCGAACTGCAGATGTATTTGATCATTTGGAAATACAATTGAAAGTCCAGTTGCAATATTAGTAACTGCGTATCATGATAAAAAATTATTTTCAGCAGTTAAACGAAGATTGGCATTTTTACATCTTCCTTGGTTTTACTCTTACATTTTTATTTTTAACTGTCTAGATTATGTAGGAATTTGATTGTCATGTATCATTGACTTGCAAATCTTATATTATTATGTTAATTTTTATATTTTGTGTTTTTCTTTTCTGGTCATTTACGAAAATTATTTGAATATTATGTAATGTAAAAAGGTATGCGACAAAGACAAAATTAATCTGTGGACTAACAAAAAAGCATATTCTGTTGCCATGTGTCTCCTAACTCTAAGTATTTTAAAAGAAGGCATATTCCAATTAATTAATATAAAAAAATGTGCCTAATATGGTTTTGTTTTACCGGCTGGTGATTCTGAAAGGGAAAGAGTCGCCAATACATGGAAAAACTCTCTGAAAAGATTGAAGTGAGCATAGGAACTGTGAAAACTAAGCTGTTTCTGAAACATAATTTACGTAATGCATGTTCCGAATTCTTAAACTATTTTTGGAAGCAATGCAAGCTTTAAAAATATACCTTATTTGGAAAAGTCTGTCTCGACAAAATCCAAAATGATAGACAAACAAGATTCATTTTTATGAATTACACTGCAGATTTGGTCTGTTAAATATTTTATTGTATCCTCAGTAATATTACTTTTCTGGAAAGCATCATCATCATCATCATTGACAGCAAGGATTAGACCTCTTGATCTGTTCCGTCTCAGAATTGTTCATGCCATCTCTTCAAGGGACGTCCTACATTTCTTTTTCCTTTAGGTTCATGTTGAAGAATAATTTTACACTCTCTATGTTCTGGCATTCTCAGGACATGGTCTTTCCAGTTTTCTCGATATTTCTTTATGGTATCTATAACACGCTCAATATTTAGTTCTTCTCTAATATCTACACTTTTTTTGTGGTCTAAGAGTGAATATCCTGCCACAAAACGAAGAAATCTCATTTCTGCAAATTCAATTCGGCACATCTGATCTGATGTTAATGTCCATCACTCACTTCCATAAAGTAGTAATGGCAAAGCAATAACTTTGTAAAATCTGAGAAGAGTTTCTTTTTGCGCATTATGCTGTAGAGTTCGCTGTAACATTCCCCAGAAATATGTGAAGTTGTTCAGCTTTATTTCCATATCCCTTGATTTTATATAATTAAAATGATATCCAAGATATTTAAATTCATTAACTTGTTCAATTATTTGGTCATATGTAACTATCTTCGCTCTTAAAGGTTCAAGTCCATTAAATGCCATCACTTTTGTTCATACCTACTCATTAGCAACCTGACTTAACTTGTGGACTGCTATTTGATTTCCATATTCAGATTTTCCTATGATAAGCTGGTCGTCGGCAACAAGTATTGTCGACATTATTAGTCTTAAAAACATCATTTAAAGTCTTCAACCATTTTTTAATGATCACGTCCATATATATATATATATATTCAAAAGCGTTGGCGAGAGCGGGCATCCCTGTCTTACTCCCTGGTTTATATACGCTGATTCTTTTCCATTTCTTAGCATTCGGATCGTGATTTTATTATTTTGGAATAAAGATTGAATTGCTGTAATAAGATGGGAAGGGAGTCCAATATTCTTCAGTGTTTCCTATAATAATCTTCTTTTAAGGCTATCAAATGCTTTTACGTTGTCAATAAAGATATAGTATGTCGGTTGTTTAAATTCCCTTTGCTTTTCAGTAAGTTGTGTCAGTACAAAAACACAGTCTGAGCATGATCTACCTTTTCTGAAACCATGTTTGTGTCAGATATTTGAGTTTCAGCAATAGGCACTAATCTTTGATTGATAATTTTTGCATAGATTTTATAACAGGAATTTAGAAGACTTATACCTCTATAATTTGAACATTCAGATTTGCCGCCTTTTTGATATACTGGTTAAATTAGGGCTTCATTCCATTCTTCAGGCACATATCCAGTGGACCAGGAGATATTAATAAAGTTAAGAAGTCTCTGTGTAAATTGATTTGATGCATATCTAATCAATTCCATGTTTATTTTATCAGTACCAGGTGACTTTTTATTTTTGGTTGTGTTAATGGCTGCTTTCAACCCATCCATAGAGATCAGATCAATAGAATTACATGTATATTTTTGATTCCTCTCTCTTTTTCTTCATCGTCAGAGGTCCATAGTGATTTAAAGTAATATATCCATTTAGTTTCTGCAATTATATTTAATTGAACTTTATCTCTCTCTTGATTATTTAAATATTTTATATGCCTAACTTTGGTTTCCAAATATGTCATGTTCAATTTCGCTAACATATCATTTCCAACTTTAAGCATACAGACTTCTCTTTTAACTAAAGCAGATTTTCTTTTATATTCCATTCTATGATTCATATTCCCAGAAGATGAGAGGGACTTTAAATACGCTTCGTTTTTTTCTTTAATTAGTTGTTTGATATTATCATTCCAAAACCTCAGCCCTCGATTTGAGAATTTCTTTTTCCTTGACCCTATTGCTTCTGCGTCTGCCTGTGTTATAATTTCTTTAATGTTTGCTTATTCTTCATTTATATTGTTCCTTACAGGATTAATAAGATTTTTCTCGTTGAGTCTAGTGCTTACTTATCTTACTAAATCTTACTTTTCTGGAATGCAAACAGAGAAATTTGTTTATTATTATGTCAGTGTGAGTTCAATCATTATTTTTCTTGATCACCTTTTCAAAAGTAATTGAAAATTTGAAATTAAGAAAATCGCTGTGTAATTCGTGGCTTCCTCCCTGTCCCGTGGGTTATATATTTAGAACACTTCGGAATTTTAAAAAGGTAATGCATTACTCATCCATTATGCATTTATTAACAAAGATAAAAACAATGTTTGTTCGTTGGTTTGTCCTTAATGCGCTGCCGTACCGTTCATCCGATTGTGATAAAACTTTGACTAGTTATTGCTTGCTCGTGTGGAATAATATAGCCATTGTACGATGGGAATGTGCTTAAGACGGCGCACGTAGACGGGCGATGATAATAAATGAATGCTGACTCAAACGCCTCTGAACAGGGCATTCTACGCAATGGCGCTCAACGCAACACGCCACACCCTGAAGTGCGAGTATTAAGAGCGACTTGTTTGCATATTCTGCCCGCTCATCGCTTTGCAGCGCAGTTCCGTGTGGCCGCAAAAGTGCAATGCTGCCACACTTCCCTGCTGTGGAGCCATCCCTATCCTTTCGGACATCTATGGCTGATCTGAAAATAGAAAGAAAACATAGGTCAGAAATGACAATAGCCGTTCGGCGCGCTTTTGGCGTTGTTTACCGCAATTTTAATGCAAGTATTGGCGTCTCGCCTATTGTAGCATATCTCTCAGGCGCTTGTACGTAGCCGTGGGATCCGGCTCGTACAAATTTAAATGTAATATCATGTCATTATTTGACGTATTTATTTTTGAAACGAAAGTTTGAGCTAAGTTTTTAAAGTGCTCTTCGAGGAGCGGTAACTTTAATGCAGCGTGTAAATCTGCGATTCTAATATACATTGGCGCGCACAGTATTCTACGGAGGCACGCATTTTGAACTAATTGCAACTTATTTAAGTGCCAATGCGCCGCTATTCCCCAACTTGGGAGGCGTAGTCCATAATGGGCCTAATCATGTCTTTATATAAAAGCAGAGCATTCGCTGTGGACAGTTTGCTTCGCTTATGTAATAAGCTTTGCAACATGCCCAGGCGTTGCCAGGCTTTGCTAGCGACCGCGTCCGCGTGCTCGCGGAAAGTTAAAGCGCGATCCAGTGTGATGCCGAGGTACTTTGTGCTGGCGCGCCATTCAATGTTTGAATTGCATAGCGCGAGCGGCCGCGGCTGGTCGTATTTGTATCTGCGTGTGAAGAGCACTGCCGTGCTCTTTTCCACGTTGACTTTGATACGCCAGCGCTGCAGCCACTCCTGGATCTGTAACAAATGTAAATCCAAGTATTTAACAAGCAGATCGATTCTTTTGGACGTGGCAATTACTGCCTGTCGTCTGCGTACATGGCGAGCTCGGTTTGGGTCGAGGTAGGTATATCGCGCACATACAGGCAGTAGAGCACAGGGGAAATAATGCTCCCCTGAGGCACGCCCGCCCGAATATGGCGGGTGGTTGATTTCGCGTGCAGAACCGTCACTTGAAACGATCTGTTCGCGAGGAAGGAGTGCACTAAGCGTACAATATAGGAAGGGAAGTTAGCTTCGATAGGTTTCGCGAGGAGGCCGTCGTGCCAAACCTTATCAAAGGCGCTGGCGACGTCCAGGAAAACTCCACCAGTGAATCGCCGCTCGTTAAAGTTGCGCTGAATTCTGTATACTATGCGCACTAGCTGATGGGTGGTGCTGTGGTGCGCCCTAAAACCAAATTGTTCATTAATAAGGCCGTGCTTTTCGGTAAATTTTAAAATTTTCTTAAGGAGAATATTCTCAAAGAGTTTGCCGAGCGTGTTAAAAAGACTAATTGGTCTGTACGACTGCGGCAAACTCTTATTCTTTCCAGGTTTAGGAAAGTTTAGCTCGTGCGCGTGTTTCCATTGCGCCGGAAATAGCTGGAAGATTAAAATTGCGTTAAACAAACACACGATATAGTTTATGGCACTTTGCGGGAGCCTTTTCAGAACTTCGTTTCGGATCCCGTCCGGTCCCGGAGCTTTTCCGCTCCGTAGTGCTGCGATGGCGTCGGCTACTTCGGCGACGTCCGTTAGCTCCGGCTCGTCGGCGGGGCCGTGCAGGGCCGCTGCGACCGTGCAATGCACGCACTCGGCGTGCTCCGCAGGCGGCTGCTCCTCAACCGGCTGGAATTGCGATTCGTGGGAGTCAGCGAAAAGCTCCGCTTTCGCCTCGTTCGCTTCCACGTTGTCGCCGTTCGCGTTGCGCAGCGGCGGGACTGAAACAGAAGATTTTGTCAAAGTTCGCGTTAGCTGCCATAGTGAACTATCCTCCGGCTTTAGCTTTCTCAGTAGGTTACCCCACTTTGAGTTTCTGTATTCAGTTAAGGCGTCGTCTACACGCCGCCTTAACTGATTCAGAGCAAGCTTGTCTGCCGGATGTCGCGTGCGCTGCCATTCCCGTCGCGCCACGTTTTTGCGCTGAATCAGCGCGATTATTCTAGGTGGTAGCTCCGCTGCTCGCTGCTCGTTTCGCCCGGCGAAAGCGGCCGCATTCAGGCCATCTGTGATTGCCTCCGCAAGCTGTTTTGCCCCTGGCTCGATCTGCTGCGGGTCTGAGATGGGCTCTGCTTCCGGGAGGCGTTTCTTCAGTTCCTTCTGAAATAGAGGCCAATTAGTGCGTTTGCGGGCGGGTGGAAGCGCTAAGGAAGTTTGCAAATCGCTGCGTCCTATTTCGGCAATGACTGGGAGGTGGTCAGAGGAGAGCTCGCAGGCTGTGGTGAAGTGAATTGGGGCGCCAAGATCGCGGATGACGGCGATGTCCAAGACGTCCGGCCGTCTTGCGTTGGCGGGGAAGTGCGTGGGTTGCATCGGGCCTATCACCTCGTAGCCGTGCGTTTCCGCAAAGTTTTTCAGCTGTCGGCCACGAGGCGAGGTGATGCGGGAATTCCAAGACGGGTGTTTCGCGTTGAAATCACCCGCCAGGAGGGTAGGGATGCGGGCGAGCGGCTCCAGAAGAGCGTCGAAATCGCTCTGCTCTAGGGACGCATTTCGCGCCGGCGGAATGTAGGCCGATATGATGCGCAGCGGGCCCTTCTTCATCCGGACCGCAATCGCCCCGGCCTCGATGTACTGAAGCGGCGGAAAAGCTAATTCGTGATGCGCGATGTCGCGCCGCACTGAAGCTGCCTTTTCGCCGCCCGGGTTTGCATTCGGGAGCCGTGCTGATCTGTCTGACCTGTAACAAACGTAACCAGGGAGAGAGAAACGATGCTTAGGTTGAAGGTGGGTTTCGCCTAGCATCAGAAATGCTAAGTGGTGCTTTGCGGCGAATGCGGCTAGCTCCTTCTGTTTGTTCCTGCTTAAGATACCGTTGCAGTTCCAAAAGGCGAGCGAGAGGCGAGCTGGAGCTGCTGTAAGAGAATTGGTTTTTAAATTATTATCGATGGCCGTGTCAGCCATCACGGGGCGGAGGAGGCGGGGGCGGAAACGGCCGCTCCCTCGATCGCTGCGCCAGACCGACCTGCGTGATCATGCGCGTGCTGAAGCAGCAGCTCCATGACTACCTGCAGCATCAGCCTCGGCCAGTCGCTCGGGGAGCGTCCGGTGATGGTGCGGGTTATGGCGCGGATAGTCATGAAAGTATCCACGTTGTTAAGGGCCAGATCCTCGACGACATCGTGCATAAACGTCTTCTGCTCTTCCAAGGTGTAGGAAGGCGGGAAGTTCAGCTCCTCGTCTCTTCTGTACCCGCGTCGTCTCGCGGTCGGCTTTTCCGGGAGTGGCGATGGAGGCCCTTGTTGCGTGTGTTGTGAGGGCCGGGAGGGGGCGGCTGGTGGAGAGGCGGGGGCGTCGTCGGCCACGGCGGCGGCGCGGCGTGCGCTGCGGAAGCGGCTGCGGCGGCGGCGATGGGCTGCAGCGTGAGGGCGAGCGGGTCGACGCCGTCTCTGCGCTTGAGGCGCGGCGGCGCTCGATGTAGGCCCGGCGGGCCAGATCCTGGTGTCGGCGCTCCTCTCTGCGTCGCTGCGCCTTGCTCCCTCTGTAACAACGGCGCTGGTACTCGGGGCTGCTCTTGTACCGTGCACCGTGGTGGTCCGCGCTACAGTTAGCGCAGCGCCGCGACTCCACGGGCGGATTGTCCCCGAGGGGGCAGGCCGCCGTGTCGTGCGCCGCGCCGCACTTCCCACAGCGCGGGTGGCGTGCGCAGTGCCGCTGCACGTGACCGAAGTCAAGGCAATTGCGGCATTGCACTGGTCCTCTCGGTGGCCGATACCTCTCCACCGAGATCTTCAGTCCCCGAAGTTCCCTCAGCGCGAGGATCCTGCGCTGGTCCGGCTCGTCGGGCAGCGTGACGAGGACGAGCGGAATCGGCCGTCCTCTCCGCCCGTGTTTGCGGCTCGTCAGCCGCTCCGCCTTCTCTGCCTGAAAATTAAACCGCCCGAGGGCGGCGATTAGCGCTGGCGCGTCGGTCGTAAGCGGAACGCCGCGGGTAATCACCCGCAGCTTCCGCGCATTGCCGATGGAATACGTATGGTATTCCATCGTGTGCTCACGCAGCAAGGAAACGGAGGCCGTATAATCCTCCACCGAGGCCGTGCGGAGGCGTTTCTTCTGCAACGCGTCGCTTCTGCAACGACCGGCTCGCCGCAAACCCCTCGCAGAGCCTCCAGGAGGGAAAATACATCCCCGCATCCGAACACGTGGATAGGGGGTGGGCGTCGCTGGCGGCGGACGAGCGTGAACCCGTCGTCGTCCTCTTGCGTTGCTGCGGCGGCGTCCGGCATCGTAGCCGGTGAGCCGCTCCTCGCGGCGGTGGCTGGCGTCGGCGGCGATGCGATCGCCGATCGATGGGGAGCGGAAGGGCCGCTCCCGTTGCGAACAGAAGATGCGCGTAGGTCAATACAAATTCTTTCCGTTGACGGGGTGGCCATGCGCAGGCGCTTTGGCGACCCCGCGAGCCGACGTGCTCCGCGTCCGCGGCTGCCGCTTTCCCCTCCGGAGGAGTTTGAAATGCGGCGCCCGGCGACGCAGCGCTCGACATCTTTTTACGGCCCGAGGGCCTCGCTCGCCTATGCTCTTTTGTCCTAAAAAGGACTGTTGCTTCCTCGCTGTGCTCTCCTCAGGAACGTCCGTCCTCTTCGGCAGTCAGCTTCGGAATCCCAATCGCATATTCTGCCCCTGCGATTACGAAAGTGTGCCCAGGAGAGCCGGTGACAGGGGGACACGTACGGGAGAAGGAGAACGAGAGAGAAGGCGGGCAGGACAACGTCGGCCTGGTCTCGCTAGTTAACAATGAAAGTTAATGGCCTCATTATATAATCTGCAGCAATTTTAATCAATGCAATAGGAATGTGATCTCCAGGCTTTTAAGAATTTGTTATTAATGACATTAATTCTTCATTGGAGTTGCAAAAATAGAATCCTTTGGAGTTCCGTCTAAAGTATCTTTGACTATCATTGCGTGATGAAATTTTCGGCAATTTTTTGACCCAATTTTTACAAAGAATTCATTAATATGATATACAATTATTTATTAGTATGCAATTAGTATTTCAATTATCAGACAAAATATTTTGAATGGATAGTTTCTCATATATTGTTTTATGCAAGTCTTCGTTTAATTTTAAACGAAATTCCACATTTGATTTAAGATTGGTTGCTGATTTATCACCACTAACTTCGTTTTGTACAGGAGGAGTTGCAGCCTCCAACTGCTGTGTTTATTGGGCCACCAGTGAAGCAAGAAACATCATGTACTCACGAAGAAGCGGTAAGAATAACAGGTTGCATTCGCATTTCGACGTCGTGAATACTGTGTGGTTTCTGGTCCATTCTCTGCACTCATTCCCATTGCTCTCACTATTGTGAGTGTAGATGACTATTGCCATGTGTAACGTTTCTAGAGCATGTGTTTGTCATTGGAAGAATTTGTGAGCTCTTTATTTCGTTCCTGCCAGTTCACATCCTTGACGTTAAGTGGCATTCCAAGTTATTATTGTTAAAGGTAAACGTCTCATTGCAGAGCATGCCATTTTATATTTTGTGTGGGTAAGGGCTTAGTATAGAGCTATGCGTCTTCCTTGTATTTTATCATTCTCGGTGCATCTATTACGTCGAATTACATCGGAGCGACATTCTGATATGTCACAGTATCATTTAAAACGCATTTGTTCAATAATGCAATACTGTGTACAAATCGCTGCTAATACGTATAAATATCAACGTCGAGAGACAGTCATACATATGTATGTTCTTTGGCTGTGGTTAAGGCCTACCAGCAGCGTCCCAGCCTTGCGGCCATGGGTTAAGGGGTATGTGTGGTTTGTACATGGCCATCCCTAAGCTGTTATTTGTGGTAATCTCAACCTGAGAAGTGAGTTTTCGTAGCGTCACACAGCAACAGATGCTTGAACATTTCTAGGAAAGCGTACAATTAACTTTTGCCCCGTCCGGGAATCGAATCTGAGGTTGCGGCGTTGAAAGCGAGCGCGCTGACCAACGAGCTACCGAGTGCTTGAGACAATCATAAAAATTACATTTTTGTCATTTTTGAAAGGAAAAAAACAACAACAAATGGCGTATATGTAATCTTACGCAGTATATTTGGTACTATCCGTTCCTTTTATAGAAAAAATTTGGAGCCGTTTTGGGGAAAGTTTTGGGTTTTTTATATAAAACATTTCACGCAATCTTGCGCGAAAACTACTGAAATTTGAAAAGAAATAAATTAATAAGTAAAGTATACTTGATCTTAATCAAAGAACTAATTACGGAGAGAAAAATTTACTTGTACTTGAACAAATACTTAATTTCTTTTTTGGAATACCTAGTAATATGCTTAGTATGGAGAAAGTTATGTAATGCTGCAGAATATCAGTTTCCAAATGTCAACGGAAATACGTTTTCGCGTCCCCTGATAGCGAAAAATATATTATTTTTTTTAATCGTCCATCTGTGAACAGCACTAGACACTACATTAAACTTAGGATTTTTTCCAAACTGAATATTTCTGTATATCTGGCTCGACTCGTAGCTTTCCAATTTTGAGAAACCTTCAATAATATTTGAAGGTCCTTTACATGAAATCCCAGACTTTTCAATTTTGTATTCAAAGATAAGTGATAAATACAGTAATAAAGATATCATAGGTCCGCTCGTACTGTTAATTCTGAAATTTCGTAAGTTTGAATTTATTTCAGCGTCTTCCTCCAACTACAAATTTGAAGATAGAGAGTTTTCCTTTGAGTAGTTTTCGTGCAATATAAGCAATAGTTCTAAACGGTGGCAAATGTGTTTTAGTGGTAACCGAATAATGTAATGTCAGCGGAAGCGAGGTACTTCAAACTCATAGTTGTCTATGCATTCACACATGCTTGGTCCATTGATAATAAACAAACCGTATTCCAAACGAGAAATTACTCTTCAAATTCGTCTGTTACAAGTTCTATTAAAATAGCGAGGCTCTAGCTGTTGGCTTGCTCATAAAATTAAGAGACGTGAAGTTATTTAGTCGTCTCTTAATTCTAATTTTCCGTTCATGCCCTATGAATAACGTCATTGATTTCGAATCAGTGAAGGGTGAATGAGAGCGCAGGATTCGTCAGCGCGTGGTTCTTTCTCGGTGCCTCTGACCGGGAGACTAGAGTTCGAGGCCCGACCGTGGCAGGGTCAGGAGGAGCCTTCTAGCGGTCGGCTGGTCTGGTCGATAGTTGGCCTTGGTTTCTCTAAACCATGCCGGAGCAGCATGCTAACAAACAGGCCATAAGCCGCACGCTATCTTTTCTTCCTCTTTTCCAATCCGCACCCCTTACTTTGACCGCCACTTACAGGCACTACCTAGCACATGTGTCGGGAACTTAGAGCGTGTCCCGGCTGGGGCGGTGCCCCGCTGGCAGGAAATGAGGTAACTCCGCCAACCGCACTGGAGGTCAGCGCTGGATTTTGAAATCCAGGTAGAGTAGAACATCGCCACTTCCCGTGATTTAAAAACTACATTCACAGGATCAATAATAAAAATTCACATGATTTATCGGCGTCATCGTCGTCAACTGAAAACCAAGAATCTCCTTTTAATGCTAATTTAAGATGCGTGGTTGCAAAACATTAAAGGACAACATGGATTACTAGAATTATTTAAAGTTACATTTACCCTCCCAAATGAAGTTTAAATCTTTCAATCTCAATATTTTACTCCGTGAAGAGATTGTTTATAATTTTTATTTCTGTAGGATCCTCTTGCATCCTGCTGCGATGGTGCTTCTGTTGCTCGAATTAAACAAGAAATCCCTGTAAGTTCCCCAGGTAAGTGTATGATATATTTTTTAAATATTTCGTAAACGTAGGGTTCAAACCATTGGGGTGGTAAGTACAGTACTTGGTAAAAATTGTACTTGGGCTGTTCACAAAACAATGTGGCAAGATTCCCTTTCTCTTTAAAAAGACAGCTGTCTTTGATGCTCTGCGGACACTAACTTCTTCACAGGTTGAACGGATCCGATGGTGCCCCTAAAACACTGAAGTGCGCAAATACCCAACGGAATTACAAACTCTTTTTTCTATATAAAAAAAGATTGCCTGTATTTATCGCTTGCTAGACTACACATTACTCGTCCAGATATTGGTGTAAATTTTGGGACTTGACGAAAAAGTAGTAATGAACAACTTAAGACATTGCATGAGAATTAAAATGGTATGTCTTACTTGATTCATCAGAAAGCGTCCTTCCCCTTTCTTTATACGTTGCAATCAACCCTTTTCCTTGAAAATGGTTAAGTAGCTTGTTGTAAGTTAATTCAGTTAATTATCTGAGAATTGAATGAAGCTTCATTGTAGGGCACTTTCCCACTGTTTCCAGCGTAAGTTTTTGAACGCCTTTGAGAATGTGTTTTCCAAACACTTCTCTGAATTTCGTAGTATAGATATAATATTTTAATATTCTTATGGGAGAAATGTCAAAGAAGACCGTTTTTACTTCCTACCAGCTGACCCAGCTTTTTTTCTCCTATATTACTCTTTCAAATACTTAGAATAGTCAAAATCTATATTTTGGTGTTCCTTAATACCCAAAAATATTTTGTTGTTTTTACTTCTGTCCGTCGGTGAACAATTCTAAGGCTTACACCATTCGTATGATTTAGTGGAAGACCAAAATTACTAAATCGTGAAGACCTGACTTAAAGCCCTGATTTTTGAAAGAGTTCTTTAAATTTTGTTCTGTCATTAAGCTCCTGAAACATTTTCAAAATTTCTTAAATTTAGCTCTAAATTATTTCTTTATATTGTAGGACTACATTGAAATATACTTATAAAGATGGCAAAATGGCGATTTTTACCGAAGATGCAGAACATTTGAAAATCGCTGAAGTTTTAACTTTATTATCCATCTCTTCTACATTGTTGAAGATACAAATGTTTTTCCTGAAATGAAATTTGTGCTCCACAAATAGTTCTTTAAGAAATATATTGAACATATTTTTAATGTTGTTAATTTCCGCTCATTTTTTACTGAAAGATGTACAATACAAAGTTGAAATTAATACTGCATTTATGTATCATAAAGGACTTTTACGTGTGCAAATTTCAAGATTTTATCTGGTACCTCAACAGAGTTGATTCTGGAAAAAATCTAAAATTCCAATTTTTGGGAGGGTGTAATTTTTAATTAAAGCGGTTCTTATAATTTATTTTTTACGCATTGAAACTTACATTGTTGTGAAAAAAAGCGCAGAAGGAATCCGGCTTTAAATCTATTCCTTTGAAAAATTTCTCTGTGAAAATCGAAATTTGTTCGTTTGCGTCCGATAGATTTGTATGCAAATATTACCCGAATAAAAAATATTTGGTAAATATGTCTTTGTCTCGCAGAGTTTACTGAATCCAATACATTTTGGTTTACAAAACTATAATTTAGCGCTGAGTAATTTAAACCATGTAAGTATTTACAAACACGAATTGGGCGCGCTTTAGAACAGAAACGGTCTCCATTTGTGAACAACCACGACCGTTTCTGGTCGAGTGCTTAAGTTTCCCGTGTAAAATAACGAAACTTAGGAAATTTATTTACAAATCAAGTTGTTATTTTCTAGGATGTGAGGCGACTTTTTTTTTTTTAATTCGTGATCACTTAATCGGAATGTCATTGAACTTGTCCCGACTGAAGTTAAAGTATGAAAAAATAACTAATTGTTTCTTCGTGTTAGAATAAAACGAAGTTTTTACGCGTTCGAACGCTGTTTTTACTACGTTCATCGAGCAGACTATCTCTCGCAGGAGAGATACCTGGATGCCCTGTGTATTTCCTTTGCCTTCCGCCGCATTTCATTCGTAACGTTACCAGTTAAATAGCTTCGGAGTCAAAGTCCCACTACCATCATGGAGATGACAGTACGGACTGCGGCCCCCATTGTAAGGTCTTCCGCGGAACAAACCACCTGCTCGTTCGCCTCGGTGAAGTCGTCTCTAGGCGGCTTCCCGTGCGCCCTCAGGCACGGCTTGCTGTCTCGTCGCGGTCCGCACCGCGCGCTGACGCTCCGACACCCGAGTTGACTCTCGTACACTCCTTGACTGAGCCTCTAACCGGACTCGGCTACCGTGCACTAGCTGCTGTCTGAGACCCGAAGTGGGCTGGCGCCCACCCCTTAAGTATGTGGGCGAAGCTCCCCAGGGCTCTATAACTCCCATATAACGTGGTGGATACCATTACAGTGGCGCACCCTTGAGAATCACCTTACTGAACTAACATACGAACTGCTACCAACGTTATTTAAAACGTGCGAAGGTTATCAGGAGGCAAACGCGCGCTTGATACAAAAGATCGCGCCGCCGTTCGCGCTACCTTTTCTTTCATGCGTGTAATATTAAGAATAAATGAATTTTAGAAGATAAACAGATTGTATTTAATTATTTTGTAATTTATTTCAGAAAATGCTCATAATCAAAGTGTATTCGTATTTTTTGACCAGTTTTTATGAACGAAAGTTGGCGAGCATTACCAGCACTTGTATTCGGCAACGCTAGCGCATTCGTTGTAAAAATTAGATAACGAGGGAACTGATAAATCAGTGTAAAATTAAAAATCTATGTTCTCTTGACAATAATTTGAAATGGAACTACAGATACTATAAAAACGTGTTAGTCATTAATAAAGAAAACAAAGGATTCTTACTATAAAATATTCTCAGCACGATATCTGGTAATGTTAAAAACCTTTGGGTATGTATAACCCTCATGTGAGCAATGATAAAAAAATCACCTGTACAAACAAAATATGATGAAAATAATAAACTTGTAGGTTCGAACTTGGATATAGCTAATTGTTTTTTAATCATTTTTGTGTAAACATTGGTTTAACCATGACTCATGTATTTGAGCATATTGTGGATTATACACCTCCATATTCTGTTTAGATTCCTGTCGACTTGTGTGGATGGAATCTCGATTGTAATAATTAAAAAACTTTGAAAATTATAAATATATTGTTGTTTCTAAATGTTTGTTACATTGTGTTTAAAACTTGATATTATCTCTCGTAATAATTGGAATTGCGTTAATTCAATTCTCACCCACGGGGCTATGCCCTCGGTGAGGTGTAGAAATGTGATGTCTTGTACTCGTGTAAATTCACATATTCTTGTATTATGTAACATGAAATAAATTGAAATTGGTATGACTCCTTACTTTGACTATATAAAATTCGGTTTGTCAAGTAATGTTAGAAAGTGCCTGTCTGAAGTCAAGTCTTAAAGTAGAAATCAGCCAGGGGGTAGGGGCGGATTAATATTTCTGCCGCCTGTAGGCACATCAAATTTGCCGCCCCCTGTTAAAAATTAATGTTACATTTCAAATTCTAACGTTTCAGTAAAAATTCCTCATTAATTTGAACGTTTTAACTTCAAAAGTAACGTTACATTTTGCACAGTTTTCAAAAATTAAATAAATTTTTTGGATTAGCTAATTTTGGATTTAAACTGTATCTTTATAGCAAGTAACGTTCAACATTATTAACGTTTCAACACTGAAACGTTAACATTAAAAGGAAACTAAAGCATGACAACTAGAATTGCAACATGTTTTCTTTCGTCAACGGGCCTTACTTTCAGATTCATATACTTCTAAAATCATAAGATGTACTCTAATGAAGTAGACAAATAAATAGCTTGTATTAAATATTAATATGATAGATTTTTATTTACAACAACTGAACGATTAGAATATTACGACGTTGTAACAGTTTTTATAATTTTCGATTTACCATTATAAACAAGGAATATAACATTTAACTTTTTGGATGGGTTTTTTTATACAGTTGAAATAACGTTTTATTAATTATAGCTAATTTGTCTATTGATGTAAAATTTTGCGACGTGCCTTTTGGTGAATAATTAATCAATAATTATAGTATAAAAAACGCTGAGATTTTTTTTCTTCGATACACAATGACGCTAAGGATTTCAGTCGATACTCAAATAATTTTTAATCCTTTTCAAACAAGGGAATGAACGTTCTGCTGTGCAATTGGCCACCGGAATACATAAAAAGATTCGAAGTGCAATGTCAACGTTAGGATGAATACATTCTAATTCTTCTTTCCGTAATCTCTTTATTAAGGCTGCAGGATTCGTTTGCTTTACATCTTCGTCAAGGATTTTTAAGTACGAACTTAAATGTATACGCTCAGAAGCAAGCGATTCTTCAATATCTTGAGGAAATCGTGAACATAAAAGTATTGCTAATTTTTCCAAATGTTTCAAAGATATTTTTTCTATTACAATGACATCCTTAAATTTGTCATATACATCTTTATACGCTTCAAGTCTCTTATTCAATTCTGCAAGTAATTTATCAACAATAACCAAATAAGTCTCGCTTTTAAACTTGTCTCGTGCGGTCAGTTCTGCTGCATTCTCTTTAGTTTCATCACATTGCATTTTACGTTTCCTTTTTCTTTTGTTTTCCAATTCGTACGTTTCAGTATTTAACAGCTTCTTACCCTTCTCTTCAAAAAATTCAAAATTGTCTCTGTTCGTTTTTAGAAGTTCTACAAGCGAAGTGTAAATACCAACCATGGAACTTACATCGATATCGACTTTTTGCAGTTGTTTGTTCGACGCATTCAAGCGGTCTAATATGAATCCCCAAACCTCGGTCATAATAGAAGTTTCAAGTCCATTGAAAGCAACAATAAGAACTTTAGCTTCTGCACGCGTTGACGGTGTCTGCGTAGAATCATGAGATATAATTTGAAGGGCTTAGAAAACATTTTGCCAACGATGGTTTAGAGCCTGACATGCATCATCTCGAGCTGACCAGCGCTAATTGAAAGACTTTTCAATGAGGATGTACTGGATCCTTCATCGACTAAATTTTGAAGTATGTCCCACTTTGATGTAAATGCACTAAAGAAATTATACAAATTTTGTAGAAGTAGAAAATAAGTACATGCTTCAGTGCATGATTCAGCTGCATTTGTACCAACTAAATTTAAAGAATGAGCAGAACAGGGGATGAATTCAATTAGAGCATTTACATCCTTCATACGGGCTAGAAAACCTGTGTAAAGACCGGACATATCTGAAACGTTGTCGTAGGACTGACCACGACAATTATTAGAGTCCAGTTCGTTAATCTCCATAATATTACATACAACGTCGAACATCTCCTTTGATTTGTGGCCTGTGTTTGGAAGGAATTCCAAAAATGACTCTTTTGGTGTACCATCTTTTCCCACATGTGTAATAACTATAGCGAGTTGATCCACGTGTGCTATGTCTGGTGTAGAGTCCACAATGATGGAAAAATACTTGGCACTTGGAATGTTTCGGAGAATCTCATCTTTAACTGCTTTAGCTAATATACCTATTAGTTCTTCAACCGTCATGGTGGATAAATACGATGTATTTCCTTTTCCTCAGTTACCAAATTTTTTGTTTGTGATCTGCTAAAAAGTGTTCATATTTAGAAATTAACTAAAGCAACATCATGTAATTATCATTTTGATTATTTCCAAACTTTTCGACATGTCCTCTCAAAGGAAGCCCTCTTGAACAAAAGTTTTTATGACTAAAATGACACGCTCAAGAACATTCCTCCAATAAGTTGGCTCGGTTTCAACTTGTTCAAGCAGCTGCTTATTCACTTGGTTTTCAGTCCGCTGTCTATTTTTCAATGCGGACGTACAGTTTCTATGACATGTAGAAATCTCATGTTCTTTTAATTTGGTATGCGCACTTTTACAATCATTGAATCCCTCCGATGATAATTTTGTTCTTACTTCTGAATTGCTTGAAAACAATAGACAAACACCGCAGAAAACAATTCCACTGCTCTCAGAGTAAACAAGCCACTTGCGAGGCATTCTTTCTTTACTGATATGCGTATACTCAAACATATTCGACGTTAAGTAACGAATTTTTCCATCATTGTACTCTTTTCTTGATTTAGAAAAGTCAGCGTTTTTGTTTTGTTCGAACCCATGCTTGACAACATAATCACGTGTAGCTTCATTAACAGACCACAAAGCTGGATTGCTTTTCCAACAAAAACGATCAGTCGAAATTATGGTTTCATCAATTTTATGTTCTTGCAGTACTTTTATTACTAAAATGACACGCTCAAGAACATTCCTTCAATAAGTTGCCTCGGTTTCAACTTGTTCAAGAAGCTGCTTATTTATTTGGTTTTCAGTACATTAGGTATTTAATTAAAAAAGAAAATATAAATTATTATA
This sequence comes from Gryllus longicercus, assembly GCA_038098605.1. NCBI lineage: Eukaryota > Metazoa > Arthropoda > Insecta > Orthoptera > Gryllidae > Gryllus > Gryllus longicercus. The sequence goes on along the minus strand of JAZDUA010000294.1, from coordinate 1,262,940 downwards.
ATATATTGTAATATTATAAACATATATATATATATATATATATATATATATATATATATATATATATAAAAGGTTTAATTATCCAAAAAATGCTTAAACTATTTACATCAGTTGAATCGTCGACTCATTATCGTCGCAGTTTTATTTTCAATTGTTTGTGGAACCATTTCATTTTTAGCTGTTTGGAACTTTGCTGTCTCATTATTAGATTCAATGATAACCTTGAATAAATGAGAGTCAAAATATTATATGTATTATTTCATATTATATAAAATAAAGTTCAGTAACATAATTATAGTAACATATTTTATGCTAATTTATTTAAATTCTATGTTAAAATATAGTCCATTTTAACGAATACATGTCAAAAATATTAATTTTCTAATCATTGTACTAAACATTTTTTGCATTTTGAGAATATTTTAGCAACACAACTCTGCATTAAAAATATATTAATGTTAACATTTATTTATCACAAGTTATTAGTACATGGAAAATATATACAAGCTGAAAACTAAATATGTTATCTAATCTATATGTTTATACTAACTCAGTAATAGAATTGCCGAATGAACTGCAGCAGTGATCAGTTCCATATATTGGTTTAAATAATTCATTTTTTTCTTATCAATTTCATTTTGTTATTTCTCTTCCTTTTCTGTTCAGATTTTTTCATATTGACTTCCACTGAGCCTTTTTCGATAATCACTTTTTTAAAACTTCAAAATATCATTTTTACTCAGCAGGCTCTTACAATAAACGCTACAAAACAATAGTAATAAAAGAAAAAAGAGGGTTATTTCCAGATCCGTCTTCTAGAACTAACTCAAGAAGTAATAGATGTTGCTACTTTCTATACAGCGCAATATGAATGTATGGCGAAATCCGTCAGCGATTTTTGAATGGCTAATTAAAACTCCTTACTCTAAGAATGTAATTATTTCTGCTCAATCAACCAATCAGAAGTCGTTGGCGAATTATTTTCATGTATTCTGTAACATTGTAAATGTCCTCATTTGAAATTCAAACTTAATTTATAAATCAATGGTTGAGGGGGCGGCTTTAGTCTCGTTAAATCATTTTTAAAATAAAAATATGATATATGCTGTTATAGTTTTTAGAGAACCTAAATTTGTTTTAGAAAATATCAAGGAAATTTTGCGCCTTTGAAAATTTGCCACCCCTAAAAATTTACCGCCGTAGGCACGTGCCTACTGTGCCTATGCGTAAATCCTCCTCTGCCAGGGGGTGTGTTTTGCAGGACACAGGAAATAAACTGTACGAGTCAATTTTATGCAATGTTCCGTATGCATTTGAGTCCGAACATTACATTTAATTGGAAAATTGTTGGTCTGTATAATATAGTACTTACTTGTTATCAGGAAGGAATTGAAAACTATTTTGCGTTATGCATTTCATAATTTGGACAACCAAGTCCAGCACACTCCTTCCCTGCCTATAAAAAGGATACGCCCTTTGGTTAGAACAGGTCGGGTCACTGAGCGCTGGTTTTGAAAGTCCCCCATTGCATCGCAGTGTGTGATGTACATCTGTATTTTGTCTATAGAATTTGGTTGTCGGGACTGGTGAGCATCGTGCTCTTGATCCAGACTGTAGGGTCGGTTGTTTGATGAGTATTTCTGTAGTTTCTGAGGAATTGTCTGATCTGGCTTGGGAACCATAAATTACGTAAATAAACTTTGGAATATGTTGCTCCTCTCCCCCTGTCAGGCCCCTGTATTAACATTTATGATATAATGTAGACATTTCACTAATTGTTAAAGCAGTTATTCACAATCTTACAGGCATGATGTGCACCACAGTACACACGGTGAAGCGTACCGTCGGCAGACCGTCATCTTCGTGTACTCGTACATCCATACACTGAGAAAACAAATTGTCGAATAAAGTAAATGTGCGACAAGCAAAAATATAATTAATATGATCATTTTCAATAGGAAAGTATACTTTAAATTAAAGTAACTATTTTTAATACCGTTCATTCAATTTTTCTCGTGGACCGTAGTTGGTGATAACCTGTATGTACAGAACGTCCGGGGAGGATATGCCTTTTTTTATGAACTACTTGGGTATACTGAACGGCGGAGCCGCAATAGGCACTCAAAAGTTGGTTTGGTTTGAAAAAATGCTCTCTAACAAAAATTTGGATAAAGAAAAGCAGTCGCATTGGCTGCTTTTTTATATCTGGTTCTTTTTTCATTCTGAACAAATATATATTTTAAGGTAAACAATTTAGTTGTTTTTGGAGTGTTTCTAAGCTTCTGCAATGCAAATTTTTGCTTATAAAGCATACTTTCAAACCAGGTGTTAAATTGAAAATATTTAGGTCTTTCAATTAAGTCAAACCTTAAATGGAACGTCCATTAAAATGAATTGAACACTAAATTATATTTTTTATGCTACGCTGTCAGAATTCTTTCAAATTCAGTCAGCCTTCAAATTGCTTGTTGTGTATATTTCGTGAATGTTCATTCCCGCCTGAGATATGGCATAATATTCTAGGGAAATACGTCTTATAGCTCGCAGACATTTAGATTACAAAAAAGAATTCTACAAATAAGAAGCAAATCCAACCCACGTGATCCTTGTAAGCCGCTTTTTATTAATCTTGCTATTTTATCATTACCCTGTGTCTTGATGTAAGAATCAGTTGTTTTTGTCAAAAATGACTTCCTTAAGGGCGGGAATATATTTTCAGGAAACGCCGATGTCTACAACTACAACACTATTCATTGGTTGTTTATTCGTGAGGCTGACAGCTTGGCGTTGATGTTTCTGCCTGAGGATACTCCACTTGCCATTTCGCAGATGACGTAATGACTTCAGACGAGGAAGAAGCCCCATTGTCATCATGTGCTTGATTTATCCTCGCCTTCCAATGCAGATCAGCACTGTGAGAATAAAAATTAATTTACATTTTTTAAATCATACCAAATATAAATCCACTTCAAAGAACGTTACCTGTTAATTGTGGGATTAATGTAGCTAATTCCAATGCTTCAGTCAATTTTGCAGAACCTCCCGTTAAAAAAAAATTGTTAATATTATCTAAGTGAAAGAATTCAAACCAAATTTGTGTGTGGTCTAAATGCACGAATATAATTGAAAGGGTCTTGGAGCACATTAGAAAGACTGTAATATTAATTGTTAATATTTCGAAATTATGATTTAGTTGAATTTTTAAAATATTACACGGAAATATACTCACGAAAACACGGAACTGCACTACAGCACAATTTCCTTTTGGGGCATTAGCAATGAAATCCTCAGCCCTGAAATGTGCACTGCATTTATCTCTTCCTCGGTATCTAATTCTTGCAAATTCTCTCCACTTTTACGGGATGAACGGTCTTGCCTCTGTGAAGGAAATCTATGGTAAATTACTCTTTCCTCTTATCTCGCCATAGATCGGGAGCACACACATAGTATACGACACGTGTTCACTCGGGTGGCAGGAAGAGATCAACAGCCTGTCCAGGCCCGTCTCCATGCCAAAATCTTCGTCTTCCGCGGGGATTTCGATGTCTTCGGTTGAACTCGGATGTGCTCGATTGCATTCGTGACCCTTGAATTTTCCTTTGCTGTCTAATTTTCGCCTTTGTTTTCTAACACTGCGACTGCAGCTCATCCCGAAGGGCGGATCTAGAATCAATCCTTACCGAGAACGTATGCCAGCACCGGCCCCCCGGCGAGAAGCACCTGCACCTAGTGTCGCGATATGGCTTTCCGGCCCTCGCGACACGCTGCCGTCGGCAAGTGACCAGTTGTCATTTGCCGCCGCCAGCGTTCCGAGGCTATAAAATGGCGAGGACTTCGCAACTCGCCCCTCTTATTACGCGTCAACGTGCTGAAGCCAGCCGTCATCACGCCACCCGCTCCAAGGTAGTAGGGTCTACAACGCGGGTAAGTGAAGTAAACTTCTTTAAAAAGATACTCTCTTTTCTTCCTGCACGAGTTGGTGGGGTCCTCCCTCTCCCCCTCAACTCGCGACACTAGAATCACTTGTTGTAGATGTAGTAGACTGAGGTAGTTGGTACTATAACAGTGTGGGTGCTCTAAGAAGTAGGAGGAGCGGGCTGGGAGCGAGGCACGGGAGTTCTTGTGTCCCGTCTGGGATTTGTCAGATATGCTTTCGCTCTTTTCCGCATCACAACATTAGTATTACATTCTCGTATACGTGAGTAATGTACCTAGTATAGAGAAAATTATATAATGTTGCGGAAAATTGATTGAGAGATTTCAACGAAATGCGTGTTTTGGGTCCTCCATATACCGAAAAAAATTGTTTGTTTTCTCTTTTCAAAACGTGCGTCCGTCTGACTGCCCATCTGTGAACAACACTAGGGCCTGAACTACAAGACTTACCCAAAAAAGGGTCAATTTTTTTAAAAATTTTTGGTAGGAATGGTACTAATGGTCCTGTGTAAGATGACGTAAACGCGTAGTGCCCTATTCATTTTTTTATTTCAAAACTTAAACAAATGTTTGTTTTTAACATTTATCTCACGTCCTTAATATTTACAGTATCGGCAACTTGTATACATTATTGCGTTTGTTAGCACTCGTTTTTTAAATAATGTCTCATAAATAGAGACCGTAGGTATTAAACCACAAAATATGAAATGAAAACAAATAGTATATGTGATAATTATGTAAAATAGGATAAATATGTAAGATTAAAATACACTGATTATAAAACGAACTTTTACATAATACGAAATTATATTTATAAAAAAAATACGAAATAAATTTAAAAAATAATTCAAACGTTTTTATAATTTTAATAATAATATAAAAATAATTTTCTGCGTACAAACTTATGCATGCTTTGTACCACATAACTTTCCCGTCAGTTTCAGTCAACCTGCATCTACTACTATTCAGTACGGTTGTTTAGCAGCCAGACTAGATGCAATAGAAGCCATCCTACGAACAGGCGATATCTACGACCAGCGAACTATCACTGCAGCGTGCAGCATTCTCAGCAAAGAGTTGCACGTCGAAGATCGGCAAAATTATTTGGAAATTAAGATTAAAGTTCACGAGACGCGGCGTCTGTAATACTTTTAGTACCCGAAGATGAAACTGATCTCAGTTACTGACACGCACTCCGGGCTACTGAGTAACTGATGCGGACGAGCCGAACTGTGACAACAGCCTACCGCGTCTTCATGTAGCTATCCTTGAGTAGACAGTACGCAGTAACGATGGAGGAATGTGAGATTTTAATAATAAATCATAAAATTGAAGAAATTTGTTAGAATAAACTAATATTTTGAAAAAAATAGCAAAATATGTAATATAGTACTAAATTTGTAAAAAATGCAACGAAAATTTTTGATATTGTGTTAGGACGGCGACAATTCGCCAAGATTAAAATTTTTAGATAGGTAAGTAGAAAAACAAAAAATACGTAATTTTGTGATAATAGGTTTCTACACATTAAGTTCTTCGAAAACTCAAAAGAATTGTGAGAGATTGAGCTCGTTTTCAGAAACACTCAAACGTTAGTTTCTTGAACATTTTCAACGAAAATGCCCATGTATGACGAGGTTTTATCCCTCTATAGTATTCTTAAAGTCATGTTTCGGTTCTATCATTAGGAAAACGAAAAATTGAGAAAAATGTGAAAAAAATATCGTTTGAGTTTGAGCTCGTTTTCAGAAAAACTTAAGCGTCAGTTTCTTAACAATTTTCATTTGAACGAAAATGTCCATTTATGACAAGGTTTTACCTTTCTATAGTATTCTTAAAAATCTTGTTTCGGTTCTATCATTAGAGAAACGAAAAATTGAGAAAAATGTGAAAAAATTATCTTTAGGTGGCCATGGATGGCAGCCGAGAAGAGGGTGGAGTAAAACCGATAATATAGCCCACAGCAAAGAAACAAGGAAATAAACTAGTCCGAGAAAGTCTGTGCCGTTGGGTTGCATCACTAGTTTATTTTATTTCACATGTCACACTACTGGTGCTATAATTGGGGCAGACGTTCTCGTATCGTCTATAACCGAAATATGGAACTGACTTTATCTTGAAATATTGGGTTTCCAAATAATTCTGGTTTTTACCCGGTCATCCTTCGAACAATTCCTGTAAACTGAGGTGACTTGGTGGCTCAAAAATGTTCACTAGGAGCAATAGTAGAGATGGAGCAGGAAGTGTAAAGCAAAAAGGGCAGGGAGTAAGCGAGCCAGTCAGTATTAGTGAACTTGGTAAGGGCATTCGCAAAGTTGTCTACTTGCGAACCACAGTTTCTGTGCTCCACCGGATTTCGAAGTCCTGCACCTCCTCACGAGATCCGTAAACTAAGCATAGCAAAGTTTTTTTAAAAAGAATTGGAAATTAAGCTCAAAATTTGTCGCTTTTTTATTTGCTAATTTGTTACAAAAAGAAAGTGCCGCTGTTTATTTGACCCTGCTCTAAACAACTAAACATCACGTTACGACATCACGTCCAGCCGCTGCGAAGGATTAGGGCTTGCAGCTGCTAAGAAGGGATTCTCACAGCCCTTGTTTACGTGAGCGGGCGCCAACAAGCAGGCGTCATTGCTCCGAACAGCCCATCCCCACGTTCAAAAATATTTTTGATATCCGCAGTCTTACACGTACTGCCATTGTTCGCGAATAGCTCTCAGAATGTTTATCACGTCCTCTCTGAGATTCGGACTAGGATGGTAGCAAAGACAGCTTGTATTTATTTATTTTAATAAAAAAACAGTTAAAAACTGAGTAACGACTACGAGGAGAAGGCCAAACTTGCGAGACTTAATTTGAAGTTATATTTATGACCAAAAATAAAACAAATGGCCATCTCAGCATTTGCTCAAGGAACAGGGAAACTAGTAGAAAACCTGATCGGGATGAGGGTCATTGTAGCTGAACTACAATAATTGTTACAGCTGCTTTAAAATTATTCTATCCAAATGGTATTTATTACACTTCATGTCACTTTTAAAATTAATATTACTTTCCTTCTGGATGATCCTAATAGTCTCTAATTGTATAGAAATATTTGTGTAGTAGAAATGATTTTACTGGGGACTTAAAAATTTGTGTCGAATTTAATGTCATCTGGCACAGTGTTGTAAAAATAATGTAGATGTTTGTAGGTGAATTTTTTGTAGTGAGAAAATGATACTGGTACAACGATTGCAAATGCACAAGGATTGTAAATGCAAACATTATATAAATTTAATTTAAAATATTTAAGATTAAAAATTAAAACATCGCCCAAAATCCATCTGGTTTAGGATATCTAACATATTCACGGGAGGAATAGTTTGATTCGACAATGACAGTGCGCTATTTTACCACTTTTCCTAATTTGTTCGAATGCAAGAAAATAGTTTTAAAATTATTTTCAGGTATTTTACTTGGGAAAAGAAAATCACAAAGTGAATTCTATCAAGGAGGCAAACGCCGTTTTGAGATCAAAAATCGAGTCTTTGGATAAGTGGTCGTGCTCTGCTCATTCTTTCCGGTAGTGGAATGGTAACGGGAGATCTCGCTCTTGTGCCGCAGTCCCCTGCCTTTCACCACTGGGGTTCGGTGCTCGATTCCCGTAGAATCTCCGAAGAACCCCATATGATATCTGTTGCGACAAAACGAGTTTTCCTGCTTCACAGGGGCTAGTCCATCTCCTATCACAAGGCCGGAATATTGGCCAATACAACTTCTTCAGTCTATGACGTTGTTCAAATGAAATGAAGACCTGAAGATTATAGCTAACAAGAATGAAGTTTTTTGTTTTTGAGGTGAAAGAAATTCAATATGCGGAGGATAATGAGATGTAACTCATATATTTGTGGGTCCTAAGGGGGACAGCGATCACAAATGATTTGAATTGGCACCTTTAGGAGCGTCGGTGTCAGCCGTCCGGCTAGTTAGGGGAGGCCTTGGGGAGTGAGTAGGGGATGTGGGCCAACTTGACCAGCGAGCAAAAGGTATTCAGCCTTGTTCTGAAATCTGCAACGGTCGAGATCGAACGCGCGTCGTTCTGGAGAACAAGCATCGCAGTTATACGTAAAATAAAACGCAACGAGGGTTTTTCGACGTGTATCTTAAACGTCGTAGGCTACTAGAATATAATAGTTTAGTGTTTAATCTTTCACTTTGTGGTGAATTCAGTACAAATGTTCCAGTTTCTTGAAATTACGGAGCACCGACGAGAAAGAGTAAGATATTGTATGGCAGAACATTTTAATATAATGCTCGCGTATATTAGGAGGCATTTGTTCCTGTGTTTGCAACAGAAACGAATGAGAAAAAGGAGACAGGCCTCTCCAGTGAACGAACTATTTTCTTAAATAAAGCGCACAAACTGTGATTAGTCAAAATCATGAACACCAAACTCGCGAGGGAAAGCGCCTGAACATGTGTGAATTCGACGAAGATCTGACTGGAAGAGGAGGACCGGCTGGGGCAAAACAACGAATATCCGAAGCTGCGTATGAATAGGACTACGGAAGAGGCCTTTTCAGACGTAGAACGGCCGCCGACCTTGTCTGTTTGCAGCCAGCAGTGCGCCTTGGAAGGCGCGTCGGCGTTGCTGTGAGCGATTCGACCTTCGCTGGGGGTAGAGGGACGACAGCCGACGTCAGAAAGAATATTTTCTATTACTCGCCTTTGAAGATGTATTTCGAATAATGTCATTAGTGCTCGTTGCGAGCTTTCGCCTTCTACTGTTTATTGTACCAGAGAGGGGGATGCAAGGTCCTTAGTCAAGAAAATTTGGCCGATTAATACCAGGGTTGGGAAACTTGGCGGTCAAAACGGGGTAATGAATTTTGCGCCATCTACAACAGGTCCGACGTGTGCCGAACTAAACGTGTGACGTCATGCAATTCAAAAAGCTGGCAACGTAGGCGGTGTCGGTGGTGTGACACTAGATAGGGACATCCGGTCCTTATTCAAATTCCATACGGTAGCCAATCAATGTTCAGAGCGACGCCATATAAATCTGTACAACACCAAATCGGTCAAGCGGAGAATATGAGAACTACTTATTCATTTTGAAATTTTTACGCAAACGAGCCGGTTGGTTACCTTTGGATTCCTTCCTCGTCGACCTATCGTTGTATATTCACGTGCTGTTCGTAGGGCTGTTAACGCCATATCGCAGTCAGTGAATTAGAGAAATGAAGTGATTTACCGCTGTTTGAAGTCTGAAGCGTGCATTTTTGCTTCGAGAAGATGATGGGTGCGTAACAAATAGTGGAATTTTTTTAATGTTCATGTTCAGTTGCAGATCCCTTGTGTGGACCAAGCGAGATAACACCCACTGCAGGGTGTAATTGGAAAGACATTTTTAATAGATTATTACTGGAATATAGTTTTAATAGAATATATTTTTATAGTTTTAATAGAATATATAGTTTGATGCGAGGCTATGATACCAGCATTTTTTAATTTTCAGATCTTTGTACACAGGCTGCTTTTCAAACTGAAAATGCTAAGTCTCTTGTATGTTTGTAAAATGCAAAAAGAAGTATGCTATTGAAAGCATAATGTATTGGCAATAATTTCTTGTTGATTCATACAGGTTCTAGTGCTGCTACAGCAAGTGCAGCAGATACTTATTCTAGCCTTGTGAAAGGTAAATATTTGCTATAACCTTTAAGAATCTCAATTATTACTTTGTTGCATTTATTGAACATGGGATAGATTTCAAGTTTGTCTCCATTTTCAGATCTTTTTCACCCATATGAGGTGTCACCTCAAGTTTTTATGGACGTTTCTCATGATACGTTCCTTTCAATATACAGTTATTAGTGCCAATTGAGGGCAAATTATAGTAAATAAAAAACTCCTTTTGGAGATTACAGATCCTTGTACTTCTGGACAAGTGCAAGAAGTCATTCTGGGAGATGAATCTGCGCCTTCGGTGTGTGGTAAGTGCAAGATATTCCTGTGCTTTCTAATTTCGTAATTCTAGATGATGAATTAAAAGAAACGTCTTTCTTTTTGATACAGATTTGTTTTCAGAACATCCATTTGATGATCTTTCTTAACGGCATTATTTGCTTTTCAGATCCTCTTCCAGAGATGGCTTCTGAAGCATGCATATTAGACCCTACGAGTTTGACCCTAAGTGGCTTTAAATTCATGTTCACTTTGAGGAATCGGAACTCAGAGATAATTTTTAAGAATTATTGTTACATGCAGTGAATAACTTGCTTCATTGTGCACAAAGTTTCTGAACATATTTCTTTTACGCTGACACTTTATAAAGGTATGAACAACGAGAGTTTTAAAATCAGTGTTTATTCTGTCATTGGGTTGAGATCCATCATATGAACTGTATTTCCCGCATCTGATTTGGAAAGTTCTAATTAAATAAAATTTAAAGATAAAATTAATTCTATAAAGCATGATCATTTTCTCAATTTTGGAATGCCTCTTGCTATGTTAAGACACTTTATTTGAATATTATGAATACAAAGGTTTTGTGTTTCTGTTTCAGAGGCTATTTTCATGCAATTTTAGAATTTCTTTAATGTCTAGTCTGCAATTTGTTTCTTTCTTATAAGTATTAATTTTTATTATTAGTATTGATATAAGTTGCTTATGTATTGTTATACTGTTCTGACAATAATAGTTTCTCATGGCAAACACAATCTTGATTCAATTTATATTCTAGTATGTGTGTATCATTGTGTTTTGTTCATCCTCATGCCAATTACATTCTTGATTGTAATGCTGATCCTTATTAGATTGTGAATTGTTGTGAGTCGTGAATGCAATGCTTAATTCTACAGCTCAGTTATTACGACATCTGCCCAGTTATCAGAAGGTCCCAGGCTTGGCTCCTGGTGCAATCATATATTTGCACTTTGACAATCCATTTTCAGAATTAAATTGTAGTGCATAAGCATTGATGGAATTCCACTATTTGTTAATCATAGTTTTAAAAGTGATTGTAGTTTCACAGTGGATCCCATTATAAAAAAGCCAGGCTCTGAACTGTGCATGTGTGAGATTAGCATGGGTAAATAAATAGTTTTGTCAAATATTTATTGACTAATGTTTATTGTTTATTATATGTCTAATATTTATTGACTAACATTTTTAGGTTGCAACTAGTAAAAGCGGTTCTTTCAAGGCATGCAGAGCATGCTAAAAGCTCAATTTTTTGCACTACTGCTAAAAGTGGGACAATGCTCAAATGTTCTGATTAAACTTTGAAAGCAACAAAGAAAACAAAATACGTTCATGTGACCTAATCAGATAATATTGATCTTAATGTAACAGCACATAATTATGTAATTCGTGTTCTTAATGGCTTAAGTATTTCGCAAAATAAAATGGCACTTTTACTCCTTGTATCATAACTATTTCTTTTACCTGGGCAAATGTGCGGTAGTATTTTCATTTGTTTCTTTTCAATTATATTCCTATTGTTTATTCATAATGCTTGTAATAATGAAGTATTCCATAGTATTAATTTGGCATATCTACAAGCAAATACTAAAGTTGCAATTATGCAGGTGTACTTTTTATTAGTTTCTGTAATTCAAAATTGTTATTACTAATGAAATTACGAAATTGTATAATATAAATATGCTCAATAAATACTAGATTTTACGACCCTAATTTGACTTTTTTCTTCCATAAAATCCTTATAATTATTGTTGTGAATTTTTTAATAAATTAAGGTGTTTTCCAGTATGGGAGTGAAATTTTAAAGTTCCCGCGTCGCTGGTTTATTTCAAATTTACCGGTTACTTCTTCGCTATTGGCTGTCCGTTTACCCAATAGAAATTATACAGGACAATGTGGCGGCACCGGAAGTTGGGCAAATAAGGCTTTTCCATTTAACATTGAGTGCCGTCTCTGATATATACTCTTTGGGCGGTGTTTGCTTTTTACGTTACGTCCAGGCTGCAAGCATGTAGGTGCTTTTGTTTATCGAATATTTTTAGCATTTTTTAGTATCTAGAATGTCGTGCATTGTAAGTAGAGTGAATTGTGTCGCGATATTTATTTGTCATGTTAAAAACTTTGTTTTCAGTATTTTGGAAGATGATATTAAGAAAGCTGGTGCTAGACAAGTACATTGCTAGAATTTTCGCCCTACCAGCAGTGGAGGTATTTATAATTCATTTTGGAATCTTGTTACATAATTGTCATTGATTATTTTATTTGTGAACATTTACACCATGCAAAATAGTCTTAAAAATCCGTAAATCCATGTAGTATAACCTAACTTGTACGTGTCATTTATTCTGTTCTATTTGTTTAAAGTATTGTAATTATATTATTTCCTGTGGTATTGGACAAGTTTTGTAATATGTCCATTGTATATCCATATATCCATTGTTTGCATTACCCTGGTAATCAAAATGTCTAATTTTCAAATATACATAATTCATTATTGTTTGCATTTCTAGAATAGGTACACTCATTAGTGTATGATGATTATGTAATTAATTTTATTGGCTTAGGTGTACGAGTTACGTTTCCATTCTGGAGGTGATCTTCGAGTTGCAGTATGATAACTGGCAAGATATAAACGAATTTGACTTCACTAACATTAGAAGATGGAATTGTATCAACAGTGTTTTCTACAAGCCCAGCCCTCTTGTCTTCTCAAAGAATTTTTCAAGAAAATCTTTTTACAAAGTGTGCCAGTGAAATTTTTCTTTCCCTTGATGCTGCAATGCTGCTAGTATCGATATTGTTGACAAATATATTATTTCTGCAATATATATTTCAAATAATAATTGCCTTGTTTAGAAAAACGTGCCTAACAAGCACTGGAAATATATTAATAAATTATCCAAACAATTTTGAATTGAACAATTAAAAAACTTGTTTGCGAATGTGTACTAAAAGAACTGTGTGTAATAAATAATATACTCTAAATATCTAACGTTTATTTTAAAAATATTTGGATATTTCATATACTTCAGTGCTAAAAAAGGTTAATATATTATAGATCATTTTTAATTAAATGTAGCCAAATTTGAATTGGTAAATGAAACATCTGAACAATAAATCCTGTAATAATGTTATTGATAATTATAGTAAAAGTCTAATCCAATTTTTCTACATATACCGTCTAAATTCTGTCATCCGTAAGAATTCAGTATTGTTCTGCCCATGTGTAGGTTTCAATGAGAATAGTTTGTGTGTGGGCTTTGTGGAAATATTGTCATGATGTGCAGTAACCAATCAGAGAGCTATAGGAAATAAAAAAATCTTGTATTGCAGCCTAAACAGAAGAAATCTGTGCCAATTGTTTATTTAAAAGTTAAGATTGCCTAAAACTAGAGAGAAACTGGCCAAATTAAAATTGTTATATTTTCCAAAAATTTTCATTTCATAAAAGATTTTTTTGTAAACAATGCAAATTCCCTCTTTAAGCCTAGAACACTAAGCATATTTACTAGTATGTTATTACTAACTACAAGACGAATCAACTTGCCAAACATAAAACTAGTATAATTTATAAATTTGTTTCATTTTCCTTGGTTTTCAAAGAGTTACCCAAAATAGTCACAGTACCAATGATTGATATTGTATCAAAATTACAATTCTATTTCTGGCTATAAAATGTCACCAAAAATTAAGGCTGGTATGATTTCAATCATGATTTATATCAAATTATAATTTTTTTAAAATCATTGATTTAAGTTATTTTTTCAATTATTACAAATAATAAATATTAAGTTATAGAGATGAAGACAAATCAATTACACAGTTTATACAAAGAATATATTTCTTATAAACTTTTTCACATAATTGAAGAATTTCGAGAAAAGATATACAACGTAATATACTTAAAAATGAGCATGCTTATGAAATGAACAATAAACAATTTGTAGCAGTTATTTACTAATGGACTTGGATGATATAATAGTTTTTATCCAGCATTTCATTGTCTACATAATGGCAAATTTAGGAACAATACACACACCGACCTAGTTTCAGGGAAAATGCGTTTAATCTTCAAGCATATTTATAATTCTACATTTGGAGTAAAATGTTTGCTAATGCCACATAAAGTATAACATCTTAGAGAAGATGAGCATTAATAAAAATGGAATTTTATTGACACACGCTCAAGGGAAAAAATTATATTGTAAAACTAATAAAAACGGTATTTAATCTTACTAATTTTAATAATATTTACCTTTTTCCTTGTGTATATTGATAAAATACCATTTAAGTGGGAAGGAATAGGACAACTATTAAATAGAATTTAATATTTCAAAAACTGTCTAATAATGTTATAAGTTTTTTATGAAAAAAGTTGTTTTTATCAGTAAGAGGTTTTTTTGATTCAGGTAATATTACAGAAAAGATGGTAAAATTTTTTTGGAAAAAGAATGCCTTTGTTCTGACCTATGCTAACAGGTATTGCTACAAGCTTATTCGATAACGTGAACACATAAGAAGTGATGAAACTATAAGTACTCACATTTAAAGATTTTGTGGGTTAAGCGGCACCAGACCCCTCAAATGTATAGTATCTACATGGAAAAAAAACAACTTAAACAAACAATAAGGAAATGATCAATTTAAAACTTCATGTTTTAATATTTTTCTGCTTTTAAAGTAATTAAGGATAAATAAATCACTTTACCATTTTGGTGTTAAGTAAACACATCTAATACAATATTTAAAAATATTATTTAAATCAAGTTAATCTGAATCATAAGAATAGCAGATAATACTCTTGAATAATCTCCACGCACCACAATTAATTCGTACAACCTTACTTTGAAAATGCGCGCCAAAACGAAACAGCTGCGCTATCTGCACCAGGTCCGGGACTGAGGAAACAAACTTAGTCCCCCGCCTTTTAACATTGAGTGAACCGGCACTGATTAATACCGTACACGGCAACAGTTTTGACCGCCATGTTTCACGTCCCTGCAAGCTGCTTCCATCTACTTACTTCTTACCTGTAACTAGTTATAGAAAGAAAGTTTGTTTCTCAGCTTTGTCAACATCAGGATATACAGTTGTTCACTTGTAATCAGGCTGTGATAGTGATGGAAGAGATTCATATTTTGTCGGAAAGCATTATTAAAATAGAAGCAGTAAGTCTCATGATTTAGGTTTATGTGTTATTAACATTAAGTCATTGAAGCTCAATTCCATTTGTAAATATGTTCTAAGTGCAACATATGTTGATGCTATGCATAATTCATAGTGATTGTTTTTCTGTTACCTCTAGATTAAAGAAGAACCAATTGATGTGAATGAAGATAATTGTTGGAATGCGTTCGTGAGTAATATTCATTTTAGTGGCATAATGTAATCAGTGTTGTGTGGTAAATAAAAATTAATTGATGATTTGATATATTGGGGTTTAGAAGAAGTAGTCATTGTTATGAAAGTGCAGATTTTTCAGCATTGAAGAGTGCTGAGAGTGAGTGTGTTAGATTTCAGTGCTCAATACGCAGGTTGAATTCCTGATTGGACCAAGAGAAAATTCAAGGTTCCACAGAAATGTCTTATTTGTTGTGCCGAAAGGAGAGCTGTGAATTTTAGGGTGAATCTGCGTAACGCTTTTGGATGGGGATTCTTGAGGGGCATTTGTAATTAATACCTTGGTAAGGAAACCAGGTACTATTACAGGTCCTGTATTATGTACCTCATTGCCTCTAAGTCATCTTCAATATAATACTATTCGTGGGTGTGGAGATCTAAAAGAAAGAGGTGTTAACATCACTGGAGAGATGTAAGGACATTTGATTTTAAATGCACCATGAACCATCTCGAAAGTGAAAATTTCATTGATTTTATATTTTAAGATATTGAAAGGGAAGTTTTGTTTTTATGTTGTTTTAAATTCAACTTCATTCATCTGTATATTAAAAAGGGGCTTGTAGAGAAAATATTCTTCAGTGTGTTGCTTTCAGTGAAATTTCATCTAGCAGCACTGTGTTTTGAATGATATTTGTAAAATCTACTACTGCAATGACTCTTCCTTTGCTATTAACCTGAATTTATTTTCAAATTCAGCCTAATTTGCAGATCTCTCGCAATTGCACATTCAAACACGAATTGTGTACCCAAATAACTTAAGACTATTACAACTCTTTTGAAAAAAATTAACAAAGGAGATGCAAATCTTTCAATATGTTTTTGAATCCATCAATATTGGTCCAAAAACGTTTAACAAAATACATGCATAGTTTTCCTAACCATGTATTGATAGTTACATAAATATACCTATGTATTTATAGTTACATAATAAGTTTATTCAATAAAAACATTGAATAGCGTGCAAATAACATGAAGTGAATCACGGGCTGAGTAGCCAATATAACCTATATCACAATAAGTTTTGTTACTATTCAAGGGTTAATGAAGTATTGTACACATGCCCATGAAAACAATACAAATGTTCATATCTCCGTGAAATAATATACTATTTCTCCCATCTTCTTTTCTTACCCCGTGAAACAAAATTTAATTTTTGAACATTTTTCCTGTAGACCTATTGACATGCAAGCCACTCTTTCAGTGTTACCAAAATTCACTGTCCGAATGGTAATGTTTGAATAGCTTGTTGAAGCTTTGGGTACTCAAGGTAGGAATTGTTACAAGGAGTTTGCTGGGATTAATTAACTGTCCATGTGATTACAGCTGCCCATGCCAATGTGAATGTGGCAAAACAAAGAAGTTTGGGAAGTGGAAGAGGGGCAGAGTGGAATGATGCAAGACTAATGTGGAGGACATGGGTTTGAGTGCAGGGTATGGTAGGGCATTGGTAACTCAATTATAGAATTCATTATTGTGCTATATTAGGTATTTGTGAATAAAACGCTGGGCAATACTAAGAGTACAATTTACATAAGGTAGTGTAGTTCCTTTCATTCTTCGAAACACTAGTGGGTATAAAGATAAGCCGAGATCTTTATTATTTGCATATGGATATGTATGTTTATTGTTACTGTTTCTAAAACTAAAGACTTTTTTATAATAAGCCTTATTTTTTGGTCGCATGAACTGCAAGGTCTTTTCCAACCATTTATACAATACTTTACAAGTCATCATATAATTTTATAAACGCTAAAAATTTTAATTCAATATAAATACTAGATGTTTCCGTTAGTAAATTTGAAAAAAAATTGAAATTGAATATGTCGTATGTAGCACTCCATACACTGACCTTTCTATTGAGATATGATGAGTAGATAATAGAATATTACACGAAATAGAAAGTGGTTGAGGTTCTTTATTCAATAGATGTGAAAAATTTGGCTATGTCCAATGCGATGTTTTGCGAGAGTAGTTACTTCTTGTTGAAAGGGAAGTAGCATAATTATGAAAACTACTTGAGGAGGTAACAAGAATGAGTATACCACATTAGTGTTCCACTGGACCTTAATACGTGTATGGAGTTCTTTCCTTGTCGTCTTGTAAAACTGTATTTTCTTGGAGAGGGAGTTATGTGCTCGGTTAGCAGCTGTATCCACCAGCTAATGGTAGCTTGGAATCCTTTATGTGATGCTATCCATATAAGAATAATGACTGTATTCTTATATGCCAAATCATTGTGTATACTGTTGACTCCAGAGATATTGGCGTTGACTCCCCAAGACACAGGTCCCGTTTCACTTACATTATAAATAAGCTTAAGAAGATTCGATTATGCTGAATTATCACCTGGTCTATAGTGAACACAGTCCTAAAGATTAATTTTGTCTTGGATGTTATTAGGCTACTAAAAGGGCCTTCGGAGTGTGGGATTTTGTTTCATCAGTGCAATAGGCATTCAACGATGTTAAGACTGCATTATGAAACTTACAGACAGAGTACAATGCAGACTGAAGTATGGAGAGAGCATGAACTGTGGAGAAGGATCCAGAGAAATTACTAATGAAACTTGTACGAAGTAAACAATTGTTGTTTTATTTTAAGGCAAATAAAGATAATGGAATTTTCAGTTCATGCTATTAATGAATTTTGCTGTATCTCTGTATTAATGAAATCAATCATTATGGTAAAATTATATTGAATGTTGACATCAGGTAAAATGAACCAAACATGTTAGTCCCCAGAAATTCACCATGATTGTAGTCAGCTGTATTGATGTCTTTTATAATTCCTTCATTTTTTTTAGGACACTTTATTAATCAGTAAAGATGATACATTTAGAGTCTTCTTTTTCTTCGATGTATTTGAGTGCAGCAAGAATAGCATATGTTTCACATTGGAAAATGTAGGATAAATTATGTAACAGAGTGGGAAGACTGTTTTCATTAATTTTTAGTGTAAGGATGTACGAGTGTATGTATAGAGTTTTAATGATTTTAATGTAGATGAAGTAGCTGACTGGTATATTATAGAACCATAGTCCAGTTATGATTGTATTAATGCATTGTATGTGAGAAGAACAATTTTTACATTGGCGATCCAGGAAGTAGATAAAAGAGATTTGATGATGTTCATTTATTTTAGACATTCTATTTTCAAGTGATGATATGTTATTTCCGGTTTAATTTCTTGTCATAAAGCATTCTTAAAAATTGTGATTTCCTTAAAACAATACAGACGAGATTTTATAGTGAGGTAGAGTTTTTCTTTTTATCGTTTAGAATGTATTGAAATTTTGAGTAAGATATTTTATATCCTGTTTCATGAGTCAAATCAATAAGTTTCTTGAGGGTTGATTGTGCAAGTTATTGAGTGGTGCAAATATTTTTGTCAACGACTGTTGTTGTGACTTCTTCTGCTAAAAAATCTTCTTTTATGCGTCCAGGAACTTGCGAAGTTAAGTTGTTGATTGTGATCAAAAACAATAATGTGCTGATAACAGGGCCTTGAAGGGCACTGTTTTGGATGTAGTATTTATTGTATAGTGCATGATTTAATTGAACATGTATTGAACTATTGAAGAAATTTGCTATAAATGTCAAGATATTCCCAATTAATCCCAATTGAAGTAATATATTAATAACTCTATTTCTCCAAACCATGTCATAAGCCTTTCCATATCAAGGCTTATAGCGAGATGATGTTCATGATTAATGAAGGCATTACAGATACCCCTCTGAATGTTACCTAGGTGATCTGTAGTAGAGTGACAATGTCGAAATCCACATTAAAGTGGAGAAATTTTATTGTAAAGGTCTAAAAACTATGTAATTTTTTACATATATTTTTCACTAGTAGTTTGTATGAAGTATTAACTAAGTGAAATAGCCAATAAATGTCAGGAAGTTTAGGATTCTTATTGTTTTCAAGAATTGGGTATATGATTGATTTTCTCCAAGTGTTGGGAAAAGAACCAGTTAAGAGGAGATAATTAAATGAAGAAGTGATGTATTGTATTGCGGTTCGACAAAGTTTTCTTAGTAATATGTTATAGACACCATCTGGTCCAGGACTTGATGTGCACAGTTTATTCTGAATGTTGTTGATTACACAGGGTGTAATTGGAAGGTTTAATTCTGAATTATAGTTATAGCAGATATTATTGCATGTTTTAATGAATGAATATTTATTTAAATGGTTTGAATGAAGTTTATGAGTGAGGTATAGAGTGCTCTTAATATTAGTGAGATTTCATAATGACATAAAAGCTGACTAGATTGTGTCGCTCTTCATTTGGACATCGTTTCCTATCTTGATATTGAGGTTAAGATGTATGTGGAAAGTGCAAGAAAAAGATTGAAAATGAGGGCTTGTTGGGGTGTGAAGGTGTATGCTAAAAGTTGTTTCATCCAACATGTGCTAAGATTATGGCTGAGGAATTGAGAATAATAAAAAATAAAATAAGCAAATGAAATGGGTGTGTGGAGAGTGTAATGAAGAATATGTTCACTTAATTAATACTTCACTAAAGAGAATGATGAATGAAATGATGGATACAGTGAAGTCAATTACATTTTTTTTTGAAAAGGACAGTGCAAAGTTACGGTTGATATTTCTGCTTTTGCAGGCTGTAGTTTTCCTTGATGCAGTGAAAAGTGAAGAAGGAAATTGCAACACTTTCGAACTGCAGAAGAATTTGATCATTTGGAAATACAATTGAAAGTCCAGTTGCAATATTAGTAACTGCGTATCATGATAAAAAATTATCTTCAGCGGTTAAACAAAGATTAGCATTTTTACATCTTCCTTGGTTTTACTCTTACATTTTCATTTTTAACTGTCTAGATTATGTAGGAATTTGATTGTCATGTATCATTGACTTGCAAATCTTATATTATGTTAATTTTTATATTTTGAGTATTTCTTTTCTGGTCATTAACGAAAATTATTTGAATTTTATGTAATGTTAAAAGGTATGCAACAAAGACAAAATTAATCAGTGGACTAACAAAAATGCATATTCTGTTGCTAGGTGTGCCGTAACTTAAAGTATTTTTAAAGCAAGCATATTCCAATTAATTAATATAAAAAAATGCCTAATATGGTTTGGTTTTACCGGCTGGTGATTCTGAAAGGGAAAGAGTCACCAATACGTGGAAAAACTCTCTGAAAAGATTGAAGTGAGCATAGGAAATGTGAAAACTACGCTGTTTGTTAAACATAATTTATGTAATGCATGTTCCGAATTCTTAAACTATATTTGGAAGCAATGCGAGCTTTAAAAATATGCCTTATTTGGTGAAAGTCTGTCTCGACAAAATGCAAAATGATAGATAAACAAGATTCATTTTTATGAATTACACTGCAGATTTGGTCTGTTAAATATTTAATTGTATCCTCAGTAATATTACTTTTCTGGAAAGCATCACCATCATCATCGAGGAATCGAGGAAGGCATCAGCAAGGATTAGACCTCTTCATCTGTTCCATCTCAGGATTGTTCATGCCATCTCTTCAAGGGATGTCCTACACTTCTTTTTCCTTTAGGTTCATGTTGAAGAATAATTTTACACTCTCTATGTTCTGGCGTTCTCAGGACATGACCTGTCCAGTTTTCTCGATATTTCTTTATGGTATCTATAACACGCTTAATATTTAGTTTTTCTTTGATATCTGCACTTTTTTGGGCTCTAATAGTAAATATCCTGCCACAATACAAAGAAATCTCATTTCTGCAGATTCAATTCGGTACATCTGATCTGATGTTAATGTCCATCTCTCACTTCCATAAAGTAGTAATGGCAAAGCAATAACTTTGTAAAATCTGAGAAGAGTTTCCTTTTGCGCATTATGCTGTAGAGTTCGCTGTAACGTTCCACGGAAATATGTGAAGTTGTTCATCTTTATTTCTATATCCCTTGATTTTATATAATTAAAATGATATCCCAGATATTTAAATTCATTAACTTGTTCAATTATTTGGTCATATATAAAATTATTTCTCTTAAAGGTTCAAGTCCTTTAAATGCCATCACTTTTGTTTTACTTGGTGAGATTTTCATACCATACTCATTAGCAACCTGACTTAACTTGTGGACTGCTATTTGAATTTCACATTCAGATTTTCCTATGATAAGCTGGTCATCGGCAAAAAGTAATCTTGACATTATTAGTCTTAAAAACATCATTTAAAGTCTTCAACCATTTTTTAATGATCACGTCCGTATATATATTAAAAAGCGTTGGCGAGAGCGGGCATCCCTGTCTTACTCCCTGGTTTATATACGCTGATTCTTTTCCATTTCTTAGCATTCGGTTCATGATTTTATTTTTTCTGTATAAAGGTTGAATTGCTGTAATAAGATAGGAAGGGAGTCCAATATTCTTCAGTGTTTCCCATAATAATCTTCTTTTAGGGCTATCAAATGCTTTTACGTAGTTAATAAAGACATAGTATGTCGGTAGTTTAAATTCCCTTCGCTTTTCAGTAAGTTGTGTCAGTACAAAAATACAGTCTGAGCATGATCTACCTTTTCTGAAACCATGTTTGTGTCAGATATTTGAGGTTCAACAATAGGCACTAATCTTTGAGTGATAATTTTTGCGTAGATTTTATAACAGGAATTTAGAAGACCTATACCTCTATAATTTGACCATTCAGATTTGTCACTTTTTTTTAAAAGTTGGTAAATTAGGGCTTCATTCCTTCTTCTGGCACATATCCAGTGGACGAGCAGATATTAATAAAGTTAAGAAGTCTCTGCGTAAATTGATTTGATGCATATCTAATCAATTTCATGTTTATATTATCAGTACCAGTTGATTTTTTATTTTTGGTTGTGTGAATGGCTGCTTTCAACTTATCCATAGAGATTAGATCAATAGAATTACATGTATATTTTTAATTCCTCTCTCTTCTTCTTCATCTTCAGAGGTCTATAGCGATTTAAAGTAATTTAACCATTTAGTTTCTGCAATTATATTTAATTGAACTTTATCTCTTTCTTGATTATTTAAATATTTTATAATTTTATATGCCTTACTTTGGTTTCCAAATATGTCATGTTCAATTTCGCTAACGTATCATTTCCAACTCTCTCGTTTAAGCTTACAGACTTCTCTTTTAACTAAAGCAGATTTTCTTTTATATTCCATTCTATGATTCATATTCCCAGAAGATGAGAGGGACTTTAAATAAGCTTCGTTTTTTTTCTTTAATTTGTTGTTTGACATTATCATTCCAAAATCTTAGCACTCCTTTTGAGAATTTCTTTTTCCTTGACCCCATTGCTTCTGCGGCTGCCTGTGTTATAATTTCTTTAATGTTTACCCATTCTTCATTTATATTGTTACTTACAGGGTTAATAAGATTTTCTCGTTGAGTCTAGTGCTGGGTAGTAGTGCTAGGTAGTAGTCTGGTATGAAAGTCTTATACTATAATCTTGTAAAAGGTGAACTTCAAATGTTTCTGTTACTGGTATGGATTTTAAGATGGTTTTCTTCCATCTCTTTGGGAACATTATGTAGGAAATAGAACATCATGTTCCCAAAGAGATGGAAGAAAACCATCTTAAACAAAGTCTTACTTTTCTGGAAAGCAAACAGAGAAAATTATTCATTATTTTGTGGGTGTGGGTTCGATCATTATTTTTCTTGATCACCTTTTCAAAAGTAATTGAATATTCGAAATTAAGAAAATCGGTGTGTAATTCGTGGCTTCCTCCCTGTCCCGTGCGTAAAATATTTAGAACACTTGGGAATTTTAAAAAGGTATGCATTACCCATCAATCATGCATTTATTAACAAATATAAAAAACAATGTTTGTTCGTTGGTTGGTCCATAATGCGCTCCCGTACCGTTCATCCGATTGTGATAAAACTTTGTCTACTAATTGCTTGCTCGTGTGGGAAGAATATAGAGATTGTACGATGGCAATGTGCTTAAGATGACGCACGTAGACGGGCGATGATAATAAATGAAAGCTGATTCAAGCGCCTCTGAACAGGGCATTCTACGCAATGGCGCTCAACGCAACACGCCACACCCTGAAGTGCGAGTATTAAGAGCGACTTGTTTGCATATTCTGCCCCTGCGATTACGAAAGTGTGCCCAGGAGAGTCGGTGACTGAGAGGGACAGGGACGGGGGAAGGAGAACGAGAGAGAAGGCAGGCAGGACAACGTCGGCCTGGTCTCGCTAGTTAACAATGAAAGTTAATGGCCTCATTATATAATCTGCAGCAATTTTAATCAATGCAATAGGAATGTGATCAACCTCTCCAGGCTTTTAAGAATTTGTTATAAATGACAATCAATAATTCTTCATTGGAGTTGCAAAAATAGAATCCATTGGAGTTCCGTCTAAAGTATCTTTGACTATCATCGCGTGATGAAATTTTGGCCATTTTTTACCCAATGTTTACAAAGAATTCATTAATATGATATCCGTACAATTGATTTATTCGTATGCTATATAGTATTTTAATTATCAGACAAAATATATTGAATGGATAGTTTCTCACATATTGTTTTTTGAAAGTCTTCGTTTAATCCTAAACAAAATTCCACATTTGATTTAAGATTGGTTGCTGATTTATCACCACTAACTTTGTTTTGTACAGGAGGAGTTGCAGCCTCCAATTGCTGTGTTTATTGGGCCACCAGTGAAGCAAGAAACATCATGTACTCACGAAGAAGCGGTAAGAATAACAGGTTACATTCGCATTTCGACGTCTTGAATACTGTATGGTTTCTGGTCCATTCTCTGCACTCATTCCCATTGCTCTTACGATTGTGAGTGTTGAAGACTATTGCCATGTGTAACGTTTCTAGAACATGTGCCTGTCATTGGAAGAATTTGTGAGCTCTTTATTTCGTTCCTGCCAGTTCACATCCTCGACGTTAATGGCATTCCAAGTTATTATTGTTATAGGCAAACGTCTCTTTGCAGAGCATGCCATTTTATAGTTTGTGTGGCTAAGGGCTTAGTATAGAGCTCTGCGTATTCCTTGTATTTTAACATTCTCGGTGCATTTATTACGTCGAATTACATCCATGCGACATTCTGGTTTGTCACAGTATCATTTCAAACGCATTTACTCAATAATGCAATACTGTGAACAAATCGCTGCTAATACGTATCAACGACGAGAGACAGTCATACATATGTATGTTCTTTAGCTGTGGTTTAGGCCTACCAGCGGCGTCCCAGCCTTGCGGCCATGGGTTAAGGCTAAATGTCCCGACACTAGTACAATATGTGGACACTACGTGGCACCACCAAAATAAGTAAAATTTACTTTACACATAACGTCTGAACCCATGTTCCGATTTTCGATGTGTAAACGAAATTTGACGCCTTTTTAAAATAGAATTTATGCTACGAAGCCCTTTTTCCAAAAATCGAGCAAAACTCGAATTTGAAATTAGTTCTCAAACTTCCGAGAAAAAATTAAAAAATGTGGGCTTATAGCGCGATGGCGACATGCTTCCTGAAACCAACGCCGTGACAATCATGCAAATCGGACGAATAGGAGCGTCGTGAAGTGAAATTTAGGAAAACACCTCGACGCCCCCCCCTTCACTTCGGAACAGTTGCGTCTCCCACCCGTTTGTTGTGGGTCCTCTGTTGGCGCGGCGGCACGGCCAGGCCAGGCAGCGTGCGGCGAGCCCCGGCGGAAGAGGCGGAACTTGCGGGATAGGCAAGCCAGACAGTCGGTTTCGGCTTTCGTCACTTTGCATCTCAATCTATTTTTCCACAGATACTAAACTAAAGATGCTATACTACTATCACAGATCGAGGTAAACGGTCTGTAATAGTAGTACATAACTTTGAATAAATTTGAATTTATTTCAGCGTCTTCCTACAACTACAAATTTGAAGGTTGAGATTTTTCCTTTGAATACGTTTCTCTATAATTCTTTAGTGATAGTTACGTACATTTAAAAAAAATGTTTTCGTGCAATGTAAGCAATAGTTCTTATCAGTGGCAAATGTGTTTTAGTGGTAACCGAATATTGTAATGTCAGCGGAAGAGAGGTACTTCAAACTCATAGATGTCTATGCATTCACACATGCTTGGTCCATTGATAATAAACCGTATTCCAAATGAGAAATTACTCCCCAAATGCGTTTGTTAAAAGTTCTATTAAAATAGCGAGGCTCTAGCTGTTGGCTTGCTCATAAAAATAAGAGACGTGAAGTTATTTAGTCGTCTCTTAATTCTAATTTTCCGTTCATGCCCTATGAATAACGTCATTGATTTCGAATCAGTGAAGGTTGAATGAGAGCGCAGGATTCGTCAGCGCGTGGTGGTTTCTCGGTGCCTCTGACCGGGAGACTCTAGAGTTCGACGCCCGACCGTGGCAGGGTCTGGAGGAGCCTTCTAGCGGTCGGCTGGTCTGGTCGATAGTTGACATTGGTTTCTCTAAACCATGCCGGAGCAGTATGTTAACAAAGGGGCCATGAGCCGCGCGCTATCTTTTCTTCCTCTTTTCCTATCAGCACCCCTTGCCTGGACCGCCTCTTACAGGCACTAGCTAGCACATGTGTCGGGAACTGGATGGGGTGAGTCGAGCGAAGTGGACTGGTTGTGAAATAATGAAACTTCGACTCCTCCCAAACATTCCTACCATAGCCCAGGTTAATTAATTAATTAATTGACTTCGAAGGACCACCCAGATTCCTGTAATGAGAGAACAGGTTATAACCACCCTTGCAGATCTGGGACTGCAAGGATAGAGGAGGAAGGAGAGTGCTTGTTACCATGAAAGATGTAGATTAAATCATGTAAACATATATTCTAAAACAAAATACATAAAAATACATCTTAAGCTATACGGGGAGAAGGAACAAAGGGTTGCAGCACACAAATCACAATATGAATACAAATTTGCCCATGACATGGGACCACATTAGGGCGGTAACACAGAACTTGTATTTCTTATATCTTGCTGAGGTTGGCGTCACTGCGGGCGGCTAGCTAAGCCAGGCCCGACAAAGGGCAGTTGAAGTTCAGGAGATTGTGGTGCCGTAAGTGAGCACCAGCGAGAACACGAAACACCAGTTAAACACACGATGTCGGCAGTACAGTTTACAGAATAGTCAAATCACATGCGCCACATGGACGTGAATATAAATTGGCTGAGCACGTGGCGAGCAACAGTTTGTAGAATAGTTAATTATGCAGCACATAACGTGAACACATGGCAAGCAGTAGTTTGTTGAATAGTTAATTATGCAGGCGCCACGTGGACGTGAATATAAAATTAGCTGAACACGTAGCAGTAGTGCAGTTTGCAGAATAGTTAAATTACAGGCGCCACGTGGACGTGAATATAAAATTAGCTGAACACGTAGCAGTAGTGCAGTTTGCAGAATAGTTAAATTACAGGCGCCACGTGGACGTGAATATAAAATTAGCTGAACACGTAGCAGTAGTGCAGGCGCAATAGTCACCAATAGCAGCATTGAATGTTGATGGCAGCAACGGCCGCAGAGTTGAGCGGTGATACAGCATGCTCACCAGCCATGTTGAAGAAACAGAAAAATTGCTCAGCGAGAGGAGCAATTGTTAGGCAGCACCATGGGTAGCGTGGGGCCCAAGTAACGACGCCAGGAGAGCGGCGCCACCCGTCCGTACAGCTGGAAGCTTGGACGAGCGCAGAGACACGCCGTAGGGCGGCGCGGAGCACGTCTGCTCGACATGAAGATCAGACGAGAACTGAATGTTCACGCCGCTAGCAGAGCGGCGCGGAGACCCATCCGTACAGCTAGGAGATCGGACGAGAACTGACTTGGCGGTTGGGCGACTCGTCGGTTGGCGAGGCGTCGGGGGTTTCCAGAGAATTCTTGCACATAACGGAAACTCTGGCAGTGGTGGGGGGGCGCTGGCGTGGCGTGAGCGCGCGGGCAGCGCAGCCATGCGGTGGCAGTGGTATCGCCAGCCGCATGCGAGAGCAGGCGAGTGCTGTAAGGTGGTGCACTCTGGTGACAGGAGGAAGGATTAATACGAAACATAACGGCACGGAGGCGCGGCGGTCAGGCCGGCTGGTTCGTGGCGTCTTGCGAGCGTGGAGCTCTGAGTTGCGTCAGATGCAACTGGGGAGTTCTGGGAAGATAGTAACACACACACACAGGCGCGCGAGCGTCGGCGGCGAGGCAGCGGTTGCCACGTGCCGTGCGCCGGAGTTCGTTATTGCGAGTGGGAGATTCTGGGAATTCTTAAGTGTGCAGCTGCGCTCGGCAATTGAGCAACATTGTGGCGTGAGTGAATTACTAAGAAATGAGGCTCCACCGCACGTGGCATTCTGAAAGCTTAGTTAACGTAATTCTGAGGAGTTGCACCATTGTGCCAGAACTTCAAAAATGTGCGTCTTTGAATAAAATGTAAAAAATAATTATGAAATAGAACAGCTTGCCCTGACATACACCCCCACAGGACGACTAGGTCGTCCGACCAAAAAGATGTTAGGGCAAGCTAAGTAGTTAGGTATAAGAATGGGAGTGGTAGGGTGTATGGAGATATGTGGCAAGGATAGTGAATGTAGTCGTAATAGTGAATGTAGTACTAGAAAGGCACAATTAACCTTGGACAAATAAGCATCTCGAAAAGGTGGCAAAAAAAATGTTGTCGAAAACTAAAATGGCAGCGGGTGCCTTGCGAGGTGGCAAACGCGGAAGTGCAGTAAATAGCAAATCTGAACACAATTAAGTGATCTCGAATGAGATCGGGGCACCTCAAAGGGTGGCAGAAATGAAAAATAAAATGACAACGAGCGCCTACCAAGGTGGCAGACGCAGGTGATAGCCTTGACGACTAACGAGTACACAATATAATGGCACAATCAATCTTATAACTAATACAATAGTAAGCAAGTGATGACAATAGTTTTAAATCAGTACTAAACAACTATGACTTAGTAACTATGAAGTAACTATGACTCTGTAAGCCATGAAGTAACTATGAATCTGTAGCTCAAAAAAAATGAGGAGAGTGTCCTGAGTAAGTTGTGCACCTCGGAGAGGTGGCAGGCAAATGCAGAGTTTTGACATATTGCGGTTGATAAAAGGCATCTCGAAGGAGATGGGGCACCTCGGAGAGGTGACAAGCGCAGTAATGCGACATGTTGCCATGAGGGCATGGAGTGATGAGACCTGTCTCGGATGAGACGTTGCACCTCGGGGAGGTAGCAAGTGCAATAGTGCGACATGTTGCCATGAGGGCATGGAGAAATGAGACCTGTCTCGGACGAGACGTTGCACCTCGGGGAGGTAGCAAGTGCAATAATGCGACATGTTGCCACGAGGACATGGAGCAATGAGACCTGTCTCGGACGAGACGTTGCACCTCGGGGAGGTAGTAAGTGCAATAGTGCGACATGTTGCCATGAGGGCATGGAGAAATGAGACCTGTCTCGGACGAGACGTTGCACCTCGGGGAGGTAGCAAGTGCAATAATGCGACATGTTGCCACGAGGACATGGAGCAATGAGACCTGTCTCGGACGAGACGTTGCACCTCGGGGAGGTAGTAAGTGCAATAGTGCGACATGTTGCCATGAGGGCATGGAGAAATGAGACCTGTCTCGGACGAGACGTTGCACCTCGGGGAGGTAGCAAGTGCAATAATGCGACATGTTGCCACGAGGACATGGAGCAATGAGACCTGTCTCGGACGAGACGTTGCACCTCGGGGAGGTAGTAAGTGCAATAGTGCGACATGTTGCCATGAGGGCATGGAGAGATGAGACCTGTCTCGGACGAGACGTTGCACCCCGGGGAGGTGACAAGCGCAGTAATGCGACATGTTGCCACGAGGACATGGAGCAATGAGACCTGTCTCGGACGAGACGGTGCACCCCGGGGAGGTAGTAAGTGCAATAATGCAAAAGTCTTAACGATCAACTTAACAACTAACTCGGAATAACTCAGCTCAGAACTGGCACGGAATAACTAACACTAAACAGCAATGTTGCCATAGCGGAGCTAGTAAGGCGATATCTCGGATGAGACGTTAGTGGTTGCACCTCGAAGAGGTGGCAAGTACGAATAGTGTAAAACAAGGGTTATCTCGGATGAGATGTTAGAGGTTACACCTCGGAGAGGTAGCAAGTGATGCAATAAAAAATCTTGACATCAAGAGTAATGAGATGTCTCAAGTGAGATGGTGCACCTCGGAGAGGTGGTGGGTGCAACAATGCACAAATTCTAACATAATGCAGAATCCTAACTACTAACCTTAACATGATCTTAATTACTAACATATTTACAATATAATACAATGAATCTTGCATCTAACAAATAATGAACAAATAGCTCTAAATAGCTAGCACTAGACAGCAATGTTGCCATAGCAAAGCTAATAAGGCATGTCTCGGATGAGATGTTGTACCTCGGAGAGGTTGCAAATGTAAAAATGCAACTTAACACAGTAAGACATCGTAAGTGGCATAGTAAGACCTCGGAGAGGCGTAAGTGCAATGCAAAATCTTAATGTAATACAGAATCCTAACTACTAACAAATTTACAATACAACAGCGAATCTTACAGCTAACAAAACGATAAACAACTAACTACAAACAACCAATACAAAAATGACTGTGAATGACACGTACCTAATCATGAATGGGTAGAGGACACAAGCGATGCACGTGCCTCACAAAGGAGCCTGCCTTGGTTTGAACTTGAACAGTTCGAGTGCGACCATCACGACCGGGAAAGGTTTGGGTGATTACCCCTAACCTCCACTCAAGAGGAGGGAGGTTGTCATCAATTAACAAAACGGGAGTGCCCGATTTGATGTTGGGAGAGACAGCTGTCCATTTGGAGCGTTGTTGAAGGGATAACAGATACTCCTTCGTCCAGCGCGTCCAAATATTGGCAAGTGCTTTTTGAGTTCGATTCCAATGACAGCGTACAGATTGCTGCTGTAGTGCATTGGGATCGGGCAAGGCTGTAAGAGGTCTGCCAATTAAGAAATGAGCAGGCGTGAGATAATTGAACTCAGCTGCGTCATCCGTAGGACGTATGAGAGGTCTGGAATTTAAGATCGCCTCAACATGCGTGACAGTAGTTAGCAATTCTTCATAAGAAAGCACGGCTTCGCCTATTTCACGTAGCAAGTGACGTTTTAGGATTTTGATGCCGGCTTCCCAGATGCCGCCAACGTGAGGGGACCTGGGTGGAATGAATGTCCAATCAATGGAGGAATTAGAGCAAAAATCAATAATTTGTTTTTGAAAAGCTAAAGATTTGAAAAGGTTGTAAAGGGCATGCAGCCGTGAATTGGCTCCCACAAAGGTGGTAGCGTTATCCGAAAAAATCTTAGTTGGAATGCCGCGGCGTGATACAAATCGCTTGAGAGCCATTATAAAGGCTTCTGAAGTTAAAGAAGAAACTATTTCGACGTGTACGGCCTTGGTGACCATGCACACGAAAAGTGCAAGATACACCTTGGTGCGAGACTTGCCGCGAATTCCGTGTCTAAGCCAAAAATGCCCTGTATAATCCACCCCCACAATGCCAAAGGTGGGAGATGGGGTCACACGTATAGCTGGGAGGTTTCCCATAAGCTGTTGTGCTGATGTAGGAGCATGGCGAAAACATGTGATACACTTACGTATCACAGATTTGATTGTCTTCCTAATGGAAAGTATCCAATAAGATTGTCGTAAATGGACGGTCAGAAGCTGAACATTGGCATGGGCCAGTTTTAAGTGGGCGTCATTAATAAGTGCTCTAGTAAAGTGATGTTTAGAAGGTAAAATTAGAGGGTGGAGAGTGTCGAAAGACAGCTCGGCCTCTGAGATTCTGCCACCTACACGCAGGCAGCCATTGTTGTCAATAAAAGGATTGAGCGAAACGAGGCCACTGCTAGAGGGACATGTGGCTCCATCATTGAGCGCTTTAAACACATGGAGAAAGGCATGATGTACGATTTTGATGCATGTTAATTTTGCATGATTAAGCTGGTGAGCAGAAAGAGATTTAGTGGATTCCGAAGCTAATTTTGACTTGGCGGATTTGAGACATGTGATAAAGTGAAGAACATATGCCATAACGCGAATCAATTTTTGAAAGGAGCTGTAATAAGAGCATACTCTTTCGTTCAGGTACGAATCGCAAGGCTTGCAGACTAGCACAGGTGCGTTGTTGACAGTCACAATAATGCCATCTGGCCATAAGGCTGATTCAAGAGTTAAGAATTGTGGACCGTGCCACCAAATATCCGAATTTAACAAGTCCTTAGGTTTGACGCCACGCGAGAGTAAATCCGCAGGATTAAGTGAAGATTGAATGTGACGCCAAGTGAAGCCGTTTGCATTTTCCCTAATAAATTGTGCACGATTACGCGCAAACACATTGCCCTTGAGGGGTGGTGAGTGAATCCAGTCCAACACTATCCTGGAGTCAGTCCATAATAGGACAGCGTTGGGAGAAAGTTCATGTGAAAGAATTCTAATGACTTTAATCATAAGCTTAGTCAGAAGGACGGCAGCACAGAGCTCTAAGCGAGGAATGGTTAACGCGGTGTCACCCTTGCACTTCATATTAGAGGGCACTACTTTAGATTTGGCACAGAGTAAATTTACAGTATATGTACCGTGTTCATTTACAGAGCGTACATAAATGACTGCTCCGTAGGCTATTAGGCTGCTGTCGGAAAAGCCATGCAGTTCGACGGAAGAGTAATCAGATGGCAGGATGCAACGTGGCACATTAATTGTTGGAATGTCAATTAGTGACGTAAAGACCTCTTGCCATTTAAGGGCAATATCAGGTGGGAGTGATTGGTCCCAATTGAGGGAATATTCCCAGAGTCTTTGAAATAACAGTTTGCAAACAATTATACAAGGGGCCAATAGGCCTAGTGGATCGAATAAAGAACATATCACAGACAGCATGGTTCTTTTAGTAAACCTTGTAACATTAAAATTAATTTTGTCTGACAGCACTAGGGTGAACATGTCAGTCACAGTGTTCCAGGAAATGCCTAAAGTGGATACTGCTTCCGGGGCTTTGGACTCGAAAATTTTGTGGCCTGACTTGGCCAGCAAGTGATCTGAAAGATCTGACAAAACAGATGTGTCATTCGAAGCCCATTTACGTAAAAGAAACCCACCCTTTGCCAACAAACTGTTTAATTCAGAGATAGTTTGTTTGGCAGCATGCAGGTTGGGAGATGAATGTAAGAAATCATCAACATAAAAATTGGATGTTAGCACATGTGAGCCCATAGGGAAGTCAGCGCCTTCGTCAGTAGCCAGCTGATGCAAAGTGCGAACAGCAAGAAAGGTGGCTGGTTTTAGACCATACGTCACCGTAGTTAGGGCAAAATCCTGAATAGGTTGAGAGGGAGAGTCCCTCCATAAAACACGTTGTAGGTTCCAGTCAGATGGGTCTACATTTACTTGGCGAAACATCATTTTGAGGTCGGCGGCAATGCCAATCTTGTGAATTCTAAATTTAAGTAAAAGATCAAAGAGATCGTCTTGAATTTTGCTACCATTTAATAGTGCATCATTGAGGGAAATGCCAGTAGTGGTTTTAGCCGAAGCGTCAAACACAACCCTAGTTTTAGTAGTAGAGCTGGAAGGTTTGAATACTGGATGATGAGGAATGTAATAACTAACAAGACTGCCACAGCTAGGTGCTGGTTGCATATGTCCTAAATGAATATATTCGTTAATAAACTCATGGTAGTCCCGTTTTAATTCGGGATCCTTTTCAAGCCTTTTTTCAATTGCCAGAAAGCGTTTAATTGCCTGAGGTTTGGAGTCGCCTAATGAATTTAATTTAGAATTAACAGGGAGCTTGACCGAGTATCTGCCAGAGGCGTCCCTCGAGTGAGTAGCAACGAAGTGAGATTCTGCTATTTCCTCCTCATGTAAAATTGGATGGAGAGGCGAGACTTCCTCTACCTCCCAAAAGTGTTTGATCTGATCAGGTAACTCAAAGGGCGTCTGAATCAGATTACAAAGAGCTTGCGAGGGAGAAGTGGAGCGTGGGGTGCGACCCGCAACAATCCAACCTAATTTTGTGTGCTGTAGCACAGGATAGACACCATCGGATCTGGTTAGCTTATCTGGCAGTAAGATGTCAAAGAAAACATCCGCACCAAGCAAGAGATCGATGGGTTTAATATTATCAAAGTGAGGATCTGCATAGACTAGATTTGTGGGCAAATTCCAATTGTCGCAATTAAAACCATGTGAAAGGGTGCCAGGAATGCTATGCACGATTGAACAATTTATCTTACAAGACCAATTATCAGGAACATTACAAGGTCTAATTGTTAAAGTAGTGCTGTGAGTGCTTGTTAAAGCTTCCGGACCAATACCAGAAATAGTCACAGGCATTTTCGTTGTAGGTAACTTAAGAGATTTTACCGTGCTCCAAGTAATTAAGTTAATACCACTTCCAGTGTCGAGAAGAGCAACAAAAGGCTTAGACCTGCCATTATTAGAAGAACAGCTTACTAAAGCTGTTGGAATGAGAGTTGAAGTGGTTGCCTTGGCAGCACTGGTCGCAACAGCTGATGCAGCTTGTTGATTAGCAGGAGGTTTATCACCAAAATGCAAAAGTTTGTGGTGATTTTTGTTACAAATAGCACATTTTGTAGTACAGGAATGACCATGGGTCTTCGGGTGAAAACATCTAAAACATCTACCTTGCTTGACAATGAAGTCGTAACGAGCCTTAGGTAACAATTGTAGAAATGAAGGACAATCCTTAATCAAATGTTCAGAATTGCATTTTGGACAAATTAGTGCCTTGCTTTTTCCCGTGTTGTTGACGTTGCCTGCCCTGGCGGTGTGAGGCTTGTCATTAACGTGAGAATTGGAATTCCTAGAAGTATGTTTTGGGGAAATTGTTCTGTTGGAAACAGAATCATTGTCAGCGGGAGCTGATTTGTAATTTTTTACTGCCACATCAGCTGCAGCGAGAACCTCAAAATATACATCAAAGAGATTGTTTATTTGAGAACGAGTCTCATCAGTTAGATCAATGTCATCAATTAAATTATCAAGCCTATCAAAAGTTTTAATCAGAGTCTCCTTTCTGACGATTAACTGTTGGCACGCAAGTAAAGTGAGTTTCTCATTTTCTGTGAGAAAATTTGAAATGGAGGTACAACCATTTTTCAACTTGGTCATTACGTTAATAACGTTTTTAGGGAGAGTGTGTTTTGCCATCTTGGATGCTCAATCGGCAATTGATGGACACAGGATAGAACAGGAATGTTGAGGGATCAGAAGGAAGCCCTAACCTAATAACAATTAACACTGGACTTTCCCCCAAAATACATAAACACTAAACAAAGCACACTGTATGTACATGTGACACATAAAAGAAGCAAGTAATAGCACTGATGTGTATACATGAGACATTTAAAAATTACAATAAAGGAACAAATGTGTGTGTATGTGACACAATAAACACTTGATTAGACATGAAATTAAGTAAGCACATAATGAAAATACACAAATGTATACATGTAACACTTGGAAGTGAATAAGCAGTGTGTGCAAATTAAAGAGATACACACATGAAATGTAAATACAAGTGTGTACATATGAAATTAAAGGACCACATACATGATGTGAGTCCACAAATGTACATGTAACACTTGTGAATGGAAGTGAGACACTGTGTATATATGTGCAATCAAAGAAGTACATACATGAAATGCAAATGCACAAATGTATACACATAAAGTTAAAGTAGCAATCAGTGATTGTAATCTTTACAAGCAAGCAAGCAAGCTAAACCCCTGAATAGACGCACATCTATGAAGTTCCTGCACTTACAAATTTGTTGAAAGCAGCTGAGTGGTGCAGCAGGCAGCATCAGTTACACGATACAGGAGCATACAGCCTCGTTACACGATACAGGAACATACAGCCTCGTTACACGATACAGGACAGTAAGTACATGTAACATTTAAAATCAGGCATAAGTATGTTGCATGAAAAACAAGCACATTGACAAGGTAAATACAATTAACACAAGTATGTTACATAAAAACAAGTACATTGATAAAGTGAATACAATTAGCACTTGATTTGTATATAGTAACAAGCACACTCAAAAAACAAAATGTGATGGCTCGGAAAGCACATACAAAGGTGTATTGCTGATGTAAGTATCAGCTTTAATGCCTGGTAGACATTGACAATAGAAGTACAAAAAGAATAAGTGCTGATGTGAATATCAGCTTGGTACCTGGAAGGCATTAAAAATAGAAGTTCGAAGGATCAAAATGGTCCGAAGAGCATGTGCAGTATACATAAAATAACATATGAAAATATACATAGGTTTTCTGGTTCAAAATCCCGGCTCGGAGGTCCAAAATGGATGGGGTGAGTCGAGCGAAGTGGACTGGTTGTGAAATAATGAAACTTCGACTCCTCCCAAACATTCCTACCATAGCCCAGGTTAATTAATTAATTAATTGACTTCGAAGGACCACCCAGATTCCTGTAATGAGAGAACAGGTTATAACCACCCTTGCAGATCTGGGACTGCAAGGATAGAGGAGGAAGGAGAGTGCTTGTTACCATGAAAGATGTAGATTAAATCATGTAAACATATATTCTAAAACAAAATACATAAAAATACATCTTAAGCTATACGGGGAGAAGGAACAAAGGGTTGCAGCACACAAATCACAATATGAATACAAATTTGCCCATGACATGGGACCACATTAGGGCGGTAACACAGAACTTGTATTTCTTATATCTTGCTGAGGTTGGCGTCACTGCGGGCGGCTAGCTAAGCCAGGCCCGACAAAGGGCAGTTGAAGTTCAGGAGATTGTGGTGCCGTAAGTGAGCACCAGCGAGAACACGAAACACCAGTTAAACACACGATGTCGGCAGTACAGTTTACAGAATAGTCAAATCACATGCGCCACATGGACGTGAATATAAATTGGCTGAGCACGTGGCGAGCAACAGTTTGTAGAATAGTTAATTATGCAGCACATAACGTGAACACATGGCAAGCAGTAGTTTGTTGAATAGTTAATTATGCAGGCGCCACGTGGACGTGAATATAAAATTAGCTGAACACGTAGCAGTAGTGCAGTTTGCAGAATAGTTAAATTACAGGCGCCACGTGGACGTGAATATAAAATTAGCTGAACACGTAGCAGTAGTGCAGTTTGCAGAATAGTTAAATTACAGGCGCCACGTGGACGTGAATATAAAATTAGCTGAACACGTAGCAGTAGTGCAGGCGCAATAGTCACCAATAGCAGCATTGAATGTTGATGGCAGCAACGGCCGCAGAGTTGAGCGGTGATACAGCATGCTCACCAGCCATGTTGAAGAAACAGAAAAATTGCTCAGCGAGAGGAGCAATTGTTAGGCAGCACCATGGGTAGCGTGGGGCCCAAGTAACGACGCCAGGAGAGCGGCGCCACCCGTCCGTACAGCTGGAAGCTTGGACGAGCGCAGAGACACGCCGTAGGGCGGCGCGGAGCACGTCTGCTCGACATGAAGATCAGACGAGAACTGAATGTTCACGCCGCTAGCAGAGCGGCGCGGAGACCCATCCGTACAGCTAGGAGATCGGACGAGAACTGACTTGGCGGTTGGGCGACTCGTCGGTTGGCGAGGCGTCGGGGGTTTCCAGAGAATTCTTGCACATAACGGAAACTCTGGCAGTGGTGGGGGGGCGCTGGCGTGGCGTGAGCGAGCGGGCAGCGCAGCCATGCGGTGGCAGTGGTATCGCCAGCCGCATGCGAGAGCAGGCGAGTGCTGTAAGGTGGTGCACTCTGGTGACAGAAGGAAGGATTAATACGAAACATAACGGCACGGAGGCGCGGCGGTCAGGCCGGCTGGTTCGTGGCGTCTTGCGAGCGTGGAGCTCTGAGTTGCGTCAGATGCAACTGGGGAGTTCTGGGAAGATAGTAACACACACACACACAGGCGCGCGAGCGTCGGCGGCGAGGCAGCGGTTGCCACGTGCCGTGCGCCGGAGTTCGTTATTGCGAGTGGGAGATTCTGGGAATTCTTAAGTGTGCAGCTGCGCTCGGCAATTGAGCAACATTGTGGCGTGAGTGAATTACTAAGAAATGAGGCTCCACCGCACGTGGCATTCTGAAAGCTTAGTTAACGTAATTCTGAGGAGTTGCACCATTGTGCCAGAACTTCAAAAATGTGCGTCTTTGAATAAAATGTAAAAAATAATTATGAAATAGAACAGCTTGCCCTGACAGGAACTTAGAACGTATCCCGGCTGAGGCGGTGTCTTGCTGGTAGGAAATGAGGTAACCGCGCCAACCGCACTGGAGGTCGGCGCTGGATTTTAAAATCCAGCTAGAGAAGAACATCGCCACTTCCCGTGATTTAAAAACTACATTCACAGGATCAATAATAAAAATTCACATGATTTATCCGCGTCATCGGCGTCAACTGAAAACCAAGAATCTCCTTTCAACGCTAATTTAAGATGCGTGGTTGCAAAACATTAAAGGACAACATGCATTACTATAATTTTTCGAAGTTAAATTAGCCTCCCAAATGAAGTTTAAAATTTTCAATCTCAATATTTTACTCCGTGAAGAGATTGTTTATAATTTTTATTTCTGTAGGATCCTTTTGCATCCTCCTGTGATGGCGCTTCTGTTGCTACAATTAAACAAGAGATGACTGAATATTACCCAGGTAAGTGTATGATATATTTTTTAATTATTTCGTTAACCTAGGGTCCAAACCATTAGGGTGGTAAGTACAGTACTAGGTAAAAATTGTACCTGGGCTGTTCACAAAACAATGTGGCAAGATTCCCTTTCTCTTTAAAAAGACAGCTGTCTTTGATGCTCTGCAGACGCTAACTTCTTCACAGGTTGAACGGATCCGATGGTGCCCCTAAAGCACTGAAGTGCGCAAATACCCAACGGAATTACAAACTCTGTTTTTTTCTATATAAAAAAGGATTGGCTGTATTTATCGCTTGCTAGACCTCACATTACTCGTCCAGATATTGGTGTAAATTTTGGGACTTGACGAAAAAGTAGTAATGAACAACTTAAGACATTGCATGAGAATTAAAATGGTATGTCTTTCTTGATTCATCAGAAAGCGTCCTTCCCCTTTCTTTATACGTTGCAATCAATTCTTTTCCTTGAAAATGGTTAAGTAGCTTGTAAGTTAATTCAGTTAATTATCTGAGAATTGAATGAAGCTTCATTGTAGGGCACTTTCCCACTGTTTCCAGCGTAAGTTTTTAAACGCCTTTGAGAATGTGTTTTCCATGCATTTATCTGAATATCTCAGTAAAGATATAATATTTTACTATTCTTATGGGAGAAATGTCAAAGAAGACCATTTTTACTTCCTACCAGCTGACCCAGCTTTTTTTTTCTCGTATATTACCCCCTCAAATACTTAGAATACTCAAAATCTATATTTTGGTGTTCCTTAATACCCCAAAATATGTTGTTTTTACTTATGTCCGTCGGTGAACAATTCTAAGGCATGCACCATTCGTATGATTTAGTCGAAACCAAAATTACTAAACCGAGAAGACCTGATTTAAAGCCCTGATATTTTGAAAGAGTTTTTTAAATTTTGTTCTGTCATGAAGCTCCTGAAACATTTTTAAAATTTCTAAAATTTATCTCTAAATTATGTTTTTATATTGTAGGAATACATTGAAATATACTTATCAAGATGGCAAAATGGCGATTTTTACCGAAGTCGCTTACAATTTGAAAATCGCTAAAGTTCAAAATATTTTCCATCTCTCCTACATTGTTGAAGGTACAAATCTTTTTCCTCAAATGAAATTTGTGCTCCACAAATAGTTCTTTAAAAATGTATTGAACTTTTTTTTTAAATGTTGGTAATTTCCGTGCAATTTTTACTTAATTATGTACTATACAAAGTTGAAATTAATACTGCAGGTTTGTATCATAAAGAACTTTTACGTGTGCAAATTTCAATGTTTTATCTGGTACCTCAACAGAGTTGATACTGGAAAAAAAATCTAAAATTCCAATTTTTGGGAGGGTGTAATTTTTAATTAGTGCGGTTCTTTTCATTTTTTTGCATTGTAACTTACATTGTTATGTAAATAAGCGCAGAAGGAATCGGGCTTTAAATCTATTCATTTGAAAAATTTCTCTGTGAAAATCGAAATTTGTTCGTTTGCGTCCGATAGATTTGTATGCCAATACTACCCGAATAAAAAATATTTGGTAAATATGTCTTTGTCTCGCAGAGTTTACTGAATCCAATACATTTTGGTTTACAAAGCTATAATTTAGCTCCGAGTAATTTAAACATTGTAAGTATTTACAATCACGAATTGCGCGCGCTTTAGAACAGAAACGGTCTCCATTTGTGAGCAACCACGACCGATTCTCGTAGAGTGCTTAAGTTTCCCGTGGAAAATAACGAAACTTAGGAAATTTATTTACAAATCAAGTTGTTATTTTCTAAGATGTGAGGTGACTTTTTTTTTTTTTTAATTCATGATCACTTAATTGGAATGACATTGGCCTGGTCTCGACTGAAGTTTAAGTATGAAAAAATTACTAATTGTTTGTTTGTGTTAGAATAAAACGAATGCTGTTTTTACTACGTTCATCGAGCAGACTATCTCTCGCAGGAGAGATACCTGAATTCCCTGTGTATTTCCTTTGCCTTCCGCCGCATTTCATTCGGGGAGACGTGGTCAATCGATGCTCTTTATTCGTGGGGCCCTTTTCTTACTTTTCCCTTCTGCGGCGAACTGAAGAAGTTCTGACCCCTTGAGATTATCCTCATTGCTCAGGCTTTAATGGTCAGTTTTCCTTTTTGTTTCAGCCCGTGTTTGCTACAATTTTAGTTGGCAATAGAGGAACTTTTTTACGCACTGATATGCGCGATGAAAATATAAAAGTGATTGTGCAATATTGCATCCAAATAGGATTACGATAGCTGAAATTGTGTTATCCTTTACAGAAGTGTTGGGGCCAAATTTAAGCAAAAATTATCTTATTTTGTAATAAACATAAATTTTCGAATAGGAAGTCATACTAGAGAAATTCGATGTATTTGCAACGCAATATCACTTGCCACCACTATTCCCGCCCGCACGTCGGAATTTCCAGGGTCACTGGAACGAGCCCGGGTTGACATTTACGAAGACCTGTGCCATGTCCCTCCGTCAGATGCCCTGGCAACAAGATTGAGCCGCTTCGTTCTCGAGATTGCATGCTCTTTACGGGAGAATCTCGTAGACTCGTCTCAATCAGTCTTTGTCGTTTACGATAACCAGAGAGAATATGCAGCAAATTACTGGCATTAATCTTAATATTTTGAGTAATATTGTATGCTGAAATCTAACTTGCTTGATAATTCTTTCCTTTTTTTTATTCAGACCTTGCTATTCAGTATTGCGATGCAAATGCTTAGATGTGAATCGACGGAAAAAGTTTTAGTTTTTGAGGACTGCTTGCTTTTTTTGAAAGACACGGGTATATCCTCTTTAAAAGTATATGTTTCGTTCTTTATTGAGAACAATTAATCTATTGGGCTTTTTTATGGGACATTTTGGGATTAAAATATTTAACGAATATCCACAATAATCCACACAAGCACCGGCAATACAATGTAGTAATTTCACTATTCACAAGACGCTGTCTGCCATCTCTCCATTCGTAATCATTAACTTTAGATCTTGGCTTCAAGCGGTAAAAATGTATCAATGAGACAGCAACAGCGAACGTAATTTAAAGACGAACAAGTTGTGACATTGGCAGGATAATGCATTAATGAGTCCGGCTCCTTCAGTGACCCGTCTCAAAGTACATTTTTTTAAATCTTAATTTTTCGATGCGAAAATATTATTTTAAGATTAATAAAGAACACTAAAACCTCGTCCTAAATGACAATTTCCTTCGAAACATTTGGTGCCGTTTTTAAGCGCTACAGTAAATGTGAAATTTGAAGCACATTTTTAGACAAGAGTAGTTTTGAATTGAACATTTGAACAACACTGCAAAATGTGTAGCTATTGCCGAACTGGCAGTGCATAAAAAAAGAGCAGTAAAAAGTTCTATGCAAAAATGGAAATAAAACAAAAGTATGCGGGAAATGAGAATGTTGCTGGCCTATGTTTTGACTACATGCAAAATATTCAACTTCCCGAGATACCCGTGCTAGAAGCATATTATTTGCGGCAACTCAAGTTTTTTTCTGTCTCACGTATATATAAAATAACAAATCAACAATTTACGAGTATCTCTACCATGTAGGTACTGTCAAGAAAGGACCAAACGAGGTTTGCTCTGTTTTGCTTGACTATTTTAAATCTGAATTACAAGAAACTTGTGAAGGAAGTAGATTTATTTTCCGATGGATGCCGTACTCAAAATAAGAACAATACAATTATCACGGTAATGATCTACCTTGTAAATCTGGAAGATTCAGTAATGTATTCGAATACTAACCTCTCCACGGTGATTAATTTCTCCCATGTGATTGAACATTTGCTGGCATCAGGAGACTAATACGTCGATAAGATAGAATATATTCATTGTACGAATATATTGAACTTATTGCTCGCACATATCAGAAACAAAGCATACTAGTCAAACTGATTGGTACACAAGATATCGTAGAGAACAAAAAATGGTGGACGAAATTATACAAGCGATCTTGCTTGTCTGAAGACTGTCGTAGAATGTCTGGTGAAGCAAATCGGAAAGTAACTTTTCTTTTGCAAATTATATGTTTCCACCACAGGCAATCATTTCCAGGAAAAGTATAATGTTATGAATGGGTTGACGGCTTCATAAAATATCGATTTTCACTTTTCAAGAACCAAAATGAAGGATCAAAGTTACCTTCAGAAAAAACTTACAAAAAGGTGGTTTCAATAATTATACTAAAATTGCTGAACAAAACAAAATCGAATCAATACTTTCCAGAAAGCACAAGTTTTTATGAAAACTTCAGATACTGGCGAAGTACTGAGACAACAGAAGAAGACTAATATGGAAATAAGATTAAATTGTATTGTAAAGCCGGTAACTGAGTGTATCGTGATAATGCACAGCACTGATGATACATGAGTAATTTCGCAGGCACCTGAATCACAAGAAATAATTCGGGAAATTGTAACTGTTGAATTAGGCTTCTCCCGCACGATATAACCCGCACCGCTAGTCTAGTGCCAAAAAGTTTATCATTGTGTTTGTACAAATTATTTACGTTTACATTAACTCTAAGTCCATTGTTTTTTCAGTAATGTCCTTTTACTATCATTAGTCATGTGTGTCAGTTAACTTTTAAGAATTAAGCATTCATTGAAACCAATCAAGCCAGTTTTGTGTTAGGGTTAGATTTGATATTATTTATTGTAAATGTTTTTTGCCCAGGGCCAATACTTGCCCGGGGAACAGAGTTCATATATCTACCTTAAACGGACTTTTGGAATACCCAAGCCCTCAACTGGTTGGGTCATTGGAAGAGAATCTTTAATAGTTAAAATTTTGAAACTATTTTGTCTATCTCAAATTATAGGTCAGATCATAAAGGATTATCTCTGCTTTAATTTCAGATTTACTTTCTTGAGATCATAAAAACCTATTCTTTTTCTA
This sequence comes from Gryllus longicercus, assembly GCA_038098605.1. Lineage (NCBI taxonomy): Eukaryota > Metazoa > Arthropoda > Insecta > Orthoptera > Gryllidae > Gryllus > Gryllus longicercus. Next base: position 1,220,046 of record JAZDUA010000294.1, on the reverse strand, counting down.
AATATTACACTTTTTTAATAATTGCGAAACAAAAATACCAATTAAAAAATATTCATATCCTTTGCAAATGTGCGCCCTGTTTCACGTTCCGAACTATTGCACTCGCATTGCATGTTTATATCACGAAATGTTTGATTGTTAAGCTTCAGACGTTTGTAGTTGATAGTCTACCCCTGAATTTTTCTGATACTAACCTTTTTTGTTGATAGGTGAATGGAATTATGCATCAGAGAAATCCAACACAATCCAGATACAACAGCCAGAGTACAGTCTTGGATTGCATCCCTAAGAGTAGCTTCAGCAACTATGACCAGACCACGCACCACGAGAACGCGCTCCCTAACTGCAGCAGCCTCAGAGGAAAAGCTTTTAAGTGTTCCATTTGCAATACGATGTTCAGTAGAAATGGGAAGTTGCGTAGGCACTTGCGCACCCACACTGGTGAGAAACCTTTCCAGTGTTCCATTTGTGTGAAGACCTTCTCTGAAAAATATACCTTGAATAGTCACATGCGGACCCACACTGGTGAGAAACCTTTTCAGTGTTCAATCTGCGAGAAGACCTTCCCTGAGAAAAAAAACGTGGTTATTCACATGCGCACCCACACTGGTGAGAAACCTTTCCAGTGTTCCATCTGCGAGAAGACCTTCGCTCAGAAAGGACAATTGTATTACCACATGCGCACCCACACTGGTGAGATACCTTTCCAGTGTTCCATCTGTGAGAAGACCTTCAATGAAAAAGGACACTTGGCTCGGCACATGCGCATCCACACTGGTGAGAAACCTTTCCAGTGTTCCATCTGTGAAAAGACCTTCACTCAAAATGGATCCTTGAGTAAACACATGCGGACCCACACTGGTGAGAAACCTTTTCAGTGTTCCATCTGTGAGAAGACCTTCACTGAAAAAGGACATTTGGCTTGTCACATGCGAATCCACACTGGTGAGAAACCTTTCCAGTGTACCATGTGTGAGAAGACCTTCACTGAAAAAAGAAATTTTAATAAGCACGTGCGCACCCACACTGGCGACAAACCTTTCCAGTGTTCCATTTGTGTAAAGACCTTCTCTGAAAAAAATACCTTGAAAAGTCACATGCGGACCCACACTGGCGAGAAACCTTTCCAGTGTTCAATCTGCGAGAAGACATTCACTATTAAAAGTAATTTGAGTAGGCACATGCGCACCCACACTGGTGAGTAATCTTTCCAGTGTTTAATCTGCGACAAGACTTTCACTCAGAAAGAAAACTTGCATAAGTACATGCGCACCCACTGGTGGGAAACCATCTAAGTGTTCCATGTGTGAGAAGGCCTTCATTCAGAAACGAATCTTGAAAAAGCACTTACGCGCCCACACTAGTGAGAAACCTTTCCGGTGTTCCATCTGTGAGAAGACCTTTATTCGGAAAACACAGTTGGTTGATCTCATGCGCACCCACACTGATGAGAAACTTTTCCAGTGTTTAATCTGCGAGAAGATCTCCACTCAGAAAGAAACCTTGGATAAGCACAGGTGCACCCAAACTGGTGAGAATCCATTTCAGTTTTCCAACTAAGAAAACTTATTAAAAAGGGTAATTTAGATAGTATACTCCATTACATGTACGTTAGATAATGGAACATAAATTCATTTTACTATTGGTGATTTTAATGTAGGTATTCTGAGGAATAATGATCGTTTCCGTTATATTACCAATTTACACGAATATGATTATATTTCACGTATTAAAATACCGAAAAGAGTAAGAGAGGACATAAGTTCTTGTACTGACATTTTCGGCAGTTATAGACAATTTTTACACCTCTTATTAAAATTTTACTTGCTTTGCTTTTTTGTCATATTTGTGTTTTTAGATAGTACTTTAAAAACACCTCATAACATATCATGGAAAATCATATGAAAAGAAAAAGAATATAATTAAACTCCTGAAAATTTGAATATTTCTGATGGGAACTGAAGAGTTCGTTTAATGAAACAGGTACATCAACTTAAACTTAATTCACCCCACATGACGTTACCAATTATATAGCTTTGGAGTCAAAGTACCACCACATTAATGGAGATGACAGTACGGACCGCGGCCCCTGGGTAAGGTCTTGCGCGAAACGGACCACCTGCTTGTTCCCCTCCGTGAAGTCGTCTCTAGGCGGCTTCCCGTGCGCCCTCAGGCACGGCTTGTTGTCTCGTCGCGGTCCGCACCACGCGCTGACGCTCCGACATCCGCGTTGACTCTCGTACACTCCTTGACTGAGCCCTTGACCTGACTAGTGGGGCGTAGGCTTCCGTGCACTAGCTGCTGTTTGAGACCCGATGTTCGCTGGCGCCCGACCCTCGCCGTCTCTTAAGTATGAGGCCGAGGCTCCCCACGGCTATATATCTCCCATATAACTTGGTGCAGACCATTACAGTGGCACACCCTTTAGAATCACCATACTGAACTAACATACGAACTTCTACCAACGTTATTTAAAACTTGCGATTGTTCTCAGGAGGCAAACACACGCGCTTGATTCAAAATATCGCGCCGCCGTTCGCGCTACTTTTTCTTTCATGCGTGTAATATTAACAATAAATGAATTTTAGAAGAAAAACACATTGTATTTAAATTCATTTGTAAATTTATTTCAGAAATCGCTCGCTTTATTTCAGTAATTTATTTCAGAAATTGGATAACGAGGGAACTCATAAATCAATGTAAAACTAAAAATCTATGTTCTCTTGACAATAATTTGAAATGGAACTACAGATACTATAAAAACGTGTTAGTCATTAATAAAGAAAACTAAGGATTCTTTCTCTAAAATATTCTCAGCACGATATCTTTAAATGTTAAAAACCTTTGGGTATGTATAACCCTCATGTCAACAATGATAAAAAATCACCAGTTCAAACGAAATATGATGAAAATAATAAACTTGTAAATTCGAACTTGGATATAGCTAATGGTTGGTTTAATCAACCTTGACACAGGTATTTCAGCATATTGTGGATTATACACCTCCATATTCTGTTTAGTCTTCTGTCGACTTGTGTGGATGGAATCTCGATTGTAATAATCAAGAAACTTTGAAGCTTATAAATATTTTGTTGTTTCTAAATGTTTGTTACATTGTGTTTAAAACTTGATATTATCTCTCTTGTAATAATTTGAATTGCGTTAATTCATTTCTCCCCCACGGGGCTATGCCCTCGGTGAGGTGTAGAAATGTGATGTCTTGTACTCTTGTATATTCACATATTTATGTATTATGTAGTATGAAATAAATTTAAATTGGAATGATTCCTTACTTCGACTATATAACCGTCGGTTTCTCAAGTAATGTTAAAAATTGCCTGTCTGAAGTCAAGTCTGAAAGTAGAAATCAGCCAGGGGTTGTCTTTGCAGGACACAGGAAATAAACTGTACAAGTCAATTTTATGCAATGTTCCGTATGCATTTGAGTCCGAACAGTACATTTAATTGGAAAATTATGCGTCTGTATAATATATTACTTACAACGTGTTATCAAGAAGGAATCGAATACGATATTGCGTTATGTATTTCATGATTTGGACAACCAAGTCCAGCACACTCCTTCCCAGCCTATAAAAAGGATACGCCCTTTGGTTAGAACAGGTCGGGTCACTGAGCGCCTATTTTGAAAGTCCCCCATTACATCGCAGTGTGTGATGTACATCTGTATTTTGTGTATAGAATTTGGTTGTCGGGACTGGTGAGCATCGTGCTCTTGATCCAGACTGTAGGGTCGGTTGTTTGATGAGTATTTCTGTAGTTTCTGAGGAATTGAATATCTGGCTGTGAACCATCCATAAATTACGTAAATAAAATTTGGAATATGTTGCCCCTCTCCCCCCTGTGAGGTACCCGTAACGCGATTTTGAACCCCTCTACATTGCAATTACGTAACGCTTGCGTCAACACCTTCCTGTAAATGCATGATGTAAAAATAAAATATAGCTGAGTAAAAAATGGTAATTAATATGATAATTTCCAATAGGGAAGTATAATTTGAATTAAAGTAACTATTTTTAATACCATTCATTCAATTTTTCTCGTGAACCGTAGTTGGTGAAAACCTGTATATACAGAACGTCCAGGGGGTATACGTCTAAGTGTCGGAAATAAGCTCTCAAGACAATTTTAAGCATATATTTTTTTTAAACTACTTGGCTATACTGAACGGCGGAGCCGCAATAGGCACTCAAAAGTTGGTTTGGTTTGAAAAAATGCTCTCTAACAATAATTTGGATATAAAAAACCAGTCGTATTGCCTGCATTTTTGTATATGTTTTTTTCATGCATTCTGAACAAAATATTATTTCTTTTGTAAATAATAAACAATTTACTTATTTTTGGAGTGTTTCTATGCTTCTGCAATGCAAATTTTTGCTTATAAAACATATTTTCAATCCAGGAGTTGAATTGAAAATATTTAGGTCTTTCAATTACGTCAAACCTTAAACGGTACATCCATTTCAATGAATTGAACACTAAATTATATTCTTTATGCTACGCTTTCAGAATTCATTCAAATTCAATCAGCCATCATACTGCTTGTTGTGTATATTTGGCGAATGTTCATTCCCGTCTGAGATATGTCATAATATTCTCGGGAAATTAATAATATTCTCGGGGTCGTATAGCTCCCAGACATTTAGATTACAAAAATGAATTTTACAGATAATAAGGAAATCCGACCCACGTGATTCTTGTATGCCGCTCTTTATTAATCTTGCTATTTTACCATTACCCTGATAAATAAAGCACTTGTTTTTGTCAAAAATGACCTACTTAAGGGCGGGAATATATTATCAGGAAACGCCGATGTCTACAACAACGACACTATTTCAATGGTTGTTGATTCGTGAGATTGACAGCTTGGCGTTGATGTTTCTGCCTGAGGATACTCCACTTGCCATTTCCCACATGACATAATGACTTCAGACGAGAAGGAGCCCCATTGTCATCATGTGCTTGATCTTATCTTCGCCTTCCAATGCAGATCATCAGAGCTATTACAGTGTGAGAAATATAAAATTAATTTACATTTTTCAAATCATACCAAATATAAATCTACTTCTAAGAACGTTACCAGTTAATTGTGGGATTTATGTAGTTGATCCCAATGCTGCAGTCAATCTTGCAGAACCTACCGTTAAAAAAAGAAATACTCGGATGTGCTCGGTTGCATTCGTGTCCCTTGAATTTTCCTTTGCTGTCTAATATTCGCCTTTGTTTTGTACCACTGCGACTGAAGCGCATCCCGAAGGGCGGATCTACAATTAATCCTTACCGAGAACGTATGCCAGTACCGGCCCCCCGGCGAGAAGCACCTGCACCTAGAATCACTTGTAGATTTAGTAGACTGAGGTAGTTGGTACTATACAGTGTGGGTGCTTTAAGAATTAGGAGGAGGGGGCTGGGAGCGAGGCACGGAAGCTGTTGTGTCCCGTCTGGGATTTGTCAGATAGTGCTTTCGCTCATTTCCGCATCACAACATTAGTTTTACATTCTCGTATACGTGAGTAATGTATGTAGTATAGAGAAAAGTATGTAATGTTGCGGAAAATCGATTTAGAGATTTCAACGAAATGCATGTTTTTGGCCTCCTGATACCGAAAAATGTTTTTTTTTTTTTTTTTTTTTTTTTTTTTTTTTTTTTTTTTTTTTTTTGAGAACTTGCGTCCGTCTGACTGCCCATCTGTGAACAACACTAGGGCCGGAACTACAAGTATTCCTAGAATTTTATCGAAAATGAATGTTCACTTTTCGATCTGGCCTGTCCTAAAGCTTTACGAGTTCGAAAAATACTAAAATTTGTGGTTACTTTGAAAGACGTCTCTGTGACATCTTTTATATTTTCTCACAAATGGCTCCAAATTCTTTCTTCAGATTTGTTGTAAGAGTAGATTGAAATATGCTTCTCAAGATGGCATACATCGGATGTTTACTTTAAACATTGCGTCTCACAACTACAATATTGAAGATAGAGGTTTTGTCTTCAAATGATATTCGTTCTCCCTAATTAGTTATTTTATTGACGTCATGCACATTTCTTTAAAATTGTAGTACTTTCCGTGTAATATTGCATGAAATATGGGCATCACAAAAAAATATTAAAAGCAAGAACTACCCAAAAAAGGCTGCAATTTTTTCTTTTGAAACCTTTGGTAGGAATGGTACTAATGGTCCTGTGTAAGATGACATAAACGCTTATTGCTCTATTAATTTGTTTATTTCAAAACTTAAACAATTGTTTGTTTTTTACATTTATCTCACGTCTTTTATATTTACAGTATCGGCAACTCACATTATTGCTTTTCTAAGTACTCGTGCTTTAAATAATGTCTCAAAAATAGAGACCGTAGGTATTAAACGTCAAAGTATGTAATGAAAACAAAAAGTATATATAATAAATATGTAAAATAGGATGAAATATGTAATATTAAAATACACTAATTATAAAACGAACTTTTACATAATCAGAAAATATCTTTATAAAAAAATAGGAAATAAATTTTAAAAATAATTCAAGCGTTTTTATAATTTTAATAATAGTATAAAAATAATTTGATGTGTACAAACTTATGCATGCTTTGTACCATATGACTTTCCCGTCAGTTTCAGTCAACCTTCATCAGTTTTTAAAGAGTCATAAAATTGAAGAAAATTTTAGAATAAAGAAATATTTTTTTAAAAACTAGCAAAAGATGTAATATAGTACTAAATATGTAAAAATATGCAACGAAAATTTTTGATATTGTGTTAGGACGGCGACAATTCGCCAAGATTAAAATTTTTAGGTAGGTAAGTAGAAAGACAAAAAAATACGTAATTTTATGATAATACGGTATCTAGTAATTAAGTTCTTCAAAAACTCAAAAGAATTGTGAGAGATTGAGCTCGGTTTCAGAAACACTTAAACGTTAGTTTCTTAAACATTTTCATTTCAACGAAAATGTCCATGTATGACGAGGTTTTACATTTCTATAGTATTCTTAAAATCATGTTTCGGTTCTATCATTAGAAAAACGAAAAATTGAGAAAAATGTGAAAAAAATATCTTTAGGTGGCAATGGATGGCAGCTGCGAAGAGGATGGAGTAAAACCGATAATATATCCTACAGCAAAGAAATAAGTGAACTAGTCCGAGAAAGTCTGTGCCATTTAGTTGCATCACTAGTTTATTTTATTTCACATATCACACTACTGGTGCTATAATTGGCGGAGACGATCTCGTATCCTCTAAAACCGAAGAATGGAACTGACTATCTTGAAAATTTGGGTTTCCAAATAACTCCGGTTTTTACCCGGTCATCCTTCGAACAAGTCCTGTAAACTGAGGTGACTTGGTGCCTCAAGAATGTTCACTAGCAGCAATAGTGGAGATGGAGCAGGAAGTGTAAAGCGAAAAGGGCAGCGAGTAAGCGAGCCAGTAAGTTTTAGTGAACTTGGTAAGGGCATTCGCAAAGTTGTCTATTTGCGAACCACAGTTCCTGTGCTCCGTCGGATTTCGAAGTCCTGCACCTCCTCACGAGGTCCGTAAAATTAGCATAGCAAAGTTTTTTAAAAAATTGGAATTAAGCTCCAAATTTGTCGCTTTTTTTATTTTTGAATTTGTTACGCAAAGAAAGTGCCGCTGTTTATTTGACCCTGCTCTAAACAACTGGACATCACGTTAGGACATCAAGTCCAGCCGCTTCGAAAGATTGGGGCTTGCAGTTGCTAAGAAGGGATTCTCACAGCCCTTGTTTACGTGAGCGGGCGCCAACAAGCAGGCGTCATTGCTCCGAACAGCCCATCCCCACGTTCAAAAATATTTTTGATATCCGCAGTCTTACACGTATTCATACTGCAATTCTTCGAGAAAAACTCTCAGAATTATCATCGCGCCCTTTCTGAGATTCGGACTAGGATGGTAGCGAAGACAGCATGTATTTATTTATTTTCATAAAAAACAGTTACAACTGTGTAACGACTACGAGGAGAAGGCCAAACTTGGAGGACTTAATTTGAAGTTATATTTATGACCAAAAATAAAACAAGTGGCCATTTCAGCATTTGCTCAAGGAACAGGGAAACTAGTAGAAAACCTGATCGGGATGGGGGTCATTGTAGCTGAACTACAATAATTGTTACAGCTGCTTTAAAATTATTCGGTCCAAATGGTAAATATTACACTACTTGTCACAGTTAAAATTAATATTACTTTACTTTTGGATGATCCTAATAGTCTCTAATTGTATAGAAGTAGTTGTGCAGTAAAAATGATTTTACTGAGGACTAAAACTTTTGTATCAATTTTAAAATCATCTGGCATAGTGTTGTAAAAATAATGTCTTAAGTATATGTCCTTTCAATATACAGTTATTAGTGCCAAATGAGGGCAAATTATAGTAAATAAAAAACTTTTTTTGGTGATTACAGATCCTTGAACTTCTGGACAGGTGCAAGAAGCCATTCAGGGAGATGTATCTGCGCCTTCGGTGTGTGGTAAGTGTAAGATATTCCTGTGCTTTCTAATTTCGAAATTCTAGATGGTGAATTAAAAGAAACATCTTTCTTTTTCATACATATTTGTTTTCAGAACATTCATTTGAGGACATAGTATCTTTCTTAACGGCATTTTTTGCTTTTCAGATCCTCTTCCAGAGATGGCTTCTGAAGCATGGATATTAGACCCTACGAGTTTGACCCTAAGTGGCTTTAAATTTATGTTCACTTTGAGGAGTCGGAACTCACAGAGATAATTTTAAAGAATTATTGTTATATGCAGTGAATAACTTGCTTCATTGTGCACAAAGTTTCTGAACATATTTCTTTTACGCATAAAGGTATGAACAACGAGAGTTTTAAAATCAGTGTGTATTCTGTCATTGGGTACAGATCCATTATATAAACTGTATTTCCCACATCTGATTTGGAAAGTTCTAACTAAATAAAATTTAAAGATAAAATTAATTCTGTAAAGCATGATAATTTTCTCAATTTTGGAATGCCTCTTGCTATGTTAAGACACTTTATTTGAATATTATGAATACAAAGGTTTTGAGTTTCTGTTTCAGAGGCTATTTTCATGCAATTTTAGAATTTCTTTAATGTCTATTATCTAGTCTGCAATTTGTTTCATTCTTATTAGTATTAATTTTTAATTTTAGTATTGATATAAGTTGCTTATGTATTATGATAAATTACTAAAGATATTGTCTGGTATCAATACTTTTTAATCACCTTATGATCATTTCGATCGCGTTGCGATCATCGTCAGAGCTAAAATGTGAAATACAAATATTTTTTAACAGGTTGTAGTTATTGTATGCAAGATGCGAAAGCAAACTGGGTCGTACATACCTTGCAGCATCTGGGCCGAAAACAAAGTTCTGCGAAATTTTGAGCGTGTGTCTTATTTAAGAACACAGCCGGTCGGCAGCGGGAGGGGGCGGGAAGAGGGGTGGGGTGCGGGTGGAGGGTCGTAAACCGCGGGGGTGCTGGTGGAGGCTTGAGAGACGGTCGGGCGAGCGAAGGTCAGTGAAGTAGGGAGGGCTGGGGGTGGGTTAGGGGTGTACACTTTGTGCTAATTTTAGCAGGGGTGAAGAGAGTTCAGGTATTTGCTGGTTGAGACATGTTGTAGCGAAACCGATTTCGTCATACTTTTTGAAACGAAATTCATGCTGGAAAAATTAAATATAACAAACTCGGACCACCCAGAACTCTACCGGGAGTTTAAACAGCTTGCAATGCACGCGTAGTCTCACTTATCGCGGGGGCCATTACCGCCTCTCCCCCATTAAGCCGGTCGTTTGGAGGACTGCCGTTGACAGACACTGTACAAGTGTTCAGAGCCGGCTGTGAATTTCGAGACCACCCAGTTTCGGGGGAGCCCAGAGCGATATTCCTATCATCGAACGCGCCCCACTACGCCTCCGAGGGCCAAATTTCTAGAAGGTTCGAGAACAGCTCGCATGCTCGCAGCCTGCACAAAGAGTGGGAATTTCCCTCACTTCTCACGCTGCGATTGGGCTAGAATATTTCACTGCGACACAATTCTTAACCAATAGCGACACTGCTATTAAAGGGACTTGGGACGCATAAGAAATTGGGGTGGGGAGAAGAGTTAACCTGGTGCGATTTTGACGGAGAGAAAAGCAGAATAGCTGGGGCATCAGACGGGAGAAGACGCAGGACAGTCGGGGGCAGAAGTTTCTCTTGGGGGGGAATATTTTATCGGTTAGAGGCAAGTTCACCTCTATCGAAATTAGAATTTTTATAGTATCAGCTCGAGTTTTGAGCAGACTGCAGTGAATAGAGGAACTTTTCTGAATTTTGAATTATTCGTGACGGATTTCTTGATTTTCTGAAACCGAACATGCGAGTGACTGTCATGAGGATTCGAGAGATGCATTGTTGTCGACTCCGCGCCTGAGGTCGGGAGAAAAATCCCGACGATCTCCAAGAACTTCTAGTCGCCTAGACATCGCGGGCAGACCGCCCGGGACTCCGCGCCTCCCCTGGTTGAATGAGCGGAGGACCGCTCAGCTGACGCCACGCGCCAAGAGGGGTGAGGGAAGGCCGCAGTCGCCCCTCCGCCCAAGGCCGCCGCCCTCCTTCCCAGTTGCCGGTCGAGTGCCTGCCTGGGCTCACAAAGAACTCTACCGGGTTTAACAACCCGAGGGTCGTTCAACTCCAAGACTTACGTAATGTAGTGTCGCGCTCAGGCGCGTTAAAATTGTCATGCTGTAACTCATGTAATTATTAGTTATAACAAGTTGATTTTCTTCCTAGTCATAAGCTTTACTGATTACTAACGCCTAATGTTCTTTCCTTTCTATTCTAATCGATCTCTTCAATTTTCCTTTCCATTGCTAGTTTATAGTTGAAATTTCTCTGGTGCATTTTTTTTACTATCATTCATGCCCAGAAATAAATTGAATCATTTTACCAGTGAACAAGTGTTTATTTAATTTGTGTTCCCGCATAACAGTTCCTTCCGTCACCGATCTGAGCTAGTGGCAGGGCGGCCAACCGATTCCACAGGTAATTACCGCGGTTTGGTTACAATTGGCGCATCCACCGTGGGGCCCGACGGCCGAATAATTGAGGTTTTTTCACGCCCAAATTTTAAAATTAAATTTAACCAAAATATTGTTATAAATGGATGGAAGGATATTGTTATGAGAGAAACAACTTGTTGACTGGTAATGATTTGTTTTATTGGTGTATTTTGTTTGTGAGTGCTACTGTGTTGTGCCTCGTGTGTTGCTATCGTGTGCGCGTGCCGTTTAAAACTTCCAAAATGCTGGACGAGTCAGGTATCGATGTGGCAGAAGGGGAGAATTCAGGGGAACAATCACCACCCGAGACCACTCCCGATTTCATGCAAACTCTCATGAAACAGATGGCGGAGAACATAGAAAAACTTACGAAACAATCAGAAAAACATTCTGAAAGTGACAAAAAACACTCAGAAAGTAATGACAGACTCATGAAACTAATTTCAGAAAACAACAAAAAAATTTCAGAGGTTAAGGAATCCTTCACGACACAAATGTTAGAAAATAGGGAACAGATTTCAGAGGTTAGGCAAACCCTATCAGAACAAATTTCGGAAAGTAACGAGAAACATTCGCAGAGATTTGACCGGCTGGACGGCTGCTTGGCTGACCATGCTGAAAAATTTGAAAGGTTGGAGGCAAAATTTAATTGCGAGATTGGGACATTGCAGAACCAGCTCGAGGGTAGATGCGGGGAAATTGAGAACAGCGTGGGAAATCTAGGTAAAGAATTACAGAGTTCGAAAACTGAAATAAATTCGCGCCTAGGGAATATTCAAACAGAAATTAAACAGAAGCTCCAGGCATGTGACAATAAAATAGAAGCATGTTGCGAATCAGTTACAGGAAAGATTGTCGAGGTTAGGACAGAGATAAACGGTAAATTTACCAAAATTGAACCCAAATTTTGCGCAGAAGTCAGCCAATTTCATGAAAAATTCAAGAAATCAGGTACCGTCGACGGGGAAAATATCGGGAAAAGGGAAGAAAATTTAAAGAGGGAAGTTGTGCAAAAGTCAAACCGATTAGTGAAAGTGGAAATAAAGAAGGAAACTGAAAGTAACCCGACAGTACATTCACTAGGCGTATTAGATTTGAGATTATCGTGGATTCTTCCGCAATTTAAGAAATTAGGTATTACCGACGGGGGAAATATCAGAAAAGGGGAAGAAAATCTAAAGAGGGGAATTGGTCAAAATTTGCAACGGTTATTAAAAGAGGGAATAAAGAAGGGAACGGAAATTAACTCGACGGTGCACTTACTAGGTGTATTAGATCTGAGATTCTCGTGGGCTCCTCCGCAGAATTTGTGCTTCTGGGGTAAACAGGAAGAAAATCCAAAACCACCCTGGTTCTACCAAACTTTTCTCTCTTTTCCCAAATTTTTTTTAATTTTACTAAGTTTTTCAATTTTTTTGTACTTTACTAGATTTAATTAGAAAGAGTATTTTAATTTTTTACTTACAATGGTGAACTAAATTTTATGAGAGTTACAGATAAAAGCATTCATTTCGGGTTTCGCTATTTGTTTTTGAATTGTGACTTAAACAAAAAAAATTCTCATTTTTCGAAATTTAATTCCTCTAATTCCAATTTTTTTTATTCGGAGGGGAAGGCCAATGTAGCGAAACCGATTTCGTCATACTTTTTGAAACGAAATTCATGCTGGAAAAATTAAATATAACAAACTCGGACCACCCAGAACTCTACCGGGAGTTTAAACAGCTTGCAATGCACGCGTAGTCTCACTTATCGCGGGGGCCATTACCGCCTCTCCCCCATTAAGCCGGTCGTTTGGAGGACTGCCGTTGACAGACACTGTACAAGTGTTCAGAGCCGGCTGTGAATTTCGAGACCACCCAGTTTCGGGGGAGCCCAGAGCGATATTCCTATCATCGAACGCGCCCCACTACGCCTCCGAGGGCCAAATTTCTAGAAGGTTCGAGAACAGCTCGCATGCTCGCAGCCTGCACAAAGAGTGGGAATTTCCCTCACTTCTCACGCTGCGATTGGGCTAGAATATTTCACTGCGACACAATTCTTAACCAATAGCGACACTGCTATTAAAGGGACTTGGGACGCATAAGAAATTGGGGTGGGGAGAAGAGTTAACCTGGTGCGATTTTGACGGAGAGAAAAGCAGAATAGCTGGGGCATCAGACGGGAGAAGACGCAGGACAGTCGGGGGCAGAAGTTTCTCTTGGGGGGGAATATTTTATCGGTTAGAGGCAAGTTCACCTCTATCGAAATTAGAATTTTTATAGTATCAGCTCGAGTTTTGAGCAGACTGCAGTGAATAGAGGAACTTTTCTGAATTTTGAATTATTCGTGACGGATTTCTTGATTTTCTGAAACCGAACATGCGAGTGACTGTCATGAGGATTCGAGAGATGCATTGTTGTCGACTCCGCGCCTGAGGTCGGGAGAAAAATCCCGACGATCTCCAAGAACTTCTAGTCGCCTAGACATCGCGGGCAGACCGCCCGGGACTCCGCGCCTCCCCTGGTTGAATGAGCGGAGGACCGCTCAGCTGACGCCACGCGCCAAGAGGGGTGAGGGAAGGCCGCAGTCGCCCCTCCGCCCAAGGCCGCCGCCCTCCTTCCCAGTTGCCGGTCGAGTGCCTGCCTGGGCTCACAAAGAACTCTACCGGGTTTAACAACCCGAGGGTCGTTCAACTCCAAGACTTACGTAATGTAGTGTCGCGCTCAGGCGCGTTAAAATTGTCATGCTGTAACTCATGTAATTATTAGTTATAACAAGTTGATTTTCTTCCTAGTCATAAGCTTTACTGATTACTAACGCCTAATGTTCTTTCCTTTCTATTCTAATCGATCTCTTCAATTTTCCTTTCCATTGCTAGTTTATAGTTGAAATTTCTCTGGTGCATTTTTTTTACTATCATTCATGCCCAGAAATAAATTGAATCATTTTACCAGTGAACAAGTGTTTATTTAATTTGTGTTCCCGCATAACAGTTCCTTCCGTCACCGATCTGAGCTAGTGGCAGGGCGGCCAACCGATTCCACAGGTAATTACCGCGGTTTGGTTACAATGTCATGTTCTGTTTTTTGAGGACGTTGTGTATGTGTATGGTTTCTAATTTTATTCTGTTCCAGTACCTGTTTTCAATTTCTAGAATTCGGAAATTTATGTGTTTATCAAATGTGTGTTTGTTTAAATTTAGGTGATCCGCAAAGTGTGAGACTGTGGTAGTGTTATTTTTCCATGCTTGTTCGTGTTCTTTGATTCTCTGTGTGAATTTACGGCCTGTTTGTCCTATGTATATGGCATTGCAATTGTTGCACGTGAGAGCATAGACTCCGCATAAGGATGTAGGTGGGATTGGGTCTTTAGTGTTGCATAGTGTTTTATAAAATGTATGAGTATTGTTGAAAGAAGTTTTTAGACCGAATTTATTGAGTGTGGAGGCTATTTTAAGAGAAAGGGGTCCTACATAAGGGATTGTGTGGTACGTGGCTGTAGTGCTTCTGTCAATTGGTGTGAGGGTAGTGTGTTTGCGGATATTGAGTGTATTTGGTTGTTTTTTTTGGCTATTAATTTGTCAATCATGTTGCAGTCGTATCCATTTATTCTGGCTATATGTTTTATGGTGTTTATTTCCTTTTTTGTGTTTTCTGGGGACATAGGTATGGAAATTAATCGATGCACCATCGCATGGAAAGCCGCGTGTTTGTGTGTGTGTGGGGTGTTGTGAAGTGTTGTGTATGATTGTGTCCGTGTGTGTGGGTTTTCTGAATATGTTAAATTCATGATGGTCCTGTGCTAGTGTGATGGTGAGATCAAGGAAGTTTAAAGATTTTTGTTCATTTTCTATCTCCGTGGTGAATTTTATGTTGGGGAGTTGGTGAATTTTATGATTGTGTAGGGAGTTGATGTACTGTGTAAAAATATAAAGTTGTCTGGTGGTGCCTGTCCATAGTGTTAACACGTCGTCTACGTATCTGTGCCAGTACAGGAAATTTTTTAGTAGTGGATGACCAGAAGTAAACAATGTATTTTCCCAGTTGTCCATAAATATATCAGCTAATAAAGGTGAGAGGGGTGAACTCATGGGTAGTCCAGAATCTTGGGTGTAGAATTTGTCATTATATTTGAAGTAGTTTGCATCTATGCAACAGGAAATTAGAAATTACAGTTCAGTTTTGATGGGAACGGCACACTGGGATCTGTCAATTTTGTCTTTAAGAATATTCTTGCAGTCAGATGTAGGCACACTGGGAAAAAGATTTACCACATCGAAAGAATTAAGTTTGGCGTTAGAGGGCACTGGAAAGTCCTTTATCTTGTTAATGAGGTCCGGGCTGTTGAGTATTGTGTGTTGAGGTGTGTAACTGACGTATTGTTTGAAGTCTTTGTTCAGTTTGTAAGCAATTCTGTGTGTTAGTGTATGATACTACAGGTCTAATGGGGATAGTAGATTTGTGTATTTTAGGTAAACCATATAATCGTGGAGGAAGTGGATTGCGTGGAAGAAATCTCTGTGGATGAGTGAATAGAGCTTTACATTCAGCGAGTTCTTGTTTTAAGGAAGTGTGGTGTTTGTTAGTGGGGTCGTTTTTTAGGGGTGAGATGCCGTTGTTGCCATTGATAAAATCGAGTACTTTGTTGTATTCTTCCTTGTCCAGAATTACTATAGAATTGCCTTTGTCCGCTTTCGTTATAACAATATTGTCATGGGAGATTTTGTTTTTTAGTTTTTTAGCAGTTAATTGTTCTGACGAGATGGGCTTTGGGTGCGAGTGGTGTTCAATATGTTTGATCATAAGGTGATTAAAAAGTATTGATACCAGACAATATCTTTAGTACTTTATAGTAATAAAAAGGTATCTACATCACCAGCAATCCAATTAATGCTTATGTATTGTTATACTGTTCTTGATTCAATTTATATTCTAGTATGTGTGAATCATTGTGTTTTGTTCATCGTCATGCCAATTACATTCTGGATTTGAATGCTGATCCTTATTAGATTGTGAATTGTTGTGAGTCGTGAATGCAACGCTTGATTCTATAGCTCAGTTATTAGGTCATCTGCCAGTTATCAGAAGGTCCCAGGCTTGGATCCTGGTGCAATCAAATAATTGCACTTTGACAATCCATTTTCAGAATTAAATTGTAGTGCATAAGCATTGATGGAATTCCACTATTTGTTAATCATTGTTTTAAAGGTGAATGTACTTTCACAGTGGATCCCATTATCATAAAGCCAGGCTCTGAACTGTGCATGTGTGAGATTAGCACGGGTAAATTAAATAATTTTGTCAAATATTTATTGACTAATGAAAAACATTTTTAGGTCGCAACTAGTAAAAGCGATTCTTTCAAGGCATGCAGAGCATGCTAATAGCTCAATTTTTTGCACTACTGCTAAAAGTGGGACAATGCTCGAATGTTCTGATAAAACTTTGAAAGTAACAAAGAAAACAAAATACGTTCATGTGACCTAATCAGATAATATTGATCTTAATGTAACAGTACATAATTATGTAATTCGTGTTCTTAATGGCTTAAGTAATTCGCAAAATAAAATGGCACTTTTACCTTTTTGTATCATAACTATTTCTTTTACCTGGGCAAACGTGCGGTAGTATTTTCATTTGTTTCTTTTCAATTCTGTTCTTATTGTTTATTCATAATGCTTGTAATGTAGTATTAATTTGGCATATCTACAAGCAAATACTAAAGTTGCAATTATGCAGGTGTACTGTTTATTACTTTTTGTAATTCAAAATTCTTATTACTAATGAAAATACGAAATTGTAGAATATTAATATGGTCAATAAATAGTAGATTTTACTACCCTAATTTGACTTTTTCTTCCGTAAAATCCTTATAATTATTATTGTGAATTTTTTAATAAATTAAGGCAAGGAAAATATGGGAGTGAAATTTTAAAGTTCCCGCGTCGGTGGTTTATTTCAAATTTACCGGTTACTTCTTCGCTATTGGCTGTCCGTTTACCCAATAGAAATTATACAGAACAATGTGGCGGCACCGGGCAAATAAGGCTTTTCCTTTTAACATTGGGTGCCGTATCTGATATATACTCTTTGATAGAAAGTTTCTGTCTCATCTTGTCAACGTCAGGATATACAGTTGTTCACTTGTAATCAGGCTGTGATGGTGATGGAAGAGATTCATATTTTGTCGGAAAGCATTATTAAAATAGAACCGGTAAACATTAAAATAGAAGCTGTAAGTCTCATGATTCAGGTTTATGTGTTATTAACATTAAATCATTGAAGCTCAATCACATTCGTAAATATGTTGTAAGTGCAGCATACGTTAATGCTATGCATAATTCATAGTGATTTTTTTCTGTTACCTCTAGATTAAAGAAGAACCAATTGATGTGAATGAAGATAATTGCTGGAATGCTTTCGTGAGTAATATTCACATTAGTTGCATAATGTAATAAGTGATGTGTGGTAAATGAAAAGTAATTGATGATTTGATATATTGGGGTTTAAAAGAAGTATTCATTCTTATGAAAGTGCAGATTTTTCAGCATTGAAGAGTGCTGAGAGTGAGTGTGTTAGGTTTCAATGATTAATATCCAGGTTGAATTCCTGATATGAGCAGGAGAAAATTCTAGGTTCCACAGAAATGTCTTATTTGTTGTGCTGAAAGGAGAGCTGTGAATTTTAGGGTGAATCTGCGTAATGCTTTTGGATGGTGATTCTGGAGGGGCATTTGTAATTAATAGCTTGGTAAGGAAACCAGGTACCATTACAGGTCCTGTACTATGTACCTCATTGCCTGTAAGTTATCTTCAATATTATACTATTCGTGGGTGTGGAGATGTAAAAGAAAGAAAAGGTGTTAACATCACTGGAGAGATGTAAGGACTTTTGATTTTAAATGCACCATGAACTATCTCGAAAGTGAAAATTTCAAGATATTGAAAGAGAAGTTAAACTTTTATGTTGTATTAAATTCAACTGCATTCATCTGTGTATTAAAAAGGAGCTAGTAAAGAAAATATTCTTCAGTGTGTTGCTTTTAGTGAATTTTCATTTAGCAGTTCAATGTTTTGAATGATATTTGTAAAATCTACTACTGCAAAGACTCTTCCTTTTCTATTATCCTGAATTTATTTTAAAATTCAGCCTTATTTTACAGATCTCACAATAGCCCATTCAAACACGAATTGTGTGCCCAAATAATTAAAGATTATTACAATGATTTTGAAAAAAAATTAACAAAGGAAATGCAAATCTTTCAAAATGTTGTTAAATCCGTCAATATTGGTCCAAAAACGTTTAACAATATACATGCATAGCAACATTTAACAATATACCTATATATCTATGTATTTATAGTTACATAACAAGTTCATTCAATAAAAACATTGAATAGCGTTCAAATAACATGAAGTGAATCACAGGCTGAGTAGCCAGTATAACTTATATCACAATAAATTTGTTACTACTTAAGGGTTAATGACGTATTGTACACCTGCCCATGAAAACATTACAAATGTTACTCTCTCTGTGAAATAATTTACAATTTCTCCCATGTTCTTTTCTTACCCCTTGAGACAAAATTTAAGTTTTGGACATTTTTTTCCTGTAGACCTATTGACTTCGAAGCCACTCGTTCAGTTTTCCACAAATAGTTCAAAAACAACAAGTAAATCTAACAAAGGTTATTCAGTGTTACCAAAATTCTCTGTCCAAATGGATTTGTTTAATTAGCTTGTTGAAGCATTGTGTACTGAAGATAAGAATTGTTACAGGCAGTTTGCTGGCATTAATTAGCTGTCCATGTGATTACAGCTGCCAATACCAATGTGAATGTGGCAAAAGAAAGAAGTGTGGGAAATGGAAGAGGGACAGATTGGAATGATGCAAGACTAAAGGGGAGGACATGAGTTTGAAAGCAGGGTATGGTAGGGCATTGGCAACTCAGTTATAGAATTCATTTCTGTTTCTTGTCTAATAGATATTTGTAAATAAAACTGGGCAATACTAAGAGTACAATATACATAAAGTAGTGTAGTTCCTTTCATTCTTTGAAACACTAGTGGGTATAAAGATAAGCCGAGATCTTTTTTATTTGCATATGGATATGTATGTTTATTGTTACTGCTTCTAAAACTAAAGACTTTTTTTTAATAAGCTTTATTTTTTGGTCGCATTAAAGGGAAGGAGCATCATTATGAAAAATTCTTGAGGAGGTGAGTAGAATGAGTATACCACATTAGTGTTCCACTGGACCTTAATACATTTTTGGAATTCTTTCTTTGTCGTCTTGTAAAACTATTTTCGTGGAGAGGGAGTTATGTTCTTGGTTAGCAGCTGAATCCACCACATAATATTAGCTTGGAATCCTTTATGGGATGCTATCCATATAAGAATAATGACTATATTCTTATTTGCCAAATCTGTGTATATACTGTGGACTCCAGATATATTTGCGTTGACTCCCTAAGACA
Organism: Gryllus longicercus; assembly: GCA_038098605.1. NCBI lineage: Eukaryota > Metazoa > Arthropoda > Insecta > Orthoptera > Gryllidae > Gryllus > Gryllus longicercus. The sequence continues at coordinate 1,200,531 of JAZDUA010000294.1, read as the reverse complement.
CAGGTCCCGTTTCACTTACATCACAAATAAGCTTAAGAAGATTCCATTATGTTGAATTACAACCTGGTCTATTGTGAACACAGTCCTGGATATTAATTATACCTTGAATGTTATTAGGCTACTAAAAGATCCTTCGGAGTGTGGGATGCTGTTTCATCAGTGCAATAGACATTGAACTTTGTTAAGACTACATTATGAAACATAAAGACAGTACAATGCAGACTGAAGTATGGAGAGAGCATGAACTCTGGAGAATGATCCAGAGAAATTACTAATGAAAAGTGTACAAAGTAAACAATTGTTGTTGTTGTTGTTGTTGGATTTTTTTAAGGAAAATAAAGATAATGGAATTTTCAGTTCATGCTGTTAATGAATTTTGCTGTATCTATTAATAAGATCAATCATTCTCGAAAAATTCTATTTAATTTTGATGTCGAAATCCACATTAAAGTGGAGAAATTTTGTTGTTAAGATCTAAAGACTATGTCATTTTTTTACATACATTTTTCACTAGTAGTTTGCATGAAGTAATAACTAAGTAAAATAGCCAATAAATGTCAGGAAGTTTAGGATTCTTATTTTTTTCAAGAATTGGGTTTATGATTGATTCTTTCTGAATGTTGGGAAAAGAACCAGTTAAGAGGAGATCATTAAATAAAGAAGAAATGTATTGTATTGCGGTTGGAGGAAGTTGTCTTAGTAATATATAATAGACACCATCTGGTCCAGGACTTGATGTGCACAGTTTATTCTGAATGTTGTTGATTACACAGGGTGTAGTTGGAAGGTTTAATTCTGAATTATAGTTATAGCAGATATTTTTGCATGTTTTAACGAATGAATATTTATTTAAATGGTTTGAACAATGTTTATGAGTGAGGTATAGAGTGCTCTTAATATTAGTGAGAGTTCATAATGATAAAAAAGCTGACTAGATTGGGTGACTCATCATTGGACCTAACCTCAATATCAAGATGGGAGATGAAGATGAATGTGGAAAGTGCAAGAAAAAGATTGAAAATGAGCACTGGGTGGGGTGTGAAGGTGTATGCTAAAAGTTGTTTCATCCAACATGTTCTTAGATTGATTCTTAGGAATAGAGAATAATAAAAAATAAAATAAGCAAATGAAATGGATGTGTGAAGAGTGTAATGAAAAATATGTTCACTTAATTAATACTTCACTAATGAAAATAATGAATAAAATGATGGATACAATGAAGTCAATGATGAAAGAAGTGGTATAAAAAAAATTGGGGAAATATTGAGGAGACACATGGCAGTTAGAAACTAAAATGAAACAGCAAAAGCAAGTAATGTATATGCAGTAAAAGAGACCAATGAAGTTCTAATAGTACAACCAAAGAAATGAAATCTGACTAGTGAGGTAACAAAGAAAATATGTAATGAAATGTTAAAACCTGTAGAGATTAATAATAATAATTATTATTATTATTATAATAAATATAATAATAATAATAATAATAATAATAATAATTTTATTTCCAAAAGAATTACATTGACCGTGTACAAAAACCATCACCATAAAAAAAAACAATAAGAAAGAATACCAATTTTGTTTGCCTACTTTACATACATAATACATTCTGTTTATCCTTTCATTATAAATTCTGCTCTTATCAGGTTTAAATTTAAATATATTTATTACATTTATTTTATCTTATTCAGTACACTACAAACCCTCTGTGAGTACTTTATGTACTTGTCAGAGAGGGGTGTGTTACATTGTACGCTTGTTTTGTTCTGTTTTTTTCTTCTTTTTATCTTATTTGTATTACCGTTGTTGATTATAGTTCACTCATTGACATGAATTGTTTTTATTGGAATTAAGATTTTTTCCCAGAAAACTCAACAGGCAGAAAGAAATCAAAATCGTCCAATTATCTAGAATAACAAATAAATTGTAAATAAATAAAAAGATATGTTAGTTGGCAACTGGTTAATATGAAAACTAAGTTATACTTAATTACCATTTTGAAAATTTGTAGTAACAAATCAACAAGCAAAACGAAATAAAAATATTATCTAAATTAACAAATGGCAGCTGGCATTAACTTGAGTTAAATTGTCCAATTATAAATCATTGGAAATTAAATAATTGGACTCAAAAACAAAAATTAGTCCATACCGTGAACCATTAACAAAACTGAATGAGAGTAACAGGAGCATTATACAATTTTTACAAATTATCTTGTGTTAACTGCTGTTTATAATATGAAGATTTATAATAATTAACAACATAAGATCTTGTAATGACAAAACTCAACAGGCAAAACGAAAACAAAATGATCCACTTATTCTCTAACCTAACAAATGGATTGTAAATAAATAAAACTAGATGGCAGTTGGCAACAGGCAAAAATAAGTATTAAGATGTACTTAATTAGCATGTTGAAGACTTATGGTGACAAATCAAATCAACAAATAATAGGACACACAAAGTAAGTGTGGTCTATACAGAGATCAATTAACAATTGACATAATTACTTGTAGACAAATTGCAATCAAAATATTATGTAAAATATAACAAAAACAAACAAATAATGAAACTGACTGAGAGTAAAAGATACATTATTTTCAAATTATCATCTTGCGATAACCGCTGTTTACTATATGAAAATTTAGTTGTACATAATTCACAACATAAAATCCTGCATTGACGAAAGTCAACACGCAAAAGAAATCACAATCATCCAATTATTATCTTAACTACACATTAATTGTAAAGCAAAAAAGAAATTAAATAACTAAATTAAAACCAAATAACTGAATGAGTGTAACAGGAACATTATACATTTCTTACAAATTTGAATCTTGTGAAGAGGTAGTTTACTGTATCAGTGAAGATTTAGTTGTACATAATTAACAAAGAGATAATTCCTGAGCTGTCTATTTTCATGTTATGCCTAGTATCTTGTGTACCATTCTTTTAATTTTTTTTTCAATTCCCTTTTAGATGTAACTTCTAATATTTCATCTGGCATTGAAATCAGCAGTTTTGGAATGGCTGTGTTAAGCATCCTCTCCAAATTTATTAAAAGTGTCTGAAAGTATGAAATTGTGTTTTTTTCCTCGTTTCATAGCTGTGCCCACTGATTTTTCTGAATTTTTCATTGAAAAAGTTTTTTTTGCAGAATTTGAAATTCATACAGTTTTTTAACGGTCATGATTCCATGTATTGCTGCACTCACTTCCAGGGTTAGGTTTGTTCTGCTTATTTTTTCATTAAGGCGTTTAATGCATTTATTTTGCAGGTTCTGTATAATATCAACATGCGATTTTGCTGCAGCTCCCCATACTCCAATTCCATACCTGATCAGAGACTCAATTAATGAGAAGTAAACCAATTTGAAAATTTTATAGGATACGAAATCTTTAATTCTCATTAGTTTCCAAACACATGTTCTGATTTTTTAGCTTAATTCCAAGATGTGGTCCCTCCAGCTCAGATTTTGATCAAAAGTTACACCTAAATACTTCAGTTTGCTTATAGAATTAATAATATTATTACATCGACAGTTCTTAAAGTCTTTGTGTATGCAGTCAGCTTTGTGAAAGAATATTTTAACTTGTGCTCTTGCAATTTTTGGAGCTGTAATATGCAGTATTCTGGTCTTTTTCTTATTTATTATTAAACCTTTATCATGGCACCATTTTTGAAATATTCCAAATTCCTCCTGTAACTCCATTTCTGCCTTCTTTTGATCTTTGTTTATAGATAATAGCATCTTATAATATATCTCTTTATAGATAATCCGCATACATATAATAGGATCCATTTTCTAGATAATTAAATAATAAGTATGGGGCCTAGGAAACTTCGTTGTGGAATTCCCCTTTTCACAGTTTTTATTTCACTATAAGTATTATCTATTTTTACCCTAAATGATCTTCCTTCTAGATAGCTTGTAAATAACTGTAAGACTTTGCCTCTAACCCTTACGCTTTCCTGTGCATCTAACATCTTTTCATGGCTTATTACATCGTAAGCTTTTGACAAGTCGATGCTCAATGCTATCACATGCAATCCCTTGTGTAATTTTTCATTTAATACTTCTCCTAGGTTTTCCAATAAGTCTGTGGTGCTTTTGTTTTTTTTGATATGCAAATTGATTTTTATCTTTTATTTTATATTTTTCCAGGTAGTTGGTCAGTCTTTGCGATAAGTATTTTTCGAATATTTTACTCATTGTGTTTAATATGGAAATTGGCCTATAGTTTTAATAGCTTGAAAGACTGTCTCCTTTATGTATTGGTCTGATAATGGATACTTTTAATTCATCTGGAAAAGTTCCCTCATTAATGCTTAAGTTGATAATTTTCGTTATAATTGGTGTTATTGAGTTACTGTTCATTTTTATATCTCTTATAGCTATTTTGTCAATTCCTGGAGCTTTATTACAGTCCATCCCTTTAATTAAAGAACTAGTTTCCTCTAATGTGATATCAGGCAAGTAAAAAGAGTTACTTTGTGTTATTACATTTTTTGGCAGGACTGCTAGGTTACATTTATGTACAATGTCTTCTGTTTGTTGTTGATAAGTGATAGCAAATCTTTCTACTATTTGTTCGATTGAGTTACTATTCCCTAAATTTTTTATTATGACTTCATCTAAAGATTTTTTCTCTGGTACACCAAGTAGTTTATTTATTGTTTTCCAAGTTTTTTTTATGTCGTTTCTGCTATTTTCAAATAGTTTGTTAAAGCATTCTTTCTTTTGCTGCTGGATTTTTTTTGTTATGTCATTTCTGATTTTTTTATAATTAATTCTTAGTGTGTCTTTTAATTCTTCATTTTTGACTGAAGTCCTTTTCCATTTTTTAAACAAGTTATCTCTTTGTTTGATCAGTTCATTGATATCTGAGTTTATCCAGGGTTTCAATATTACCTTTCTTCTGCTGTTGTTAGATTCTTTAGAGACTAACGCTTTATCATATAAATTTTTTATTACTTTGTACAATTCATTAGCTGTTAAGTTTTGAAGATTAAATTCATTTAAGTTCATTAGTCCTTTTTGTAGTTTACTTTTGTTTATAAATTCATATTTTTTTGTTTCATTTTCGAGAACTATCTTTTTTTATTTGTGAAATTACATGAGATTCCAATTAAATAATGACCTGTTATCTTGCTTTCTAGTAAAAATGGGATCATGTCTTTGGCATTCCCACTAACAGCTATATGATCGATACATGAGCTCACTACTTTATCATTTTTTATTTCAACTCACGTATCTTTTTTGATACAGTGCACTAATTTGTAATCTAACAAAATGTCTATGAAATCAATCGTTGTTTTTTCGTCATTGCTGATGTTTATGTTACAATCTCCAATTATTATTTTGTTCATATTTTTATCTGTATTTAAAATTTCATTTAGTTCTTGTAAATAAAGAATTTTGCTTTTGTTAGGTGGTCTGTAGACTGCAAATATGTTTAATTTGATTTTATTATTTATTTCTAAATGACCTGCTAATACCTCAAACTGATAACCCACCAAATCCACAAGTTCAAATTTGTATATTTCTTTTACAAATAGTATTATGCCGCCTCCTTTCTCTTCTCTTGTTTTTATGTATCTATTAAAATTTGGCAAATTATATTCTAAAAGGTCGTCATTCTTTTTGACACTAATTTCACTCAAGACAATCACATCCATATTTTGGAAGCTATCTCATATAACTCCACAAAATTCATCCCAATGCTTACTAATTGATCTTATGTTTAAATGAATTACATTAAATTTCTCTTTATTTGCATTAATTACGTGATTAAAATTCTTAATGAGGTTGTAACTTTTAGTTTCTTGAATCTCTAAATTATTAATAAAGGAAATATCCATAATAGTTTTTGTTTTCTAATCTTAACTTTATCTTTCTGTTTAATTAATTTGTTCCAAATCTTCCTCACACCTTATTCTAATCACATTACTTCCCTCATTTTTTCTTATTAATACTTTACCATTTTTAACCCAGCTAAATTTGTAATTTTTTTCTCAGGGCCTTATTTTTGGCTTTCCATAATAAATTTGTGTTATATGGCGTTAAATTCTCATTGATATACAAAGGTTGATCATCCCCATTTTTAATAAGTCCTTGTTTTGTATTTTCTTTCTTTTGCAGTTTAGGATTTTGTCTCTAATTTTTTTCGAGTTGAATTTGATTATTACTTTTAGTTTTTCCGATTCGTGTTGTTTATTCCGTAAACTTCATCTACCACGCTTTCATTAATTTTTCCCCCACAAACCTTACTGAAAAAATCGACAATGTGTTTTTCCGACAATGATTCTGTTCCAAGTTTAACCCCATTTATTTCTAAATTTTTATCCAAAAGTTGTTGTTCTAGTTCTAACACTTTGTGAATTACACTGTTCACTTTTTCCATTTTCTTCTTCATTTCTTCTTGAATCACTTTCAGGTCTTTTATTTCCTCAATCACCTCATCATATTTGTTACTTAGGAAGTCTATAGTCGTTTTTATCTCGTTCATACTTCCATTGAGGGTGTCTATTTTGCTGTTTATTTCCTGCAATGCCGTAGCAAGAGGATTGGGTGAGTTGACCTGGTTGACGGTGCTATCACTAGGTCTACATTTCGCACATCTCCAGTTTTTCTTGCCTCTTTCTGATTTTGCCCAATGTGTGGCCTCGCTGATCGAGCAAGAGAAATGAAGATACTCGTCGCATCCATTACAGAATACCTCTTCGTTCTTCATTTCTCCTTCACATTTCCCACAGATTAAAACTGACATGGTTTAACTCTTGGTTTGTTTTTTAGCAAGAATGAGGGTTGGAAGAAAGTTTAATTTATATTCTCCGTCAACAGCTTATTTTGGATCAGCTGTGTTCGTGGCGAACGGCTGAAGTACTACGCGGCGAAAAGCGAACAGTTCCTGCGAGGTGTCACTGGCACTTGATTTTTCTTCTTTTTGAGAGTTTCACTTGATTTCTTCTTTTCCTAACAACAATCGATATTCGCTAACTGTAGCCCTAACAGCTCACAACACTTTCACTGCACTATAAATCCAAAAAACTATTTATTTTGCTAAATTTTGATTCTACTCCTTCCGGCAACAGCAATACGCTCAGGCACTACGCTAATAATAATAATAATAATAATAATAATAATAATAATAAAAATAAAAATAAAAATAATATTTGAGTCACATATACAATTACAATTGTGTATGACGAGTCAATATGATGCCTTGGGTGGAGAGAGCGAAGTTATATTACTGTTCAGGAGCAAACAAGGGGCCATCTCAGCATTTGCTCAAAGGACCAGGGAAACTGAACAAAACCTGATCGAGATGGGGTCATTGGCCTAGAAATACAATTCTTGTTACAGTTAGATTAAGATATTATACAGTAGATAAATTATCTGCTAATAATTAACAATAATAATAATTACATTAATAATAATAATTACATTAATAATACATATCAATTATGTTTGCAACTACATCAAATTTAACAATAGTAGTACATTCTATATTCAGGGGCGGATTAATATTTTTGCCGCCTGTAGGCACATCAAATTTGCCGCCCCCTGTTTAAAATTAATGTTACATTTCAAATTGTAACGTTTCAGTAACAATTCCTCATTAATTTAAACGTTTTAACTTTAAAAGTAAAATGGAATAATTTTTGTTTTCATAAATTAAATAATTTTTTTGGATTAGCTAATTTTGGATATAAACTGTATCTTCATAGCAAGTAACGTTCAACATTATTAACGTTTCAACACTGAAACGTTAACATTAAAAGTAAACTAAAACAACTAGAATTGCAACATGTTTTCTTGCGTCAATGGGCCTTGGTTTCAGATTCATATACTTCTGAAATCATAAGGTATACTCTAATGAAGTAGACAAATAAATAGCTTGTATTAAATATTAATATGATATTTTTAAAATAAAAATATGATTTATGCTGTTAGTTTTTCGAGAACCTAAATTTGTTTTAGAAAATATCAAGAAAATTTTGCGGATTTTAAAATTTGCCGCCCTTCTCAATTTGCTGCCGTAGGCACGTGCCTACTGTGCCTATGCGTAAATCCACCTCTGTCAATATTTATAACTTGAAATGGTGAGGAGTTTTGACCAGTTTTCTTCTTCTTCTATTCTCCTTCTATTTCACAGGATGTGATATGCAGTTCTTTTTTCTTTGCTTCAGCTTGAAACAGTTCACATGAAACAGAAAGTCTAATGGAATAAGAAATTCTTATTTATTTATATTTTTTTGGGGGAAATGTTGTAATTTGAAAATTCCTTTACACTGTAGAACATGTTGTTAAGCAGGAAAGCTTTCAATTTACTTTTAAATGTATGAATTGTGTTTATGTCTTTGATATCATTGCCTAGTTTGTTGTAAAGTAAAATTACCCTCTATTAGGGTAATTTTTTGATAATGTGTAGTTTCAGAGTGGGGAACGTGTAGGTTATCCTTTTGACGGGTGTTGTAGTTATGTACATCAGAATTTAAAGTAAAACTGTCTTTGTTTTCCATGAGAATTTTCTTTGTGAAGACCACTATTTCAAATATGTACATGCATGGTAGAGGAAGAATCCTTAGTTTATTAAACAAGGGTTGGCAAGACTCCAGCTTATGAGTGCTGGTCATTGTTCGCAGTATTCTTTTTTGGATAATAAATGTGCGAGTGCTTTCAGGGGCATTTCCCCAGAATATTATTCCATATTTTAGGTGTGAGTGCACATTTGCAAAATACATTGTTCGAAGTGTCTCAATGTTGGAGCTTGACCTGAGGGTGTATAGGGCATAGCAAGATTTGCTGAGCTTCTTGTTAAGATTTGAGATGTGAGTGTTCCATTTTAGGTTTTCTTGAATTGTTAGTCCGAGGAAGGTAGTTTCATGAGATATTGTTACAGGGTTATTGGTTATGAGCAAATGCTGTGAGAGTTTTTCTTTAGATCGAGGATTCATGAAATTTAGAGAGACTGTCTTGCTGGTTTTTATGATGAGTTTGTTGTCTTGAAACCATTTTACTAGTGCTTGCAAAGTTTTGTGAGTTTCTCTTTCTAATGATTGTTGTGTTTTTGCTTTGATGATGATGTTTGTCATCTGCAAAAAAATTATTTTGTTGTTCCTTAAAGCCAAAGGAATGTCATTTATGTATATAAGGAATAGTATTGGCCCAAGGATGGATCCTTGCGAGACTCCACAATTTATTATTTGAGGACAGGAGTAGTATGAGGAGATTTTGTTTTCTTTAGTGTGTTGGAGGGCAACTATTTGTCTACGGTTTGATAAATATGATTTGATCCATTGGCTTGCAATGCCTCGAATCCCTAGCATTTCTAGTTTTCTTAAAAGTATATGATGGTCAACGATGTCAAAGGCTTTTGACAAATCTAAGAAAAGGCCAATGGGAATTTCCTTCTGATTTAGTGCAACAAGTATGTCATTTAAAAAGGAGAAGATGGCTGTGTCTGTGGATCTATTACTCCTGAAGCCATGTTGTGCATTTGTAAGGACATTATTTGCATTGAGAAACTGTTTGAGTCTATCATTGAAAAGTCTTTCCAGAATTTTTGAAAATCCTGATAACAGGGAAATAGGCCTGTAGTTCATTGGGTCATAACTATTGCCCTTTTTGACCAATGGTTTAATTTTTGCTGTTTTGAATATATCTGGAAATATGCCTGATTTTAGAGAGTAATTGCAGATGTGAGAGAGTGGTTGCACTTAACATGGAGCACTGTGTTTAATAAGAAAACCTGGAATGTTGTCCATGGCTGCTGAGAATTTATTCTCCATTTGTCCAATGATTTTAAAAATTTCAGAGGGGGTTGTTTCATATAAAAATATGGAATTTACAATTTGTGTAATATTAGTGTTTGGTGTGTTTCATTGTTTAGAGAGTGTTGAGAGATTAACTTATTAACATAACATAATAGTGTATAACATAAAACATAATACTATATAACATAAAAGTGTTCATTGAATATATCAGCTATTTCTTGTGGGTCTTGTACAGTTTCGTTTTTGTAGTGGAGCTCTGTTTTTTTTTTGTTATTATTAGTTGGTGCTGTAGTCTTTTTAATAATGTCCCACATGGCTTTTGTTTTATTACGTGCAACTGCAATGTACTTATCATTTGTTATAATTTTTGCTTGTTTGATTACTTTTTTTAGGATCGAATTATATGTTTTGTAATATGAAATGAAGTTTGGGTTACATTTGTTATTTGTTAGTATTTTATACATGTTGCGTTTTCTTTCACATGACACTTTGATGCCTGTGGTAATCCATGATTTAGTTTTCTTATTTTGGATCTTTTTGAGTTTTTGAGGGAAAATAACATTGATATGTCTTAAGTATATATTTATGAATAAGTTAAACTTATCATTTGTATTGGTTGCCTTATATACTTCATTCCAGTTTTCAAATCTGAGCAAGTTTTGAAATTTTATTATGTTTCCTTGGGAATAGTTACGGATTTCTTTGTAAGTTGTCTGTTCCGCGGTTTTTGTTTCTGTTGGAAGTGTTAGGATCTGGGCAATGTGGTCACTGAAACCTGTGTTAAATGTAGCAACAGAAAAACAATAGTTATTTGCATCTATTATTATTTGATCTATAGCAGTGCTACTATTTTTGGATATTCGTGTTGGTGTATTTATGGTTGTTTGTAAATTGTATGATTTTAGTAGGTCTTTAAATAGGTTTTCATTACTGGATTGTGTGAGGCAATTTATATTGAAGTCACCACAAAGAATAGTTTTATACTGTCTGCGTTTTTGAAGTTTTGTTAGAATAACTTCCAGATTTTTTAAAAAGGTTTTCAAATTTCCAGCAGGGCTGCGATATGTGCATAATACCCATGTTTTTATTGTTGTTAAGTCAGTGATGGATATTTCAAAGTCTTTCTCTTTAACAAGATGAGTGTGATTTGTGTAGGGTACAAAACTAATTGTATTTTTAATAAAAATGCATGTCCCACCATATGCATGATGTGCATTGTTAATATTTCGACATGAGCTACTGGCTAGAGAGAAACCTGGTATATATGTGTTATCTAATTGTTCTTTAGTTAGCCAGTGTTCTGTGAAGCACAATACTAAAATGTGGTTGAGTTTCTCCTCAAGTAATATTTCTATATCAGTGAGTTTATTTTTCAGAGACTGTACATTTTGGTGAAGAATGTGCAAATAGTTTTTATTTTTGTGTATTGTGTGCTTTCCTGCCGATGTTTGATGCTACAGGTTATACACAGGAGTGGGTTTTCAGTTGCAGCGGAAGTTATATGTACGGATGGGATGGGAAGTAGGAAGTGTGGAAGTAGGTGAAGGGGCCGAAGAGAAGAAACGTGAGGAGGTCGTTGGAAAAAGTGGAGTGGGCAGGAGCGGAGTAGGAGTAGGAACTGGCATAGGTAAAAGAGGACTGGGGGCAGGTGAGGGATGTGGAGTGGGCAGGAGAGGTGTGGGAGTAGGAGAAGGAACTGGTGGGGGTAAGAGAGGACTGGATGGTGGTGAGAGATGCGGAGTGTGTAAGAGGGTTGTGGATGGAGAGGCAGAAGAATGGGTGGGAGATGGATGTGAGGTAGCAGGGGCAGGGGTTACCAGTCGGTGCGAGATGAGCATAGCTCCTAGTTTTTGTTTTCCTATCTGGTTCATGTGGAGACCATGCTGAGTAAAATGTTTTCTTGAGAGGTTGTCAAGATCAACAAGTGTGATAGGTGTCCCTCTCAAGTGCTGTCTTATATGATGGTTTGCAATCTTAATTTCATTGTTTCTAGGAATGTTGTCGTGCCAAGGGGGCAGAGTGGTCATGATTACATTTGTGTGTTTGGCAGTCTCTTGTATTTTTGTTAAATGTTCCATTGCGTGAAAGTGACTGCCAGAATTAATGTCATTCTGCCCACCTATAATTATTACTGTGTCCTGTTGTGTAAAAGATCTAGTCTGAATGTTTAAGTTCTCAATTACATGAGCCATCGTGGCATTAGGTTTAAAAATACCTGTAATTGAGAACTTTGACAGGAGTTTCTCTCTCACAATGGAGGAAAGGTTCCTACCAAGTAGATTAAAGTAGAAATTGAAAATCTCAGGAAGATAAGAAATGGAGGTATTGCCATAACTTGCACAAGCAAGGAAGAAATTCAGAAAATAGATACAGAAATGAAGGGAAATATGGGAAATGAATACGTCGTAAAGATTCCAAAATTGAAGGATCCAAAACTGAGAGTTTATGAAATAGAAGACGTAATGGATGAATTTTAGTTGATAACGGCCACAAGGAATTAAAATCCTGAAATAATTACAGCAGATTGAGAGATCCAAGTGAGCATAAACAGGAAATTTGATAACGCATATTTGGTTGTTTTAGAAGTAGATCCCCAGATATTCAACAGAGTGATGATGAAGATAAAATTTAATGGCAACGCTGTCAAAATAATGAATATGTGGGGATTTTCCAGATGTATGAACTGTTGTTACATTGTTGCTTTTTCTGAATCCAACCTTTAATTCCTTAATTTTGTCTCTTCCCAGATAAACTTCGGATACAAATTGTGGTGCTGCTTCTTAAAAAGGCATCAAAAATGTATTTACAAAATAAGACAATGATCTTGATCAACATATTATTGGTGTTTGTTGTGCTGTATATTATACATAACACAATCTCGAATGCTGCGGATGTTCAACCAGTAGACATTGAGAGCATCAATATCAAAATTTCAGTTTTAGGTTAGCATACTGGAGAAAAAATTTAAAGACTTTTACGATAAGCTTCATTGAGTATCAACTCATTTTTGGCAGGTGTATGATGCTTGCCAGCGTGAGGCTTGCTTGCTAGCATTAGAAAGGATTAGAAAGGATGTTTGAATGTTTGAAATAATGAAAGAAACCATTGAAGTCTTATTTTCTTTCGTTATACAAATGTCCCCTCGCAATTAAATTTGTTTTTGGAAAGCACAGTGCAAAGTTACGGTTGATATTTCTGCTTTTGCAGGCTGTAGTTTTCCTCAATGCAGTGAAAAGTGAGGAAGGAAATTGCAACATTTTCGAACTGCAGATGTATTTGATCATTTGGAAATCCAATTGAAAGTCCAGTTGCAATATTAGTAACTGCGTATCATGATAAAAAATTATTTTCAGCAGTTAAACGAAGATTAGCATTTTTACATCTTCCTTGGTTTTACTCTTACATTTTTATTTTTAACTGTCTAGATTATGTAGGAATTTGATTGTCATGTATCATTGACATGCCAATCTTATATTATTATGTTAATTTTTATATTTTGTGTATTTCTTTTCTGGTCTTTAATGAAATTTTTATAATTTTATGTAAAGTAAGAAGGTATGCGACAAAGTAAAAATTAATCTGTGAACTAATAAAAATGCATATTCGGTTGCTAGGTGTTTCCTAACTTGAAGTATTTTAAAAGCAAGCATATTCCAATGAATAATTATAAAAAAAATGTACCTAATACGCTTTGGCTTTACTGGGTGCTGATTCTCCAAGGTCGAAGTTTCGCCAATACATGGAAAAACTCTAAAAAGATTGAAGTGAGCTTAGGAACTGTGAAAACTAAGCTGTTTCTGAAACATTATTTACGTAATGCATGTTCCTAATTCTTAAACTATTTTTGGAAGCAATGCAAGCTTTAATAATATAGCTTATTTGGAAAAGTCGGTCTCGACAAAATCCAAAATTATCGATAAACAAGATTCATTTTTATGAATTACACAGCAGATTTGGTCTGTTAAATATTTAATTGCATCCTCAATACCTTTACTTTTCTGGAAAACATCATCATCATCGACAGCAAGGATTAGACCTCGATCTGTTCCGTCTCAGAAATGTTCATGCCATCTCTTCAAGGGACGTCCTACACTTCTTTTTCCTTTAGGTCCATATGTTATTGAAGAATAATTTTACACTTTCTATGTTCTGGCATTCTCAGGACATGACCTTTCCAGTTTTCTCGATATTTCTTTATGGTATCTATAACACGCTCAATATTTAGTTCTTCTCTGATATCTACACTTTTATGTGGTCTAATAGTGAATATCCTGCCACCAAACGAAGAAATCTCATTTCTGCAGATTCAATTCGGCACATCTGATCTGATGTTAATGTCCATCTCTCACTTCCACAAAGTAGTAATGGCAAAGCAACAACTTTGTAAAATCTGAGAAGAGTTTCTTTTTGCGCATTATGCTGTAGAGTTCGCTGTAACGTTCCACAGAAATATGTGAAGTTGTTCAGCTTTATTTCCATATCCCTTGATTTTATATAATTAAAATGATATCCAAGATATTTAAATTCATTAACTTGTTCAATTATTTGGTCATATATAACTATCTTTGCTCTTAAAGGTTCTAATCCTTTAAATGCCATCACTTTTGTTTTACTTGGTGAGATTTTCATACCACACTCATTAGCAACCTGACTTAACTTGTGGACTGCTATTTTAATTTCATATTCAGATTTTCCTCTGATAAGCTGGTCGTCGGCAAAAAGTAATGTTGGGATCTCAACATTATTAATCTTAAAAACATCAATTAAAGTCTTCAACCGTTATTTATTGATCACGTCCATATATATATATATATATATATATATATATATATATATATATATATATATATATATATATAAAGCGTTGGCGAGAGTGGACATCCCTGTCTTACTCCCTGGTTTATATACGCTGATTCTTTTCCATTTCTTAGCATTCGGATTATGATATTATTATTTCTGTATATTCTGCGGCTGCCTGTGTTATAATTTCTTTAATGTTTGCCCTTTCTTCATTTATATTGTTACTTACAGGGTTAATAATTTAATCGTTACAGGTTAAATAAATTTTCTCGTTGAGTTTAGTGCTAGGTAGTAGTCTGGTATAAAAGTCTTATGCTCTAATCTTGTAAAAGGTGAACTTCAAATGTTTATATTTCTGGTTTGGCTTTTAAGATGGTTTTTCTTCCATCTCTTTGGGAATATTATGTTTCCAAAGAGATGGAAGAAAACCGTTTTTAAAAAAAGTCTTACTTTTCTGGAAAGCAAACAGAGGAAATTATTCATTATTTTGTGGGTGAGAGTTCAATCATTATCTTTCTTGATCACCTTTTTAAAAGTAATTTAAAATTCGAAATTAAGATAATCGGTGTGTAATTCGTGGCTTCCTCCCTGTCCCGTGGGTTATATATTTAGAACACGGAATTTTTAAAAAGGTAATGCATTGCCCATACATCATGAATTTATTATCAAAAACACAAAAAACAATGTTTGTTCGTTGGTTTGTCCATAATGCGCTGCCGTACCGTTCATCAGATTGTGATAAAACTTTGTCTACTTATTGCTTGCTCGTGTGGGAAGAATATAGGCATTGTACGATGGGAATGTGCTTAAGACGGCGCACGTAGACGGGCGATGATAATAAATGAATGCTGATTCAAGCTCCTCTGAACAGGGCATTCTACGCAATGGCGCTCAACGCAACACGCCACACCCTGAAGTGCGAGTATTCAGAGCGACTTGTTTGCATACTCCGCCCCTGCTATTACGAAAGTGCCCAGGAGAGCCGGTGACAGAGGGGGACAGGGACGGGGGAAGGAGAACGAGAGAGAAGGCGGGCAGGACAACGTCGGCCTGGTCTCGCTAGTTAACAATGAAAGATAATGGCCTCGTTATATAATCTGCAGCAATTTTAATCAATGCAATAGGAATGTTATGAACCTCTCCAGGCTTTTAAGACTTTGTTATTAATGACATTAATTCTTCATTGGAGTTGCAAAAATAGAATCCCTTGGAGTTCCGTCTAAAGTATCTTTGACTATCATCTCGTGATGAAATTTTCGGCCATTTTTTGACCCAATTTTTACAAAGAATTCATTAATATTATATACAGTTGATTTATTAGTATGCAATAATGTATTTCAATTATCAAACAAAATATTTTAAATGATAGTTTCTCACATATGTTTTATGCACGTTTTCGTTTAATCCTAAACGAAATTCCACATTTGATTTAAGATTGGTTGCTGATTTATCACCACTAACTTTTTGTACAGGAGGAGTTGCAGCCTCCAATTGCTGTGTTTATTGGGCCACCAGTGAAGCAAGAAACATCATGTACTCACGAAGAAGAGGTAAGAATAACAGGTTACATTCGCATTTCGACGTCGTGAATACTGTGTGGTTTCTGGTCCATTCTCTGCACTCATTTCCATTGCACTTACGATTGTAAGTGTAGAAGACTATTGCCATGTGTATCGTTTCTAGAGCATGTGCCTGTCATTGGAAGAATTTGTGAACTCTTTATTTCGTTCTTGCCAGTTCACATCCTCCACATTAAGTGGCATTCACAGTTATTTTTGTTATAAGCAAACGTGTCATTGCAGTGCATACCATTTCATAGTTTGTGTGGGTAAGGGCTTAGTATAGAGCTCCTCGTATTCCTTGTATTTTAACATTCTCGGTGCATCTATTACGTCGAATTACATCCGTGCGACATTCTGGTATGTCACAGTATCATTTAAAACGCATTTACTCAATAATGCAACACTGTGAACAAATCCCTGCTAATACGTATAAATATTAACGACGAGAGAGTCGTTGTGGAATAGAATGTGGAAATATGTATGTTCTTTGGCTGTGGTTAAGGCCTACGAGAGGCGTCCCAGCCTTGCGGCCATGGGTTAAGGGGTACGTGTGGTTTGCACATGGCCATCCCTACGCTGTTATTTGTGGTAATCTTAACCTGAGAAGTGAGTTTTCGTAGCGTCACACAGCAACAGATGCTCGAACATTTCTAGGAAAGCGTACAATTAACTTTTGCCCCGTCTCAGAATCGAATCTGAGGTTGCGCCGTCGAAAGCGAGCGCGCTGACCAGCGAGCCACCGAGTGCATGATACAATCATAAAAAATACATTTTTGTCATTTTTGAAAGGAAAAAAACAACAACAAATGGCAAATATGTAATCTTACGTAGTATATTTGGTACTATCCGTTCCTTTTATAGAAAATATTTGGAGCCGTTTTATGGAAAATCTTGTTTTTTTATATTAAACTTTTCACGCAATATTGCGCGAAAACTACTCAAATTTGAAAATAAATTAATAATTAAATAAAGTATACTTGATCTTAATCAATAAACTAATTATGGAGAGAAAAATTTACTTGTACTTGAACAAATATTTAATTTCCTTTTTTGGATACGTACGTATATACGGAGTAATATGCTTTGTATAGAGAAAATTATGTAATGCTGGAGAATATCAGTTTCTAATTGTCAACAGAAATACACGTTTTCGCGTCCCCTGATAGCGAAAAAATATATTATTTTTTTAATCGTCCATCTGTGAACACCACTAGACACTACATTATACGTAGGATTTTTTCCAAACTGAATATTTCTGTAAATCTGGCTCGACTCGTAGCTTTCCAATTTTGTAAAACCTTCAATAATATTTGAAGGTCCTTTACATGAAGTCCCAGAGTTTTCAATTTTGTTTTCAAAGATAAGTGATAAATACATTAATAAAGATATCATAGGTCCTTTCGTACTGTTAATTCTGAAATTTCGTAAGTTTGAATTTATTTCAGCGTCTTCTTCCAACTACAAATTTGAAGGTTGAGTTTTTTCCTTTGAGTAGTTTTCGTGCAATATGAGCAATAGTTCTAAACGGTGGCAAATGTGCTTTAGTGGTACCCGAATATTGTAATGTCAGAGGAAGAGTGGTACTTCAAACTCATAGTTGTCTATGCATTCACACATGCTTGGTCCATTGATAATAAACAAACCGTATTCCAAACGAGAAATTACTCCCCAAATTCGTTTGTTATAAGTTCTATTAAAATAGCGAGGCTGTAGCTGATGGCTTGCTCATAAAATTAAGAGACGTTTAGTTATTTAGTCGTCTCTTAATTCTAATTTTCCGTTCATGCCCTATGAATAACGTCATTGATTTCGAATCAGTGAAGGGTGAATGAGAGCGCAGGATTCGTGAGCGCGTGGTTGTTTCTCGGTGCCTCTGACCGGGAGACTCTAGAGTTCGAGGCCCGATGATTTAAGATTGGTTGCTGATTTATCACCACTAACTTTTTGTACAGGAGGAGTTGCAGCCTCCAACTGCTGTGTTTATTGGGCCACCAGTGAAGCAAGAAACATCATGTATTCACGAAGAAGCGGTAAGAATAACAGGTTACATTCGCATTTCGACGTCTTGAATACTGTATGGTTTCTGGTCCATTCTCTGCACTCATTCCCATTGCTTTTACGACTGTGAGTGTAGAAGACTATTGCCATGTGTAACGTTTCTAGAGCATGTGTCTGTCATTGGAAGAATTTGTGAGCTCTTTATTTCGTTCCTGCCAGTTCACATCCTCGACGTTAAGTGGCTTTCACAGTTATTATTGCTATAAGCAATCGTCTCATTGCAGAGCATGCCATTTCATAGTTTGTGTGGGTAAGGGCTTAGTATAGTTCTACGCGTATTCCTTGTATTTTAACATTCTCGGTGCGTCTATTACGTCGAATTACATCCGTGCTACATTCTGGTATTTCCCAGTATCATTTAAAACACATTTACTCCAGAATGAAATTCTGTGAAGAAATCGCTGCTAATACGTATAAATATCAACGACGAGAGACAGTTATACACATGTATGTTCGCTGGCTGTGGTTTAGGCCTCCCAGCAGCGTCCCAGACTTGCGGCAATGGATTAAGGCTAAATGTCCCGACATTAGTACAATTTGTGGCCACCACGTGGATACACCAAAATAAGTAAAATTTACTTTACCGATAACGTCTGTACCCATGTTCCGATTTTCGATGTGTAAACGAAATTTGGAAATTAACGCTACTAAGCCCTTTTGCCAAAAGTCGAGCAAAAACTCGAATTTGAAATTAGTTTTCAAACTTCCGAGAAAAAATTAAAAATATGTGGGCTTATAGCGCGTTGGCGACATTATCTTTGAATCCAACGCCATGACAATTATGCAAATCGGACGAATAGGAGCCTCGTAATGTGAAATTTAGGAAAACACCTCGCCCCCTTTCCCCTTTTCCCCGTTGCGTCACCCACCCGTTTGTTGTGGGCCCTCTGTCGGCCCGGGGCCACGACCAGGCCAGGCAGCGTGCGGCGAGCCCCGGCGGAGGACCCGGGACTTGCGGGATAGGCAAGCTAGATAGTCGGTTTATGCTTTCGTCACTTCGCATCTCAATCTATTTTTCCACAGATACCAAATTAGAGATGCTATACTACTATTACAGACCGAGGTAAACGGTCTGTAATAGTAGTACATAACTATCTTTTTCATATATTTCCGTCTTCCTTCGATTACGATCTTAAAATGAATTGAGGCATTACTCAAAATATCGATACCGATTGGGAACTGGTTTTCAAAAAAATGAACTAATTTTTTAAATATCACCCTATTCCATCTCCTCACATTTTATTTTAGATATATTTTACTTCCCGTTATCATTCCACCTTGCTTTAAAATCAAAAGTTGTCACATACCGGAAAGAATGAGCTGAGTATTCGCACGAGCTCTTTTATCCTACAACTCGATTTTTGATCTCAAAACGTTTACCTGCTTCAAAGAGTTCATCTGGCGAATCTCTAAATAATATACAATAAAATAACAAATACATTTATTATTTACAAAAATATACCCCCACCTCCCGAAAAATAATCGGCTGGATCCGCTCGTGCTGTGACACCTCTCCTAACTCATTAAGCGGAAGGCAATAACATAGACCATCGTATGTCATCGGAAGCGACCGCAGAACCTGCACAGATCTGGCGTTTCCCACGGCAACGCTTCAGGAAGAGAGGCGAAACGATGAGAGGGAGACCTGAATTTTCATGACACGAGCTACAATGACTGGTAAGTTTTATCTCGCAAGCTAAAAGTAAATTATAATTTTGAATTTCATGGTACTTTTTTGCATTTAGTCGCAGTTATCTACAGTGTAATTATTATTATAATATTATTATTTCTAATTATATTTTTTCAAAAGTACCGAAATCAACGGTAGACCTGTGAGATCGGAGTCGCTAGAACAGACATGCTATACTTTCCCAATCTCTGTTGTGCAGACTAACAGGCAGATCCAAGAGAGAAAACACAAAGCTTTTGTGACTGACCAACGAAATTCTAAAAGTTCGTACATCTTACGTTTGTAACATGAAAACAGTAAATTATAAAAAAAAGTGGTTGTCTCTGCGTCTTATTGCACTGACGGGTTGTGCAGATTTCGAATTATGTTTTTGATGGATCACTCATTGTCTCTTGTTTTCCATTTTCGAAGTCATGAGATTAGAAGGCAACAATCTCCTTTTCGTCTTTCGAAATGACGGCAGAGATTTTATTGTTGGTGGTGTTGTAAGCGATTCTGATGCAAAAGCAACGTTGGAATCTAATTTTCGTAGTGATTATTGGTGGATCTAAAATATTATTGAAAGAAAAGTTTACAAACACTCAATTCATTGGCCATTATATTGAATTATATTGCAGTATACTCCTTTATAAATCGAAGATTTTAGTAACTGGGATAGTACAATCTAAAAGCCACTTTCACACTTTGCGGTCTCAACAAATTACTTTTGACGTTGAAAACCTAAAATGTGTTTATACTAGTGAAACGATGTTTGACGCCTTATCTTTCGCAAGGCGGCAATTTGACAATAATCTCTCTTGAATAGTGAGGAAAATTCAATTACATTGCACAAATAAATATATTTCTAAAACTTTAGTAAACCACGTATTTAAATATTACTGTCATCTGTCATACATACGAGGTTGAACTAAAGAATTTGCGAAGACCTTCAGTGTAAGTATTCGGCATATTGACGTGTTTTGCAATTTGCCGTCTACGTGAGCAGTCGAGGAAATAGTATATATGATTTGACAACATTGTATGAGGTTCAATATCACTTCATCTGATATAGAATGTTTTTTGTTCTGAGAAGACATGAACTCGATGAGTAACATGTTGTTTGCTTGTTGTTCGTAACACAAGTGTATAGCGTATTCATTTTAATTTAGTTTCTGACTTTTGGGGGGACGGTATAGCTTCTGTTCGTAGTAAAGGCCAAACAATACCCAGTTAAGCTCGGGAAATTATACGTCTGGTTAATTAAGAAATGTGACGAAGAAAATAATTCGGGCGTTCTTCATCATACGCTGCATAACAGCAATTTTCGGGTAGTAAACTATACTGAAGTATCTGTTCGAACTGTGATATCAATTAAAAAAGGATTTGAAGCCTGCGGGGCAGCCTTGAGTACTCCCGTAAGAAAAGGCCATTTTGTGAAGCTAAAAAATTTCCACATTGATGGTATTCACTTATTGCTTATTATTATTATTATGTACAACGGAGTCCTTATATTTTTTTCTTTTCAAACACTATATATATATATATATATATATATATATATATATATATATATATATATATGCAAAGAAAGTAAATGACCAGTCGAAAATCAGAAAACTATACGGTATTCGAGCCCACACCAAGATAAGGTAAAGAATTTATTCAAGAAAAAAGCGAAGAAGTGGAAGAACATAACAAATAGTGATCTTAAGAAATTTTCCAGGTCATCCGAAATATGATCACGGAATGTAAACCAATAATGGCGAATGTTAAGAACGAGAACGACAAAATAAATACAACAAAAGAAGAGATCACGAAAAGAAGGGAAGAATACACGAAAAAGTTATGAGAAGAACTTACAAATAGAGTAGTGGATAAATATAGATGATTACGAAAAAGAACCAAAGATAGAAGAAATACATTGGGCGACAAAACCACTGAAAAATGGGACGTCCCTGGCAGTAGATAATATTCAAATCCAACTATTCAAAGATACAGGAGAAGAATTCTTGGCGAAACTAACACAATTATGCAATGTGATCTGGAAAAGAAATAGTGAACAACAATTTGCAACGCACCATAATTATTCCATTGCCAAAGAAAGTAGACAGCCGAGATTGTGCAAATAACAACACAATTGCATGAATACCGTGTGATTCAGTCAATCGGCAAAAGTCATCCCTCGGAAAATTAAGATTTTAAAAATGTTTTTAATGTAAGCATATACTTTAAGATTTTCAAAAACAATTCACATTGAAAGAAACCTCATTTTCTATCTCCTCTGGAAAGTTGTGTGGATTACATTACGTCGCGTAAGCGTTAGCGTTAAGCATTTCCTAAGATCATGCTCACAGAAACAGATTTCCTTGATTTTTAAACTCGTTTGAATGTTCCATATTATTTGTATCATTGTGGCCGATACGTCACGAGTCTAATGCAACTGGTTTTGCATACTGCAATTTCTACAGATAACTTTTTCTAGAAAATCCACTTTCTATAAAACAAAGAAAATGGAAGAGAAAACACGCTCCAAATGAAAGCAAACATCTAGGAGTTATCCAATTGGATCATTATCCTTTATTCATTTACGTAGTCTGTACGAAATGACTCATCAGTAATTATTTGTTCCCTTCAAAATTATACAACTATCACATATTTATTTTATATCAAAATAACTTACCAAGTAAGCTGGAAGAAGTCATAATTCATAAAATCTTATTTCGATGCTTGTTACGGCGTTGGAGTCAGGATGCACCTCGCCAGGACGCAATTTTACCACCTTTTTTAAGTTTGAAGTAGTAGGCTTCCGCGGCCAGAGTCATGTGCATGATCTTGGTTGTCCGGGTTTTGCCGCGTCGAAGGCTGTGTTGCCGACGTTTCGACCATCTTGTCGTGGCCTTCCTCAGGGCTGGTATGTATTGGCATACCAGCCCTGAGGAAGACCACGACAAAATGGTCGAAACGTCGGCAACACAGCTTTCGACGCTACGTCACCAGGACATCCAAGATCATGCACTTTTTAAATTTGTCCGAAAGTAGGAAAACATTTTCAAAATTAGCTTCGGCTATTTTACTTGCGAAAAGAGATTCACCAGATGAACTCTTTAAAGCAGATAAACGTCGTTTTGAGATCAAATATCGAGTTGTAAGATAAAAGTGTTCCTGTTTATACTCCGCTCATTCTTTCCGGTATTTGACAACGAAAGATCTTAGAGCAAGGTGGAATGATAACAAGACCTTAGAAGTAAAATATCTCTAAAATAAGATATAAGGAGATGTAATAATGGTGATATTTACGAAATTAATTCCTTTTTTAAAAAATCAGTTCCAAATCGGAATCGCTATTTTGAGTAATGCCTCAAACAATTTTAAGATCGTATTCGAAGGAAGACCGAAATATGTGAAAAATATAGTAATGTCCTACTATTACAGTCCGTTTACTTCGGTCTGTGATAGTAGTATAGCATCTCTAGTTTAGTATCTGTGGAAAAATAGATTGAGATGCAAAGTGACGAAAGCCAAAACCTACTGTCTGGCTTCCCTATCCCGCAAGTCCCGCCTCCTCCGCCGGTGTCTGGCCGCACGCCGCCGGGCCTGGCCGTGCCGCCGCGCCGACAGAGGGCCCACAACAAACGGGTGAGTGACGCAACAGTTCCGAAGTGAAGGGGGGGTCGAGGTGTTTTCCTAAATTTCACTTAACGACATTCCTATTCGTCCGATTTGCATGATTGTCACGGCGTTGTATTCAGGAAGCATGTCGCCATCGCGCTATAAGCCCACAGTTTTTAATTTTTTCTCGGAAGTTTGAGAACTAACTTCAAATTCAAGCTTTTGCTAGATTTTTGGAAAAAGGGCTTCTTAGCGTAAATTCTATTTTAAAAAGGCGCAAAATTTCGTTTACACATCGAAAATCGGACCATTGGTTCAGACGTTTACGGTGAAGTAAATTCGTCTGTGATAGTTCTGCGATTTATTGAATTTTTCTAACAGTATTTTTCGGTGCATTTAGCTTTACGGAGTACTTGTGGTTTACTAATGGCCATCTCAACGCTATTAATTTTGGTAATCTCTATCTGAGAAGTGAGTTTTCTTAGCGTCACACAGCAACAGATGCTTGAACAATTCTAGGAAAGCGTACAATTAAGTTTTGCCCCGTCCGGGAATCGAATTTGAGGTTGCGCTGTGGAAAGCCAGCACGCTCACCAACGAGTTACCGAGTGCATGAGACAGTCATGAAAATTACATTTTTGTCATTTTTGAAAGGAAAAAAACAACAACAAAGGGCGCAGAATGCCGTTTATGTAATCTTACACAGTATATTTGGTACTATCCGTACCTTTTATAGAAAATATTTTGAGCGATTTTGGGGAAAATCTTGTTTTTTATATTAAACATTTCAGGCAATCTTGCGCGAAAACTACTAAAATTTGAAAATTAATAAATAATGTATACTTGATCTTAATCAACGAACTAATTAAGGAGAGCAAAATTTACTTGTACTTGAACAAATATTTAATTCCCTTTTTGGAATACGTACGTATATACGGAGTAATATGCTTAGTATAGAGACAATTATGTAATGCTGCAGAATATCAGTTTCTATATGTCAACGGAAATACACGTATTCGCGTCCTCTGATAGCGAAAAAGGATTTTTTTTTAACTTCCATCTGTGAACACCATATGACCCCAAACCATACGGAGGATGGTTTCCAAATTGAATGTTTCTCTGTCGATCTTTCTGGACTCGTAGCTTTCTAATTTCGAGAAACCTTCAATAATATTTGATTGTCCTTTACATCAAGTCCCAGAGTTTTCAATTTTGTTTTCAAAGAAAGGTGATAAATACAGTTATAAAGATATCATAGGTCCGTTCGTGCAGTTAATTCTGAAATTTCGTAAGTTTGAATTTATATCAGCGTCTTCCTACAACTACAAATTTGAAGGTTGAGATTTTTCCTTTGAGTACATTTCTCTATAATTCTTTAGTGAAAGTTACGTACATTTAAAAATATAGTTTTCGTGCAATATAAGCAATAGTTTTAAACGGTGGCAAATGGGTTTGTGGTAACCTAATATTGTAATGTCAGCAGAAGAGACGTACTTCAAACGCATAGTTGTCTCAGCATTCACACATGCTTGGTCCATTGATAATAAACCGTATTCCAAACGAGAGATTACTCCCCAAATGCGTTTGTTACAAGTTCTATTAAAATAGCGAGGCTCTAGCTGTTGGCTTGCTCATAAAATTAAGAGACGTGAACTTATTTAGTCGTCTCTTAATTCTAATTTTCCGTTCATGCCCTATGAACAAAGTCATTAATTTCGAATCAGTGAAGGGTGAATGAGAGCGCAGGATTCGTCAGCGCGTGGTTGTTTCGCGGTGCCTCTGACCGGGAGACTGTAGAGTTTGAGGCCCGACCGTGGCAGGGTCTGGAGGAGCCTTCTAGCGGTCGGCTGGTCTGGTCGATAGTTGACCTTGGTTTCTCTAAACCATGCCGGAGCAGCATGCTAACAAAGGGGCCATGAGCCGCCCGCTATCTTTTCTTCCTCTTTTCCTATCCGCACCCCTTGCCTGGACCGCCACTTACAGGCACTACCTAGCACATGTGTCGGGAACTTAGAGCATGTCCCGGCTTGGTCGGTGCCCTGCTGGTAGGAAATGAGGTAACCTTGCCAACCGCACTGGAGGTTGGCGCTGGATTTTGAAATCCAGCAAGAGAAGAACATCGCCACTTCTCGTGATTTAAAAACTACATCCACAGGATCAATAATAACAATTCACATGATTTATCCGCGTCATTGGCTTCAACTGAAAACCAAGAATCTTCTTTCAATGCTAATTTAAGATGCGGGGCTGCAACACATTAAAGGACAACTTGGTTTACAAGAATTTTTAAAGTTACATTTACCCTCTCAAATGAAGTTTAAAATTTTCAATCTCAATATTTTACTCCGTGAACAGATTGTTTATAATTTTTATTTCTGTAGGATCCTCTTGCATCCTGCTGCGATGGTGCTTCTCTTGCTCCAATTAAACAAGAAATTCCTGCGAGTTCCCCAGGTAAGTGTATGATATATTTTTTAATTATTTCGTAAACGTAGGGTCCAAACCATTGGGGTGGTAAGTACAGTACTTAGTAAAAATTGTACCTGGGCTGTTCGCAAAACAATGTGGCAAGATTCCCTTTCTCTTTAAAAAGACAGTTGTCGTTGATGCTCTGCAGACGCAAACTTCTTCTCGGGTTGAACGGATCCGATGGTGCCCCTAAAGCACGGAAGTGCGCAAATACCCAACGGAATTACAATTTTTTTTTTGTATAAAAGACGATTTACTGTATTTATCGCGTGCTAGACTACACGTTACCCGTCCAGATATTGGTATAAATTTTGTGAATTGACGAAAAAGTAGTAATGAACAACTTATCACATTGCAAAAGAATTGAAATGGTCTGTTATTCCTGATTCATCAGAAAGCGTCCCTTCCCTTTTTTATACCTTGCGATCAACCCTTTTCCTTGAAAATGGTTAAGTAGCTTGTTGTAAGTTAATTCAGTTCACCTAATCAGTTCATTATCTGAGAATTGAATGAAGCTTCATTGTAGGGCACTTTTCCACTGTTTTCAGCATAACTTATTAAACGCCTTTGAGAATGTGTTTTCCAAGCACTTATTTCTCTGAATATCGTAGTAAAGATATAATATTTTAATATTCCTATAGAAGAAATGTGAAAAAAGACAATTTTTACTTCCCACTAGCTTACCCAGCTTTTCTTTTCTCGTAGTAAATTACCGTCTCAAATACTTAGCATAGTCAAAATCTAGATTCTGGTTTTCCTTATACCCAAAAATATGTGGTTGTTGTTTTTACTTCTGTCCGTCGGTGAACAATTCTATGGCTTACACCATTCGTATGATTTAGTCGAAAACCAAAATTACTAAATCGTGAAAACCTGACTTAAAGCCCTGATATTTTGAAAGAGTTCTTCTAATTTTGTTCTGTCATTAAGCTCCTGAAACATGTTCAAAACTTCTAAAAATTAGCTCTAAATTATTTCTATATATTGTAGGACTACATTGAAATATACTTATAAAGATGGCAAAATGGCGATTTTTACCGAAGACGCAGAACATTTGAAAATCGCTGAAGTTCATCTTTATTATCCATCTCTTCTACATTGTTGAAGATACAAATATTTTTCCTGAAATGAAATTTGTGCTCCACAAATAGTTCTTTAAAAAATATATTAAACATTTTTTTAATGTTGGTAATTTCCGCGCATTTTTTACTGAAAGAAGTACAATACAAAGTTGAAATTAATACTGCAGTTATGTATCATAAAGATCTTTTACGTGTGCAAATTTCAAGATTTTATGTGGTACCTCAACAGAGTTGATACTAACTGGTAAAACTGATCGCTGAAGTTCAACATTTTTATCCATCTCTTCTACATTGTTACAAAAAGATACAAATCTTGTTCCTCAAATGAAATTTGTGCTCCACAAATAGTTCATTAAATAATGTATTGAACATTTTTTTAATGTTGGTATTTTCCGCGGAATTTTTACTGAAAGATGTACAATACAAAGTTGAAATTAATACTGCAGTTTTGTATCATAAAGATCTTTCACGTGTGCAAATTTCAAGATTTTATCTGGTTCCTCCAGAGAGTTTATACTGCAAAAAGTCTAAAATTCCAATTTTCGGGAGGGTGTAATTTTTAATTAGTGCGGTTCTTATCATTTATTTTTTACGCATCGTAACCTAAATTGTTGTGTAATGGAGCGGCGAAGGAATCGGGCTTTGAGTCTATTCCTTTGAAAATTTTTTGTGTGAAAATCGAAATTTGTTCGTTTTTGTCCCATAGATTTTTTGCAAATATTACCCGAATAAAAAATATGTCTTTGTCTCGCAGAATTTACTGAATGCAATACATTTTGGTATAAAAAGCTATAACCTCGCGCTGAGTAATTTAAATACCGTACGTATCTATAAACACGAATTGCGCGCGGTTTGAAACAGAAACGGTCTCCAGTTGTGAAGAACCACGACCGATTGTAGTAGAGTTCTGAAGTTTGCCGAGGAACAACCGAAACTAAGGAGATTTATTTACATATCAAGTTATTTTCTAAGATGCGAGGCGACTTTTCCTTTAAAATTCGTGATCACTTAATCGGAATGACATTGACCTTGTCCCGACTGAAGTTTAAGTATGAAAAAATTACTAATTGTTTCTTCGTGTTAGAATAAAACGAATGCTGTTTTTACTACGTTCATCGAGCACTCTCTCTCTCTCTCAGGAGAGATACTTGGATGCTCCCCCGTATTTCGTTCGGGGAGACGTGGTCAATCGATGCTCTTTATTCGTGGGGCCCTTTTCTTACTTTCGCTTCTGCGGCGAACTGAGGAAGTTCTGACAGCTTGAGATAATCCTGATTGCTCAGGCTTTCATGGTCAGTTTTCCTTTTTGTTTCAGCCCGTGTTTGCTACAATTTTAGTTGGCAATAGTGGAACTGTTTTGACGTGTTAATATGGGCGACGAAAATATAAAAGTGATTATGCAATATTGCATCCAAATGGGACTACGGTAGCTAAATTGTGTTATCCTTTACGGAAGTGTTGGGGTCAAATTTACGCAAAAATTATCTTATTTTGTGATAAACTCAAATTTTTGAATAGGAAATCATATCCGAGAAATTCGATGAATTTGCAACGCAATATCACTTGCCACCACTATTCCCGCCCGCACGTCGGAATGTCCACGGTCACTGGAACGAGCCCGTGTTGACATTTACGAAGACCCGTGCCATGTCCCTCCGTCAGATGCCCTGGCAACAAGATTGAGCCGCTTCGTTCTCGAGATTGCATGCTGTTTACGGGAGAATCTCGTAGACTCGTCTCAAACAGTCTT
Organism: Gryllus longicercus; assembly: GCA_038098605.1. Lineage (NCBI taxonomy): Eukaryota > Metazoa > Arthropoda > Insecta > Orthoptera > Gryllidae > Gryllus > Gryllus longicercus. Next base: position 1,171,755 of record JAZDUA010000294.1, on the reverse strand, counting down.
TGTCGTTTACGATTACCAGAGAGAATATGCAGCAAATTACTGCCGTTAATCTTAATATTTTGAGTAATATTGTATGCTGCAATCTAACTTGCTTGATAATTCTTCCTTTTTTTATTCAGACATTGCTATTCAGTATTGCGATGCAAATGCTTAGATGTGAATCGACGGAAAAAGTTTTAGTTTTTGAAGACTGCTAGCTTTTTTGGAAAGACACAGGTATATCCTCTGTAAAAGTATATGTTCCATTCTTCATTGAGAACAATTAATCTATTGGGCTTTTTTAGGGGACATTTTGGGATTAAAATATTTAACGAATATCCACAATAATCCACACAAGCACCGGCAATACAATGTAGTAATTTCACTATTCACAAGACGCTCTCTGCCATCTTTCCATTCGTAATCATTAACTTTAGATCTTGGTTTCAAGCGGTAAAAATGAATCAATGAGACAGCAACAGCGAACGTAATTTCACAACGAACAAGTTGTGACATTGGCAGGTTAATGCATTAATGAGTCCGCCTCCTTTACTGACCCGTCTCATAGTACATTTTTTTAAATTATCTTAATTTTTCGATGCGAAAATTCTATTTTAAGATTAATAAAGAACAGTAAAACCTCGTCCTAAATGACAATTTCCTTTGAAATATTTGGAGCCGTTTTTAAGCGCTACAGTAAATGTGAAATTTGAAGCACTTTTTCAGAGAAGAGTAGTTTTTAATTGAACATTTGAACATCGCTTCAAAACGTGTAGTTATTGCCGAACTGGCAGTGCATAAAAAGAGAAGTAAAAAGTTCTATGCAAAAATGGAAGTAAAACAAAAGTATGCGGGAAATGAGAATGTTCCTGTACTATGTTTTGACTACATGCAAAATATTCAACTTCCCAAGATACCCGTGCAAGAAGCATATTATTTGCGGCAACTCACGTTTCTTTTCTCTGTCACGGGTGTTTAAAACAACAAAGCAACAATTTACGAGTATTTGTACCATGTAGGTACTGTCAAGAAAGGACCAAACGAGGTTTGCTCTTTTTTGCTTGACTATATTAAATCTGAATTACAAGAAACTGCGAAGGAAGTAGATTTATTTTCTGATGGATGCCGTACTGAAAATAAGAACAATACAATTATCACGGTAATGATCAACCTTGTAATAACTGTAATATTCAGTAATGTATTGCAGTACTATCCTTTCCACGGTCATTAATTTCTCCCATGTGATCGAACATTTGCTGGCATAGAGAGACTAATACGTCGAAGAGATAGAATATATTCAATGTACGAATATATTGAACTTATTGCTCGCCCATATCAGAAACGAAGCATATTAGTCAAACTCATTGGTACCCAAGATATCGTAGAGAACAAAAAATGGTGGACGAAATTATACAAGCGATCTTGCTTGTCTGAAGACAGCCGTGGAATGTCTGGTGAAGCATGTCGGAAAGTAACTTTTTCTGTTGCAAATTATGTTTCCACCGCAGACGATCATTTCCAGGACAAGTAAAATGTGAGTAGGTTGTTTGCCTCATAAAATTTCGATTTTCACTTTTCAAGAATCAAAATGTAGGATCAATGTTACCTTCAGAAAAAACTTACAATAAGGTGGTTCCGATAAATATACTAAATTTGCTGAACAAAAAATCGATCCAATACATTCCAGAAAACACAAGTTTTTATGAAAAATTCAGATATTGGCGAAGTACTGAGACAACAGAAGAACACTAATATGGAAATAAGATTAAATTGTAATGTAAAGCCGTTAACTTTGTGTGTCGTGATACTGCACAGTACTGATGATACATGGGTAATTTCCAAGGCACCTAAATCACATGAATTAAGTCGGGAAATTGTAACTCTTTGTTTAAATATGCTTCTTCCGAAAGATCTCATTGCTAGTCTAGTGGCAAAAAGTTTATCATTGTGTTTGTACAAATTATTTACGTTTACTTTAATTCTAAGTCCATTGTTTTTTCAGTAATGTCCTTTTACTATCATTAGTCATGTGTGTTAGTTAAGTTTTAAGAATTAAGCATTCATTGAAACCAATCAAGCCAGTTTTGAGATAGGGTGAGATGAGGTCTTAGGTATTGTAAATATTTTTTGCCCCGGGCCAATACATTCCCGTGGAACAGTGTTCATATCTCTGCCTTAAACGGAATTTTGGAATACCCAAGCCCTCAACTGGTTGGGTCATTCGAAGAGAATGTTTAATAGTTAAAATTTTGAAAATATTTTGTCTATCTCAAAATATAGGTCAGATCATAAAGGATTTTCTCTGCTTTAATTTCAGATTTACTACCTTGAGATCATAACAACCTATATTTTTTCTAAATATACACTTTTTTACCTTTTTGAATAATGACGAAACAAAAATACTAATTATAAAATATTCATCGCTTTTGCAAAAGTGCTCCATCTTTCCTGTTCCGAACTATTGCACTCGCATTGCATGTTTGTATCACGAGATGTTTAATGTTTAAGTTTCAGACGTTTGTAGTTGCTAGTCTCCCCTGAGTTTTTCTGATACTAACCTTTTTTGTTGATAGGTGAATGGAATTATGCATCGGAGAAAACCAACACAATCCAGATACAACAGAACCACACTACAGACTTGGATTGTATCCCTAAGAGTAGCATCAGCAACTATGACCAGACCACGCACCACGAGAACGCGCTTCCTAATTGCAGCAGCCTCAGAGGAAAACGTTTTAAGTGTTCCATTTGCAATACGATGTTCAGTAGAATTGGGAAGTTGCATAGACACTTCCGCACCCACACTGGTGAGAAACCTTTTCAGTGTTCAATCTGCGAGAAGACCTTCGCTGAAAAAGGAACTTTGAGTAAGCACAGGCGCACACACACTGGTGAGAAACAGTTCCAGTGTTCAATATGCGAGAAGACCTTCACTGAAAAAGGATACTTGAGTAAGCACATGCGCACCCACACTGGTGAGAAACCTTTCCAGTGTTCAATATGCGAGAAGACCTTCACTGAAAAAGGAAACTTGAGTAAGCACATGCGCACCCACACTGGTGAGAAACCTTTTCAGTGTTTAATCTGCGAGAAGACCTTCGCTGAAAAATGGAATTTGAGTAAGCACAGGGGCACACACACTGGTGAGAAACAGTTCCAGTGTTCAATATGCGAGAAGACCTTCACTGAAAGAGGAATCTTGAGTAAGCACATGCGCACCCACACTGGTGAGAAATCTGTCCAGTGTTCAATCTGCGAGAAGACTTTCACTCAGAAAGGACACTTGGTGTATCACATGCGCACCCACACTGGTGAGAAACCTTTCCAGTGTTCAATCTGCGAGAAGACTTTCACTCAGAAAGGACACTCGGTGTATCACATGCGCACACACACTGGTGAGAAACAGTTCCAGTGTTCAATATGCGAGAAGACCTTCGCTCAGAGAGGACAATTGGATCAGCACATGCTCACCCACACTGATGAGAAACCTTTCCAGTGTTCAATCTGCGAGAAGACCTTCACTGAAAAAGGAAACTTGAGTAAGCACATGCGCACCCACACTGGTGAGAAACCTTTCCAGTGTTCAATATGCGAGAAGACCTTCACTGAAAAAGGAAACTTGAGTAAGCACATGCGCACCCACACTGGTGAGAAACCTTTCCAGTGTTCAATCTGCGAGAAAACATTCTCTCAGAAAGAAAACTTGCATAGGCACATGCGCACCCACACTGGTGGGAAACCATCTTAGTGTTCCATGTGTGATAATACCTTCATTCAGAAACGAATCTTGAAAAAGCACTCACGCACCCACACTAGTAAGAAACCTTTCCGGTGTTCCATCTGTGAGAAGACCTTTATTCGGAAAACACAGTTGGTTGATCTCATGCGCACCCACACTGATGAGAAACTTTTCCAGTGTTGAATCTGCGAGAAGACCTTCACTCAGAAAGAAACCTTGTATAAGCACAGGTGCACATACACGGGTGAGAATCCATTTCAGTTTTCCAGCTAAGAAAACGTTTTAAAAACGGTAATTTAGATGTTATACTCCATTACATGTACGTTAGATAATGGAACATAAATTCATTTTACTATTGGTGATTTTAATGTAGGTATTCTGAGGAATAATGATCGTTTCCGTTATATTTCCAATTTACACGAATATGATTATATTTCACGTATTAAAATACCGAAAAGAGTAAGAGGGGACATAAGTTCTTGTACTGACATTTTCGGCAGTTATAGACAATTTTTACACCTCTTATTAAAATTTTACTTGCTTTGCTTTTTTGTCATATTTGTGTTTTTAGATAGTACTTTAAAAACCTCATAACATATCATGGAAAATCATATAAAAAGAAAAAGAATATAATTAAACTCCTGAAAATTTGAAAATTTCTGATGGGAACTGAAGAGTTCGTTTAATGAAAAAGGTACATCAACTTAACAAACTTTATTCACTCCACATGACGTTACCAATTAAATAGCTTCGGAGTCGAAGTCCCACTACCATAATGGAGATGACAGTACGGACTGCGGCCCCCAGTGTAAGGTCTTCCGCGGAACAAACCACCTGCTCGTTCGCCTCCGTGAAGTCGTCTCTAGGCGGCTTCCCGTGCGCCCTCAGGCACGGCTTTGTGTCTCGTCGCGGTCCGCACCGCGCACTGACGCTCCGACAACCGAGTTGACTCTCGTACACTCCTTGACTGAGCCCTTGACCTGACTAGTGGGGCGTAGGCTACCGTGCACTAGCTTCTGTCTGAGACCCGATGTTCGCTGGCGCCCGACCCTCGCCGTCTCTTAAGTATGAGGCCGAGGCTCCCCACGGCTATATATCTCCCATATAACTTGGTGCAGACCATTACAGTGGCACACCCTTTAGAATCACCATACTGAACTAACACATTCACACTGCATTTCAAAAGGGACAACATACCATCGCTGCATTCGTAGACATTTCGCAAGCATTTGACAGAATATGGCATCCAGCTCTATTTTAAATTAATTTCAATAGTTACACCTTAATATCTAGTAACTATTATCCTTAGCTATATAACAAATAGAACATTTTCAGTTTCAGTCGAAGGTTACTGTTCCAACCCAAGGAAAATTGCTGCTGGGGTTCCCCAAGGTTCACCACTTTCCCCCACGTTGTTCCATTTATACACAGCAGATATTCCTACTTCAAGACATGTAAACACCGCTCAATTTGCCGATGACACTGCACTGTATATCTCAGGAAACTCTTTAACAACTCTTCAAACACAGCTTCAGAATCACATAAATTTACTAGCAAATTGGGCTAATGCCTGGAAAATAAAGTTGAACCCAACAAAATCTGTAGCAAAAATATTCACATTAAAACCTTTTACACACCCTCTTCCATTCTTCATAAATAACGACATCATCAATTGGACACCAACTAATAAAACAATTAAATATTTGGGCTTAAACTTCGATACCCGACTCAACTGGAAGCAACATATAGAAGTAAAAACTCATAAAGCAAAATTAAACTATTTCAACTCCGACCCTTACTGAATCAACACAGTCAACTCTCCAAATCCAATGCTCTATTACTCTACAAAACAATAATCCGGCCGACATTATGCTTGCATCTATGCTTGTCCCATCTGGACCAATGCAGCTAATTCCAACCTAAACAAAATACAAGTTATCCAAAATATTTTTTTAAGATTAATTACAAAAGCACCATGGTTCATCAGCAACAATCAATTACACAATGATTTAAACATAAACACAATAAAAAACCAAATAGCCTATCTTGCACACAACTTTTACACTAACCTTCCCCTAATTCAAGCAACATCCTTCTATAAACTAGGCAAAGCCCCCAATTATCGAACGAGAATTAACAACAGATTTCCTCTCCACTCATTTTATAAAATATTCGCAAACTTGGAATAATACTAATCTGAGGTGCTACCTGCTTCCTCTCCCAGTATATTGTATTATATAATTGTAATGTATAATTTAAGTTAGTGTAAGTTAGTATAAGATAGGTTAAGATCATCAATCATTTGCACAGTTAATATGTAAACTGAACAATGTAATGTCTACCTAAAATAAAATAAAGAAAAAATTTTTTAAAAAACCAACCACGGAACTTAAATCGATATGGAATTTTTGCAGTTGTTTGTTCGACGCATTCAAGCTGTCTAAAATGAATCCCCAAACCTCGGTCATAATAGCAGTTTCAAGTCCATTTAAAGCAACAATAAGACCTTTAGCTTCTCCACGCGTTGACGGTTTTTGCGTAGAATCATCAGATATAATTTGAAGGGCTTCGAAAAAATTTTGCCAACGATGTTTTAGAGCCTGACATGCATCATCTCGAGCTGACCAGCGCGTAATTGAAAGACTTTTTAAAGAGGATGTACTGGATCCTTCATCTACTAAATTTTGAAGTATGTCCCACCTTGATGTAGATGCACCAAAGAAATTATATAAATTTTGTAGAAGTAGAAAATAAGTAAATGCTTCAGTGCATGATTCAGCTGCATTTGTACCTACTAAATTTAAAGAATGAGCAGAACAGGGGATGAATTCAATTAGAGCATTTACATCTTTCATACGGGCTGGAAGACCTGTGTAAAGACCGGACATATTTGACGCGTTGTCGTAGGACTGACCACGACAATTATTAATGTCCAGTTCGTTAATCTTCTTAAAATTACATACAGCGTCGAACATCTCCTTTGATTTGTGGCCTGTGTTTGGAAGGAATTCCAAACATGACTCTTTTGGTGTGCCATCTTTTCCCACATGTCTAATAACTATAACGAGTTGATCCACGTGTGCTATGTCTGGTGTAGAGTCCACAATGATGGAAAAATACTTGGCACTTCGAATGTTTCGGAGAATCTCATCTTTAACTGCTTTCGCTAATATACCTATTAGTTCTTCAACCGTCGTGGTGGATAAATACGATGTATTTCCTTTTCCGCAGTTACCAAATTTTTGTATGTGATATGCTATGAAGTGGTCATATTTCGAAATTAACTCAAGCAACATCATGTAATTACCATTTTGATTATTTCCAAACTTTTCGACATGTCCTATCAAAGGAAGCCCTCTTGAAACAAGAGTTTCTATTACTAAAATGACACGCTCAAGAACATTCCTCCAATAAGTTGCCTCGATTTCAACTTTATCAAGCAGCTGCTTATTCACTTGATTTTCAGTCCACTGTCTATTTTTCAATGCGGACGTACAGTTTCTATGACATGTAGAAATCTCATGTTCTTTTAAGTTGGTATGCGCATTTTTCCAATCATTGAATCCCTCCGATGATAATTTTGTTCTTACTTCTGAATCATAGAGGAGAGATACATCTCTACTCTATGTTCTGAATTGCTTGAAAACAATAGATAAACACCGCAGAAAAAAATGCCATTGCTCTCAGAGTAAACAAGCCACTTGCAAGGCATTTTTTTTTACTGATATGCGTATAAACATATTCGACGTTACGTAACGAACTTTGCCATCATTATACTCTCTTCTTGATTTAGAAAATTCAGCGTTTTTGTTTTGTTCGAACCCATGCTCGGCAACACAATCACGTGTAGCTTCATTAATAGACCACAAAGGTGGATCGCTTTTCCAACAAAAACGATCAGTCGAAGTTATGGTTTCATCAATTTTATGTTCTTGCAGTTGTATACATTCGGTAGAAATCCTATTTAATTAAAAAAGAAAAAAATAATTATTAAAATGTATTGTAATATTATAAACAAATATACTAAAAAGATTATATACATATATAAATAATAATAAATATATAAAGGTTTAATTAATCCTACAATAAAATGCTTAATCTATTTACATCGGTTGAATCGTCGACTCATAATCAATCGCAGTTATATTTTCAATTGCTTGAGGAACCATTTCATTTTTAGCCGTTTGGAACTTTGCAGTCTCATTATTAGATTCAGTGATAACTCTGAATAAATAAAAGAGTCAAATATTATATGTATTATTACATATTATATAAAATAAAGTTTAGTAACATATTTTATGCTAATCTATTTAAATTCAATATTAAAATATAGTTTATTTTAACGAATACAACACGTCAAGAATATTTAATTTCTAATCATTGTACTAAATTTTTTTTTGCATTTTGAGAATGTTTTTGTAACATAACTCAGCATTAAAAATATTATAATGTTAACATTTATTTATCACAAGTTATTAGTACATGGAAAAAATAAACAAGCTGAAAACTAAATGTGTTATCTAATCTATATGTTTATACCAACTCAGTAATAGAATTGTCGAATGAACTACAGCAGTTATCAGTTTCATACATAGGTTTAAATAATTAATTTTTTTTTCTTATCAATTTCATTTTGACATTTCTCTTCCTTTTCTTTTCGGATTTTTGCATATTGACTTCCGCTGAGCCTTTTTCGATAATCACTCATTTTAAAACTTCAAAATATCATTTTTACTCAGCAGGCTCGTACAATAAACGATACACAATAATAGTAACAGAAAGAAAAGGGTTATTTCCAGATCCGTATTCTAGAACTAACTCAAGAAGTAACAGATGTCGCTTCTTTCTATATAGCGCAATATGAATGCATGTAGAAATCCGTCAGCGATTTCTGATTGGCTAATTCAAACTCCTTACACTAAGAATGTAATTTTTTTCTGCTCAATCAACCATTCAGAAGTCGTTGTCGAATTCTTTTCATGTATTCTGTAACATTGAAAATGTCCCCACTTGAAATTCAAATTAAATTTGTAAATCAAAGCTTGAGGGGGCGGCTTTAGTCTCGTTTAAATCTTTTTTTTAATTATAATTTATGCTGTTATTTTTTTAGAGAACCTAAATTTGTTTTAGAAAATATCAAGGAAATTTTGCGCATTTGAAAATTTGCCGCCCTTGAAAATTTGCCGCCGTAGGCACGTGCCTACTGTGCCTGTGTAAATCCATCTCTGCTTAAGGGCGGGAATATATTATCAGGAAACGCCGATGTCTACAACTACGACACTATATTTCATTGGTTGTTGATTCGTGAGACTGACAGCTTGGCGTTGATGTTTCTGCCTGAGGATACTCCACTTGCCATTTCCCACATGACAAAATGACTTCAGACGAGAAGGAGCCCCATTGTCATCATGTGCTTGATCTTATCCTCGCCTTCTAATGCAGATCATCAGGAGCTATTACTCTGTGAGAATAAAAATTAATTTACATTTTTTAAATCATACCAAATATAAATCCACTTCAAAGAACGTTACCTGTCAATTGTGGGATTAATGTAGCTGATTCCAATGCTGCAGTCAATCTTGCAGAACCTCTTGTTAAAAAAAAATTAATATTATCTAGGTGAAAGAAATCAAAACAAATGTGTGTGGTCTAAATGCACGAATATGATTGAAAGGGTTTTGGAGCACATTATAAAGACTGTGGTATTAATTGTTTTTATTTCGAAATTATGGTTTTGTTGAATTTTTAAAAGATTTCACGGAAATATACTCACGAAAACGCGGAACTGCACTACAGCACAATTTCCTTTTGGGGTATTAGCAATGAAATCCTCAGTCCTGAAATGTGCACTGCATTTATCTCTGCTTGGCATCGGATTCTTACGAATTCTTTCCACTTTTACGGGATGAACGGTCTTGCCTCTGAGAAGGAAATTATGGTAAATGACTCCTTCCTCTTAGCTCGCAATGGATCGGGAGCACACACATAGTATACGACTCGTGTTCACTCGGGTGACGGGAAGAGAACAACGGCCTGTCCAGGCCCGCCTCCATGTCAAAATCTTCGTCTTCAGCGGAGATTTCGATAACTTCGGTTGCACTCGGATGTGCTCGATTGCATTCGTGACCCTTGAATTTCCCTTTGCTGTCTAATATTCGCCTTTGTTTTCTAACTCTGCGACTGCGGCGCATCCCGAAGGGCGGATCTAGAATTAATCCTTACCGAGAACGTATGCCAGTACCGCCCCGCCCCCCCCCGGCGAGAAGCACCTGCACCTAGAATTACTTGTAGATGTAGTAGACTGAGGTAGTTGGTACTATAACAGTGTGGGTGCTCTAAGAAGTACGAGGAGCGGGCTGGGAGCGAGGCACGGGAGTTCTTGTGTCCCGTCTGGGATTTGTCAGATATGCTTTCGCTCTTTTCTGCATCACAACATTAGTATTACATTCTCGTATACGTGAGTAATGTACCTAGTATAGAGAAAATTATATAATGTTGCGGAAAATTGATTTAGAGATTTCAACGAAATGTGTGTTTTGGGTCCTCCATATACCGAAAAAAATTGTTTGTTTTCTCTTTTCAAAACGTGCGTCCGTCTGACTATCCATCTGTGAACAACACTAGGGCCAAAAGTACAAGAATTACGCAAAAGAGGGTCAATTTTTTTAAAATTTTTGGTAGGAATGATACTAATGGTGCTGTGTAAGATGACGTTAACGCGTAGTGCCTTATTCATTTTTTTATTTCAAAACTTAAACAAATGTTTGTTTTTAACATTTATCTCACGTCCTTAATATTTACAGCATCGGCAACTTGTATACATTATTGCGGTTGTTAGTACTCGTGCTTTAAATAATGTCTCATAAATAGAGACCGTAGGTATTAAACGTCAAAATATGTAATGAAAACAAATAGTATATGTAATAATTATGTAAAATAGGATAAATATGTAAGATTAAAATACACTATTTATAAAACGAAGATTTACATAATACGAAATTATATTAATAAAAAAATACGTAATGAATTTTAAAATTAATTTAACCGGTTTTATAATTTTAATAATAATATAAAAATAATTTCCTGTGTACAAACGTATGCATGCTTTGTACCATAAAACTTTCCCGTCAGTTTCAGTCAACCTTCGTCTACTACTATGCAGTACGGTGATTTAGCAGCCAGACTAGTAGCAATAGAAACCATCCTACGAACAGGCGATATCTACGACCTGCAAACAATCACTGCAGCGTGCAGCATTCTCAGCAAAGAGTTGCACGTCCAAGATCGGCAAAGTTTCTCGGATATTAAGATTAAAGTTCACGAGACGCGGCGTCTGTAATACTTTTAGAACCAGAAGATGAAACTGATTTCTGTTACTGACACGCACTGGGCTACTGATGCAGACGAGCAGAACTGTGACAACATCCTAGTAGTAATCCAGAAAACCTGATCGGGATGGGGGTCATTGTAGCTGAACTACAATAATTGTTACAGCTGCTTTAGAATTATTCGGTCAAATGGTAAATATTACACTACATGTCACTGTTAAAATTTATATTACTTTCCTTTTGGATGATCCTAATAGGTCTCTAATTGTATAGAAATAATTGTGCAGTAGAAATGATTTTACTGGGGACTTAAACTTTTGTATCGAATTTAATGTCATCTGGCACAGTGTTGTAAAAATAATGTAGATGTTTGTATGTGAATTTTTTGTAGTGAGAAAATGATACTGGTACAAAGATTGCAAATGCACAAGGATTGTAAATGCAAACATTATATAAACTTAATTTTAAATTTTTAAAATTAAAATTTAAAAACATCGCCCAAAATCCATCTGGTTTAGGAATATCTAATATGTTCACGGGAGGAATAGTTTGATTCGACAATGACAGTGCGCTATTTTACCACTTTTCCTAATTTGTTCGAATGCACGAAAATATTTTTAAAATAATTTTCAGTTATTTTACTTGGGAAAAGAGAATCACAAAGTGAATTGTATCAAGGTGGCAACGCCGTTTTGAGATCAAAAATCGAGTCGTTGGATAAAAGTGGTTGTGTTCTGCTCGTTCTTTCCGATAGTGGAATGGTAACGGGAGATCTCGCTCTCGTGCCGCAGTCCCCTGCCGCCCTCTCTGAGATTCAGACTAGGAGGGTAGCAAAGACAGCATGTATTTATTCATTTTCATAAAAAAACAGTTAAAAACTGTGAAACGACTACGAGGAGAAGGCCAAACTTGCGAGACTTAATTTGAAGTTATATTTATGACCAAAAATAAAACAAGTGGCCATCTCAGCATTTGCTAAAGGAACAGGGAAACTAGTTGAAACCCTGATCGGGATGGGGGATATTGTAGCTGAACTACAATAATTGTTACAGCTGCTTTAGAATTATTCGGTCCAAATGGTATTTATTACACTTCATGTCACTTTTAAAATTAATATTAGTTTCCTTTTGGATGCTCGTAATAAGTCTCTAATTGTATAGAAATAGTTGTGCAGTAAAAATGATTTTACAGGGGACTTAAAAATTTGTATCGAATTTAATGTCTTCTGGCACAGTGTAAAAATAATGTAGATGTTTGTATGTGAATTTTGTAGTGAGAAAATGATACTGGTACAATAATTGCAAATGCACAAGGATTGTAAATGCGAACATTATATAAATTTAATTTAAAATATTTGAGATTAAAAATTAAATCATCGCCCAAAATCCATCTGGCTTAGAAATATCTAACATATTCACGGAAGGAATAGTTTTATTCGAATATGACAGTACGCTATTTTACCACTTTTCCTAATTTGTTCGAATGCACGAAAATACTTTTAAAATTATTTTCAGCTATTTTACTTTGGAAAAGAGAATCACAAAGTGAATTGTATCAAGGCAAACGCCGTTTTGAGATCACAAATCGAGTCATTGGATAAAAGTGATCGTGCTCTGCTCATTCATTCCGGTAGTGGAATGGTAACGGGAGATCTCGCTCTTGTGCCGCAGTCCCCTGCCTTTCACCACTGAGGTTCGGGGCTCGATTCCCGTAGAATCTCCGAAAAACCCCATATGATATCTGTTACGACAAAACGAGTTTGCCTGCTTCACAGGGGCTAGTCCATCTCCTATGAAGCGTCCTTAACCACAGCCCTATCCTTAATCCTTCCCAATTCTACCTGCTGAGTAGTGGCGCAGGAGTATGTATGTGATATGGAATTCGAAAGCGCAAAAAGTAGTGGAGTTGATCAACGAGCAACGCTGGAATATTGGCCAATACAACTTTTTCAGTCTATGACCTTTTTCAAAGGAAATGAAGACCTGAAGATTATAGCTAACAAGAGTGAGGTTTTTTTTTATTTTTTATTTTTTTTTAGTTGAAAAAATTCAATATGCGGAGGATAATGAGATGTAACTCATATATTTGTTGGTCCTAAGGGGGACCGCGATCACAAATGATTTGAATTGGCACCTTTAGGAGCGTCGGTGTCAGCCGTCCGGCTAGTTAGGGGAGGCCTTGGCGAGAGAGCAGGGGATGTGGGCCAACTTGACCAGCGAGCAAAAGGTATTCAGCCTTGTTCTGAAATCTGCAGCGGTCGAGATCGAACGCGCGTCGTTCTGGAGAACAAGCATCGCAGTTATACGTAAGTAAAACGCAACGAGGGTTTTTCGACGTGTTTCTTCAACGTAGTACAAGGCTACTAGAATATAATAGTTTAGTGTTTAATCTTTCACTTTGTGGTGAATTCAGTACAAATGTTCCAGTTTCTTGAAATTACGAAGCACCGAACGAGAACGAGTAAGATATTGCATGGCAGAAAATTTTAATATAATGCTCGCGTATGTTAGGCGGCTTTTGTTCCTGTGTTTGCAAAGAAACGAATGAGAAAAACGAGACAGGCCACTCCAGTGAACGAACTATTTTCTTAAATAAACCGCACAAACTGTGAGTAGTCAAAATCATGAACACCAAATTCGCGAGGGAAAGCGCCTGAACGGGTGTGAATTCGACGAAGATCTGATGGGAAGAGGAGGACCGGCTGGGGCAAAAGAACGAAAATCCGAAGCTGCGGATTAATAGGACTACGGCAGAGGCCTTTTGAGGCGTAGAACGGCCGCCGACCTTGTCTGTTTGCAGCCAGCGGTGCGCCTTGGAGGCGCGTGGGCGTTGCTGTGAGCGATTCGACTTCTGCTGGGGGAGAGGGACGACAGCCGACGTCAGCAGAACGTTAAGTAGATCTGAATTTGATTTTTTGTGCGTCGAGTGAAAACGCTAGGGAAGCGTTAGTTTTGAAGGGTACGTGCAAAGAACACTGTAGAATATTAAATCCGGAATTTTTATGTAATATAAAAAAACCTTAATTATTGCTAACTAGGTTGGCTAACCGAGAAATAATTGAGTTGATTTATGACTGTATATCTTTTAAAAATAAAACAGCTGTAAAATTAGAATAAGAACTTGTTTAGAGGGGAATTTATGTACATTTAGTGTAATTGTGAATTTTATGTTAAAGTGTAAGCAAGACTTAATTAGAGGGCCCGTTTATTGAATACAGCGTAATCGAGTCTTAAAATAATGCCTGTTATTTACGTACGGGATCCAATAAGGAAAGGTAGCAAAACATTTAAGTCCCAAATGGTAGAAAAGAATAGTTTGTATTTCTCGCCTTCGAAGATGTATTTGGAATAATGTCATTAGTGCTCGTTGCGAGCTTTCGCCTTCAGCTGTTTATTGTACCAGAGAGGGGGATGCAAGGTCCTCAAGAAAAGTTGGCCGATTAATACCATGGTTGGGAAACTTGGCGGTCAAAACGGGGTAATGATTTCTGCGCCATCTACAACAGGTCCGACGTGAGCCGAACTAAACGTGAGACGTCATGCAATTCAAAAAGCTGGCAATGTAGGCGGTGCCAAAGAGTATATATCAGAGACGGCACTCAATGTTAAAAGGAAAAGTCTTATTTGCCCAACTTCCGGTGCCGCCACATTGTTCTGTATAATTTCTATTGGGTAAACGGACGGCCAATAACGAAGAAGTAACCGGTAAATTTGAAATAAACCAGCGACGCGGAACTTTAAAATTTCTCTCCCATACTCTCCTCGCCTTAATTTATAAAAAATTCACAAAAATAATTATAAGGATTTTATGGAAGAAAAAGTCAAATTAGGGTAGTAAAATCTAGTATTTATTGAGCATATTGATATTATACAATTTCGTAAATTCATTAGTAATAACAATTTTGAATTACAGAAAGTAATAAACAGTACACCTCCATAATTGCAACTTTAGTATTTGCTTGTAGATATCCCAAATTAATACTACGGAATACTACATTACAAGCATTATGAATAAACAATAAGAACAAAATTGAAAAGAAACAAATGAAAATACTACCGCACATTTGCCCAGGTAAAAGAAATAGTTATGATACAAGAGGTAAAAGTGCCATTTTATTTTGCGAATTACTTAAGCTATTAAGATCACGAATTACATAATTATGTACTGTTACATTAAGATCAATATTATCTGATTAGGTCACATGAACGTATTTTGTTTTCTTTGTTACTTTCAAAGTTTTATCAGAACATTTGAACATTGTCCCACTTTTAGCAGTAGTGCAAAAAATTGAGCTTTTAGCATGCTCTGCATGCTTTGAAAGAACCGCTTTTACTAGTTGCGACCTAAAAATGTTTTTCGTTAGTCTATAAATATTTCACAAAATTATTTAATTCACCCGTGCTAATCTCACACATGCACAGTTCAGAGCCTGGCTTTTTTATAATGGGATCCACTGGGAAAGTACATTCACCTTTAAAACAATGATTAACAAATAGTGGAATTCCATCAATGCTTATGCACTACAATTTAATTCTGAAAATGGATTGTCAAAGTGCAATTATTTGATTGCACCAGGATCCAAGCCTGGGAACTTCTGATAACTGGCAGATGTCCTAATAACTGAGCTATAGAATCAAGCATTGCATTCACGACTCACAACAATTCACAATCTAATAAGGATCAGCATTCAAATCCAGAATGTAATTGGCATGACGACGAACAAAACACAATGATACACACATACTAGAATATAAATTGAATCAAGATTGTGTTGGTCAGGAGAAACTATTATTGTCAGAACAGTATAACAATACATAAGCAACTTATATCAATACTAATAATAAAAATTAATACTAATAAGAAAGAAACAAATTGCAGACTAGATAATAGACATTAAAGAAATTCTAAAATTGCATGAAAATAGCCTCTGAAACGAAACAAAACCTTTGTATTCATAATATTCAAATAAAGAGTCTTAACATAGCAAGAGGCATTCCAAAATTGAGAAAGTGATCATGCTTTACAGAATTAATTTTATCTTTAAATTTTATTTAATTAGAACTTTCCAAATCAGATGTGGGAAATACAGTTTATATAACGGATCTGTACCCAATGACAGAATACACACTGGTTTTAAAACTCTCGTTGTTCATACCATTATAAAATGTCAGCGTAAAAGAAATATGTTCAGAAACTTTGTGCACAATGAAGCAAGTTATTCACTGCATATAACAATAATTCTTTAATATTATCTCTCTGAGTTCTCACTCCTCAAAGTGAACAAAGTTAACATTAATAACTTAGGGTAAAACTCGTAGGCTCTAATATGCATGCTTTAGAAGCCATCTCAGGAAGAGGATCTGAAAAGCAAAAAATGACGTTAAGAAAGATACTATGTCCTCAAATGAATGTTCTGAAAACAAATCTGTATCAAAAAGAAAGATGTTTCTTTTAATTCACCATCTAGAATTATGAAATTAGAAAGCACAGGAATATCTTGCACTTACCACACACCGAAGGCGCAGATTCATCTCACAGAATGGCTTCTTGCTCCTGTCCAGAAGTACAAGGATCTGTAATCACCAAAAAAAGTTTATTTACTATAATTGCCCTCAATTGGCACTAATAACTGTATATAGAAAGGAACATACCATGAGAAACGTCTAAAAACTTGAGGTGACACCTCACATGGGTGAAAAAGATCTGAAAATGGAGACAAACTTGCAATCTATCCCGTCTTCAATAAATGCAACAAAGTAATAATTGAGATTCTTAAAGATTATAGCAAATATTTACCTTTCACAAGGCTAGAATAAGCATCTGCTGCACTTGCTGTAGCAGCATGTTCTACAGCACTTAGAACCTGTATTAATCAACAACAAATTATTGCCAATACATTATGCTTTCAATAGCATGCTTCTTTTTGCATTTTACAAACATACAATAGACTTACCATTTTCAGTTCGAAAAGCTGCCTGTGTACAAGGATCTGAAAATTAAAAAATGCTGGTACATAGCCTCCCATCAAACTATATATTCTAGTTAAACTATATTCCAGTAATATTCTATAAAAAATCTTACTAATTACTCCCATAGCTGCAGTGGGTGTCACCTCGCTTGGTCCAAACAAGGGATCTGCAACTGAACATAAACATTAAAAAAAATCCACTATTTGTTACGCACCCATCATCTTCTCGAAGCCAAAATGCACGCTTCAGACTTCAAACATCAGTAAATCACTTCATTTCTCTAATTCACTGACTGCGATATGGCGTTAACAGCCCTACGAACAGCACGTGAATATGCAACGATAGGTCGACGAGGAAGGAATCCAACGGTAACCAACTGGCTCGTTTGCGAAAAAATTTCAAAATGAATAAGTAGTTCACATATTCTCCGCTTGAGCGAGTTGGTGTTGTACAGATGTATATGGCGTCGCTCTGAACTCTGATTGGCTACCGTATGGAATTTGAATAAGGACCGGATGTGCCCTATCTAGTGTCACACCACTGGTCAACATCAGGATATACAGTTGTTCACTTGTAATCAGGCAGTGATAGTGATGGAAGAGATTAATATTTTGTCGGAAAGCAGTATTAAAATAGAACCGGTAAACATTAAAATAGAACCAGCGATTCCGCTTTCAACTCCACAGAGCCTTCGTGGTCGCAATATCTTCGCACGCTCTCGCAACAGGAAGGCGCTGATGTGGTTTCCGGGCGGCATTTCCGTTCTCATTCCAGCAGCAGCGAGAGAACGCTCTACATCGGCCGTTCTCAAATGAAAATAGCCGAAGGCGGCTACATTGACGTTGGGAAAGACCATTACGAAGCGCGCCCCGGCCTCCTCGAATTAATTTTCAAAAAAGAACCGAATCTCGCAGTTGTGCAAGAGAGAGACTGGAACGATTATAAAAAAATTCTCCGGCACTCCTTCGCCCACAGAGAATGATATACTAGGAACGGCGATATACGGACCGATAACCTGTGGAAATATAATCATGTATTTGCGACGCTATTTCCCCCTCCTCCTTCTCCTGCTCCTCGTGCCTTAAGAGCAAACACGACGATGCATCGAAAAGCGTCAGCACGACATCGGAAAAAAGCGGGAAAAGGTCTTCGCTTCGTGACCCCTCCTGACTATAAGTACTGGCGTGACCCCAACAAACTGGTGCGAAGGCTCCGTCTCTTACTCGCGTGGAAGGACGCCGGAAACAATGGACACGACGGGGAAATAGTAGAAATAGAGAACGAACTGCGAGATGCTGGTATTATTATTCTGTAGACAGTTGGTGGAACATGAAGAGAAAGAACGCTACTTTGAATGTGCGAGAAGGGTTAGCGAGAGATATACATGCGCCAGCACGTCGTCGTTACACTAGACGGCGAGTGATTACGAAAGGGCTCGACGACCTATGGCAGGCGGATTTGGTGGAGATGCATCCGTTCGCGAAATCGAATCGGGGCATGCGATACATTTTGACAGTGATCGACGTCTACTCCAAGTACGCTTGGGCGGAAGCGCTTAAGAAAAAGACGGGGGAAGAAGTGGCGAAGGCCTTTACGCGCATTCTCAAGCGCGCGCGGCCCAGGAAGCCTTCGCTCTTACAAACGGGCGCCGGTAAGGAATTTTACAACACCACTGTTGCCAAGTGGTTCCGCGCGCGTGGCATTCGACATTATTCTACGTTTCCAGCATCAAGGCAGCTGTCGTTGAGCGTTTCAATCGCACTCTCAAAGAGCGCATGTGGAGACGTTTCTCCGCTGAGGGCACACGTTGCTGGACGCGCATGCTTCCCTCGCTTATCGAAGACTACAATAACACAAAACATAGAACGATCAGCATGAAACCGAAAGACGTGAAGGACAACAGATTAATGGAAACGGTGTACGCCAACGTGAAAACTATCGACAAGCGACAATTGAAAAAATTTCGTGTCGGCGACCTCGTCCGCGTGAGCACGTACAAGAGCTCGCCGTTCCGGAAGGGCTACGAAGCGCGGTGGGGCACCGAACTCTTCAAAATCGATCGCATTCATCTTTCCGTTCCCATTACGTATTCGCTCGTCGACCTTCACGGCAAAGCGATTACGGGTCGATTCTACGCGCAAGAAATGCAACGCACGCGATTTCCAGAAGAGTACTTGGTAAAGCGCGTCGTTCGCAAAAAGGGACCGATGCGACTCGTAAAATGGCTCGGGTTCGACGATCGGCACAATTCGTGGGTGCATGAACGTGACATGGTTACGTAAGAAACGGCTGCGCTGGCTTGTCCTTGTTAGAAACGATAAGAACACTCCACGCAAACAGGATGTGGTGATGCAACACGGGGGAAACAGGTTGCGGTCGACATCTACGTTATATTGTCAGTGTTCTTTCGCTTTAAATCAGTCGCTTCAGAACGGTGTATGCGAGTAGATGAGTCATTGTGATTTTCTGTTTGCTGCACTATGTGGAGTTTGTTTCATACTTTTTGTCCTCGCTTTAAACATTGACGCACTCTAAACATGCGAGAGTGGAAAGAGGAGGAGGAGGAGCAACCGTGGGACGCAGACGATCCCATCTCAACCGTCGACGCAGCCACCAACACCGACGAGGCGCGAACCTGGGACAAGGACAACGCCACTGTTCGCAAGTCTTCTTTTTCCCTCGAATTACTGACGCCGCCGGCCATCGACCCACCAACGCCACCCGCTTCGCCTTCTTCTTCTTCTTCATACAGACCGACGCCGCCGCCGACTCCATCGTCTCGCCACGTCTACCGCCGCAAACGAAAAATTAGAAAAACCACTGCGATCGCTGACCTCCAAGGCTTTTGGAAAGACGGTGCGTTTATTTTGAAAACGCTGACTGTGTTGCGCATACCAACTGACATTGAAGACATAGACAAATATAAAATCCTCTCGTTGTCATTTAAAGCACCCTGTGAGATTGAACAACTCAATGCACGCGATCGTCGCTCTAAACAATGCTTGAGCAACACCACCACCGTGCGCCATGGCAATGCGGAAACATTCCGTATTCGTGCAGACACGAAGCGATTCGAAGAGCCGTTGACGGTATTGACAAAATATTCGTCAAAGGAGGACAAAAAATCCATTGGCTACGTGAATACGTTCAATGTTACGTGGTGGACTTGGTGTTGTTCAACTGTCCGAACATCGTCACGTGTGTGAAGTTTTACCGCGAACTCTATGCTACAGACGTGACGTGGCGACTTACGTCTTTGCTGCAGGAGAAAGGAACACTCAACGTTCTATCCCTCATGCATTGGCTCTCTACTAATCGAACAGACTTGATCCACAACGAAGAGCATCCCATTCGTCTCGAATGACGCAAACAGGATGTCGCGACCACACTTCCTGTTGCGCACGCGCGCGATATCGGTGACCGCAGGCGACTTCCTGCACAGCTGCACGCTTCATGAGCGACAGCCTGTTCCCAGTGAGTATAAGACAAATACAATTCATTAAGATAAGCATAGTCTGTGAAAGTCCATATGGACCACATCATCAAAATCAACAAGGAAAACCTGGGTCGCGGCGAGGAGCTTCAACTGATTGTCGCCAACGCTAAAAGAGAACAACTCCGAGACACCAACGACGCCATCCAACAATACTACACTGCGCATCTACCTGTCGCATTTCTTTGTCATACCTCAGCATCGTCAGACGTGCGATACGTCTTCAGCCGACTTCCGGAAAACGTTCAAAATCTAGCCTGCATTCGCGAACTTCTGCCCTGCCTCAAACATTACAACACCGGGCGCACGCAGATCGACGGACCGGCGCCGGTGATACGGCACTGCATGCCTTGTCGCCGAGGGATGCAGGAACAAGTGTAACCACACACACACACATAACATGGATTGGGTAGACTGTATAATGATTATTGGAACTGTCTTTCAATTGATCATGGTGACTTCAGCTCTCGTGTGCTTCCTTTTGTGAACTTTGTGACAGCCATCATGGATTCTACCCCCCCTCCCCTTTCCATAGTGAACAGTCATGACCTTCCATCTGATTTTATTTGTCCCATCTGCCATAATAATGACATTCGTATATGGATGAAAACAAACTGCAATCATATCTTTTGTAAAATTTGCATAGAAAAATGGATGGGGAAACAAGCTGAAAAGGAAAAAGCACAAACATGTCCCATGTGCCGTTTCGTCTTGGTGCCCAAACCACCATCCTCGAGGGGTGAAGAGGAGGAGGAAGAAGAAGAAGAAAAAAGAAGAGGAGTATGAAGAACATGTTCTATTAGCCATGCATAGATTTTTTAGTCGACCTTTCCTCCGCACCGTCGCACGATCGATCAACGCCGCACTGAGACGGGACTCCCCATGCTACACAGAACTTCTCGACTTGCAGCGACGAACCGGTCTTGATTTTAGCGTGCGTTTTATTGCAACATGCGATTTGGATGATATCTGCGGGCAAGACGTATTTTTGGTGGGGATCGATGTCTCTCCTCCACCTGCCATGTACTGAGAGGTGGTGGGGGAAAGATTAGAAACGTGATTCAGAGTGGGGTGAGTGCACATACTATAAGAGGAAGAGTGACAAGAGCGACTGTACCAGTACTACGAAACAGCCTGTACGAGACATGTGCGACAACGACTATTACACGGAAGAGCAGGAGGAGGGGGAGGAGGAGGAGGTGTGCGACAATGCAGAGGAAGAACACATCTGTGGAGACGGCGCCGTTGTTGAAAACATGCAACAACCACGAGACGATGCTCCCATCAGGGCGTACGTGGACGCACGCTTCCGGCAAGTATTTCAAGCGAGCGAGGACGTACGCGGCGATCTGCAAACGCTGATTGCCAATCAGGCAAAGTGTCTACGGCAATGGCAAGACGCTGGGCCCTTCAACGCCGATCTGTTTCGAATTACAAACCTCGGTCAACCTTCAGAGCCACGTGACGCTGCAAACAAAACGTACGTCGATCGCCATGTGAATGACATTCACTAACATCTCGAAAAAATTCCAAAATTACGCATCACCAAAAATGGCAACCTCAACATGCAAAATGCGCGCATCGTCAACCTAGCATTGCCCACCCACAAAGACGATGCGACCTCAAAACGCTACGTCGACGACGCGATGCAGTTTCAACGGGATTTCATCAATCGCAACACCCTTCGTCGCACCGGGGAAAACGGAGAAGACTACCATTTTCAAGGTAAACGCCTCACCAACGTCGCCGACCCCGTCGAAGAAAACGACGCCGTCAATCTCAAGGTACTACGACGCCTTCTCAACATTGCGTCCGTGTGAAAGAGAGAGAGAGACTGTCACCAACCCTCATGTATTTTTTTCAATGTAGAGAAGCTCAAACAATGTATATGTTGTGATCAATAAATACTTGTTCTTCCCTACTCACTGGTGTTCGTCTTGTCATTTATTATTTTTTTTTCCACCCTCTTGTCACCACAGTGCAGGGAAAAAAATTAAATCCTCTCCTCTCCCCGCTCCCTTTTTTTCTTGTTTTGCATCCCTTCCTTAGTGTTTTTCGTTTGCAGAGGTTGGTACATAGGGGGAGACAGGCAGGCTGGCTGGCTGTTGGGAGCCGTGACGTCACGCCCTCCACGCAGCTGGCGGCAGCGACGAGACGACCTTCGCAAGGCCGCCGGCGACTTGCGCTCGCAACGGATGTTGACACCGGATGCTAACCGCAAGCACGCGACATGCTTGCGGTTAGGCCGTCTTGTCGTCGCCGACGGATGCTGACCGCAAAACCGCAGCCTTGCGCCCGGCCTTTGTTTTTGTTTACATCTGATGTCATCAACCCCTGATAAGAGACGGCCGATACGGGAGCACAACATCCGGTGATCCCGTATCGGCCGTCTCTTCTACTAACATATTCGCCAGAACATCATTTTTGTTGATTGAAATTTGTCTTTCAAGTTTTTTGATAGTGTCCAGACTTCTGCCCCATAGAGTGTGGTACTCTCTATGAACGAGTTATATATGCGTTTCTTTGTTTTTCATTGAAATAATTGAGTTCCATAGCACTGGGTTCAACTGCCTCGTGGCTATTTTTCCTCTTATATTTTTATTTTTCACATCCTGTTCGTCTCTACCATCTGCTGTTAGTGTGACTCCCAAATACTTATATTGTGTTTTACCTTTAATTATTCCTATACTAGTCTCTAAATCATGGGGCATACCTCCCACCACCATATATTCAGTTTTGTGTAAATTTATTTCCATCCCCCATTTTTCATACTCTTCTACTAATTTTCTGAACATATAAGTTACATCGTCTTCATCTTCAGCCATTATCACCTGGTCATCTGCAAATAGTAGACTAAACAATGTTTCATTACCTGTTTTCACACCCATGCTTCTGCACTTTCTTTTCCATTCTTTTAGGGCTTTATCAATGTATATCTTAAACAGGGTTGGAGATATATAGCAGCCTTGCCGTAATCCTTTATTTAGTGGGAAGTTGTCTGATAGATATTTTCCCACTTTTACTTGACTTTTGTTATCTTTATAAAGTTGTTTGACTGCATTTATGTATGTTGTTAATATTCCTTTTTCTTCCATTGCCCCCCATACTTCTTTTACTGGTACATTATCATAAGCCTTTTTGAGGTCAATGAAAATTATGTGAAGTTCTCTTCCTCGCTCAATTGTTTTTTCCATCAGTTGTTTGAGACAGAAAATATTGTCAATACACGATCTTCCTGGTCTAAAACCACTTTGCTCTTCTGAGTCTAATGTTTGCATTTCAATTCTATTCTTTAGCACTCGTCCATACAGTCTAACCAAAGATGAAGTCACACTTATCCCTCTATAATTATTACAATCTTTTTTACAACCTTTTTTGTAAATTGAATTTATGTAGGCTAATTTCCATATTTCAGGTATTTTACCTCCTTTTAAAATGCCATTGAATATTTCAGTAATTAATTCCAAACCTACGATAGGATAATTTTTACCCAGTTCTATGGATATACCTCCAGGCCCAGGTGCTCTATTATTTTTCATGTTTCTTCACGCTTTTTTTTACTCTTCCAAAGTCACATTTGGTTTGATGGAATTTACGTGCAGTGGTTCATAATTTTTTCCCTGAAACTTAGCTCTATTTTCTGTCAAAAGATTTTCATAGTATTTTTGCCATTTTTCAATACCAATTGAGTCTACTAAATGTCATTCTTGGGTTGTACTCAATTTCATGGAATGTAACATTTTCCATGCCTCTCTGGATTTGGTGTTACCAATGCACTTGTCTAATCTGTCACATTTTTGTTCCCAGAATACATTTTTTGCCTTCTTCACTTCTTTTTTGACCAAATATTTCATTCTGTTGTATTCACTTCTGTCTTCTAAATCGTTTGTGGAAAGCCATCTCAAATATAACTTTTTCTTTTCTTCGACCAGGTTCTTTATATCTTCTGTCCACCACAAGTCTTTTTGTTTATATTCACATTTTCCCTCCTCTCCCAAAGCTTCTTTAGCGGCTTCATGAGTGCATTTTTCTAAAAAATGGTATTTTTCTTCAGTACTTCCTATTGGGATGTACTTTAATTTTTCTGCCATGCGCAATTTGTACAAAAATGCAATAGAATCATCTTGAAGGCTCTCAATATTGTATTTCGGCCAAATCTGACTCTCTATTTTTCCACCTTTTGTACTTGGTTTTGTGTTTCCGTAACTTTTGAAGTACGGTTTATACATAAGGTAAGCTATTCCTTTTAGTAGGTAGTGATCAGATCCACAGGAAGCACCTCTTTGAACCCGAACATCGCTCCACTTTATTGATGACTATTGTTGATTAGTAATTATCGATGATTGTTGTTTAGTAATTATGTAGTCAATTATTGATTGCAATTTTCTAGTGGGTTGGGTCCACGTGAATTTATGTATTTCTTTATGTGGAAAATAGCCATTCAATATTTTAAGGTCATACAGTTCACGTGTCTCTATAAGTCTTTCTCCGTTGTCATTTAATACATATTCACCATATCGACCCACAACATTATGCGCCATTCGTTTTCCAACTCTTCCATTAAAATCATCTAGAAGCACCACTTCTTTGCGATTTCCAATAGAATCCAGCAGCATAGTCAGTTTCTCTAAAAATATATATCTTTTTCTGCAACACTTGCATCGTCTGTTGGAGCATAAATTCCTATAATAAAAACATTGCGTCCTCTTCGTACGAGTTCGAGACATGCTATTCTCTCATCAATTGCTACCCAGCTTTGAATATTTTTCTCCAATCTTTTATGTACAGCTATGGACACTCCTGCTCTAGCTCGCTTTTCTTTTCCCACTCCGCTAAAAAAGTGAACATCATTTCCTTTCCTTTCATTTCCATTTCCCTTCTTTGTTGTTTCACTCAACACTATTATATCTATGTTAAACTCCTCTATTGCGTTAAAAACTTCATTTACTTTAGTGCTTAAACCTTGAACATTCCAGCATCCAAAATTCATAGACCATTTTCTTTGCCTTTGTCGACGTCGTGAGATAATCCGAGGCTCATTTCCATTGAGAGATGTAGCGGCTTTTTTTTATTTTCCGAGTATGGGGGTGCTGGCCCCATGCCTCAACCTCCTTCCAGGAGGACCGGGTAATTTTCTTTTTGGGTTTTCTTCCCTTAGATTGAGTGTCTTCCAAGACTCCGGAGCTCAATCTACCCCTATTTGAAGCACTTCTGCTTCTGAACAGGAAAAAGGGAATGGTAAGGATACACCTAAGGTTAGAAAACGGAAGCCTCCGAGCTACTCAATCCACCCATTGGCTCCCGGGGTTCGGGAAAGGATTTTAGGTAAAAAGGATATCTTACAGTTATGGACAGCGGTCAGCCACCCCTTTGTAGGTTGGAGAAACCAGGCTAATTGCTGCATTCCCAACCCACCGGTAAGGGCGTGCAGGGCGATGGGGTCGCAACATCCCTAGGCCTTTATGTATTTATTTATTTTCATAAAAAAACAGTTAAAAACTGTGTAACGACTACGAGGAGAAGGCCAAACTTGCAGGACTTAATTTGAAGTTATATTTATGACAAAAAATAAAACAAGTGGCCATTTCAGCATTTGCTCAAGGAACAGGGAAACTAGTAGAAAACCTGATCGGGATGGGCGTCATTGTAGCTGAACTACAATAATTGTTACAGCTGCTTTCGAATTATTCGGTCCAAATGGTAAATATTACACTACTTGTCACTGTTAAAATTAATATTACTTTCCTTTTGGATGATCCTAATAGTCTCTAATTGTATAGAAATAGTTGTGCAGTAAAAATGGTTTTACTGAGGACTAAAACTTTAGTATCGAATTTAATGTCATCTGGCACAGTGTTGTAAAAATAATGTCTTAAGTAGATAAGTCGCTTTTTTGGTAATAAAATATTGGCTTTGAGTAGTAATGATTTGAGTTTAAGTAGCCTTGTTCTGAAATCTGCAGCGGTCGAGAGCGGACGCGCGTCAATTTGGAGAACGAGCATCGCAGTTATACGTAAGTAAAACGCAACGAGGCTTTTTCGACGTGTTTCTCCAATGTACTACAAGTCTACTAGAATATAGTAGTTTAGTTTTTAATCTTTCACTTTGTGGTGAATTCAGTAAAATGTTCCAGTTTCTTGAAATTACGAAGCACCAAACGAGAACGAGTAAGATATTGCATGGCAGAACATTTTAATATAGTGCTGGCGTATCTCAGGCGGCGTTTGTTCCTGTGTTTGCAACAGAAACGAATGAGAAAAACGAGACAGGGCACTCCGAACTATTTTCTTTAAAAAAGCGCATAAACTTTGAGTAGTCAAAATCATGCACACCAAATTCGCAAGGGAAAGCGCCTGAACGGGTGTGAATTCGACAAAATCTGATGGACCGGGCTGGAGCAAAAGAACAAAAATCGGAAGCTGCGTATTTATAGGACTACGGAAGAGGCGTAGAACGGCCGCCGACCTTGTCTGTTTGCAGCCAGCGGTGCGCCTTGGAGGCGCGTGGGCGTTGCTGTGAGCGATTCGACCTTCGCAGGGGGGGAGAGGGACGACAGCCGGCGTCAGCAGAACGTTAAGTGGATCTGAATTTGATTTTTTGTGCGTCGAGTGAAAACGCAAGGGAAGTGTTAGTTTCAAAAGGGTATGTGCAAAGAACACTGTAGAATATTAAATCCGGAATTTTATGTAATACAAAAAACCTTCATTTTTGCTAACTAGGTTGGCTAACCGAGAAATAATTGAGCTGATTTAGGACTGTATATCTTTTAAAAATAAAACCGCTGTAAAATTAGAATAAGAACTTATTTAGAGGGGAATTTATGTAAATTTAGTGTAATTGTGAATTTTATGTTAAAGTGCAAGCAAGGCTTAATTAGAGGCCAGTTTATTGAATACAGCGTAATCAAGTCTTAAAATATTGTCTGTTATTTACGTACGGGATCCAATAAGGAAAGGTAGCAAAAGAGTCCCAAGTGGTAGAAAAGAATAGTTTCTATTTCTCGCCTTTGAAGATGTATTTGGAATAATGTCATTAGTGCTCGTTGTGAGCTTTCGCCTTAAAATTTTTATTGTGCCAGAGAGGGGGAAGAAAGGTTCCCCGTCAAGAATAGATGGCCGATTAATACCGTACCAGTTTTGACCGCTATGTTTC
Source organism: Gryllus longicercus (assembly GCA_038098605.1). NCBI lineage: Eukaryota > Metazoa > Arthropoda > Insecta > Orthoptera > Gryllidae > Gryllus > Gryllus longicercus. Next base: position 1,144,095 of record JAZDUA010000294.1, on the reverse strand, counting down.
ACGTTCGGAGTTTATATCTGGAGTTTAGGGTGCCACCGGTTCATTTGGTTCACTGATCTGGTTCACCAAAGGTGAATCGAGTCTTTGGACTGAATCCTTGTTTACTATTCGCGTGTTGTAATGTTCACCAATCGATCGCAAGAATTATAATTTCTATTTAACACTCACATGCTACTTAAACTCAAATCATTACTACTCAAAGATAATATTTATTACCAAAAAAAGCAACTTATCTACTTAACACATTTTTATACGCTCTAGCATTCGCAGTATATTTCACTAACACTTTCTACTTAAACTTTTTTAATTATAAAATCCCCTTTTTAATAATATAAAATTAAATCGTCTATTTTTTCAAGCAAATAGTATATGTTAAAGATAGCAGTATTTTATTAGAAAAAAGAGGAAAATTTCAACTTACATAATCGCTGAAATTATAGAATGTTAATAGTATTAAAAATACTATGGTAGTAAAATTAGTGTAACGTCTCTGCACGTATAACATGCTTATTACGCAAAAAACTTAAATGTATCATCAACGTATCCCCAAATCTGCTTTTATCTAAAAAAATACACACTTTACTTTCTTTGAACCGAAGTTTAGTAAATTAATAAGAAGAGTACTTTCACACAGACATTTTCACGCTATGACCATTCTCGCCTCTGACTCTACAAATCCGCTCATTACCATCTGATCTATCCTTTCTTGCATACATTACATAAACGTCGAGACGATAGCAAACCCACTTTTTCACACCACTAAATCTCATTCAAACTTCCCTCTCGGCGCAAGTCATAAATGAATTGTTAATTTATACCTTCCATCTCGGTAGACAAACAAAATAATAAAAGACAACTTGAAATGCCAAAAAACACGCATATCCACGCCACCGAAATCTTAACAATTTTACAATTCATAAAATTATGAGGTAAATCATTTTGTCGTCATACTAACAACAAAATGTGTTATTAACAGGCTGTTTAATTAGTAAATCAAGACTATATATGTAATCCATTTCAACCAGCAAGCTAGTCTTAATTTTGTGATTTGAAAGAGTGTTCTGAAGTGTAATTTTAGATGTGAATTTAAATTAAAATGTGTCGTCATGAAGAAAAAATGTTTCGTAATAGCAAAATGTAAACATTTATATAGCATAGTCAAATTGTGTAAATATTTATGCTTTGAATCAATGCCAGCAAAATTATTCTCTAGTGATTGAAGTAAACCGCGCAACTATAACGTTGTGAATTACGAGAATAGTGAACCGTTTCGGTGAACTAAATGAACCGGTGGCACTCTAAACTCCTTATCAACCAACGTCCCTGCAACCTGCTTACACCTACTTACTCCTTACATGTAACTAGTTATAGAAAGTTCAGGGGCTCCTAGCTTCATAGGGCTGGGCCTGGCATGCGTTTTCCGTAAAGATTAGATGGGATTCCGCCTGTCGGGGGGCCCTGCAGTCGCAGTGTTAGAAAGAGAAAATGAATATTAAACAGAGAAAGAGAATTCGAATGACACGAATGCGACCGAGAAGAAACGAGTGTTACCGAAGACATCGATGTCCGCGGAGGACAAAGATGTTTTGAAGGACAAAGGCTTTCTTACTTTGCTGCTTGCTTTTGTTTCCGGTTGTGTCCTTGACGACCTGTGACCTCGGCGAACATTTTTTCAAATCAATTTTTTTGTAAGAGGTAAGACTTCGGTGTTATTATTAAATCATTAATGTTATTATTAAATTATTTATGTTATTAAATCATTATTGAAGCCTAATTCATACGAAAATTTGTCAATTTATTATATAATGTATGCAAGATGTCTTGTGTTGGTTTCCAGATGTCTACCTGTTGCGTGTGTCACGTAACATTTAAATCGTTAGAAAAACGATTGGAAGGAATCTCGTTCCACAGATTCCCTTCCGAAAAGACAAGGCCCTTTGTCCTGCAAAAATGGAGGGAATTTGCAGGAATCCCAGATGGCGGAAGGATCCGTGACAGGCGCGTATGCAGTGCGCATTTCAGGGCTGAGGATTTCATTGCTGTTGCCCCCAAAAGGAGACTGCGATGTGGTGCAGTTCCGTGTTTACGTGAGTATATTATCATTTAACCTTTTAAAAATACAGATAATCAGAGGTTACGAAATGAAAAAACTTGTAGTCTTTTGGATGTACTCCAAATCGCTGCCAATCATATTCGTGCTTTTGAACCACATCAACATTTGGTTTGAATTCTTTCACTGAGATAATATTAAAATGTTGATTTATTTTATAGGAGATTCTGCAAGATTGGCTACAGCAATGGAATCCATTACATCAGTCCCACAAATATCAGGTAACCTTATTTGAAGTGAGATATATGTTTTGTATATTTTTTTTTTAATTAATTTTTATTCTCACTGTGCAACAGCTCTTGCTGATCCGCCTGTGCCTGTCTCGGAAGGTGAGGAAGAGATTGTAGCATCCAGTACATCAGGGAAATTGGCTACTTCTCCCTCACCTGAAGTCACAACGCCATCTGGGAAATGGCAAGTGCATGATCCTCAGACAGAACCATCAACCCCAAGCTCTCAGTCTCGCTTACAAAGTGGTGGGATTCTTAAATCCATTGGTGCAACTCGTGTGAAGAATCTCACCTCTCATAAGCGTCTGATGTATCGTGACCTTCAGGAGCGCAAATCGAAAATCAAACATCTGCAAGAGCGTGTGAAGTTCTTCAGAACAAAGTACTGTCTATGCGCAGGAGAACGAAGGAATGGAACAGCCTTGCAGATGAAATTGGGGAACATATTTCGCCCCTGTTTTATGACCTCCTGAAGGCTCAGCTCAGCAACAAATCAAAATCTCCTTTTGGTCATAGATGGTCTACAGAAGTGAAGGTAATTTGCTTAGCCCTTCGCAACCGTAGTCTTCAGGCATATAAATTCCTCAGGAAGTTCATGTTACTTCCTTCTCCTGATACTCTTCTCCAACTTTCCAATAAAATTCCTTTTCATGTTGGCCTCGATGATGTTTTGCTTCAGCATTTAGAGGATCAATTAAAATTTATGACTCCAAATTCAAAAATTTGTTCTCACATTTTTGATGAAATGTCAATTCAGAAGAATTTAACATTTAGTCCGTCCAGATATTATATATTTGGCTATGAAGATATAGGTTCCCAATGTAGGTGTCAGTACGCAGACCATGCTTTGGTTTTTATGGTTCGTGGTCTCATTGACAATTGGAAGCAACCTGTAGCATACTATTTGTCTCATGGTACAATTTCGACCACAGATTTAGAAAAGATAATTGTGGATGTCACAGGTTCTTTACAAAGAATTGGTTTTAAAATTGTGGCAATTGTGAGTGACCGGGCACCAACTAACGTTCGCTGCTTGAAAACTTTGGCCTTAAAAACCTGCAATTGGGATAGACCAGTTTTAAAAATTAATAATTGTAAAATTGTTGTAATTGCTGATCCTCCTCATGTTCTCAAAGCAACAAGAAATGCTCTTTTAGACAACAAAATTATTTTTAAAACAGATAGTGGAGAAGTTAAAGAAACTAGCTAGCAATTTTTAGTGGACCTTTTTGAATTGAAAAAAAAATAATTTAATAAGAACATGGGAAATATCACAAATGAACATATTTATCCAAAAAGGAAAATGAAAGTGAAGTTCGCTGCTCAGGTTTTGAGTGTAACTGTTGCTAATGCACTATATAAATGCGGTGTGGAAGGGGCCAAGTATTTGGCTGAATTTATTAATGACATCACTCGTCTCTTTGATTCTTTTAACGGTTTGAAATTGGATGGCACTCACTTTTATAGAAGTCCACTGAGTAATACATCTCAGCATTTAGAATTTTGGCAGAGTATGAAAAGGAAACTGGATTCATGGCAGTTTGTTGATGCAGATGGCAAGTCTACTCGCTCTAAGGTGAAGGAGGCATGGTGTCGAAATATCGACGCTGTTTCCTCATTGCGGAGAATGCTCGGAGACTTGGGAGTGACATCGTTGGCAACTCGACGTCTCAACCAAGATCCACTTGAGAATCTCTTCGGTGTTGTGAGGCAGCGTGGTATACGCAACAACAACCCTACGAGTCTGCAGTTTGATTCGGCTTTGAAATCATGTATTTTGAATGGGATGATTGGTGCCTATGGTAAATTTAACTGCGAGAAAGATGATGCAGATGTTTTATCTAATTTGCGTGAATTTGTGAGCAAGATTGGGAGTGTAGGAGCAACAGACACTCATGTCTGTGATGTTGTTGACAATTCACCTTTCTTGAAGGGGGGAGAGGAAGTGAAGACAACATGTGCCTGGATCACCACAATGCCTTCAGATCCCATAGATGATCCTCTAATAGCTGATGAGGCAACAAGCAAAACAAGTAAAATTCTCAACAAAATTCCCAATCTGAAGTCCTGCTATTCTTGTTTTGTGTCCTTTTTTTATTGCCACCATACTCCTCCCCGTGAGGAAAGTAATGTTGTGTGTGTATGTTCCAAACCAAAGGATATTGTTGTTAACTCATTCTGGGAGATATCTTTGAAAATTTTCAAATTTTTAGAAATCAAAGGGCATACACCAAAACTTCTTGATGAACTTGAAAATTATTGTCAAAATTCAGATTTTCAATTTTTTGGCTGTAAAGAGCATTGCTCTGAGATCCAAAATTCAATAAAACTGTTGCTGAGCAAGTATGCGGTAAATGAGTTCTGTGCGAGGGTCACAACTTCTTTGAAAAGAAGTAGGTTTCAGTGAATTAGTTAGGTAGTTATCTTGTTATATTTAATAGTTTTAGTTTTAAGAACAGTTCATTTTGAAACCTACTTCTTTTAAATTAATTGCTTTACTAAGAATATGTTTTACCCTGGAGCCTAATTTATTTGTTCTTTAGTTATAACTTGTACACCATGGTATTTATGCTGGTTTTATCAGAGAAATGTTGCTTCATTTTTGTAAAAATGCAGACACATGTTACATTTACAACAGAAATACAAGTACACTAGGTTTAACTTTGTTGTGTTCTGTTGCTTGAGATAGCTAGTTTCTATCAGATTTTAAGAGAAAAATGCTTGTATTGAGAAATACATATTTAAAGGCTCCAGGGTAATTTTTAATATATTTGCTGACGAACTTGACAAATTTCCCCCCTTCTGAAACAATTTATTGTTGTTTCAAAATGTCTGGTGTGTTAGTTTCATTTGTTTTGTTCTTTTGTGTATTGTTTCGATATAGAAGTGGTAGCACAAGCCCTGAATATAAGGTTGCATTCTAGTGGTAGTTGCACTTTAAAACACTGCACATAAAATGGATGTTATTTTTCATCCTTTTGTAGGATGCAAAACAATGAGAGGCTTATAACTTGCAGTAATAACTCAATATTAACTTTTGTTGATAATTTAATTACTGCTGCCATTTGATTATAATTTATTAATATATTGTATAAATTGCATTTAATGATAAGCACAATTACTTCAGCTCCACTTATTGTCTGGATGCAAATTACAACTTGGCATTCTCTTTGACATTTGCTAGGAAATGGAATGTTGGAATAATGAAGAGAAGAACACAGTAGTTTAAAAATGTTTTCAAAATTTAGTTCAATGTCATTATTAGTTTCTTGGACTCTGAGAGCTGCCTTTTTGCTTGCTTTTAATGTCATCGACAGTAAAGTTTGTCGGATGATAGTAATTAAATGATATATTATTAATTTTTGGAAATCATTATTGTCACGTTCAACTGGTTATTTTATTGCAATTTCATAAGTAATATCTTTGCAATGCTTGGAAGCACAATACTGTTAAACATAATTGGAATATCAATACTATAAATTTTTGATATCATGAAGCAGTTTTCATTCCCCTCAGTAGTTCGTAATAGCAAGTGGATTTGTAATCACTTCTATATTGATTGATGAAAGAGATTTCTCTCCAGAGGCACTTTGAGATCAAGTATTTTCATAATAGATATTATGTTGATTTATTGAAGTAACTACATGATTGTTGTGAATTTATTATGTTTTGCTATTATTTCCAAAATCAATATTAATCAAATTGTATTACTTGGAGAATTTGTATATATCTTTTAGAAAATTTACCATTGTTTTTTCGATTTAATTTTAATAAATCTGTCATTTCATTTCATTGGGTTGTTTGTTATCCTAGGTCACTTCTATGCCAGTATATCCTACATTTCCTACTGAATCCTAGAAATAATTGTAAATTACGCCAAAAGGAATGTACAAAAAAATACTGTGCATCTAATTGGTGGAAATATTACCCCCACCATGGTACGGTCCCCCACCACCACTTAGTTTATTTAGGATTCCGCCCGTTCGATCGCAGCACTAACGCTAGTCGCGAAAATTAACACGTAGTTCGGTACCCCTAAGAAAGTTTCTTTCTCATCTTCGTCAACGTCAGGATACACAGTTGTTCACTTGTAATCAGGCTGTGATAGTGATGGAAGAGATTCATATTTTTTCGGAAAGCATTATTAAAATAGAACCGGTAAACATTAAAATAGAAGCTGTAAGTCTCATGATGCAGGTTTATGTGTTATTAACATTAAATCATTGAAACTCCATTCCATTTGTAAATATGTTCTAAGTGCAGCATATGTTGATGCTATGCGTAACTCATAGTGATTGTTTTTCTGTTACCTCTAGATTAAAGAAGAACCAATTGATGTGAATGAAGATAATTGCTGGAATGCTTTCGTGAGTAATATTCACATTAGTGGCATAATGTAATCAGTGTTGTTTGGTAAATGAAAATTAATTGACGATTTGATATATTGGGGTTTAGAAGAAGTATTCATTGTTATGAAAGTGCAGATTTTTCAGCATTGAAGAGTGCTCAGAGTGAGTGTGTTTGTTTTCAATGCTTAATACCCAGGTTGAATTCCTGATCGGAACAGGAGAAAATTCTCGATTCCACAGAAATATATTGTTAAAATTATTTTTTGTGCCGAAAGGAGAGCTGTGAATTTAAGGGTGAATCTGCGTAATGCTTTTCGATGGGGATTCTGGAGGGAAATATTTAATTAATAGCTTTGTAAGGAAACCAGGTACTATTAACAGGTCCGCTACAATGTACCTTATTACCTGTAAGTTATCTTCAATATAATACTATTCGTAGGTGTGGAGATCTAAAAGAAAGAGAAGATGTTAACATCACTTGAGAGATGTAAGGATATTTGATTTTAAATGCACCATTAACCATCTCGAAAGTGAAAATTTCAAGATATTGAAAGGGAAGTTTTGCTTTTATGTTGTATTAAATTCAACTGCATTCATCTGTGTATTAAAAAGGAGCTAGTAGAGAAAATATTCTTCAGTGTGTTGCTTTTAGTGAATTTTTATCTAGCAGTTCAGTGTTTTGAATAATATTTGTAAAATCTACTGCAAACACTCTTCCTTTTCTATTATCCTCAATTTATTTTCAAATTCAGCCTTATTTTACAGATCTCTCACAATAGCACTTTGAAACATGAATTGTGTACCCAAATAATTTAAGATTATTACAATGCTTTTGAAAACAATTAACAAAGGAGATGCAAATCTTTCAATATGTTGTTTAATCCATCAATATTGGTCCAAAAACGATTAACAGTATACATGCATAGTTTTCCTAACCATGTATTGATAGTTACATAAATATACCTATATATCTATGTATTTACAGTTACATAACAAGTTCATTCAATAAAAACATTGAATATCATGAAAATAACATGAAGTGAATCAGATGCTGAGTAGCCAATATTACCTATATCACAATAAATTTTGTTACTACTTAAGGGTTAATGAAATATTGTACACCTGCCCATGAAAACAATACAAATGTTACTATCTCTGTGAAATAATACACAATTTCTCCCATCTTCTTTTCTTACCCCTTGAAACAAAATTTAAGTTTTGGACATTTTTTTCCTGTAGACCTATTGACTTCGAAGCCACTCGTTCAGTTTTCCACAAATAGTTAAAAAACAGCAAGTAAATCTAACAAAGGTTATTCAGTGTTACCAAAATTCTCTGTCCAAATGGATTTGTTTGAATAGCTTGTTGAAGCATTGAGTACTGAAGATAAGAATTGTTACAGGTAGTTTGCTGGGATTAATTAGCTATCCATGTGATTACAGCTGCCCATACCAATGTGAATGTGGCAAAAGAAAGAAGGGTGGGAAGTGGAAGAGGGACAGATTGGAATGATGCAAGACTAAAGGGGAGGACATGAGTTTGAAGGCAGGGTATTGTAGGGCATTAGCAACTCAATTACAGAATTCATTTCTGTTACTTGTCTAATAGGTATTTGTGAAAAAGCCCTGGGCAATACTAAGAGTGCAAATTACATAAAGAAGTGTAGTTCCTTTCATTCTTCGAAACACTAGGGGGTATAAAGATAAGCCGAGATCATTTTTATTTGCTTATGTATATATATGTTTATTTTTACTGCTTCTAGAACTAAAGACTGTTTTTTAATAAGCCTGTTTTTTTGGTCGCATTAACTGCAAGGTCATTTCCAACCATTTATACAATACTTTACAAGTCATCATATAATTTTATAACCCCTTGAAATTTTAATTCAATATAAATACGAGATGTTTCCGTTAGTAAGTTTGAAAGCCAATTTGAAATTGAACATGTCGTGTGTAGCACTCAATACACTGAGCTTTCTATTGTGATATAATGAGTAGTTATTAGAATATTACACGAAACACAAAGTGGTGGAGGTTCTTTTTTTAACAGATGTGAATAAGTTGGCTATGTCCAATGCGATGTTTTTCGACAGTAGGTTTTTCTTGTTGAAAGGGAAGTGGCATAATTATGAAAACTACTTGAGAAGGTGACAAGAATGAGTATACCACATTAGTGTTCCACTGGACCTTAATACGTGTATGGAGTTCTTTCCTTGTCGTCTTGTGAAACTGTTTTTTCTCGGAGAGGGAGTTATGTGTTTGGTTAGCAGCGGAATCCACCAGATAATATTAGCTTGGAATCCTTTAAGTGATGCTATCCATATAAGAATAATGACTGTATTCTTATATGCCAAATTATTATATATACGGTTGACTCCAGAGATATTGGCATTGACTCCCTAAGACACAGGTCCCGTTTCACTTACAATACAAATAAGCTTAAGAAGATTTGATTATGCTGAATCACCACCTGGTCTATAGTGAACACAGTCCTAGAGATCTTGGATGTTATGAGGCTACTAAACGGGCCTTTGGAGTGTGGGATGCTGTTTCATCAGTGCAATAGGCATTGAACGATGTTAAGAGTGCATTATGAAACATGAAGACAGAGTACAATGTAGACTGAGGTATGGAGAGAGCAGGAACTGTGGAGAAGGATCCAGAGAAATTAGTAAAGAAACGTGTACGAAGTAAACAACAGTTGTTGTTGTTTTTTTTTTAAGGCAAATAAAGATAATGGAATTTTCAGTTCATGCTGTTCATGAATTTTGCTGTATCTCTGTATTTATAAAGTCAATCATTCTGGAAAAATTCTATTTAATTTTGACATCAGGTAAAATGAACCAAACATGTTAGTCCCCAAAAATTCACCATGACTTTAGTCTATTGTATTGATGTCTTTTATAATTACTTCATTTTTATTTAGGACACTTTATTAATCAATAAAGATGATTCATTTATAGTCTTCTTTTTCTTTGATGTATTTGAGTGCAGCAAGGATAGCATAAGTGTCACACTAGAAAACGGAGCATAAATTATGTAACAGATTGGGAAAAATATTTTCATTAATTTTGACTGTGATGATGTACGAGTGTAGGTATAGAGTTTAATGATTTTAATATAGATAAAGTAGCTGACTGGTATATTATAGAACCATAGACCAGTTATGATTGTATTAATGCATTGTATGTATAAAGAACAATTTTTATATTGGCGATCCAGGAAGTAGATAAGTGATTTGATGATGTTCATTCATTTTAGTCATTGTATTTTCAAGTGATGATGTGATATTTCCGGGTTGAATTCTTGTCCCAAAGCAATCTTAAAATTTTTATTTCCCTAAACAATGAAGACGAAATTTTATAGTGAGGTAGAGTTTTCTTTTTATCGTTTAGAATGTATTGAAATTTTGAGTAAGATATTTTATATCCTGTTTCATGAGTCTAATCAATAAGTTTCTTGAGGGTTGATTGTGCAAGTTGTTGGGTCATGCGAATGTTTTTTCAACGACTGTTGTAGTGACGTCATCTGCTAAAAAATCTACTTTTAGACGTCCTGGAACATGCGAAGTTATGTTGTTGGTTTAAAAACAATAATGTGCTGATAAAAGAGCCTTGACGTTCCCGGTTTTGGATGTAGTATTTATTGTATAGTGCATGATTTAATTGAACATGTATAGAACTATTCAAGAAATTTGCTATAAATGTCAAGATATTCTCAATTATTCCCAATTGAAGTAATATATTAATAATTCTATCTCTCCAAACCATGTCATAAGACTTTTCCATATCAAGGCTTATAGCGAGATGATGTTCATGATTAATGAAGGCATTACAGATACCCCTCTGAATGTTACCTAGGTGATCTGTAGTAGAGTGGTAATGTCGAAATCCACATTAAAGTGGAGAAATTTTGTTGTTAAGATCTAAAAACTATGTAACATTTTACATATATTTTTCACTAGTAGTTTGCATGACGTATTAACTAAGTGAAATAGCCAATAAATGTCAGGAAGTTTAGGATTCTTATTTTTTTTCAAGAATTGGGTTTATGATTGATTCTCTCCAAGTTTTGGGAAAAGAAACAGTTAAGACGAGATCATTAAATGAAGAAGTGATGTATTGTATTGCGGTTGGAGGAAGTTGTCTTAGTAATATGTTATAGACACCGTCTGGTCCAGGACTTGATGTGCACAGTTTATTCTGAATGTTGTTGATTACAGAGGGTGTAGTTGGAAGGTTTAATTCTGAATTATAGTTATAGCAGATATTTTTGCATGTTTTAATAAATGAATATTTATTTAAATGGTTTGAACAATGTTTATGAGTGAAGTATAGAGTGCTCTTAATATTATGAGAGTTCATAATGACATAAAAGCTGACTAGATTGGGTGACTCATCATTGGACCTAACTTCAATATCAAGATGGGAGATGAAGAGGAATGTGGAAAGTGCAAGGAAAAGATTGAAAATGAGGACTGGGTGGGGTGTGAAGGTGTATGCTAAATGTTGTTTCATCCAACATGTGCTAAGATTATGGCTCAGGATTTGAGAATAATAAAAAATAAAATAAGCAAATGAAATGGATGTGTGAAGAGTGTAAAGAAGAATATGTTCACTTAATTAATACTTCACTAAAGAGAATAATGAATGAAATGATGGATACAATGAAGTCAATGATGAAAGAAGTGGTATTAAAAAAACTAGGGGAAATGTTGAGGAGAAACATGGGAGTTAGAAACCAAAATGAAACGGCGAAAGCACGCTATGCATATGCAGTAATAGAGACCAAAGAAGTTCTAATAGTACAACCATAGAAATGAAATCTGACAAGTGAGGTTACAAAGAAAATATGTAAGGAAATGATAAAACCTGTAGTGATTAAAGTAGAAATTGAAAATCTCAGGAAGATAAGAAATGGAGGTATTGCCACAACTTGCACAAGCAAGAAAGAAATTCAGAAAATAGATGCAGAAGGCAAGGGAAATTTGGGAAAAGGATATGTGGTAAAGATTCCAAAATTGAAGGATCCAAAGCTGAGAGTTTATGTAATATAAGACGTAATGGATGAATTTGAGTTGATAACAGCCACAAAGATTTAAAATCCTGAAATAATTAAAGCAGACTGAGAGGTTCAAGTGAGCATAAACAGGAAATTCGAAAATGCATATTTGGTTGTTTTAGAAGTAGATCCCCAGATATTTAACAGAGTGATGATGAAGAGAAAATTAAATGGCTAAGCTGTCGATATAATGAATGTGTGGGGAATTTCCAGATATATGAACTGTGATTACTTTGTTGCTTTTTCAGGATCCAACCTTCAATTCCTTAATTTTGTCTCTTCCCAGATCAACTTCATATGTGAAGTTGTTCAGCTTTTTTCCCATATCCCTTGATTTTATATAATTAAAATGATATCCAAGATATTTAAATTCATTAACTTGTTCAATTATTTCATCATATTTAACTATCTTTGCTCTTAAAGGTTGAAGTCGTTTAAATGCCATCACTTTTGTTTTACTTTGTGAGATTTTCATACCATACTCATTAGCAACCCGACTTAACTTGTGGACTGTTATTTGAATTTCATATTCAGATTTTCCTATGATAAGCTGGTCGTCGGCAAAAAGTAATGTTGGGATCTCAACATTATTACTCTTAAAAACAACATTTAAAGTCTTCAACCATTTTTTAATGATCACGACCATGTATATATTAAAAAGCGTTGGCGAGAGAGGGCATCTCTGTCTTACTCTCTTTTATATACGCTGAATCTTTTCCCTTTCTTAGCATTCGGATCATGATTTTATTATTTCTGTATAAAGATTGAATTGCTGTAAAAAGATGGCAAGGGAGTCCAATATTCTTCAGTGTTTTCTATAATAATCTTCTTTTAAGGCTATCAAATGCTTTTACGTAGTCAATAAAGATATAGTATGTCAATAGTTTAAATTCCCTTCGTTTTCAGTAAGTTGTGTCAGTTCAAAAATACAGTCTGAGCATGATCTACCTTTTCTGAAACCATGTTGTGTTTCAGATATTTGAGTTTCAACAATAGGCACTATTTTTTGATTGATAATTTTTGCATAGATTTTATAACAGGAGTTTAGAAGACTTGTACCTCTGTAATTTGAACATTCAGATATGTGGCCTTTTTTATATACTGGGTAAATTAGGGCTTCTTTCCATACTTCTGGCACATATCCAGTGGACCAGCAGATATAAATGAGGTTAAGAAGTTTCTGCGTAAATTGATTTGATGCATATCTAATCAATTCCATGTTTATATTATCAGTACCAGGTGACTTTTTACTTTTGGTTGTGTTAATGGCTGCTTTCAACTCATCCATAGAGATCAGATCAATAGAATTACATATATTAAATTTAATTCCTCTCTCTTCTTCATCTTCAGAGTTTCATAGTGATTTAAGGTAATTTAACCATTTAGTTGGTTTCCAAATATGTTATGTTCAATTTCATTAACATATCATTTCCAACTTTCTCGTTTAAGCTTACGGACTTCTCTTTTAACTAAAGCAGATTTTCTTTTATATTCCATTCTATGATTCATATTCCCAGAAGATGAGAGGGACTTTAAATACGCTTCTTTTTTTTTCCTTTAATTAGTTGTTTGATATTATCACTCCAAAACCTTAGCCCTCGTTTTCAGAATTCCTTTTTCCTTGACCCTGTTGCTTCTGCGTCTGCCTGTGTTATAATTTCTTTAATGTTTGCCCATTCTTCATTTATATTGTTCCTTAAAGGGGTTAATAAGATTTTTCTCGTTGAGTCTAGTGCTGGACAGTAGTGCTAGGTAGTAGTCTGGTATAAGTCTTATGCTATAATATTGTGAAATGTGAACTTCAAATGTTTCTATTTCTGGTTTGGATTTTAAGATGGTTTTCTTCCATCTCTTTGGGAACATTATGTCCCAAAGAGATGGAAGAAAACCACCTTAAAAAAAGTCTTACTTTTCTGGAAAGCAAACAGAAAATTATTTATTATTTTGTGGGTTTGAGTTCAATCATTATTTTTCTTGATCACCTTTTTAAAGTAATTGAAAATTCGTAAAAAGGAAAATCGGTGGCTTCCTCTCTGTCCCGTGGGTTATATATTTAGAACACTTCGGAATTTTTAAAAAGGTAATTCATTATCCATCTATCATGCATTTATTAACAAATATAAAAATCAATGTTTGTTCGTTGGTTTGTCCATAATGCGCTGCCGTACCGTTCATCAGATTGTGATAAAACTTTGTCTCCTTATTGCTTGCTCGTGTGGGAAGAATATAGGCATTGTACGATGGGAATGTGCTTAAGACGGCGCACGTAGACGGGCGATGATAATAAATGAATGCTGATTCAAGCTCCTCTGAACAGGGCATTCTACGCGATGGCGCTCAACGCAACACGCCACACCCTGAAGTGCGAGTATTAAGAGCGACTTGTTTGCATATTCTGCCCCTGCGATTACGAAAGTGTGCCCAGGAAAATCGGTGACAGAGGGGGACAGGGACGGGGGGAAGGAGAACGAGAGAGAAGGCGGGCATGACAACGTCGGTCTGGTCTCGCTAGTTAACAATGAAAGATAATGGCCTCATTATATAATCTGCAGCAATTTTTATCAATGCAATAGGAATGTGATCAACCTCTCCAGGCTTTTAAGAATTTGTTAAATAATGACATTAATTTATAATTGGAGTTGCTAAAATAGAATCCATTGGAGTTCCGTCTAAAGTATCTTGACTATCATCGCGTGATGAAATTTTCGGCCATTTTTTGACCCAATTTTTACAAAGAATTCATTGATATGATGACAATAGATTTATTAGTATGCAATATAGTATTTCTATTATCTATCAAAATATTTTGAATGATAATTTCTAACATATGTTTTATTCAAGTTTTCGTTTAATCCTAAACGAAATTCCACGTTTGATTTATGATTGGTTGCTGATTTATTACCACTAACTTTGTTTTGTACAGGAGGAGTTGCAACCTCCAATTGCTGTGTTTATTGGGCCACCAGTGAAGCAAGAAACATCATGTACTCACGAAGAAGCGGTAAGAATAACATGTTACATTCGCATTTCGACGTCTTGAATACTGTATGGTTTCTGGTCCATTCTCTGCACTCGTTCCTATTGCTCTATCGATTGTAAGTGTAGAAGACTATTGCCATGTGTAACGTTTCTAGAGCATGTGCCTGCCATTGGAAGAATTTGTGAGCTCTTTATTTCGTTCCTGCTAGTTCACATCCTTGACGTTAAGTGGCATTCCACGTTGTTATTGTTATAGGTAAACGTCTCATTGCAGAGCATGCCATTTTATATTTTGTGTGGGTAAGGGCTTAGTATAGAGCTATGCGTATTCCTTGTATTTTAACATTCTCGGTGCATCTATTACGTCGAATTACATCGTAGCGACATTCTGGTATGTCGCAGTATCATTTAAAACGCATTTACTCAAGAATGAAATACTGTGAACAAATCGCTGCTAATACGTATAAATGTCATCGACGAGAGAGTCATACATATGTATGTTCTTTGGCTGTGGTTAAGGCCTACCACCAGCGTCCCAGCCTTGCGGCCATGGGTTAAGGGGTACGTGTGGTTTGCACATGGCCATCCCTACGCTGTTATTTGTGGTAATCTCAACCTGAAAAGTGAGTTTTCTTAGCGTCACACAGCAAGATTCTCGAACATTTCTAGGAAAGCGTACAATTAACTTTTGCCCCGTCCGGGAATCGAATCTGAGGTTGCGCCGTCGAAAGCGAACGCGCTGACCAACGAGCCACAGAGTGCATGAGCCAATCATAAAAATTACATTTTTGAAAGAAAAAAACAACAAATGGCGTATATGTAATCTTACGCAGTATATTTTGTACTATACGTTCCTTTTATAGAAAATATTTGGAGCCGTTTTTGGGAAAATTTTGGTTTTTTTATATAAAACATTTCACGCAATTTTGCGCGAAAACTCCTCAAATTTAAAAATAAATAAATTAATAAATAAAGTATACGTGATCATAATCAAAGAACTAATTACGGAGAGAAAAATTTACTTGTTCTTGAACAAATATTTAATTTCCTTTTTTGAATACGTACGTATATACGTAGTAATATGCTTAGTATGGAGAAAGTTATGTAATGCTGCAGAATATCAGTTTCCAAGTGTCAACGGAAATACGTTTTCGCGTCCCCTGGTAGCGGATATATATATATATATATATATATATATATATATATATATATATATATAATGTATATATATATATATATATATAATGTATATATTTAATTGTCCATCTGTAAACACCACTAGACACTATATTATACGTAGGATTTTTTCCAAATTGAATATTTCTCTGTCGATCTTTCTCGACTCGTAGCTTTCCAATTTTGAGAAACCTTAAATAATATTTGAAGGTTATTTACATGAAGTCCCAAACTTTTCAATTTTGTATTCAAAGATAAGTGATAAATACATTAATAAAGATATCATAGGTCCGTTCGTACTGTTAATTCTGAAATTTCGTAAGTTCGAATTTATTTCAGCGTCTTCCTCCAACTACAAATTTGAAGGTAAAGAGTTTTCCTTTGAGTAGTTTTCGTGCAATATGAGGAATAGTTCTAAACGGTGGCAAATGTGGTTTAGTGGTAACCGAATATTGTAATGTCAGAGGAAGAGTGGTACTTCAAACTCATAGTTGTCTATGCATTCACGCATGCTTGGCCCATTGATAATAAACAAACCGTATTCCAAACGAGAAATTACTCCCCAAAATCCTGGTCTGGTCGATAGTTGACCTTGGTTTCTCTAAATCATGCCGGAGCAGTATGCTAACAAAGGGGCCATGAGCCGCCCGCTATCTTTTCTTCCTTTTTTCCTATCCGCACCCCTTGCGTGGACCGCCACTAACAGGCACTACCTAGCACATGTGTCGGGAACTTAGAGCGTGTCCCGGCTGGGGCGGTGCCCCGCTGGTAGGAAATGAGGTAACCCCGCCAAACGCACTGGAGGTCGGCGCTGGATTTTGAAATCCAGCTAGAGAAGAACTTCGCCACCTCCCGTGATTTAAAAACTACATTCACAGGATCAATAATAAAAATTCACATGATTTATCTTCGTCATCGGCGTCAACTGAAAACCAAGAATCTCCTTTTAATGCTAATTTAAGATGCGTGGTTGCAAAACATTAAAGGACAACATGGGTTACTAGAAAATTTCAAAGTTAAATTACCCTCCCAAATGAAGTGTAAAATTTTCAATTTCAATATTCTACTCCGTGAAGAGATTGTTTATAATTTTTATTTCTGTAGGACCCTCTTGCATCCTGCTGTGATGGTGCTTCTGTTGGTACAATTAAACAAGAGATCCCTGCATGTTCTCCAGGTAAGTGTATGATATATTTTTTAATTATTTCGTGAACCTAGGGTCCAAACCATTGGGGTGGTAAGAACAGTACTTGGTAAAAATTGTACCTGGGCTGTTCACAAAACAATGTGGCGAGATTCCCTTTCTCTTTAAAAAGACAGCTGTCTTTGATGCTCTGCAGACGCTAACTTCTACAAAGGTTAAACGGATCAGATGGTGCCCCTAAAGCACGGAAGTTCGCAAATACCCAACGGAATTACAAACGCTTTTTTTTGTATAAAAAAGAGGATTGCCTGTATTTATCGCTTGCTAGACTACACATTACTCGTCCAGATATTGGTGTAAATTTTTTGAATTGACGATAAAGTAGTAATGAACAACTTATTACATTGCAAAATAATTGAAATGGTCTGTTATTCCTGATTCATCAGAAAGCGTCCCTTCCCGTTTTTATACCTTGCGATCAACCCTTTTCCTTGAAAATGAAGTAGCTTGTAAGTTAATTCAGTTCATTATCTGAGAATTGATTGAAGCTTCTTTGTAGGGCACTATCCCACTGTAACTTATTAAACGCGTTTGAGAATGTGTTTTACAAGCACTTATTTCTCTGAATATCGTAGTAAAGGTATAATATTTTAATATTCTTATGGAAGAAATGTGAAAGACAATTTTTACTTCCAACAGCTGACCCATCTTTTTTTTCTCGTATATTACCTTCTCAAATACTTAGCATAGTCAAAATCTATATTTTGGTGTTTTTAATACCCAAAAATATGTTTTTGTTGTTTTTACTTCTGTCATCGGTGTACACTTCTAAGGCTTACACCATTCGTATGATTTAGTCGAAAACCAAAATTACTAAATCGAGAAGACCTGACTTAAAGCCCTGATATTTTGAAAGAGTTCTTAAAATTTTGTTTTGTCATGAAGCTCCTGAAACATTGTTAAAATTTCTAAAAATTTGCTCTAAATTATTTCTTTATATTGTAGGAATACATTGAAATGTACTTGTAAAGATGGCAGGATGGCAATTTTTACCGAAGACGCTGAAAATTTGAAAAACGCTGAAGTTCAACATTTTTATCCATCTCTTCTACATTGTTGAAGATACAATTTTTTTTCCTCAAATAAAATTTGTGCTCCACAAATTTTTCTTTAAAAAATGTATTAAATGTTTTTTTTAATTCGTGACCACTTAATCGGAATGACATTGGTCTTGTCTCGACTGAAGTTTAAGTATGAAAAAATTACTAATTGTTTCTTTGTGTTAGAATAAAACGAATGCTGTTTTTACTACGTTCATCGAGCAGACTATCTCTCTCAGGAGAGATACCTGGATGCCCTGTGTATTTCCTTTGCCTTCCCCTGTATTTCATTCGGGGAGACGTGGTCAATCGATGCTCTGTATTCGTGGGGACCTTTTCTTTCTTTTCCCTTCTGTGGCGAACCGAGGAAGTTCTGACCGCATCAGATAATCCTGATTGCTCAGGCTTTCATGGTCAGTTTTCCTTTTTGTTTCAGCCCATGTTTGCTGCAATTTTAGTTGACAATAGTGGAACTCTATTGACGCGTTAATATGCGCGACGAAAATATAAAAGTGATTATGCAATATTGCATCCAAAAAGGATTACGGTAGCTTAAATTGTGTTATCCTTTACGGAAGTGTTGGGGCCAAATTTAAGCAAAAATTATCTTATTTTGTGATAAATTGAAATTTTCGAATAGGAAATCATAACCGAGAAATTCGATGAATTTGCAACGCAGTATCACTTGTCACCACTATTCCCGCCCGCACGTCGGTATGTCCAGGGTCACTGGAACGAGCCCGTGTTGACATTTACGAAGACCCGTGCCATGTCCCTCCGTCAGATGCCCCGGCAACAAGATTGAGCCGCTTCGTTCTCGAGATTGCATGCTGTTTACGGGAGAATCTCGTAGACTCGTCTCAATCAGTCTGTCGTTTACGATATCCAGAGAGAATATGCAGCAAATTACTGCCGTTAATCTTAATATTTTGAGTAATATTGTATGCTGCAATCTAACTTGATAATTCTGTATATTTTTTTTATTCAGACATTGAATTCAGCGTTGCGATGCAAATGCTTAGGTGTGAATCGACGGAAAAAGTTTTAGTTTTTGAACACTGCTAGCTTTGCAAATGACACAGGTATATACTCTGTACAAGTGTATGTTCCATTCTTCATTGAGAACTATTATTCTATTGGGTTTTTTAGGGGACATTTTGGGATTTAAATATTTTACGAATATCCACAATAATCCACACAAGCACCGGCAACACAACGTAATAATTTCACTATTCACAAGACGCTGTCTGCCATCTTTCCATTCGTAATCGATAACTTTAGATCTTGGTTTCAAGCGGTAAAAATGTATCAATGAGACCGCAACAGCGAACGTAATTTCACGACGAACAAGTTGTGACATTGGCAGGTTAATGCATTAATGAGTGCGCCTCCTTCAGTGACGCGGGCCCAAAGTACATTTTTTAAATGATCTTAATTTTTTGATGAGAAAATATTTTTTTAAGATTAATAAACAACAGTAAAACCATTGTTTTTTCAGTAATGTCTTTACTATCATTAGTCATGTGTGTCAGTTAAGTTTTAAGAATTAAGCATTCATTGAAACCTATCAAGCCAGTTTCGAGATAGGGTGAGATGACACCTGAGATATTGTAAACGTTTTTTGCCAAGGGCCAGTACTTGCCCGGGGAACAGAGTTCATATCTCTGCCTTAAACAGAGTTTTGGAATACCCAAGCCCTCAACAGGTTGGGTAATTCAAAGAAAATGTTTAATAGTTAAAATTTTGAAAACATTTTTCTGTTTTAAAATATAGGTCAAATCATAAAGGATTATCTCTGTTTTAATTTCAGATTTACTTTATTGAGATCATAAAAACCTATTCTTTTTCTCAATATATCACCTTATTACCTTTTTGAATAATTGCGAAACAAATACTAATTAAAAAATATTCATCGCTTTTGCGAAATGCGCTCTCTTTCCCGTTCCGAACTATTGCACTTGCATTGCATGTTTATATTACGAAATGTTTGATTGTTGAGCTTCAGACGTTTGTAGTGTCTAGTCTACCCCTGAATTTTTCTGATACTAACCTTTTTTTTTTGGTAGGTGAATGGAATTATGCATCAGAGAAAACCAACACAATCCAGATACAACAGAACCATATTACAGACTTGGATTGCATCCCTAAGTGTAGCTTCAGCAACTATGACCAGACCACGCACCACGAAAACGCGCTCCCTAACTGCAGCATCCTCAGAGGAAAACGTTTTAAGTGTTCCATTTGCAATACGATGTTCAGTAGAATTGGGAATTTGAATACACACTTGCGCACCCACACTGGTGAGAAACCTTTCCAGTGTTCAATCTGCGGGAAGACCTTCACTGAAAAAGGACACTTGGCTCGGCACATGCGCATCCACGCTGGTGAGAAACCTTTCCAGTGTTTAATCTGCGAGAAGACCTTCGCTGATAATGGAACTTTGAGTAGGCACATGCGCACCCACACTGGTGAGAAACCTTTCCAGTGTTCAATGTGCGAGAAGACCTTCGCTCGGAAAGGATACTTGGATACGCACATGCGCACCCACACTGGTGAGAAACCTTTCCAGTGTTCCATTTGTGTAAAGACCTTCTCTGAAAAAAATACCTTGAACAGTCACATGCGGACCCACACTGGTGAGAAACCTTTCCAGTGTTCCATGTGTGTAAAGACCTTCTCTGAAAAAAATACCTTGAGTAGGCACATGCGGACCCACACTGGTGAGAAACCTATCCAGTGTTCCATCTGTGAGAAGACCTTCACTGAAAAAGGACTCTTGACTCTGCACATGCGCATCCACACTGGTGAGAAACCTTTCCAGTGTTCAATCTGCGAGAAGACCTTCGCTCACAAAGGACAATTGGATTACCACATACGCACCCACACTGGTGAGAAACCTTTCCAGTGTTCCATCTGTGAGAAGACCTTTTTTGAAAAAGGAACCTTGAGTAGGCACATGCGCACCCACACTGGTGAGAAACCTTTCCAGTGTTCCATCTGTGAGAAGACCTTTTTTGAAAAAGGAACCTTGAGTAGGCACATGCGCACCCACACTGGTGAGAAACCTTTCCAGTGTTCAATCTGCGAGAAGACCTTTGCTGAAAAAGGAAGTTTGAGTAAGCACATGCGCACCCACACTGGTAAGAAACCTTTCGAGTGTTCAATCTGCGAGAAGCCCTTCACTCGGAAAGGACACTTGGAGAATCACATGCGCACCCACACTAGTGAGAATCCTTTTCAGTGTTCCATGTGTGTAAAGACCTTCTCTGAAAAAGATTCCTTGAGTAGGCACATGCGGACCCACACTGGTGAGAAACCTTTCCAGTGTTGAATCTGCGAGAAGACCTTCACTCAGATATTAACCTTGGATAAGCACATGTGCACCAACACTGGTGAGAAACTATTTCAGTAATTTAGATATTATACTCCATTACATGTACGTTTGATGATGGACAATAAATTCATTTTAAAATTGGTGAATTTAATGTGGTAATTTTGAAGGGAATAAATAATTCCCGGTGCGTCATTTCGTACAGACTACGTAAATGAATAAAGAGTAATGATGCAATTGGATAACTCCTAGATTTGGAGCATGCTTTCCCTTCCATTTTCTTTCTTTTAGAAAAAGTGGATTTCATATAAGAAGTTATATGTAGTATCTATCTGTAGTATGTAAAACCAGTTTGACGTGACTCTATGAATCGGCCACAATGATATAAATAATATGGAACATTCAAACGAGCTTAAAAACCAAGGAAATTGTTTCTGTGAGTATGATCGTAGAATATACTTTACGCTAACGCTTACGCGACGTAATGTAATATAAACAACTTTCCAGAAAAGATAGAAAATGAGGCTTCTTTCTATGTGAATTGTTTCTAAAAATCTTCAGAAAGTATATGATTATATCATGGACTCTGTTGTACATAATAATAATAATAATAATAATAATAATAATAATAATAATAATAATAGGCACGCGTTTGGAGTAAAAAATGTGTACTATAGTTTTGCTTATATCGTCCATTGAATCTTCACTTCGATGTCTGAGATTCCACTATTTATAATAATTTTGAAACTTCTTTACATTTCACGCAGAAAATATTTTCCAGCTCACACTATTGAAGTGAGTTAGTTTCACCATGATTTCTTCCCCTGTGTTTTGAATAGTTCAATTGGAATATTATCTACAGCGGGGCACCTCCCATTTTTTTTTGTCGCCCAATGCATTTTCTCTATCTCCGGTTTTTCTTCGTAATCACATATATATATATATATATATATATATATATATATATATATATATATATATATATATATATATATATATGTATTCACGATTCTACTTGTAAGTCCTTCTCATGTAACTTTTTCGTGTATTCTCCCCTCCCCCCCAAAAAACAACAAAAAAAACAACGCGTCATCGCCGTGTTATGCTTAATGTACTTATTATTATTGTTATTATTATTATTATTATTATTATTGGCGTGTAGGCCATTACTAACCACGCTACAGGAATAACGTGTGTATTTTTTTCCAGAATCAGATTATTCTCTTGTATCTCTCAGTATGACAAGGTTGTTACGCCTTGAATTGTGAATTACGAGATGATAGGATGATGATGTTGAGGGGTGATAGGACAATTACTAATAAAATATGACACGTTGTAAAAGTGATATGATTTTTCTCATGGAATTGCGCCAGTTAGCTTAACGGAATCGTGTCGAAAACTTTCCTACTCACAAAATAAAATAGCCACTTTTAGTACTCTATACATGTGCATCTATTCAAGCCGTTCCGTATGTATTATCCAAGTCTAGTGATATGAGGGAGGCCTACAAATTCTGGAACAATACAATCTTCATTAATTGTGAACACAGAGGTACACAGGTTTCTGATTATGTAATTGAATTGTTTTATATTTGCTAAGATATCTGCAAGTATATTGTAGTAAACTCTAGAAAAAATCCTACTATGTACCGACGTAAACGCACCATGTATAAATATAATTAGTGGCTTGCAGCAACAAAAATGTTACTGAGTGAAACCACACAAAAGTATTTCCAAATATAGAACCCACACTACTCAAGAACAAACAAAATACTCACGCCCAAATATAATTTTATTATTTTAATGAAAACAGCCTTGATGAATACAATAACAAAGTATAGTATGTACATACAGTTGAACTGTTATTTACATAGGAAAAACACAAAGAAAGTAAATAAAATGCTGTCCCATAATGTGATTCCAGAATGGCTAGTGCTGCATCTTCCTTGGAGCCGTATTGTTGCATGGCGTCTGCTGTGTTGTCAGCCTGCTCTGGCAATATTATAACAGAAATGTGCAATACATTTACTTTTTAAGTGAAAATCGAAACAGATAATTGTTTTTGAAATTTTCCCGAGTTAATGGTTATTTTACCATTGTCATCTCTCAAAGGACCCGAGATTGCACAGTTTTCTTTCAATTTCTATGTGCTGTGAAAATTTGTACTATACATTACCGAAAGGTTTTTTTTATAGGGAATCATTTGCCAAACGATTACTGGTCGTTGCGCTCATATTCACTTAGTAATATTTTAACACTTCAGTTTTGGAACTTAAAAACTCACTGTTCTCGCTTTACCAACTGTAATCTCATGCTTGCGCGAGCTGGGTGAAACGACGACTGCTTTCGATAGCATCGATTGCAACTCGCTCAACAAACGTCATAAAGAACAAATGGCTGCAGATAAGCATTCAACCTTTTAATTAGTTTAAAAACATTTTTTATTCTTTAAAATAGGTTACTAAGAACAAGTTAAAACGCTACTAGGTTTCACTGTCACGAAATTTGGTGTGTAGAGAGCTTTTTTGTTTCTGAACCAAAATACTTATTGTCGATATACATATACACTTACACAAGAGTCATTTCAAGTGAACGAAAACACTAGCAGTTTCCTAGGATTAATGAACCTTCCTAATTAGGCTCTTCCCGAGCGCAATAGTAAAATTTAATGCAGTTTTTAAATATATGGCTCCCTTATACTCATAGATCTCGTCATTCGAGGATCCAAAATTTCAGGTAGGAGCACTTCTTTGTAGCAGAACACAAGTTTCTGTATCATTTTTTTCTCCCAGAAATCGTCATCGCGGTGAATAATTTCATGATGCATGTCCTTTGGGGTCCATACAACGAAATGGCAACTTCTTTTCCCTGCGAGTTGAAGCTGGCCCTGAATTTGATAATAATAATCGCTTCTTTTCTTCAATTTCAATGACTTTTTGTCAATGCAGAAATTCTTTATGTTATTGCATTCTTCCTGTATTGACATGTTTTTTTGCTGATTTGGGACATTTTATTTCTAATATTGAATCTTCTCCGACCAAACCGTCAGGGGAAGCTCCAAGAAACCCATGAATTGGGTGTACAAAGAGACCGCATTTTTCAACAATTAGACCTGTTTTTTCTTGAAAACAATCAATAGCGCGTGATTCATTCTCGCTTCCGTACATCATGGCACTTGACCGGAAGTCACCATACAGCAGTTTTTTGGCGACAGGAGCCCACTTATTAGACTGCCTCTTACAAACATATCCGAAATTGGACGCGGTGAGCCTGTCTTTTCTTTCCATGTGCCACCTCTCAGATTCTGCCTGCCCTCTTGTTGCTATTTCAAGCTCCACTATTTCCTCTTTATTAAGTGACAGTTGCAAGATCTTCTTCTCTTTCATTGTTGTCAGTTCGCTTACCTCCATGTCCACCTGCATAGCACATACACCGTAGTCAGCTAAACCTTTCTGGCTATCTTTATGATACGCTGCCCCAGATCTTACTTTCCTGCCATTCTTTCCCTCTTGCCGTGCCTTGAAGAGCGACCTTCTGCAAGCTGCTCTTCGTTTCTCCTTCTTCTCGCCTGTTTGCTTTACAATAGAAGCAGGACTTTCATTCGACATAGATTTCATTGTCTCGTAGTGCCAATACGATTTCAACTGAAAATCCAAACCGGCAGCTTTTGTTCTATGTGTAAAAGAACCTCGTTTGCCTCTGTTAATTTGTTTTCCCCCAGTAAATTTTGCCACTAAAGACATGTAATATTCTGCAGCGTTGCTAGTGCTGTTGGTGATAAGTTGATGACTTTTCAGTACAACTGGCTGCAATAGAAATCGTGCTTTGTCGCAGATTTCCTTCTCTTCTTTGGTCAGGTCGATAGACTCACCTATTTTGGAGCAAAAATATGGCTTGCAGAATCTGTGAATGCCAAAAACATGTAGCGGTCCATTTTTGAGATCCTCCTTCAAGGAATTTACATCTCCTTCCTCCGCGTTGTGTGCTATTGCACCTCGAGCAGCCGCCTTGAGTCGCCTGATTATTTCATTCGATAATTTTTTAGTTGCAGTAGTGGATTCTTTTTGAAGTGCATACAATCGTTTGGTATAATTCTTCACCACATGATTTGCACACTCCACTTTTTGTATTGATCGACCGTACGTAACAGACGTTTTCAGATAATAAAATACGCTGGAGTCTCCATCTCCCACAACTGTGGTACTCTAATCCATGAAGTTGCTTGCTGCGCTTGAAGCATTCTACCAGCATATCTTTTTCCATTGAAGCTGATGCTCCATCCCAATTTTTATAACATTTGTCATGTTTAGGGTCTAATTGTTGAGCATCTCGGTACTCGCACATGCTGCAGTACTTGTTCCTAATTCCTAAATCCAAAATTTTTTGGGTTCTCATCCCAATTACGCAAGATACACCGCTGTTGGCTGTGTAACGATGTCCATGGCTGCGATGTGACCAACCTCCGTCCACAATAACAGTGATAAAAGGTGTACCATCTTCTGTTACATCTCCTTTCTCAATTGCTAGATTTTTTTTCTTGTGTTCACACTAGTGTTCACACTAGTGTAACGATTTTTGACGCCTCATCTTTCGCAAGGCAGCAATTTGACAATATTTCTCGAATAGTGAGGAAAATTCAATTAAATTGCTCAAATAAATACATTCCCAAAACTTTAATAAACCACTTATTTAAATATTACTGTCATCTGTCGTGCACACGAGGTTGAACTAAAGAATTCGCCGAGGACCTAAAGTGTAAGTATTGCTCCTTCGGCAGTAATTCGGAAGTATTGCAGCCTCCGCTAGTAGTCGAGGAAATTGTATATCTGCTTCGACAACATTGAATGAGGTTACAAATCACTTCATCTAATACAGAATGTGTCCTGTTCTGAGTAGACATGAACTGCATTTATTTTATTATATCATGTTTCTATGAGTATTGACGAACAGAAAAAAATATTTACCGTGGTAAACTGGATATCTTTCCTCCTATTCTCCTTCGTGTTGCTGAAAGTCGAAGATGTTTCTTGGATTTTGTAGTAATTCTACGAGAAGGCTTCTCTTGCTCTTTGACTTGCCCGCAGTTGTTTTCCTCCATTACCACAAGCGTTTACAAGTATCACCACGAAAAACTGACGCTCAAATTCGTTTGGAATTCGAGTCCACGAAGACTAGTCGTGAGCTGCCTTGTTTTCGGGTGGGGGGTTCGCGGAAAGCGGGGTGTCTGTAGCCTTATCTCGTGCATGTCACCACTGTTATGACAAACGAGCAACTAAGCTTAGTGCTGACATAGGCCGGAATTCGGCACGTTTGCTTTTTGAATTACAGACCAGGCGTGATCCACGGTTCTACACCACGTGTTTATATTGTTAGAGTTTGCTGATTGTTCGTAACACAAGTGTATTGCGTATTCATTTCAATTTTGTTTGTGACTTTCGGAGGGATGGTATGGCTTATGATCAAAGTAAGGCCAAACAATACACAGTGAAGCTAGGGAAATTATGCGTCTCGTTATTATGCATATGACGAAGAAAAGAATTCGGGCGTTCTTCAACACACGCTGCATAACAGCAATTTTCGGGTAGCAAACTATACTGTATCTGTTCGAACTGTGACATCAATTAATAAAGAAGGATTTCCGGTAAGAAAATGTCATATTGTGAAGAAAGAAAATCCACATTGATGACTTTGACTTATTGGCCGATTTGTTTTCCTTATTCTGTATGAGGTTTGCCTATGGACACTTGGAGTAACATATTTGGGACAGCTAGTTGTTGCAGATTAGGCGGGGGTGGGGAGGACAGCTTCCAAGAACACCGAGCGCATACCTCAGCTCGCAATCACGTCACCTCCCAAGAATGAGGTGGCTCGTGAATGAACAGACGCAGTAGACAAGTGTAAAGCGGAGAAGGGCACCGAATAAGAGAGCCAATCAGTGAACTTGGTGTGAGCATTCTCCAAGTTGTCTATTTGCGAACCACTGTCCCAGTGCCATTTCGGACTAGAAAATCCCGGGCCCCCTCCCCCACAGCCATTGTACCCGAGTCCAGGTTCGTTCGTCTGACAGCCCTTTCCTAGTCCTATTCGGCGGGTGGCCGATGAAAGAACGACCGCCCGATGCATTCGGAGCAACAGCTTGCTCAATGGTTTTTACAATGGACAGACTGAATCAGACCCTCAGAGAAAATTCAAGATCTTCTCCGTGAAATATAAAGAAGAAGTTTCAAAATTATTATAAATAGTGGAATCTCAGACATCGAAGTGAAGATTCAATGGACGATATAAGCAAAACTATAGTACACATTTTTTACTCCAAACGCGTGCCTATTATTATTATTATTATTATTATTATTATTATTATTATTATTATTATTATTATTATTATTATTATGTACAACAGAGTCCATGATATAATCATATACTTTCTGAAGATTTTTAGAAACAATTCACATAGAAAGAAGCCTCATTTTCTATCTTTTCTGGAAAGTTGTTTATATTACATTACGTCGCGTAAGCGTTAGCGTAAAGTATATTCTACGATCATACTCAGAGAAACAATTTCCTTGGTTTTTAAGCTCGTTTGAATGTTCCATATTATTTATATCATTGTGGCCGATTCATAGAGTCACGTCAAACTGGTTTTACATACTACAGATAGATACTACATATAACTTCTTATATGAAATCCACTTTTTCTAAAAGAAAGAAAATGGAAGGGAAAGCATGCTCCAAATCTAGGAGTTATCCAATTGCATCATTACTCTTTATTCATTTACGTAGTCTGTACGAAATGACGCACCGGGAATTATTTATTCCCTTCAAAATTATACAGATATAACATATTTATTTTATATCAATATAACTTACCAAGTAAGCTGGGATGATTCATATCTTATTTCGATGCTTGTTACGGAGTTGGGGTCAGGATGCAGCTCGCCAGCGCGCTATTTTACCACCTTTTTAAATTTGTCCGAAAGTACGAAAACATTTTTAAAAATAGCTTTGGCTATTTTACTTGGGAAAAGAGATTCACCAGATAATCTCTGTAAAGCAGATAAACGCCGTTTTGAGATCAAAAATCGAGTTGTAGGATAAAAGAGCTCGTGCGTATACTCCGCTCATTCTTTCCGGTATGTGACAACGGAAGATCTTAGAGTAAGGTGGAATGAAAACGGAATACCTTAGAAGTAAAATATATCTAAAATAAGATGTGAGGAGATGGACTAATGGTGATATTTACAGAATTAGTTCAATTGTTTAAAAACCAGTTCCAAATAGGAATCGATATTTTGAGTAATGTCTCAAACAATTTTAAGATGGTATTCAAAGGAAGACGGAAATATGTGAAAAAGATAGTTATGTACTATTATTACAGACCGTTTACCTCGGTCTGTAATAGCAGTATAGCATCTCTAGTTTGGAATCTGTGGAAAAGTAGATTGAGATGCAGTGACGAAAGCATAAACCGACTGTCTGGCTTGCGTATCCCGCAAGTCCCGCCTGCTCCGCCGGGGCTGGCCGCACGCTGCCTGACCTGGTCGTGCCCCCGCGCCGACAGAGGGCCCAAAACAATCGGGTGGGTGACACTACGGCGAAGAAAGGGAAGGGGGGCGAGGCGTTTTCGTAAATTTCACTTTACGACGCTCCTATTTGTTCAATTTGCGTGATTGTCACGGCGTTGGATTCAGCAAGCATGTCGCCATCGCGCTATAAGCCCACATTTTTGAATTTTTTCTCGGAAGTTCGAGAACTAATTTCAAATTCAAATTTTTGCTAAATTTTTGGAAAAAGGGCATCGTAGCGTCAATTCTATATTAAAAAGGCGTCAAATGCCGTTTACAGATCGAAAATCGGACCATTGGTTCAGACGTGATCTATGAAGTAAATTCGCCTGTGATAGTGCTGCGATCTATTGAATTGTCCTACAAGTATTTTTCGGTGCATTTAGCCTTAATGAAGGATGAACATCAACTTAACAAACTTTATTCACTCCTCATGACATTGACAATTAGATAGCTTCGGAGTCAATGTCCCACCTCCACCACGAAGATGAGAGCACGCACCGCGGCCCCCAATGTAAGGTTTTCCGCGGAACGAGCGACCTGCTCGGCCTGCTCGGCGGGAAATCCACGGCTTCGATGGGGTTTGAACTCGCGAACTTGGGTACAACAGTCCGGTCGCTAACCGTTACACCATCGCCGCCGCCAAAGTGCATTCGTATTTCTTGACCAATTTTTATGAACAAAGTTGCCGAGCGTTACCAGCAGCTGTATCCGGCGACTCTAGCGCATCCTATAGTAGCAACCTCTAGCTTTGTCCCCAATTTTGATGGAGAGATGCCGGGCCCTGAGGCTCGCTGTATCGCAGGCGGCGCTCCGCACCAGCGAACTCGTCGACGCGCGGCGTCTCCTTGCGTTCGCGCCAGGTACAAAAGGCTGACCGCAGCAGGAATGGTTTTTCCGAAGATAACATGGATGCTGCTTTATGTCGTTAAGTATGATACGGAATGCATAAGCGTTGTAAAAATGGGATGACGAGAAAACTGATAAATTATGTAAAAATAAAAACCTATGTTCTTGTGACAATAATTTGAAATGGAACTACAGGTACTATTAAAACGTGTTAGTCATTAATAAAGAAAACTAGGGATTCTTACTATAAAATATTCACAGCACGATATCTGGTACTGTTAAAAACCTTTGGGTATGTACAACCCTCGTGTGAGCAATGATAAAAAAATCACCTGTACAAACAAAATATGAAAATAATAAACTTGTAGATTCGAACTTGGATATAGCTAATATTGTTTTAATCAATTTTCTGTGAACATTGGTTCAAACATGACACATATATTTGAGCATATTGTGGAATATACACCTCCATTCTCTGTTTAGTCTCCTGTCGACTTGTGTGGATGGAATCTCGATTGTAATATTTAACAAAATTAGAAAATTATAAATATGTTGTTGTTTCTAAATGTTTGTTACATTGTGTTTAAAACTTGATATTATCTCTATTGTAATAAATGGAATTGCGTTAATTCATTTCTCACCTACGGGGCTATGCCCTCGGTGTGGTGTAGAAATGTGATGTCTTGTACTCGTGTATATTCACATATTCGTGTATTACGTAATATGAAATAAATTCAAATTGGTATGACTCCTTACTTTGACTATATAGCCGTCGGTTTCTCAAATAATCTTAAAAAGTGCCTGTCTGAAGTCAAGTCTGAAAGTAGAAATCAGCCAGGTGGTTGTTTTTCCAGGACACAGGAAATAAACTGTACGAGTCAATTTTATGCAATGTTCCGTATGCATTTGAGTCCGATCATTACAGTTAATTGGAGAATAATGCGTCTGTATAATATAGTACTTACAACTTGTTATCGGGAAGGAATTGAAAACGATTTTGCGTTATGTATTTCATAATTTGGACAACCAAGTCCAGCACACTCCTTCCCAGCCTATAAATAGAATACGCCCTTTGGTTAGAACAGGTCGGGTCAGTGAGCGTTGGTTTCGAAAGTCCCCCATTACATCGTAGTGTGTGATGTACTACTGTATTTTGTGTATAGAATTTGATTGTCGGGACTGGTGAGCATCGTGCTCTTGATTCAGACTGTAGGGTCGGTTGCTTGATGTGTATTTCTGTAGTTTCTGAGGAATTGTATATCTGGCTGTGAACCATCCATAAATTACGTAAATAAAATTTTGAATATGTTGCCACTCTCTCTCCTGTGAGGCACCCGTAACGCGCGATTGAACCACTCTACATTGCAATTACGTAACGCTTGCGACAACACCTTCTTGTAAATGCAAGATGTAAAAATAAAATATAGCTCAGTTAAAAAATGGTAATTAAAATGATCATCTTCAATAGGAAAGTATAATTTAAATTAAAGTAACTATTTTTAATACCATTCATTCCATTTTTCTCGTGGACCATAGTTGGTGATAACCTGTATGTACAAAACGTCTGGGGAGGATACGCCTAAGTTTCGTAAAGACAATTTTAAGCATTTTTTTTAATAAACTACTTGGATATACTGAACGGCGGAGCCGCAATCGGCACTCAAAAGTTGGTTTGAAAAAATGCTCTCTAACAAAAATTTGGATATAGAAAAGCAGTTGCATTGGCTGCTTTTTTATATCTGGTTCTTCATTTTTTATTCTGAACAAATATTTTATTTCTTTTGTAAATAATAAACAATTTACTTGTTTTCGGAGTGTTTCTTTGCTTCTGCAATGAAAATTTTTGCTTATAAAGCATATTTTAAAACCAGGTATTGAATTGAAAATATCTAGGCCTTTCAGTTAAGTCAAACCTTAAATGGAACGTCCATTTAAATGAATTGAACACTAAATTATATTCTTTATGCTACGCTTTCAGAATTCTTTCAAATTCAGTCAGCCTTCATACTGCTTGTGTATATTTAGCGAATGTTCATTCCCGCCTGAGATATGTCA
Source organism: Gryllus longicercus (assembly GCA_038098605.1). Lineage (NCBI taxonomy): Eukaryota > Metazoa > Arthropoda > Insecta > Orthoptera > Gryllidae > Gryllus > Gryllus longicercus. Next base: position 1,112,151 of record JAZDUA010000294.1, on the reverse strand, counting down.
ATATTCTGGAAAAATACGTCTTATAGCTTCCAGACATTTAGATTACAAAAAGGAATTCTACAAATTATAAGCAAATCCAACCCACGTGATTCTTGTAAGCCGCGCTTTTTTTAATCACACCAAATATAAATCCACTTCAAAGAATGTTACCTGTTAATTGTGGGATTAATGTAGCTGATTCCAATGCTTCAGTCATTCTTGCAGAACCTTCCGATAAAAAAATTGTTAATATTATGTCAGTGAAGGGATTCAAAACCAAATGTGTGTTGTCTAAATGCACGAATATAATTGAAAGGGTCTTGGAGCACATTATAAAGACTGTGCTATTAATAGTTTTAATTTCGAAATTATAATTTTGTTGAATTTTTAAAAGATTACACGGAAATATACTCACGAAAACACGGAACTGCACTACAGAACAATTTCCTTTGGGGGCATCAGCAATGAAATCCTCATCCCTAAAATATGCACCGCATTTAACTCGGCATCGGATTCTTGCAAATTCTCTCCACTTTTACGGGATGAACGGTCTTGCCTCTGAGAAGGAAATTATGGTAAATGACTCCTTCCTCCTGGCTCGCCATGGATCGGGAGCACACACATAGTATACGACACGTGTTCACTCGGGTCACGGGAAGAGAACAACAGCCTGTCCAGGCCCGTCTCCATGCCAAAATCTTCGTCTTCCGCGGGGATTTCGATATCTTCGGTTGAACTCGGATGTGCTCGATTGCATTCGTGACCCTCGAATTTTCCTTTGCTGTCTAATATTCGCCTTTGTTTTCTAACACTGCCACCGCAGCGCATCCCGAAGGGCGGATCTACAATTAATCGTTACCGGGAACGTATGCCAGTACCGGCCAGTCGGCGATAAGCACCTGCACCTAGAATCACTTGTAGATGTAGTAGACTGAGGTAGTTGGTACTGTAACAGTGTGGGTGCTCTAAGAAGTATGAGGAGTGGGACGGGAGCGAGGCACGGAAGCTCTTGAGTCCCGTCTGGAATTTGTCAGATATGCTTTCCTTCTTTTCCGCATCACAACATTAGTATTGCATTCTCGTGTACGTGAGTAATGTACGTAGTATAGAGAAAAATATATAATTATTATCTCAGTGAAAGAAATCAAACCAAATGTGTGAGGTCTAAATGCACGAATGTAATTGAAAGGGTCTTTGAAAATTGATTTAGAGATTTCAACGAAATGCATGTTTTGGGGCATCCTGATACCGAAAAAATGTTTGCTTTTTCTTTTCAAAAATGGCGTCCGTCTGACTGTACATCTGTGAACAACACTAGGGCCGGAACTACAAGAATTACTTAAAAAAAGCTCAATTTTTTTAAAATTATTGGTGGGAATGGTACTAATGGTCCTGTGTAAAATGACGTAAACGCGTATTGATCTATTCATTTGATTATTTCAAAACTTAAACAATTGTTTTCTTTTTACATTAACTCACGTCCTTAATATTTACAGTATCGGCAACTTGTATACATTATTGCGTTTGTTAGTACTCGTGCTTTAAATAATGTCTCATAAATAGAGACCGTAGGTATTAAACGTCAAAATATGTAATGAAAACAGTAAGTATATGTAATAAATATATAAAATAGGATAAAATATGTAATAATAAAATACACTAATTATAAAACGAAGATTTACATAATACGAAATCATATTTATAAAAAAATACGAAAAAAAATTTAAAAAATAAATCAAACGTTTTTATAATGTTAATAATAATTTAAAAATAATTTGCTCTGTACAAACTTTTGCATGCTTTGCACTATAAAACTTAACCGTCAGTTTCAGTCAACCTTCATCTACTACTATGCAGTACGGTGTTTTAGCAGCCAGACTAGTAGCAATAGAAACCATCCTACGAACAGGCGATATCTACGAACTGCAAACAATCGCTGCAGCGTGCAGCATTCTCAGGAAAGAGTTGCACGTCGAAGATCGGCAAAGTTACTCGGAAATTGAGATTGAAGTTCACGAGACGCGGCATCTGTAATACTTTTAGTAACCGAAGGTGAAACTGATCTCCGTTACTGACACGCACTCCGGGCTACTGAGTAACTGATGCTGACGAGCAGGACTGTGACAACATACTACCGTGTCTTCATGTAGCTAACCTTGAGTAGACAGTACGCAGTAACGATGGAGGAAAGTGAGTTTTTAATAATGAGTCATAAAATTGAAGAAATTTGTTAGAATAAACAAATATTTTGAAAAAAATAGCAAAATATGTAATATTGTACTAAATATGTAAAAATTGCAACGAAATTTTTTGATATTGTGTTAGGACGGCGACAATTCGCCAAGATTAAAATTTTTAGATAGGTAAGTAGAAAGACAAAAAATACGTAATATAATTATAATACGGTTTCTATTAATTAATTTGATGATAATACGGTTTCTACACATAAAGTTCTTCAAAAACTCAAAAGAATTGTGAGAGATTGAGGTCTTGCTAGGGCCGGAATTGTGAGAGATTGGTTTCAGAAACACGTAAACGTTTGTTTCTTGAAAATTTTCAATTCAACGAAAATGTTCATGTATGACGAGGTCTTACATTTCTATAGTATTCTTAATGTCATGTTTCGGTTCTATCATGAGGGAATCGAAAAATTGAGAAAAATGTTAAAAAAATATCTGTAGGTGGCTGTGAATAGGGTGGCGTATAACAGATAATATAGCCCACAGCAAAGAAATAAAGAAATGAACTAGTCCGAGAAAGTCTGTGCCGTTTGGTTGCATCACTAGTTTATTTTATTTCACATATCACACTACTGGTGCTATAATTGGGGCAGACGTTCTCGTATCCTCTATAACCGAAGTATGGAACTGACTTTACCTTGAAAAATTGGGTTTCCAAATAATTCCAGTTTTTTTCCGGACAACAATTCCTGTGCTCCGTCGGATTTCGAAGTCCTGCACCTACTCACGAGGTCCGTAAAATTAGCATAGCAAAGTTTTTAAAAAAAAATTTGAAAATTAAGCTCGAAATTTGTCGCTTTTTTATTTACTAATTTGTTACGAATAGAAAGTGCCGCTGTTTATTTCACCCTGCTCTAAACAACTAAACATCACGTTAGGACATCACGTCCAGCCGCTGCGAAGGATTGGGGCTTGGAGCTGCTAAGAAGGGATTCTCACAGCCCTTGCTTTACGGGAGCGGGCGCCAACAAGCAGGCGTCATTGCTCCGAGCAGCCCATCCCCACGTTCAAAAATATTTTTGATATCCGCTGTCTTACACGTATACATACTGCCATTGATCGGGAAAAACTCTCAGAATTGTCATCACGCCCTCTCTGAGATTCGGACTAGGATGGTACCAAAGACAGCTTGTATTTATTTATTTTAATAAAAAAAAGTTAAAAACTGAGTAACGACTACGAGGAGATGGCCAAACTTGCGAGACTTAATTTGAAGTTATATTTATGACAAAAAATAAAACAAGTTGCCATTTCAGCATTTGCTCAAGGAACAGGGAAACTAGTAGAAAACCTGATCGGGATGGGGATCATTGTAGCTGAACTCCAATAATTGTTACAGCTGCTTTAGAATTATTCGGTCTAAATGGGAAATATTACACTACATGTCACTGTCAAAATTAATAATACTTTTGGATGCTCCTTATAGTCTCTAATTGTATAGAAATTGTTGTGCAGTAAAAATGATTTTACTGAGGACTAAAACTTTTGTATCGAATTTAATATCATCTGGCATAGTGTTGTAAAAATAATGTCTTAAATAGATAAGTTGCTTTTTTCGGTAATAAAATATTGGCTTTGAGTAGTAATGATTTGAGTTTAAGTAGCCTTGTTCTGAAATCTGCAGCGGTCGAGAGCGGACGCGCGTGATTCTGGAGAACAAGCATCGCAGTTATACGTAAGTAAAACGCAACGAGGCTTTTTCGACGTGTTTCTCCAATGTACTACAAGTCTACTAGAATATAGTAGTTTAGTTTTTAATCTTTCACTTTGTGGTGAATTCAGTAAAATGTTCCAGTTTCTTGAAATTACGAAGCACCAAATGAGAACGAGTAAGATATTGCATGGCAGAACATTTTAATATAGTGCTGGCGTATGTCAGGCGGCGTTTGTTCCTGTGTTTGCAACAGAAACGAATGAGAAAAACGAGACAGGCCACTCCAGTGAACGAACTATTTTCTTTAAAAAACCGCACAAACTGTGAGTTGTCAAAATCATGCACACCAAATTCGCGAGGGAAAGCGCCTGAACGGGTGTGAATTCGACGAAGATCTGAATGGAAGAGGAGGACCGGCTGGGGCAAAAGAACGAATATCCGAAGCTTCGTATGAATAAGACTACGGATGAGGCCTTTTGAGACGTAGAACGGCCGCCGACCTTGTCTGTTTGCAGCCAGCGGTGCGCCTTGGAGGAGCGTCGGCGTTGCTGTGAGCGATTCGACCTTTGCTGGGGGGGAGAAGGACGACAGCCGACGTCAACAGAACGTTCAGTAGATCTGAATTTGATTTTTTGTGCGTCGAGTAAAAACGCTAGGGAAGTGTTAATTTTGGAAGGGTATGTGCAAAGAACACTGCAGAATATTAAATCCGGAATTTTATGTAATATAAAAAACCTTCATTTTTGCTAACTAGGTTCGCTAACCGAGAAGTAATTGAGCTGATTTAGGACTGTATATCTTTTAAAAATAACACAGCTCTAAAATTAGAATAAGAACTTATTTAGAGGGGAATTTATGTAAATTTAGTGTAATTGTGAATTTTATGTTAAAGTGCAAGCAAGGCTTAATTAGAGGCCCGTTTATTGAATACAGTGTAATCGAGTCTTAAAATATTGCCTGTTATTTACGTACGGGATCCAATAAGGAAAGGTAGCAATAGAGGTACGTCCCAAGTGGTAGAAAATAATATTTTCTATTTCTCGCCTTTGAAGATGTATTGGGAATAATGTCAGTAGTGCTCGTTGTGAGCTTTCGCCTACAAATTTTTATTGTGCCAGAGAGGGGGAAGAAAGGTCCCCCGTCAAGAATAGATGGCCGATTAATACCGTACACGGCACCAGTTTTGACCGCCATGTTTCACGTTTGGAGTTTATATCTGGAGTTTAGGATGCCACCGGTTCATTTGGTTCACTGACCCGGTTCACCAAAGGTGAATCGAGTCACTGAACTGAATCCTATTTTACTATTCGCGTGTTGTAATGTTCACCATGCGATCGCAAGAATTATAATTTATATTTAACACTCACATGCTACTTAAACTCAAATCATTACTACTCAAAGCCAATATTTTATTACCGAAAAAGCAACTTATCTACTTAACACATTTTTACACGCTCTAGAATTCGCAGTATTTTTCACTAACACTTTTTACTTAAACTTTTTTAATTATAAAATCCCCATTTTAAGAATATAAAATCAAATCGTCTATTCTTTCAAACAAATAGTACATGTTAAAGATAGCAGTATTTTATTAGAAAAAAGAAGAAAATATCAACCTACATAATCGCTGAAATTATAGAATTTTAATAGTATTAAAAATACTATGGTAGTAAAATTAGTGTAACGTCTCTGCACGTATAACATGCTTATAACACAAAAAATATCAATGATTCATCAACGTATCACCAAATCTGCTTTTATCTAAAAAAATACACAATTTACTTTCTTTGAACTGAAGTTCAGTAAATTAATAAGGAGAGTCCTTTCACACAGACATTTTCACGCTATGACCATTCTCGCCTCTGACTCTACAAATCCGCTCATAACCATCTGTTCTATCCTTTCTTGCTAGGGTTGCCACCTCTCCGGTTTTAGACCGGAGACTCCGGTTTTTGAGCTTAATTTCCGGTCTCCGGTTTTTGAAAAATTATCTCCGTTTTTTTTCAATTTCAATACATTATACAATAAATAGATTTTTCAACTTTAAAGCTTTTTCTATTTCATCAGAAATCTGTCCTTTCGTTCTTCATTAGAAAGATAAAGAGCAGAACATGAAAATTGGTCTTGCGATTCTCGTGTTATCGCCATCCGCTGTCTCTTTCTTTCTACGAATATCAGACAGAGACAGTATCTAGCGATTATGCGAGAATCGCATCGCGCAACAGTTTCAAGAATAATCCCCCGGGAATGCTATTCGATATCTTCATTTTGAACAAGATCGAATTTTCGTTCGTTTTTTCTTTGAAAATTATTTCTTGGAAACATTAAGATAAAGGAACATTTGTGATTCCTGGGAACTGCACGTCATGAATTGCTTGTGCGAAAACTAAGAAAACGGTTTTCAATGATTGGAAACAGATATATATATATATATTCTAACACACCCACCTATCACACAAACTGTATACCTTCGTCACACAGCCGCATGCACTGTAGCGGGTTGATAAGATATTATGCTCGTGAAGCGAGCTTAAAATCTCGGGAGCAGGATCTTTAGGGTACGAGAAAGGTTTGAACCCTTGACACAATAAAATCACACAAATTGCACATTAACGAGCATATAATTTACCCAAAAAACTTTGTGGCATGAATTAATGACAAAGAGAAAATCAAGAATAGAATCACACTTTACAAAATAATCAAAAAAACACAAATAGAACCCTTCACAGCTCATTGAATGAATAAACACATAATTTTCTTCAATACTAATTCTCTGAAACAATTTCTCTAACCTACACTGGGAATTCCCTTTGAAAATTAATTATGTCTAAATTCAAGTTATCCTAGTTACATTTGTACATGAAACCAAATTCAGTTTACAATCTCTTGCTTTTAAAAGAAAAATATTACATGCGAAGTACAAAATGTGGCAAGTGCATTACTCTTAACTATAATTTAACGGTAACTGCTAACAGCAGAATAATAATTGTTCCAATAAAAAGTTTAAGGCAGGCAATAATGCATCAAAATCTCCTCCTGCAATGCTATAACTTGTTATCACCCGTGTCCTCAATTTACTGCACTTTCCTCTACTAGTCTTTTTCCTGCCGACGTGAACTTAACCTACTTTTCGATGGATTTGAATGTTACCTCGAAAAACGGCTGTTTCCTGCCGGGAAGGTCACACGCTGAATTCTGCACCGAGGTTGCGGGATTCCAGCGTCTGCGCCGTACGCCGTCTTCTTGTAGTCGGCCTCTTCTTCTCCCTCGGTTTCTTCTTCTCCTTTCGCTTTTCCTAACCGGCCTCTTCTTCTCCCTCGGCTGCTACCGACGACTCCGATTACACCCTCGTGGTGAACAAATGTCTCTTGCACTTCCGTGAATACTAGCACAAGTTCCTCGCTCGCTGCTACTTTTACTTTGTTAAATAATAAATTTCAATATTTTTGCACAACGGTTAACTTTACTTCCCGTGATGCTAATTGAGGAAATACTTTCCTAAATATTCAAATCTCGCGGACGACTAACTAGGACGTCTGTTCGACGCCGAAAACTCCTATCTAACAGTTGTTGCGGCGGCAAACAATATCTACGCTGCCGTCGACGAGCAGTGATGCAAATGCTGCTTACCCGACGAACGGCGACGATCTGAAGAGCTGCTGACTCGATGCGTGATGGCCAGGAAAGAGAGCTTCCGCTCGCGCGTCAGCGTATTTATTGTGAGATGCCTGGGGAAATTCTCCGTGGCGGGGGCATTTCTCTTACTTCAACCCTTCACCAAGAAAAACGTTTCTTGCAAGTTCGTCAAAATTAGTACAGGCAACGGATACCAGGCTGCGCGTTTAGGCGCTCTAATTTACTGCGCTTTCTATCCTCGCTGCCTGTGGGTGTTCATGCCGACGAAACGGTGGTGTTATGGGGTTGTATAATCCCATAACGCCACAATATATATATATATATATATATATATATATATATATGTATATATCCAACATTTCGTATCAAAGGCTGAATATTTAGATATGCAATAACAATTTGAAATAAATGTTAAAAACGAATAATAATACAGGTAAGTTTTACATACAAATTTGTTTTACATATCTCTATAACCTAAAAATAATTAATCATAATTCTTTTTTTAGAAATAACTGAAGTTAAGACTATATTTATTGAATGAAACAACATTTTAAGAAATTCCGAAAAGTTGTGTAATTGGTATATAAAAACGAATTAATAGAAAGGATGTTAAAACACTACATAATAGATAATTTAGTATAAAATGTTTAGCAAATATTCTTTCTTATTTATTTTTTTATTTATATTTGAATTACATAAATAGATGAAGTAAGTTAATTTATAAATTAACACTCTCACTCACATACACACTTTATTTAGCAATTAAATATTTTTTGCTGTTACATCAAGATAAATATTAACTTATAAAAAAAATATATTTGTCATAAAATATTCAAAACCTCATTTTAATGAAAAATCGTTCCTTCTATCTTTAGATTTTGGATGGATTCTAATAAGAAGCGAAAGTCAAGCCTAAAAGAATCTTCACCTTAAAAAAGAAAAAAGATAATTATTACTGTTCGTTTCAAGATAAATGGCTAACAGACTATTCTTGGTTAATAAAGGTCAACCAAACAGTAGGTAAATGCTCTTTATGCAGTTCTTCGTTCACTATTAGGCATGATGGCGTCAATGCTATTGAAGATCACGAAAAAACATTGAAACATAAAGCAGCAGTTAAGAGTATGAAAAGTAATCAAGTTTTAACTACATTTCTAACGAAAAAAGGAACCACCGAAGAATTAAATGTTGCTATAATAGAATTGGCACAAGTATTTCATGGTGTATCTCATCACCACAGTTACTTAAGTATGGACTGCGGTATGAAGATCAATTCAAAATTGTACTCGCATTCCAACCTTGGAAAGAAAGTGCATTGTGGAAAGACGAAAGCTGTGGCCCTAGTTGAAAATGTTCTTGCCCCGAAGTCTATTGAAATGGTACTGGCTGAAATGAATGCTGGAAAGGAATCTGCCGTTAATTTCTCAATCGCAACTGATGCTTCCAAGAAAGGAAATGTAAAACTTTTTCCAGTCGTTGTAAGATATTTCGATATAAATGTGGAAATCAAAGATCGCATAATTGAGTTTTATGAAGACAGTTTCGAAACTGCAGAAGCTATCACCACTCGGTTAACATCAACCTTGAAGAATTGCGGATTAAAATTAGAAGACGTTTTTTTCTAACATCTGCTTTATTTGCAATTTGTTCTACTCGAACATTCGGCAAATACAATTGTACATACATTATTGACATGTAAAGAAACCATACAATTCTGGTTCTTTCTAAAAATGGTTTTAAACTAATTGTCCAGTCCAGAGAGAGAGAGAAAAAAAAACAAGAACAACAATAAACAACATCACATTGAAATAACAAATGCGGATTAAAATTAGAAGACGTGAGTTCATTTTCTGCAGACAATGCACCAGTGAATTTCGGGATAAACAACTCTGTTTTCAAGAAACTTACTGATTTAAACACTAACATCATTAAAAGCAATTGTAACTGCCATGTAATTCACAACGCTGCGAGAAATGCGTGTAAATCACTGTCGTATGATCTTGAGAATTTCATATTAAAAGTTTATGCTGACTGCAAACAGTACGGGAAATGTAAGAAAATTAAAGGAATGCTTCAAGTATCTAGAAATGGAATACAATAATGTTTTAAGACACGTAGTAACAAGATGGCTGTCTTTATTTCACGCACTTGAACGCCTATTAGAATGTTGGCCCGCAGTTAAATTGTATTTTATAGAACAAGGTGAGGATGAAACGAATAAAGTAGTTTAAAATTTTGTTTGTGATCAAGAGGATGAACTTCAAGATGATTTGAGTCTTTACCGGAATGTTATTTGTATTTCATACATCATTTTATGTTCATCATGACAAAGCATTTTAGTCCTGGAAAAAATATCTGTCACTAGTTGTGAAGTTCATGATATAATGGTCAGCTTAAAAGGAAAATTGGAATGCAGACACAGGGATAACTTTTTTGGCAGCAAAGTTGCATCCGCTTTAAAAAACTTGGGCCCAGAGAAAATGGTAAAATTCGAAAAAGAAGCTTTACAAGTTTATGCGAAACCAATCGCTTATCTTGAAAAATGTTTGAAAAAAGTCCGTTTCAGTTCTTCTCTATCATCAATTTTAAAAAGGAACCATCGTACAATGATTTTATTGATTCTGCAAAGATTTTGGGTCTCCATATCGATGAAGATGCTTTATACGACGAAATTCAGCTACTCTCCAAAATAGTGCATGTAGTAGATCAATGATCTTGACGAGCCGACAGATAAAAAATGGGTGAAGGTGTTTGCATCAGGTGATAAAATATTTACAGAGTTGTCGAAACTTGTCGGAAAAATTTTATCTATCCCAGTAAGCAACACTCTTGTTGAGAGGATTTTTTCGATAATGTTTAATGTTTGGACCGATAATCGAAACAAATTAAATCTAAGCGTCGTAAAATCTGAGTTATTTGTAAAATTGAACTACGACTTGACTTGTGATCAATTCATAGATTTTCTTAAAAAACCTGAGCAAATATCTCTATAAAAAAAGCTCTGCGATAAAAAAGTATAGCTGGAAAAAAGTAGAATGTAAGCAAATTGTAACATTATTTTGAATAAATGTTAATTATTTATAGATCACTAGAAACCAAAGATATGTAAATATATATTAAAGAAATAAATAAAAGTCTGCGTCAATTTCTGTTTAGATTTCAGTAATTACCCCCCCCCCGGTCGCAGCGGTCACCGGATTTCTGGAATTGGCAAGGTGGCAACCCTATTTCTTGCATACATTACATAAACTTCGAGGCGCAAGCAAACCCACTTTTTGACACCACTAAATCACATTCAAACTTTCCCCTCGGCGCAAATCATAAATAAATTCTTAATTTATACCTTCCATCTCGGTAGACACACAAAACTATTAAAAGACAACTTGAAAGGCCAAAAAACACGCATATCCACGCCACCAAAACCTTAACAATTTTACAATTCATAAAATTATCAGGTAAATAATTTTGTCGTCATACTAACAACAAAATGTGTTATTAAGAGGCTGTTTAATTAGTAAATCAAGACTATATGTGTAATCCATTTCAACCAGCAAGCTAGTCTTAATTTTGTGATTTGAAAGAGTGTTCTGAAGTGTAATTTTAGATGTGAATTTAAATTTAAAATGTGTCGTCATGAAGAAAAAAATGTTTCGTAATAGCAAAATGTAAACCTTTATATGGCATAGTCAAATTGTGTATATATTTATGCTTTGAATCAATGCCAGCAAAATTATTCTCTAGTGATTGAAGTGAACCGCGCAACTATAACGTTGTGAATTACGAGAACTAGTGAACCGTTCAGTGAACCAAATGAACCGGTGGCACTATAAACTCCGTATCAACCAACGTCCCTGCAACCTGCTTACATCTACTTGCTGCGTACATGTAATTTACTCGTAATTTACACTCGTTATAGAAAGTTTCTTTCTCATCTTTGTCAACATCAGGATATACAGTTGTTCACTTGTAATCAGGCTGTGATAGTGATGGAAGAGATTCATATTTTGTCGGAAAGCATTATTAAAATAGAACCGGTAAACATTAAAATAGAAGCTGTAAGTCTAATGATACAGGTTTATGTGTTATTAACATTAAATCATTGAAACTCAATTCCATTTGTAAATATGTTCTAAGTGCTGCATTTGTTGAAGCTATGCATAATTCATAGTGATTGTTTTTCTGTTTCCTCTAGATTAAAGAAGAACCAATTGATGTGAATAAAGATAATTGCTGGAATGGTTTTGTGAGTAATATTCACATTAGTGGCATAATGTAATCAGTGTTGTTAGGTAAATGAAAATTCATTGATGATTTGATATATTGGGGTTTAGAAGAAGTATTCATTGTTATGTAAGTGCAGATTTTTCAGCATTGAAGAGTGCTGAGAGTGAGTGTGTTAGTTTTCAATGCTCAATACCTAGGTTGAATTCGTGATTGGGGCAGGAGAAAATTCTAGGTTTCACAGAAATGTCTTATTTGTTGTGCCGAAAGGAGAGCTGTGAATTTTAGGGTAAATCTGCGTAATGCTTTTGGATGGGGATTCTTGAGGAGCATTTGTAATTAATAGCTTGGTAAGGAAATCAGGTGCTATAACAGGTCCTGTATTATGTACCTTATTGCCTGTAAGTCATCTTCAAAATAATACTATTCGTGGGTGTGGAGATCTAAAAGAAAGAGGTGTTAACATCACTGGAAAGATGTAAGGATATTTGATTTTAAATGCCCTATGAACCATCTCGAAAGTGAAATTTCATTTTTTTTAAATTTCAAGATATTGAAAGGGAAGTTTTGCTTTTATGTTGTATTAAATTCAACTGCATTCATCTGTATATTAAAAAGGAGCTTGTAGAGAAAATATTCTTCAGTGTGTTCTTTCAGTGAAATTTCATCTAGCAGTTGTGTGTTTTGAATGATATTTGTAAAATCTACTACTGCAATGACTCTTCCTTTGCTATTAACCTCAATTTATTTTCAAATTCAGCCTAATTTGCAGATCTCTTGCAATAGCACATTCAAACACGAATTGTGTACCCAAATAACTTAAGATTATTACAACTCTTTTGAAAAAAATTAACAATGGAGATGCAAATCTTTCAATATGTTTTTGAATCCATCAATATTGGTCCAAAAACATTTAACAATATACACGCACAGTTTTCCTAACCATGTATTGATAATTACATAAATATACCTATGTATTTATAGTTACATAACAAGTTCACTGTATAAAAACATTGAATAGCGTGCAAATAACATGAAGTGAATCACGGGCTGAGTAGCCAATATAACCTATATCGCAATAAATTTTGTTACTATTTAAGGGTTAAAGATGTATTGAACACCTGCCCATGAAAACAATACAAATGTTACTATCTCCGTGAAATAATATACTATTTCTCCCATCTTCTTTTCTTACCCCGTGAAACAAAATTTAATTTTTGAACATTTTTCCTGTAGACCTATTGACATCGAAGCCACTCTTTCAGTGTTACCAAAATTCACTGTCCGAATGGTAATGTTTAAATAGCTTGTTGAAGCTTTGAGTACTCAAGGTAAGAATTGTTACAAGGAGTTTGCTGAGATTAATTAACTGTCCATGTGATTACAGCTGCCCATACCAATGTGAATGTGGCAAATCAAAGAAGTTTGGGAAGTGGAAGAGGGGCAGAGTGGAATGATGCAAGACTAATGTGGAGGACATGGGTTTGAGTGCAGGGTATGGTAGGGCATTGGTAACTCAATTATAGAATTCATTATTGTACTATATTAGATATTTGTGAATAAAACGCTGGGCATTACTAAGAGTACAATTTACATAAACTAGTGTAGTTCCTTTTATTCTTCGAAACACTAGTGGGTATAAAGATAAGCCGAGATCTTTATTATTTGCAGATGGATATGTATGTTTATTGTTACTGTTTCTAAAACTAAAGACTTTTTTATAATAAGCCTTATTTTTTGTTCGCATTAACTGCAAGGTCATTTTCCATCATTTATACAATACTTTACAGGTCATGATATAATTTTATAACCGCTAGAAATTTTAATTCAATATAAATACTAGATGTTTCCGTTAGTAAGTTAGAAAGACAATTTGAAATTGAATATGTCGTATGTAGCACTGAATACACTGAGCTTTCTATTGAGATATGATGAGTAGTTATTAGAATATTACACGAAATACAAAGTGGTGGAGGTTCTTTATTCAACAGATGTGAATGATTTGGCTATACCAAATGCGATGTTTCGCGAGACTAGTTTCTTCTTGTTGAAAGGTAAGTGGCATAATTATGAAAACTACTTGAGGAGGTGACAAGAATGAGTAAACCACGTTAGTGTTCCACTGGACCTTAATACGTGTATGGAGTTCTTTCCTTGTCGTCTTGTGAAACTGTTTTTTCTTGGAGAGGGAGTTATGTGCTTGGTTAGCAGCTGAATCCACCAGATAATGGTAGCTTGGAATCCTTTATGTGATGCTATCTTTATAAGAATAATGACTGTATTCTTATATGCCAAATCATTGTGTATACTGTTGACTCCAGAGATATTGGCGTTGACTCCCTAAGACACAGGTCCCGTTTCACTTACAATACAAATAAGCTTAAGAAGATTCGATCATGCTGAATCACCACCTGGTCTATAATGAACACAGTCCTAGAGATTAATTTTGTGTTGGATGTTATTAGGCTACTAAAAGGGCCTCCAGATTGTGGGATGTTGTTTCATCAGTGCTGTCTTTTATAATTCCTTCATTTTTATTTAGGACACTTTATTAATCAGTAAAGATGATACATTTAGAGTCTTCTTTTTCTTCGATGTATTAGAGTGCAGCAAGAATAGCATAAGTTTCACATTAGAAAATGGAGGATAAATTATGTAACAGAGTGAGAAGAATGTTTTCATTAATTTTTACTGTAAGGATGTACGAGTGTATGTATAGAGTTTAATGATTTTAATATAGATAAAGTAGCTGACTGGTATATTATAGAACCATAGTCCAGTTATGATTGTATTAATGCATTGTATGTGAGAAGAACAATTTTTACATTGGCGATCCAGGAAATAGATAAAAGAGATTTGATGATGTTCATTTATTTTAGACATTCTATTTTCAAGTGATGATGTGATATTTCCGTTTAATTTTTTGTCATAAAGCATTCTTAAAATTGTTATTTCCTTAAAATAATACAGACGAGATTTTATAGTGAGGTAGAGTTTTTCTTTTTATCGTTTTGAATGTATTGAAATTTTGAGTAAGATATTTTATATCCTGTTTCATGAGTCAAATCAATAAGTTTCTTGAGGGTTGATTGTGCAAGTTATTGAGTGGTGCAAATATTTTTGTCAACGACTGTTGTTGTGACGTCTTCTGCTAAAAAATCTACTTTTATGCGTCCAGGAACTTGCGAAGTTATGTTGTTGATTGTGATTAAAAACAATAATGTGCTGATAACAGGGCCTTGAAGGGCACTGTTTTGGATGTAGTATTAATTGTATTGTGCATGATTTAATTGAACATGTATTGAACTATTGAAAAAATTTGCTATAAATGTCAAGATATTCCCAATTAATCCCAATTGAAGTAATTTATTAATAATTCTATTTCTCCAAACCATGCCATAAGTCTTTTCCATATCAAGGCTTATAGCGAGTAGATGTTCATGATTAATGAAGGCATTACAGATACCCCTCTGAATGTTACCTAGGTGATCTGTAGTAGAGTGGCAATGTCCAAATCCACATTAAAGTGGAGAAATTTTGTTGTAAAGGTCTAAAAACTATGTAATTTTTTACATATATTTTTCACTAGTAGTTTTCATGAAGTATTAACTAAGTGAAATAGCCAATAAATGTCAGGAAGTTTAGGATTCTTATTGTTTTCAAGAATTGGGTATATGATTGATTCTCTCCAAGTGTTGGGAAAAGAACCAGTTAAGAGGAGATCATTAAATAAAGAAGTGATGTATTGTATTGCGGTTCGACGAAGTTGTCTTAGTAATATGTTGTAGTCATTATCTGGTCCAGGACTTAATGCACAGTTTATTCTGAATGTTGTTGATTACACAGGGTGAAATTGGAAGGTTTAATTCTGAATTATTGTTATAGCAGATATTTTTGCATGTTTTATGAATGAATATTTATTTAAATGGTTTGAACGAAGTTTATGAGTGAGGTATATAGTGCTCTTAATATTAGTGAGAGTTCATAATGACATAGAAGCTGACTAGATTGTGTCTCTCTTCACTTGGACATCATCTCCTATCTTGATATTGAGGTTAAGATGAATGTGGAAAGTGCAAGAAAAAGATTGAAAATGAGGACTTGGTGGGGTGTGAAGGTGTATGCTAAAAGTTGTTTCATCCAACATGTGCTAAGATTATGGCTCAGGAATTGAGAATAATAAAAAATAAAATAAGCAAATGAAATGGATTTGTGAAGAGTGTAATGAAGAATATGTTCACTTCATTAATACTTCACAAAAGAAAATAATGAATAAAATGATGGATACAATGAAGTCAATGATGAAAGAAGTGGTATCAAAAAAAATTGGGGAAATACTGAGGAGACACAGTTAGAAACCAAAATGAAACAGCGAAAGCACGCTATGTATATGCAGTAAAAGAGGCCAAAGAAGTTCTTATAGTAAAACCAAAGAAATTAAATCTGACAACTGAGGGAACAAAGAAAATATGTAAAGAAATGTTAAAACCTGTAGAGATAAAAGTAGAAATTGAAAATCTCAGAAAGATAAGAAATGGAGGTATTGCCATAACTTGCACAAGAAAGGAAGAAATTCTGAAAATAGATACAGAAGTCAAGGCAAAAATGGGAAATGAATATGTGGTAAATATTCCAAAATTGAAGAATCCAAAGCTGAGAGTTTATGAAATAGAAGTGGTAATGGATGAATTTGAGTTGATAACAGCCACAAGGAATTAAAATCCTGAAATAATTAAAGCAGACTGAGAGATCCAAGTGAGCATAAACAGGAAATTCAAAAACGCATATTTGGTTGTTTTAGAAGTACATACCCAGATATTCTATAGAATGATGATGAAGAGAAAATTAAATGGCAATATGGAATTTCCAGTTGTATGAACTGTTATTCCTTTGTTGCTTTTTCTGGATCCAACCTTCAATTCCTTAATTTAGTCTCTCTTCCCAGATAAACTTCAGATATAAATTGTGGTGCTGCTTTTTGAAAAGGCATTAAAAATGTTTTTACAAAATAAGACAATGATTCTGATCAACATATTATTGGAGTTTGTTGTGCTGTATATTATACATAACACAATCTCGAATGCTGCGGATGTTCAACCAGTAGACATTGAGAGCATCAATATCAAAATTTCAGTTTTAGGTTAGCATAGTGAAGAAAAAATTTAAAGACTTTTGCGATAAGCTTCATTGAGTATCAACTCATTTTTGGCAAGTGCTTGATGCTTGCCAGCGTGAGGCTTGCTTGCCAGCGTTAGAAAGGATTTGAAAGGATGTTTGAATGTTTGAAATAATGAAAGAAACCATTGAAGTCTTATTTTCTTTCGTTATACAAATGTCCCCTCGCAATTACATTTGTTTTTGGAAAGCACAGTGCAAAGTTATGGTTGATATTTCTGCATTTGCAGGCTGTAGTTTTCCTCAATGCAGTGAAAAGTGAGGAAGGAAATTGCAACACTTTCGAACTGCAGATGTATTTGATCATTTGGAAATCCAATTCAAAGTCCAGTTGCAATATTAGTAACTGCGTATCATGATAAAAAAGTATATTCAGCAGTTAAAGGAAGATTAGCATTTTTAAATCTTCCTTGGTTTTACTCATACATTTTTATTCTAACTGTCTAGAATATGTAGAAATTTGATTGTCATGTATCATTGTCTTGCAAATGTTATATTTTTATGTTAATTATAATATATTGATGATTTCTTTTCTGGTCATTAATGAAAATTATTTTAATTTTATGTAAAGTAAGAAGGTATACGACGAAGACAAAATTAATCTGTGAACTAATAAAAATGCAAATTCGGTTGCTAGGTGTGTCGTAATTTGAAGTAATTTAAAAGCAAGCATATTCCAATTAATTCATGTAAAAAATGTACCTAATACGCTTTGGCTTTACTGGGTGCTGATTCTCCATGGTGAAAGTTTCACCAGTACATGGAAAAAGTCTCTGAAAAGATTGAAGTGAGCATAGGAACTGTGAAAACAAAGCTGTTTGTGAAACATATTTTATGTAATGCATGTTTTGAATTCTTAAACTATATTTGGAAGCAATGCAAGCTTTAAAAATATATTTTATGTGGAAAAGTCGGTCCCGACAAAATCCAAAATTATCGATAAACAAGATTCATTTTTATAAATTACACAGCAGATTTGGTCTGTTAAGTATTTAATTGCATCCTCAGTACTTTTACTTTTCTGGAAAGCAGCATCATCATCATCGACAGCAAGGATTAGACCTTTTGATCTGTTCCGTCTCAGAATTGTTCATGCCATCTCTTCAAGGGACATCCTATACTTCTTTTTCATTTAGGTTCATATTGAAGAATAATTTTACACTTTCTATGTTCTGGCTTTCTCAGGACATGACCTTTCCAGTTTTCTCGATATTTCTTTATGGTATCTATAACACGCTTAATATATTAGGTCTTCTCTGATATCTACACTTTTTTTGTGGTCTAATAGTGAATATCCTGCAACAAAACGAAGAAATCTCATTTCTGCATATTCAATTCGGCACATCTGATCTGATATTAATGTCCATCTCTCACTTCCATAAAGTAGTAATGGCAAAGCAACAACTTTGTAAAATCTGAGAAGAGTTTCTTTTTGCGCATTATGCTGTAGAGTTCGCTTTAGCGTTCCACAGAAATATGTGAGTTTGTTCAGCTTTATTTCCATATCCCTTGATTTTATATAATTAAAATGATATCCAAGATATTTAAATTCATTAACTTGTTTAATTATTTGGTCATATATAACTTAATTTGCTCTTAAAGATTCTAGTCCTTTAAATGCCATCACTTTTGTTTTACTTGGTGAGATTCTCATCCCATATTCATTAGCAACCCGACTTAACTTGTGGACTGTTATTTGAATTTCATATTCAGATTTTCCTATGATAAGCTGGTCGTCGGCAAAAAGTAATGTTGGGATCTCAACATTATTAGTCTTAAAAACATCATTTAAAGTCTTCAACCATTTTTTGATGATCACGACCATGTATATATTAAAAAGCGTTGGCGAGAGAGGGCATCTCTGTCTTACTCTCTGTTTTATATACGCTGATTCTTTTCCTTTTCTTAGAATTCGGATCATGGTTTTATTATTTCTGTATAAAGATTGAATTGCTGTAAAAAGATGGCAAGGGAGTCCAATATTCTTCAGTGTTTTCTATAATAATCTTCTTTTAAGGCTATCAAATGCTTTTACGTAGTCAATAAAGATATAGTATGTCAGTAGTTTAAATTCCCTTCGCTTTTAAGTAAGTTGTGTCAGTACAAAAATACAGTCTGAGCATGATCTACCTTTTCTGAAACCATGTTGTCTTTCAGATATTTGAGTTTCAACAATAGGCACTAATCTTTGATTGATAATTTTTGCATAGATTTTATAACAGGAATTTAGAAGACTTATACCTCTATAATTTGAACATTCAGATTTGTCACCTTTTTTATATAGTGGGTAAATTAGGGCTTCATTCCATTCTTCAGGCACATATCCAGTGGACGAGCAGATATTAATAATGTTAAGAAGTCTCTGCGTAAATTGATATGATGCATATCTAATCAATTCCATGTTTATATTATCAGTACCAGGTGACTTTTTAATTTTTGGTTGTGTTAATGGCTGCTTTCAACTCATCCATAGAGATCAGATCAATAGAATTACATGTATATTTTTGATTCCTCTCTCTTCTTCTTCATCTTCAGAGGTCCATAGCGATTTAAAGTAATTTAACCATTTAGTTTCTGCAATAATATTTCATTGAACTTTATCTCTTTCTTGATTATTTAAATATTTTATAATTTTATATGCCTTACTTTGGTTTCCAAATATGTCATGTTCAATTTCGCTAACATATCATTTCCAACTTCCTCGTTTAAGCTTACGGACTTCTCTTTTAACTAAAGCAGATTTTCTTTTATATTCCATTCTATGATTCATATTCTAAGAAGATGAGAGGACTTTAAATTCGCTTCTTTTTTTTTTTTAGTTGTGGGATATTATCATTCCAAAACCTTAGCCCTTGTTTTGAGAATTTATTTTACCTTGACCCTATTGCTTCTGCGGCTGCCTGTGTTATAATTTCTTTAATGTTTTTGATGTTCTTCATTTATATTGTTAGTTACAGAGTTAATAAGATTTTTCTCGTTGATTCTAGTGCTAGGTAGTAGTCTGGTATAAAAGTCCTATGCTCTAATCTTGTAAAAGGTGAACTTAAAGTGTTTCTATTTCTGGTTTGGCTTTTAAGATGGTTTTTCTTCTATCTCTTTGGGAATATTATGTTCCCAAAGAGATGGAAGAAAACCGTCTTAAAAAAGTCTTACTTTTCTGGAAAGCAAACAGAAAATTATTATTATGTGGGTGTGAGTTCAATCATTATTTTTCTTGGTCACCTTTTCAAAGTAATTGAAAATTCGAAATTAAGAAAATCGGTGTGTAAATTGTGGCTTCCCCCCTCTCTCGTGGGTTATATATTTAGAACACTTCGGAATTTTTAAAAAGGTAATGCGTTACCCATCCATCATGCATTTATTAACAAATACAAAACACAATGTTTGTTCGTTGGTTTGTCCATAATGCGCTGCCGTACCGTTCATCCAATTGTGATAATATTGTCTACTTATTGCTTTCTCGTGTGGGAAGAATATAGCCATTGTACGATGGGAATGTGCTTAAGACGGCGCACGGAGACGGGCTATGATAATAAATGAATGCTGACTCAAGCGCTTCTGAACAGGGCATTCTACGCAATGGCGCTCAACGCAACACGCCACACACTGAAGTGCGAGTATTAAGAGCGACTTCTTTGCATATTCCGCCCCTGCTATTACGAAAGTGTGCCCAGGAGAGTCGGCGACAGAGAGGGACAGGGACGGGGGAAGGAGAACGAGAGAGAAGGCGGGCAGGACATCGTCGGCCTGGTCTCGCTAGTTAACAATGAAAGATAATGGCCTCATTATATAATTTGCAGCAATTTTAATCAATGCAATAGGAATGTGATCAACCTCTCCAGGCTTTTAAGAATTTGTTATTAATGACAAACAATAATTCTTCATTGGAGTTGCAAAAATAGAGTCCTTTGGAGTTCCGTCTGAAGTATCTTTGACTATCATCGCGTGATGAAATTTTCGGCCATTTTTTGACCCAATTTTTACAAAGAATTCATTAATATGATATACAATTGATTTATTAGTATGCAATATAGTATTTCAATGATCAAACAAAATATTTAAAGTGGATAGTTTCTCACATATGTTTTATGCAAGATATTGTTTAATCCTAAACGAAATTTACATTTGATTTAAAATTGGTTGCTGATTTTCACCACTAACTTTGTTTTGTACAGGAGGAGTTGCAGCCTCCAATTGCTGTGTTCATTGGGCCACCAGTGAAGCAAGAAACATCATGTACTCACGAAGAAGAGGTAAGAATAACAGGTTACATTCGCACTTCGACGTCTTGAATTCTGTGTGGTTTCTGGTCCATTCTCTGCATTCATTCCCATTGCTCTTACGATTGTAAGTGTAGAAGACTATTGCCATGTGTAATGTTTCTAGAGCATGTGCCTGTCATCGGAAGAATTTGTGAGGTCTTTATTTCGTTCCTGCCAGTTCACATCCTCGACGTTAATATTGTTATATTGTTATATATATATATATATATATATATATATATATATATATATATTGTAATATACGCGATATAAGCAACTTAACTAGCCCCACATTGGGACCAGCCAAATGTAATATAAGCGGGGGAGGGCGCCAGGTTCAGCTCCTGAAATGTGGCTGGATGGAAGTGTTGGGAGGTCATGAATTATCACACTGAGTCATTCTATAACAAATAGTGGTTTATTCCTGGCACCATGAGCTGCCAGGGAAGTTACAGGTCGCAAAGGGCGACGCAAGTTTCTTATTATTTCTATTATGTGAGCTAATTTCCCTAATTACTAATAGGCTAATTCCCTTAAGGCTAACATATTAGGCTTAATCTCTAATGACACATGCAATCCACCATCTATGATCTGCAGGGCCTGAGCGCGGCCACTATTAATTTCTCGCCGTAAAATTGTCCTGCGAGGCAGCTTCACCTCGTAGCTTTCACCGCGGGCTGTGTTGAATCCCAGGCTGGTCACGCTGCACCCTCGGACGTAACCTCGCTGCCGCCTTATTGTCCCGGGTCGGCCGGGGGGCTCCCGAAGGCTGCGGACTTCCTTCTCAGCTGGTAGCGGGCAGTGTCAGGTCGCCGGCTCGAGCTGGCTCAGTCGGTCGAGGAGCCACGGGCGCTGGCGTAATACGATGTGGGCTATCAATGGGCCCGGCGTAAAAGGCGGCGAAGGCCGACGGGCCTATGCGGAAATAGCGCGGGATCCTGTGATCTCCGCCCGAGTTTCCTCCGCGACAAGTCCACTAGTCGCGTTCAAATTAAATAAACTTTACTCTGGGAAAGTCTTTCCCTACTCGCGTCCCGATCGTGATTGTCTCTACTCCGGCAAAGTCTTTCCCAACTCGCGCCCCGATCGTGATTAACTTTCCTCTGTGAACATCTTTCCCTAGCCGCGTTCTGATCGTAAGTAACTTTTCTCTCTGCATCTAGTGTTAAAGAAAACTCTCTTCCCCCCTCCCAAAATGTTCCTAACTCTGTAAGTTTACCCCTTCCCTCATAGCGAAGCTTCCCATTGGCTGAGGGTAACTGCGTTTCAGCATTCTAATTTACCAATCGTGTTGCAGTTTTCTTGTAATTTTTCCAAAGATCGCTCTTTTTCTAACTCCGGCTTCTCTCCTCTCTCTCACTTCCTCTGTCAACGGTTCCAGAAGCTTCTTGCAGCTGTCTGGACACGTGTTCATGCAGGAGCGCATTTTCAAGGGCCATAAACGGTCGGCAAAGGCTAATCGGCAGCCTGCTATGGTTAAATTTCTAAATAGCCCAGGTGGGGATCTGGGTGCCTTACCCGAGGCGCGTGCCAAACGAGTGCGGGGGCGGGCATTGTTCGAAGGGGGGTCGGTTGACGGCTGAAAAAGGTCTCGTTCACGAAGCTTCATAAAAGTGTCTTTTTCCTAATCGACACCCGTGTCAACCCCTTTGGGACTCCGTGTTCCTTCCCTGGTCGCGCGGCGGAAGAAAGGACGCGGGGGCGGGTATCGTTCGATAGGGTTCTGGCCGCCTGCTAGAATGGTTTTTTATGAGGGGTAATAAACGGGTCCGCCTCTGAAAAGGGCCTGAGTGCGGTCGGGACAAGTTCTGCTGCGTGACAGAGGGCCTTCGCGACAAAGGCAGTGTCTCTCGACCCACTTCTGCCTCGACGGGAGCTATCATTAGATGTAATAATTATGCTGTTATCGGCGACGCCACAATAAAATTATTCTAATGTGATTGGTGACGCCACAATATATATATATATATATATATATATATATATATATATATATATATATATTGTTCACAGTTATTATTGTTATAGGCAAACGACTCATTGCAGAGCATGCCATTTTATAGTTTGTGTGGCTAAGGGCTTAGTATAGAGCTATGCGTATTCCTTGTATTTTAACATTCTTGGTGCATCTATTACGTCGAATTACATCCATGCGACGTTCTGGTATGTCACTGTATCATTTAAAACGCATTTACTCCAGAATGCAATACTGTGAACAAATCGCCGCTAACACGTATAAATATCAACGACAAGAGACAGTCATACACATGTATGTTCTTTGGCTGTGGTTTAGGCCTACCAGCAGCGTCCCAGACTTGCGGCCATGGGTTAAGGCTGAAAGTCCCGACACTAGTACAATTTGTGGCCACCACGTGGAAACACCAAAATAAGTTAAATTTACTTTACCGATAACGTCTGATCACATGTTCCGATTTTCGATGTTTAAACGAAATTTGACGCTTTTTTAAAATAGAATTTACGCTACTAAGCCCTTTCCCAAAAGTCGAGCAAAAGCTCCAATTTGAAATTAGTTTTCAAACTTCCGAGAAAAATTGAAAATAATGTGGGCTTATAGCGCGATGGCGACATTATCTTTGAATCCAACGCCATGACAATTATGTAAATCGGACGAATAGGAGCGTCGTAAAGTGAAATTTAGGATAACACCTCGCCCCCCTTCCCCTTCTGCCCCGTTGCGTCACCCACCCGTTTGTTGTGGGCCCTCTCTCGGCGCGGGGGCACGAGCAGGCCACGCAGCGTGCGGCGAGCCCCGGCGATGGAGGCGGGACTTGCGGGATAGGCAAGCCAGACAGTCGGTTTATGATTTCGTCACTTTGCAACTCAATCTATTTTTCCACAGATACCAAATTAGAGAAGCTATACTACTATTACAGATCGAGGTAAACAGTCTGTAATAGTAGTATATAAGTATCTTTTTCACATATTTCCGTCTTCCTTCGAATACGATCTTAAAATGGTTTGAGGCATTACTCAAAATATCGATTCCGATTTGGAACTGGTTTTAAAATAAACTGAACTAATTTTGTAAATATCACCATTATTCCATCTCCTCACATTTTATTTTAGATATATTTTACTTCTCGTTATCATTCCACCTTGCTTTAAAATCATCCGTTGTCACATACCGGAAAGAATGAGCTGAGTATTCGCACGAGCTCTTTTATCCTACAACTCGATTTTTGATCTCAAAACGTTTACCTGCTTTAAAGGGTTCATCTGGCGAATCTCTAAATATACAATATACAAATACATTTATTATTTACAAAAATAAATGTATACAAAAATATACCCCCACCTCCCGAAAAGTAATCGGCTGGGTCCGCTCCTGCTGTGACACCTCTCCTAACTTAAGTGGAAGGTAATAACATAGACCATCGTACGTCATCGGAAGCGACCGCAGATCCTGCCCAGATCTGGCGTCTCCCACGGCAACGCTTCAGGGAGAGAGGCGAAACGATGAGAGGGAGACTTGAATTTTCATGACACGAGCTACAATGACTGGTAAGTTTTATCTCGTAAGCTAAAAGGAAATTATAATTTTGAATTTCTTGGTACGTTTTATGCACGTAGCCGCAGTTATCTGCAGTGTAATTATTATAATAATAATTATTATTATTTACATTTATTCAAAAGTACCGAATGAAGGGTAGACCTGTGAGATCGGAGTCGGTAGGACAGACATGCAATACTTTCCCAATCTCTGTTGTACAGACTAACAGGCAGATACAAGAGAGAGAACACAAAGCTTTTATGACTGACCAACGAAATTCTAAAAGTTTGTACATCTTATGTTTGTAACATGAAAAAAGTAAATTATGAAAAATGAGTGGTTGTCTCTGCGACTTATTGCACTGACGAGTTCTGCAGTATTCGAATTATGTTTTTGATGGATCACTCACTGTCTCTTGTTTTCCATTTTCCAAGTCATGAGATTGGAAGGCAACAATCTCCTTTTCGTCTTTCGAAATGACGGCAGAGATTTTTTTGTTTGTGGTGTTTTAAGCGATTCTGATGCAAAAGCTACGTTGGAATTCTGATTTTCGTAGTGATTACTGGAGGATATAAAATATTATTGAAAGAAATGTTTACAAACTCAATTCAATGGCCATTATATTGAATTATATTGCAGTATACTCCTCTCTTAATCGAAGATTTGAGTAACTGAGATTGTACAATCTAAAAGCTACTTTCACACTTTGCGGTCTCAACAAATTACTTTTGACGTTGAAAACCTAAAAAGTGTTCACACTAGTGCAACGATTTTTGACGCCATATCTTTCGCAAGGCAGCAATTTGACAATAATCTCTCTTGAATAGTGAGGGAAATTCAATTGCATTGCACAAATAAATATATTTCCTAAACTTTAATAAACCACATATTTAAATATTACTGTCATTTGTCATACGAGGTTGAACTAAAGAATTCGCGAAGACCTTCAGTGTAAGTATTCGGCATATTGACGTGTTTTGCAATTTGCCGCCTACGCGAGCAGTCGTGGAAATAGTTTATCTGCTTTGACAACATTGTATGAGGTTCAATATCACTTCATCTGATGTAGTGTTTTTTGTTCTGAGAAGACATGAACTCAATGAGTAACATGTTGTTTCCTTGTTGTTTGTAACAAGTGTATAGCGTATTCATTTTAATTTGGTTTCTGACTTTTGGCGAGACGGTATAGCTTCTGTTCGTAGTAAAGGCCAAACAATACACAGTTAAGCTGGGGAAATTATACGTCTCGTTATTAAGAAATGTGACGAAGAAAATAATTCGGGCGTTCTTCATCATACGCATCATACGCATCATACGCATCAAAGATCTTAGAGCAAGGTGGAATGATAACAAGACCTTAGAAGTAAAATATCTCTAACATAAGATGTGAGGAGATGGAATAATGGTGATATTTACGAAATTAGTTCCTTTTTAAAAAAAATCAGTGCCAAATCGGAATCGATATTTTGAGTATTGCCTCAAACAATTTTAAGATCGTATTTGAAGGAAGACGGAAATATGTGAAAAAGATAGTTATGTACTACTATTAGAGACCGTTTACGTTAAATAAATTTTCTCGTTGAGTTTAGTGCTAGGTAGTAGTCTGGTATAAAAGTCTTATGCTCTAATCTTGTAAAAGGTGAACTTCAAATGTTTATATTTCTGGTTTGGCTTTTAAGATGATTTTTCTTCCATCGCTTTGACAATATTATGTTTCCAAGAGTTGGAAGAAAACCGTTTTTAAAAAAAGTCTTACTTTTCTGGAAAGCAAACAGAGGAAATTATTCATTATTTTGTGGGTGTGAGTTCAATCATTATCTTTCTTGATCACCTTTTCAAAAGTAATTGAAAATTCGAAATTAAGAAAATCGGTGTGTAATTCGTGGCTTCTTCCCTGTCCCGTGGGTTATATATTTAGAACACTTCGGAATTTTAAAAAGGTAATGCATTACCCATCCATCATGCATTTATTAACAAAGATAAAAAACAATGTTGGTTCGTTGGTTTGTCCATAAGGCGCTGCCGTACCGTTCATCCGAATGTGATAAAACTTTGTCTACTTATTGCTTGCTCGTGTGGGAAGAATATAGGCATTGTACGATGGGAATGTGCTTAAGACGGCGCACGTAGACGGGCGATGATAATAAATGAATGCTGATTCAAGCTCCTCTGAACAGGGCATTCTACGCAATGGCGCTCAACGCAACACGCCACACCCTGAAGTGCGAGTATTCAGAGCGACTTGCATATTCCGCCCCTGCTATTACGAAAGTTCCCAGGAGAGCCGGTGACAGAGGGGGACAGGGACGGGGGAAGGAGAACGAGAGAGAAGGCGGGCAGGACAACGTCGGCCTGGTCTCGCTAGTTAACAATGAAAGATAATGGCCTCGTTATATAATCTGCAGCAATTTTAATCAATGCAATAGGAATGTTATGAACCTCTCCAGGCTTTTAAGACTTTGTTATTAATGACATTAATTCTTCATTGGAGTTGCTAAAATAGAATCCATTGGAGTTCCGTCTAAAGTATCTTTGACTATCATTGCGTGATGCAATTTTCGGCCATTTTTTGACCCAATTTTTACAAAGAATTCATTAATATTATATACAGTTGATTTATTAGTATGCAATATAGTATTTCAATTATCAAACAAAATATTTTAAATGATAGTTTCTCACATATGTTTTATGCACGTTTTCGTTTAATCCTAAACGAAATTCCACATTTGATTTAAGATTGGTTGCTGATTTATCACCACTAACTTTGTTTTGTACAGGAGGAGTTGCAGCCTCCAATTGCTGTGTTCATTGGGCCACCAGTGAAGCAAGAAACATCATGTACTCACGAAGAAGCGGTAAGAATAACAGGTTACATTCGCATTTCGACGTCGTGAATACTGTGTGGTTTCTGGTCCATTCTCTGCACTCATTCCCATTGCACTTAACGATTGTAAGTGTAGAAGACTATTGCCATGTGTATCGTTTCTAGAGCATGTGCCTGTCATTGGAAGAATTTGTGAACTCTTTATTTCGTTCTTGCCAGTTCACATCCTCCACATTAAGTGGCATTCACAGTTATTTTTGTTATAAGCAAACGTGTCATTGCAGAGCATACCATTTCATAGTTTGTGTGGGTAAGGGCTTAGTATAGAGCTCTGCGTATTCCTTGTATTTTAACATTCTCGGTGCATCTATTACGTCGAATTATATCCGTGCGACATTCTGGTATGTCACAGTATCATTTAAAACGCATTTACTCAATAATGCAACACAGTGAACAAATCCCTGCTAATACGTATAAATATTAACGACGAGAGAGTCGTTGTGGAAAAGAATGTGGAAATATGTATGTTCTTTGGCTGTGGTTAAGGCCTACGAGAGGCGTCCCAGCCTTGCGGCCATGGGTTAAGGCTAAATGTACCGACACTAGTACAATTTGTGGCCACCACGTGGCAGCACCAAAATAAGTAAAATTTACTTCATAGATAACGTCTGAACCAATGGTCCGATTTTCGATCTGTAAACGGCATTTGACGCTTTTTTAAAATAGAATTTACGCTACGATGCCCTTTTTCCAAAAAGTTAGCAAAAATTCGAATTTGAAATTAGTTCTCGAACTTCCGAGAAAAAATTCAAAAATGTGGGCTTATAGCGCGATGGCGACATGCTTGCTGAATCCAACGCCGTGACAATCACGCAAATCGAACGAATAGGAGCGTCGTAAAGTGAAATTTACGAAAACATCTCGAACCCCCCCTTCCCCTTCTGCGCCATTGCGTCACCCGCCCGTTTGTTGTTGGCCCTCTGTCAGCGCGGCGGCGCGGCCAGGCCCGACGGAGGAGGCGAGACTTGCGGGACACGCAAGCCACACACTCGGTTTATGCGTTCGTCACTTTGCATCTCAATCTATTTTTCCACGGATATCAAACTAGAGATTTTAGACTATCTTTTTCACATATTTCTGTCTTCCTTCGAATACCATCTTAAAATTGTTTGAGGCATTACTCAAAATATCGATTCCGAATTGGAACTATTTTTTTTAAAAAAAGGAACTAATTGTGTAAATAACAGAATTATTTCATCTCCTCACATCTTATTTTAGATATTTTTCTTCTAAAGTCTTCTGTTATCACACAACCTTGCTCTAAGATCTTCCGTTGTCGAATACTGAAAAAATGAGCGGAGCACGAGCTCTTATCCTACAACTCGATTTTTGATCTCAAAACGACGTTTACCTGCTTTAATCGGTTCATTTGGTGATTCTCTAAATAATATACAATATAATAACAAATTCATTTATTATTTACAAAAGTACATGTATACAAAAAATACCCCCACCTCCCGAAAAATAATCGGCTGGATCCGCTCCTGCTGTGACACTTCTCCTAACTCCGTAAGCGGAAGGCAATAACATAGACCCACGTAAGTCATCGGAAGCGACCGCAGATCCAGCACACTTCTGGCGTCTCCCACGGTAAGGATTCAGGGAGAGACGCGAAACGATGAGAGGGAGACGAAATTTCATGCCGCGAGGTACAATTACTGGTAACATTGGGGAAAGTTTTATCTCGTTAACTAAAAGTAAATTATAATTTTGACTTTCTTGGTACTTTTTAAGCATGTAGCCGCAGTTATCTACAGTGTAATTATTATTATAATAATTATTATTATTTCTATTTACATTTATTCAAAAGTACCGAAAGCAAGGGTTGACCTGTGAGATCGGAGTCGGTAGGACAGACATGCAATACTTTCACAATCTCTGTTGTACAGATTAACAGGCAGATACAAGAGAGAGAACACAAAACTTTTGTGACTGACCAACGAAATTCTAAAAGTTTGTACATCTTATGTTTGTAACATGATAAAAGTAAATTATGAAAAATGAGTGGTTGTCTCTGCGACTTACTGCACTGACGTCTTCTGCAGTTTTCAAATTTTGTTTTTGATGGATCACTCACCGTCTCTTGTTTTCCATTTTCCAAGTCATGAGATTAGAAGGCAACAATCTCCTTTTCGTTTTTCGAGATGACGGCAGAGATTTTTTTTGTTGGTGGTTTTGTAAGCGATTCTGATGCAAAAGCAACGTTGGAATTCTGATTTTCGTAGTTATTATTGGAGGATCTAAAATAGTATTGAAAAAAAAATGTTTACAAACACTCAATTTATTGGCCATTTTGTACATGAATTATAGTGGAGTATACTCCTCTATAAATCGAAGTTTTTAGTACCTGAGATAGTACAATCTAAAAGTCACTTTCACACTTTGCGATCTCAACAAATTACTTCTGACGTTGAAAACCTGAAAAGTGTTCTCACTAGTGTAACGATTTTTGACGCCTTATCTTTCGCAAGGCGGCAATTTGACAATCTCTCTTGAATAGTGAGGGAAATTCAATTACATTGCACAAATAAATATGTTTCCAAAACTTTACGAAACCACATATTTAAACATTACTGTCATCTGTCGTACATAAGAGGTTGAACTAAAGAATTCGCGAAGACCTACAGTGTAAGTATTCGGCATATTGACGTGTTTTGCAATTTGCCGCCTATGCGAGCAGTCGAGGAAATAGTATATCTGCTTTGACAACATTGTATGAGGTTCAATATCACTTCATCTGATATAGAATGTTTCTTGTTCTTAGAAGACATGAACTCAATGAGTGACATGTTGTTTGCTTCTTGTTCGTAACACAAGTGTATAGCGTATTCATTTTAATTTGGTTTCTGACTTTTGGTGGGACGGTATAGCTTATGTTCGTAGTGAAGGCCAAACAATACACAGTTAAGCTGGGGAAATTATAGTCTAGTTATTAAGAAATGTGACGAAGAAAATAATTCGGGCGTTCTTCATCACACGCTCCATAACAGCAATTTTCGGGTATTAAATTGTACTGAAGTGTCTTTTCGAACTGTGATATTAATTAAAAAAGGATTTGAAGCAGGCGGGGCAGCCTTGAGTACTCCCGTAAGAAAAGGCCATATTGTGAAGATAAAAAAATTCCACATTGATGGTATTGCTTATTTGTTTTCCTTATTTTCGTATGATGTTTTCATTTTTTTCTATGTACACTTGGCGTAATATATTTGGGACAGCTAGCAGTTGCAGATTAGGCGGGGGGAGGGAGGGCAGATTCCAAGAACACAGAGCGCATTTCTCAGCCTCGCAATCAAGCCAGCTCCCGACTATAAGAATGAGGTGGTTCGTGAATGAACGCAGTAGACACGTGGACGTGGAGACACGAGGAAGTGTAGAGCGGAGAAGGGCACCAAGTAAGCGAGCCAATCTGTGAACTTGGTGTGAACATTCACCACGTTGTCTATTTGCGAACCACTGTCCCAGTGCAATATCGGACTTGGAAATCCCTGGCCCCCTCCCCCACGGCCACTTTACCCGAGTCCAGGCTCGTTCGTGCCCTAGTCCTTTGCGGCAGGTGGCGATGAAAGACCAACCGCCCGATGCATTCGACAATCGACAGAGTGAATCAGACCCTCAGAGAAAATTCAAGATTTTCTCCGTGAAATATAAAGAAGTTTCACAAAATCTTGGAAACACAGACATCGAAGTGAAGATTCGATGGATTATAGTACGATATAAGCAACGGAGTCCTTATATTCCTTTCTTTTCAAACATTATATTTCTCTGCAAAGAAAGCAAATGACCAGACGAAAGTCAGAAAACTCTAAGGGGATTCCAGCCCAGACCAAGACAAGATAAAGAAAAGTTTATTCAAGAAAAAAAGCGAAGAAGTGGAAGAAAATAACAACAAATAGAGATCTTAAGGTATTTTCCAGGTCATCCGAAATATGACCACGGAGTTTAAACCAACAATGGCGAATGTTAAGAACGAGAACGACAAAATAAATACAACAAAAGAAGAGATCACGAAAAGATGGGAAGAATACGAAGAAGTTATATAATAAGGACTTACAATTAGATTAGTGTATAAATATAGATGATTACGAATAAGAACCTGAGATGGAAGAAATGAATTGGGCGACAAAACAACTGAAAAATGGGAAGTCCCCGGCTGTAGATAATATTCCAATCGAACTATTCAAAGATACAGGAGAAGAAATCTTGGCGAAACTGACACAATTATGCAATGTGATCTGGAAAAGAGAAGAGTGACCAACAGATCTGCAAGGCACTATACTTTTTCTATTACAGAAGAAAGGAGACAGTCTAGATTGTGCAAAAAAAAACAAAAAACAAAAAGACAATTGCATGAATACCGAGAGATTTAGTCAATCGGCAAAAGTCATCCTTCGGAAAAGGAAAAAAATAAGATTTTAAAAATGTTGATGTAAGCATATACCTTCTTAAGATTTTCAAAAACAATTCACATTGAAAGAAACCTCATTTTCTATCTCCTCTGGAAAGTTGTGTAGATTACATTACGTCACGTAAGCGTTAGTGTAAAGCATATTCTAAGATCATACTCACAGAAAAAGATTTCCTTCGTTTTTAAACTCGTTTGAATGTTCCATATTATTTATATCATTGTGCCCGATATGTCACGAAAGAGTCACGTCTAACTGGTTTTGCATGCTGCAATTTCTACAGATAACTTTTTCTAGAAAATCCACATTTTATAAAACAAAGAAAATGGAAGGGAAAACACGCTCCAAATGTAAGCAAACATCTAGGAGTTATCCAATTGCATCATTACCCTTTATTCACTTACGTAGTCTGTATGAAATGACTCACCGGAATTATTTATTCCCTTCAAAATTATACAAATATAACATATGTATTTTATATCAAAATAACTTACCAAGTAAGCTGGGATAAGTCATGTTTTATACTATTTTATTTCAATGCTTGTTACGGCGTTGGAGTCTGGATACAGCTCGCCAGACTGCTATTTTACCACTTTTTTTAAATTTGGAAGTCGTAGGCTTCCGCAGCCATGGGCATACCAGCCATGGTATGCATGGGCATACCAGCCCTGAGGAACACCACGACAAAATGGTCGAAACGTCGGCAAGGCAGCCTTCGACGCGACGTCACCCGGACAGCCAAGATCATGCATTTTTTTAAATCTGTCCGAAAGTACGAAAACATTTTTAAAATTAGCTTCGGCTATTTTACTTGGGAAAAGAGATTCACCAGATGAACTCTTTAAAGCAGATAAACGTCGTTTTAAGATCAAAAATCGAGTTGTAGGATAAAAGAGCTCGTGCTCCGCTCATTTTTTCGGTATTCGACAACGGAAGATCTTAGAGCAAGGTTGTGTGATAACAGAAGACTTTAGAAGTAAAATATATGGGTAATTCCACGCCAACTCCACATTGCATCACACCAACCCATCTCAGATCGAAAAATTAAAGTTATTTTCTTATTTCTTATGCCAAGATAAGCCCAAATTTAAATTTTCAACCATTTCCGATGTAAATAGCGTTTGTGAGAACAATTATCGATTTTTCGCGATTTTCAAGCATTTTACAGCATCTTTTTATAATTATCCATTATTTCGATATTTTTTAATGAAAAAATATGTTTAAACTACTATTTTTATAGGAAATTTTCCGCAGAATTCGAATCTGTTAATGAAAATATTGAATTTTTTTCTTAATATGACAAAAATTGAAATTTATGATTTTTATTACTTTATTTTCAAAAATTAATTTTAGTATTACAGTACAATTAAAAAGTTAGTTTCTTATGCTTAAAGTACGTGAAAATAAGTGTACATTACGGTACAGGAAAAATATTTTGGGGAAATAGTGTTTAAAAGAGTTAAACGCAAGAAATACAATAAAATCTCTTTTCTAAATGTATTTTATCATTTTTAAATAACCTGTTAGTATTTTCTACTACTTTTAGACTGTTTGGATGACTTCGGTGGTGTAAAACAGTTTTTAATAAAATGTGCGTCCTGAACTTTTTTGGGAAATACGTTTTACATGAGTTAAAATTTTAAAAAATCGTGAAAAATTAATCGATTTTTATCGTTACATCGGAAGAAAATACCTCTCTTCATGATACTGTACGAAATTGAAAGAAATACTCATTACGCCATAGAAAAAGTAAAAAAATGTTGGAGAATAGGGGCCTATGAACGTATTAAACATTTAAATTATACATGGCTATGTTCAGAATCTGGCGCGTGATCGCAAGCTAATTTCAAATATAGGGGCCCTGAGCAGTGTTTCTAACTGCAGGAATGTGTACTGTGTGTGTCTCACTAATCTTAATCAAACAGAAGGAGACGTGAATGGAGGGGCGTTCCCGTAGTTAGAAACACTGGCCCTGAGCCCTGAGTGCTGTGCTTGCTTAACTATTTCAGCGATGGATGTCCAGGACAATACAAAAATTGTTATAACTTATTACATCTCTGTAGACATACAAAATTGTATAGTATTGATGCTACCTGGACATTTTTTGCTACCTCTCATGGGAAAACGGAGAACGATGGAGTGGGTGCAACTGTTAAGAGAGAGGCAACAAAAGAAAGCTTGCGTAGACGTCGTCAAAATCAAATCACAGATATTGACAAATTATTAGAATTTTGTAAAGCACATATTAAAAACATCCATTGTGAAATTATTAGAAAAGCTGAAGTCGATGAATATCGGAATCGAAACAAAACTGAAAAAGTATTTACAATTCCGGGTACTCGCAATTTGCATGAATTTGTTCCTTACTCTGAGCATATTATTCAATGTAAAACAATAAGTACTCAAGAACACTGTTCTTTGGTGTTTGATTTAATTAATAACAAGAAAATGAAATAAGAAAATAAAAGATTAATTTTAATAATTTTATAAATAACAATGTTTTATTATTCAACTAAAAATTGTAATAAATGAAAACCTTTATCAAAAAGTTTTTAAGTGCCTATTTATAAATTTGTTTGTACTATTTATAATTTAATCTGCTTTAACAATAAAAATCGATTAATTTTTCACGATTTTTTAAAATTTTAACTCATGTAAAACGTATTTCCCCAAAAAGTTCAGGACGCACATTTTATTAAAAACTGTTTTACACCACCGAAGTCATCCAAACAGTCTAAAAGTAGTAGAAAATACTAACAGGTTATTTAAAAATGATAAAATACATTTAGAAAAGAGATTTTATTGTATTTCTTGCGTTTAACTCTTTTAAACACTATTTCCCCAAAAAAATTTTTCCTGTACCGTAATGTACACTTATTTTCACGTACTTTAAGCATAAGAAACTAACTTTTTAATTGTACTGTAATACTAAAATTATTTTTGAAAATAAAGTAATAAAAATCATAAATTTCAATTTTTGTCATATTAAGAAAAAAAATTCAATATTTTCATTAACAGATTCGAATTCTGCGGAAAATTTCCTATAAAAATAGTAGTTTAAACATATTTTTTCATTAAAAAATATCGAAATAATGGATAATTATAAAAAGATGCTGTAAAATGCTTGAAAATCGCGAAAAATCGATAATTGTTCTCACAAACGCTATTTACATCGGAAATGGTTGAAAATTTAAATTTGGGCTTATCTTGGCATAAGAAATAAGAAAATAACTTTAATTTTTCGATCTGAGATGGGTTGGTGTGATGCAATGTGGAGTTGGCGTGGAAATACCCATATCTAAAATAAGATGTGAGGAGATGAAATAATTCTGTTATTTACACAATTAGTTCCTTTTTTAAAAAAAATAGTTCCAATTCGGAATCGATATTTTGAGTAATGCCTCAAACAATTTTAAGATGGTATTCGAAGGAAGACAGAAATATGTGAAAAAGATAGTCTAAAATCTCTAGTTTGATATCCG
Organism: Gryllus longicercus; assembly: GCA_038098605.1. NCBI lineage: Eukaryota > Metazoa > Arthropoda > Insecta > Orthoptera > Gryllidae > Gryllus > Gryllus longicercus. The sequence continues at coordinate 1,076,704 of JAZDUA010000294.1, read as the reverse complement.
TGGAAAAATAGATTGAGATGCAAAGTGACGAACGCATAAACCGAGTGTGTGGCTTGCGTGTCCCGCAAGTCTCGCCTCCTCCGTCGGGCCTGGCCGCGCCGCCGCGCTGACAGAGGGCCAACAACAAACGGGCGGGTGACGCAATGGCGCAGAAGGGGAAGGGGGGGTTCGAGATGTTTTCGTAAATTTCACTTTACGACGCTCCTATTCGTTCGATTTGCGTGATTGTCACGGCGTTGGATTCAGCAAGCATGTCGCCATCGCGCTATAAGCCCACATTTTTGAATTTTTTTCTCGGAAGTTCGAGAACTAATTTCAAATTCGAATTTTTGCTAATATTTGGAAAAAGGGCATCGTAGCGTAAATTCTATTTTAAAAAAGCGTCAAATGCCGTTTACAGATCGAAAATCGGACCATTGGTTCAGACGTTATCTATGAAGTAAATTCCCCTGTGATAGTGCTGCGATCTATTGAATTTTCCTACAAGTATTTTTCGGTGCATTTAGCCTTAAGGGGTACGTGTGGTTTGCACATGGCCATCCCTACGCTGTTATTTGTGGTAATCTCAACCTGAGAAGTGAGTTTTCTTAGCGTCACACAGCAACAGATGCCTGAACATTTCTAGGAAAGCGTACAATTTACTTTTGCCCCGTCCGGGAATCGAATCTGAGGTTGCGCCGTGGAAAGCGAGCGCGCTGACCAACGAGCCACCGAGTGCATGATACAATCATAAAAATTACATTTTTGTCATTTTTGAAAGGAAAAAAACAACAACGAATGGCAAATATGTAATCTTACGCAGTATATTTGGTACTATCCGTTCCTTTTATAGAAAATATTTGGAGCCGTTTTATGGAAAATCTTGTTTTTTTATATTAAACTTTTCACGCAATATTGCGCGAAAACTACTCAAATTTGAAAATAAATTAATAATTAAATAAAGTATACTTGATCTTAATCAAAGAACTAATTATGGAGAGAAAAATTTACTTGTACATGAACAAATATTTAATTTCCTTTTTGGAATACGTACGTATATACGGAGTAATATGCTTTGTATAGAGAAAATTATGTAATGCTGGAGAATATCAGTTTCTAATTGTCAACAGAAATACACGTTTTCGCGTCCCCTGATAGCGAAAAAATATATTATTTTTTTTAATCGTCCATCTGTGAACACCACTAGACACTACATTATACGTAGGATTTTTTCCAAACTGAATATTTCTGTATATCTGGCTCGACTCGTAGCTTTCCAATTTTGTAAAACCTTCAATAATATTTGAAGGTCCTTTACATGAAGTCCCGGAGTTTTCAATTTTGTTTTCAAAGAAAGGTGATAAATACAGTTATAAAGATATCATAGGTCCGTTCGTACAGTTAATTCTGAAATTTCGTTTATTTGAATTTATTTCAGCGTCTTCCTACAACTACAAATTTGAAGGTTGAGATTTTTCCTTTGAGTACATTTCTCTATAATTCTTTAGTGAAAGTTACGTACATTTAAAAATATAGTTTTCGTGCAATATAAGCAATAGTTTTAAACGGTGGCAAATGTGTTTGTGGTAACCTAATATTGTAATGTCAGCAGAAGAGACGTACTTCAAACGCACAGTTGTCTAAGCATTCACACATGCTTGGTCCATTGATAATAAACCGTATTCCAAACGAGAAATTACTTCCCAAATGCGTTTGTTACAAGTTCTATTAAAGTAGCGAGGCTCTAGCTGTTGGCTTGCTCATAAAATTAAGAGACGTGAACTTATTTAGTCGTCTCTTAATTCTAATTTTCCGTTCATGCCCTATGAACAACGTCATTGATTTCGAATCAGTGAAAGGTGAATGAGAGCGCAGGATTCGTCAGCGCGTGGTTGTTTCGCGGTCCCTCTGACCGGGAGACTAGAGTTCGAGGCCCGACCGTGGCAGGGTCTGGAGGAGCCTTCTAGCGGTCGGCTGGTCTGGTCGATAGTTGACCTTGGTTTCTCTAAACCATGCCGGAGCAGTATGCTAACAAACGGGCCATGAGCCGCGCGCTATCTTTTCTTCCTCTTTTCCTATCCGCACCCCTTACTTGGATCGCCACTTACAGGCACTACCTAGCACATGTGTCGGGAACTTAGAGCGTGTCCCGGCTTGGTCGGTGCCCTGCTGGTAGGAAATGAGGTAACTCCGCCAACCGCACTGGAGGTTGGCGCTGGATTTTGAAATCCAGCTAGAGAAGAACATCGCCACTTCCCGTGATTTAAAAACTACATCCACAGGATCAATAATAACAATTCACATGATTTATCCGCGTCATTGGCTTCAACTGAAAACCAAGAATCTTCTTTCAATGCTAATTTAAGATGCGGGGCTGCAACACATTAAAGGACAACTTGGTTTACAAGAATTTTTCAAAGTTACATTTACCCTCTCAAATGAAGTTTAAAAATTCAATCTCAATATTTTACTCCGTGAAGAGATTGTTTATAATTTTTATTTCTGTAGGATCCTCTTGCATCCTGCTGCGATGGTGCTTCTGTTGCTCCAATTAAACAAGAAATTCCTGCGAGTTTCCCAGGTAAGTGTATGATATATTTTTTAATTATTTCGTAAACGTAGGGTCCAAACCATTGGGGTGGTAAGTACAGTACTTAGTAAAAATTGTACCTGGGCTGTTCGCAAAACAATGTGGCAAAATTCCCTTTCTCTTTAAAAAGACCGTTGTCGTTGATGCTCTGCAGACGCAAACTTCTTCACGGGTTAAACGGATTCGATGGTGCCCCTAAAGCACGGAAGTGCGCAAATACCCAACGGAATTACAATTTTTTTTGTATAAAAGACGATTTACTGTATTTATCGCGTGCTAGACTACACGTTACCCGTCCAGATATTGGTATAAATTTTGTGAATTGACGAAAAAGTAGTAATGAACAACTTATCACATTGCAAAAGAATTGAAATGGTCTGTTATTCCTGATTCATCAGAAAGCGTCCCTTCCCTTTTTTATACCTTGCGATCAACCCCTTTCCTTGAAAATGGTTAAGTAGCTTGTTGTAAGTTAATTCAGTTCATTATCTGAGAATAAATTAAGCTTCATTGTAGGGCACTTTTCCACTGTTTTCAGCATAACTTATTAAACGCCTTTGAGAATGTGTTTTCCAAGCACTTATTTCTCTGAATATCGTAGTAAAGATATAATATTTTAATATTCTTATGGAAGAAATGTGAAAAAAGACAATTTTTACTTCCCACTAGCTTACCCAGCTTTTCTTTTCTCGTAGTAAATTACCGTCTCAAATACTTAGCATAGTCAAAATCTAGATTTTGGTTTTCCTTATACCCAAAAATATGTGGTTGTTGTTTTTACTTCTGTCCGTCGGTGAACAATTCTAAGGCTTACACCATTCGTATGATTTAGTCGAAAACCAAAATTACTAAATCGTGAAGACCTGACTTAAAGCCCTGATATTTTGAAAGAGTTCTTCTAATTTTGTTCTGTCATTAAGCTCCTGAAACATTTTCAAAATTTCTAAAAATTAGCTCTAAATTATTTCTATATATTGTAGGACTACATTGAAATATACTTATAAAGATGGCAAAATGGCGATTTTTACCGAAGACTCAGAACATTTGAAAATCGCTGAAGTTCAACTTTATTATCCATCTCTTCTACATTGTTGAAGATACAAATCTTTTTCCTGAAATGAAATTTGTGCTCCACAAATAGTTCTTTAAAAAATATATTAAACATTTTTTTAATGTTGGTAATTTCCGCGCATTTTTTACTGAAAGATGTACAATACAAAGTTGAAATTAATACTGCAGTTATGTATCATAAAGATCTTTTACATGTGCAAATTTCAAGATTTTATCTGGTACCTCAACAGAGTTGATACTGGAAAAAATCTAAAATTCCAATTTTTGGGAGGGTGTAATTTTTAAGGCGGTTCTTATCATTTATTTTTTACGCATTGTAACTTACATTGTTGTGAAAAAAAGCGCAGAAGGAATCCGGCTTCAAATCTATTCCTTTGAAAAATTTCTCTGTGAAAATCGAAATTTGTTCATATGCGTCCGATAGATTTGTATGCAAATATTACCCGAATAAAAAATATTTGGTAAATATGTCTTTGTCTCGCAGAGTTTACTGAATCCAATGCATTTTGGTTTACAAAGCTATAATTTAGCGCTGAGTAATTTAAACACCGTAAGAATTTACAAACACGAATTGCGCGCGCTTTAGAACAGAAGCGGTCTCCATTTGTGAACAACCACGACCGATTCTGGTCGAGTGCTTAAGTTTCCCGTGGAAAATAACGAAACTTAGGAAATTTATTTACAAATCAAGTTGTTATTTTTTAAGATGTGAGGCGACTTTTTTTTTCTAATTCGTGATCACTTAATCGGAATGTCATTGTACTTGTCCCGACTGAAGTTAAATTATGAAAAAATAACGAATTGTTTCTTCGTGTTAGAATAAAACGAATGCTGTTTTTACTACGTTCATCGAACAGACTCTCTCTCGCAGGAGATATCCCTGGCCGCCCTGTGTATTTCCATTGCCTTCCGCCTTATTTCATTCGGGGAGACGTGGTCAATCGATGCTCTTTATTCGTGGGGCCCTTTTCTTACTTTTCCCTTCTGCGGCGAACTGAGGAAGTTCTGACCGCTTGAGATAATCGTGATTGCTCCGGCTTTAATGGTCAGTTTTCCTTTTTGTTTCAGCTCGTGTTTGCTACACTTTTATTTGGCAATAGTGGAACTGTTTTGACGCGTTAATATGCGCGACGAAAATATAAAAGTATTTATGCAATATTGCATCTAAATAGGATTACGGTGGCTTAAATTGTGTTATCCTTTACGGAACTGTTGGGGCCAAATATAAGCAAAAATTATCTTATTTTGTGATAAATTCAAATTTTCGAATAAGAAATCATATCCGAGAAATTCGATGAATTTGCAACGCAATATCACTTGCCACCTCTATTCCCGCCCGCACGTCGGAATGTCCAGGGTCGCTGGAACGAGCCCGTGTTGACATTTACGAAGACCCGTGCCATGTCCCTCCGTCAGATTCCCTGGCAACAAGATTGAGCCGCTTCGTTCTTGAGATTGCATGCTCTTTACGGGAGAATCTCGTAGACTCGTCTCAATCAGTCTTTGTCATTTACGATAACCAGAGAGAATATACAGCAAATTACTGCAGTTGATCTTAATATTTTGAGTAATATTGTATGCTGCAATCTAACTTGCTTGATAATTCTGTACATTTTTTTTATTGAGACATTGCTATTCAGCGTTACGATGCAAATGCTTAGGTGTGAATCGACGGGAAAAGTTTTAGTTTTTGAACCCTTCTAGCTTCTTTGCAAATGACACAGGTATATCCTCTGTAAAAGTATATGTTCCATTCTTCATTGAGAACAATTAATATATTGGGCTTTTTAGGGGACATTTTTAGATTAAAATATTTTACAAATATCCACAATCCACACAAGCGCCGGAAACACAATGTACTAATTTCACTATTCACAAGACGCTGTCTGCCATGTGTTCATTAGTAATCAATAACTTTATATCTTGTTTTCAAGCGGTAAAAGTGTATCAATGAGACAGCAACAGCGAACATAATTTCACGACGATCAAGTTGTGACATTGGCAGGTTAATGCATTAATGGGTCCGCCTCCTTCAGTGACCCGTCTTAAAGTACATTTGTTTTAAATGATCTTAATTTTTCGATGCGAAAATATTATTTTAAGAATAATAAAGAACACTAAAACCTCGTCCTAAATGACGATTTCCTTTGAAATATTTGGAGCCGCTTTTAAGCGCTACAGTAGATGTGAAATTTGAAGCACTTTTTCACAGAAAAGTAGTGTTTTGAGTTGAACATTTGAATAACACTGCAAAATGTGTAGCTATTGCCGATTTGGCTGTGCATAAAAAGAGAAATAAAAAGTTCTATGCAAAAATGGAAGTAAAACAAAAGTATGCGGGAAATAGAAGGTTGCAGGACTCTGTATTGACTACATGCAAAATATTGAACTTCTTAAGATAAACGTGCAAGAAGCATATTATTTACGGCAGCTCACGTGTCTTTTCTGTGTCACGGATGTATAAAATAATAAATCAACAATTTACAGGTATCTCTACCATGTAGGTACTGTCAAGAAAGAACCAAACGTGGTTTGCTCTTTTTTGTATGACTATATTAAATCTGAATTACAAGAAACTGTGAAGGAAGTAGATTTATTTTCTGATGGATGCCGTACTCAAAATAAGAACAATACAATTATCACGGTAATGAACTACCTTGTAAAAACTGGAATATTCAGTAATGTATTCCAGTACTATCCTCTCCGCGGTCATTTATTTCTCCGATGTGATCAAACATTTGCTGGCATCAAGAGGCTAATACGTCGAATAGATAGAATATATTCATTGTACGAATATATTGAACTTATTGCTCGCCCATATCAGAAACAAACATACTAGTCAAACTCATTGGTACACAAGATATCGTAGAGAACAAAAAATGGTGGACGAAATTATACAAGCGATCTTGCTTCTCTGAAGACAGCCGTGGAATGTCTGGTGAAGCTAATCGGAAAGTAACTTTTTCTGTTGCAAATTACATGTTTCCACCGCAGACAATCATTTCCTGGACAAGTAAAATGTTATGAGTAGGTTGATGGCCTCATAAAATATCGATTTTCACTTTTCAAGAATCAAAATGTAGGATCAATGTTACCTTCAGAAAAAAACTTACTATAAGGTGGTTCCAATAAATATAGTAAAATTGCTGGAAAAAAATTCGATCCGATATATTCCTGCAAACACAGGTTTTTATGATAACTTTAGATATTGGCCAAGTACTGAGACAACAGAAGAAGACGAATATAGAAATAAGATTAAATTGTATTGTAAAGCCGTTAACTTAGTGTGTTGTGATACAGCACAGTACTGATAATACATGGGTAATTTCCAAGGCACCTAAATCACATGAATTAAGTCGGAAAATTGTAACTCTTTGTTTAAATAGGCTTCACCACGATCTCTCCGCTAGTCTAGTGCCAAAAAGTTTATCATTGTGTTTGTACAAATTATTTACATTTACTTTAACTCTAAGTCCATTGTTTTTTCAGTAATATCCTTTTACTATCATAAGTCATGTGTGTCAGTTAAGTTTTAAGAAGTAAGCATTCATTGAAACAAACCAAGCCAGTTTTGAGATAGGGTGAGATGAGTTCTTAGGTATTGTAAATGTTTTTGGCGAAGGGCCAATACTTGTCCGGGGAACAGATTTCATATCTCTGCCTTAAACAGAGTTCTGGAATACCCAAGCCCTCAACTGGTTGGGTCATTCGAAGAGAATTTTAAATAGTTAAAATTTTGATAATATTTTGTTTATCTCAAAATATAGGTCAGATCATAAAGGATTATCTCTGCTTTAATTTCAGATTTACTTTCTTGATATTATATCAACCTATTCTTTTTTAAATATTACCCTTTTACATTTTTGAATAATTGCGAAACAAAACTACTAATTAAAAAATATTCATCGGTTTTGCAAAAGTGCGCCCTATTTAATGTTCCGAACTATTGCACTCGCATTGCATATTTTTATCACGAAATGTTTGATTGTTAATCTTCAGACGTTTGTAGTTGCTAGTCTACACCTGAATTTTTCTGATACTAACCTTTTTGTTGATAGGTGAATGGAATTATGCATCAGAGAAATGCAACACAATCCAGATAGCACGGAGCCATAGGACAGACTTGGATTGCATCCCTAAGAGTTGCTTCAGCAACTATGATCAGATCACGCACCACGAGAACACGCTCCCTAACTACAGCAGCCTCAGAGATAAAAGTTTAAAGTGTTCCATTTGCAATACGATGTTCAGTAGAAATGGGAAGTTGCGTAGGCACTTGCGCACCCACACTGGTGAGAAACCTTTCCAGTGTTCAATATGCGAGAAGACCTTCACTGAAAAAGGAAACTTGAGTAAGCACATGCGAATCCACACTGGTGAGAAACCTTTCCAGTGTTCAATCTGCGAGAAGACCTTCACTCAGAAACGAAACTTGGATAATCACATGCGCACCCACACTGGTGAGAAACATTTCCAGTGTTCCATTTGTGTGAAGACCTTCGCTCAGAAAGGACAATTCGATTACCACATGCGCACCCACACTGGTGAGAAACCTTTCCAGTGTTCCATCTGTAAGAAGACCTTCACTGCAAAAGGAATCTTGAGTAATCACATGCGCATCCACACTGGTGAGAAACCTTTCCAGTGTTCAATCTGCGAGAAGACCTTCGCTCAGAAAGGACAATTCGATTACCACATGCGCACCCACACTGGTGAGAAACCTTTCCAGTGTTCCATCTGTGAGAAGACCTTCACTGCCAAAGGAATCTTGAGTAATCACATGCGCACCCACACTGGTGAGAAACCTTTCCAGTGTTCCGTCTGTGAGAAGACCTTCACTGAAACAGGAAACTTGGCTCGGCACATGCGCATCCACACTGGTGAGAAACCATTCCAGTGTTCCATCTGTGAGAAGACTTTCACTAAACAGGGAACTTGGCTCGGCACATGCGCATCCACATTGGGGAGAATCCTTTCCAGTGTTTAATCTGCGAGAAGACTTTCGCTCAGAAAGGACAATTGGATTACCATATACGCACCCACACTGGTGAGAAACCTTTCCAGTGTTCCATCTGTGAGAAGACCTTCACTGCCTAAGGAATCTTGAGTAATCACATGCGCACCCACACTGGTGAGAAACCTTTCCAGTGTTCCGTCTGTGAGAAGACCTTCACTGAAACAGGAAACTTGGCTCGGCACATGCGCATCCACATTGGGGAGAATCCTTTCCAGTGTTCAATCTGCGAGAAGACTTTCGCTCAGAAAGGACAATTGGATTACCATATACGCACCCACACTGGTGAGAAACCTTTCCAGTGTACCATCTGTGAGAAGACCTTTACTATAAAAGTAAGATTCAGTAGGCACATGCGCACCCACACTGGTGAGAAACCTTTCCAGTGTTCCGTCTGTGAGAAGACCTTCACTGAAAAAGGATACTTGGCTCGGCACATGCGCATCCACACTGGTGAGAAACCTCTCCAGTGTTCCATTTGTGTGAAGACCTTCTCTGAAAAAGAAACCTTGAGTAGGCACATGCGCACCCACACTGGTGAGAAACCTTTCAAGTGTTTCGTCTGTGAGAAGTCCTTCACTGAAAAAGGAAATTTGGCTCGGCACATGCGCATAAACACTGGTAAGAAACCTTTCCAGTGTTGAATCTGCGACAAGACCTTCACTCAGATATAAACCTTGGATAAGCACATGTGCACCCACACTGGTGAGAAACCATTTCAGTTTTCCAACTAAGATGACTCATTAATAAGAGTAATTTAGATATCATACTCCATTACAAGTACGTTAGATGATGGATAATAAATTCATTTTAATATTGGTGATTTTTATGTAGGTTTTCTGAAGAATAATGATCCTGTCCGTTATAATACCAATTTACAGAAATATGAATATATTTCACGTATTAAAATACCGAAAACTGTATGAGGGGACATAAGTTCTTGTACTGACATTTTTGGCAAAGTTATAGACAATTTTTACAACTCCTATTAATATTTTTTACTTGATTTGCCCTGTCACATTTGTGTTTTTAGATGGTACTCTAAAACCACTTAATAACATATAATGGAAAATCATTTAAAAAGAAAAAAATATGATTAAATTCCTGAAAATTGAAAATTGCTGATGGGAACTGAAGAGTTCGTTTAATGAAGGATGTACATCAACTTAACAAACTTTATTCACTCCACATGTTGACAATTAAATAGCTTCGGAGTCAATGCCTTACCACCACCATGAAAATGAGAGCACGGACCGCGGCCCCCAGTGTAAGATCTTCCGCGGAACGAACCAACTGCTCATTCGCCTCCGTGAAGTCGTCTCTAGGCGGCTTCCCGTGCGCCCTCAGGCACGGCTTGCTGTCTCGTCGCTTTCCACATCGCGCGCTGTCCTTCCGACTCCCGAGTTGACTCTCGTACACCCCTTGTCTGAGCCCCTGACCGGACTAGTGGGGCGTAGGCTACCGTGCCCAAGCTGCTGTCTGAGCCCCCAACTGCGCTTTCGCCCGCCCCTCAAGTATGAGGACGAGGCTCCCCAGGGCTCTATGAGTCCCATGTAACGTGGTGGAGACCATAGCAGTGGCGCACTCTTGAGAATAACCTTACTGAACTAACATACGAACTGCTACCAACGTTTTTTAAAACGTGCCATGGTTCTCAGGACGCAAACACACGCACTTGATACAAAAGATCGCGCCGCCGTTCGCGCTACCTTTTTTCATGCGTGTAATATTAAGAATAAATGCATTTTAGAAGAAAAACACATTGTATATAAATTCTTTTGTAATTTATTTCAGTAATCGCTCAATATCAAAGTGTATTCGTAATTCTTGACCAATTTTTATGAACAAAGTTGGCGAGCCTTACCAGCAGCTGTATCCGGCGACACTAGCGCATTCTATAGTAGTAACCTCTAGCTTTGTCTTCAATTTTGATGGAGAGATGCCGGGCCCTGAGGCTCGCTGTGTCGCAGGCGGCGCTCCGCACCAGCGAACTCGTCGACGCGCGGCGTCTCCTTTCGTTCGCGCCAGGTACAAAGGGCTGACCGCAGCAGGAACGGTTTTTGTGAAGATAACATGGATGCTGCTTTATGTCGTTAAATAAGAAAGATACAGAATGCATAAGCGTTATAAAAATTTGATAATGAGGGAACTGAAAAAATCAATGTAAAATAAAAATCTATGTTCTTGTGACAATAATTTGAAGTGGAACTACAGATACTATAAAAACGTGTTAGTTATTAATAAAGAAAATTACTGATTAATACTATAAAATATTCTCAGCGCGATATCGGGTAATGTTAAAAACCTTTGGGTATGTATAACCCTCATGTGAGCAATGATAAAGAAATCACCTGTACAAACGAAATTTGATGAAAATAATAAACATGTAGATTCGAACTTGGATATAACTAATGTTTTTTTTAATCAATTTTGTGTCAACATTGGTTCAACCATGACACAGGTATTTGAGCATATTGTGGATTATACACCTCCATATCCTGTTCAGTCTCCTGTAGACTTGTGTGGATGGAATCTTGATTGTAATAATTATAATACTTTAAAAGTTATAAATTTATTATTTTATCTTAATGTTTGTTACATTGTCTTTAAAACTTGATATTATCTCTATTGTCATAATTGGAATTGCGTTAATTCATTTCTCACCAAAGGGGTTATGCCCTCGTTGAGGTGTAGACATGTGATGTCTTGTACTCGTGTATTCATATATTCTTATATTATGTAATATAAAATAAATTTAAATTAGTATGACTCCTTTCTTTGACTATATAACCGACGGCAATGTAATGTTAGAAAGTGCCTGTCTGAAGTTGTCTGAAAGTAGAAATCAGCCATTGGGTTGTCTTTGCAGGACACAGGAAATTAAATCTACGAGTCAATTTTATGAAATGTTCCGTATGCATTTGAGTCCGAACATTACATTTAATTGGAGAATAATGCGTCTGTATAATATAGTACTTACAACGTGTTATCAGGAAGGAATTGAAAACGATTTTGCGTAATGTATTTCATGATTTGGACAACCAAGTCCAGCACACTCCTTCCCAGCCTATAAAAAGGATACGCCCTTTGGTTAGAACAGGTCGGGTCAATGAGCGCTGGTTTCGAAAGTCTCTAATTACATCGCAGTGTGTGATGTACATCTGTATCTTGTGTATAGAATTTTATTGTCGGGACTGGTAAGCATCGTGCTCTTGATTCAGACTATAGGGTCGGTTGTTTGATGAGTATTTCTGTAGTTTCTGAGGAATTGAATATCTGGCTGTGAACCATCCATAAATTACGTAAATAAAATTTGGAATATGTTGCCCCTCTCCCAAAAATGCTCTCTAACAAAAATTTGGATATATAAAAGCAGTCGCATTGGCTTCTTTTTTATGTTTTTTTCTTTCTGAACAATTTTTTTGTAAATAATAAACAATTTACTTGTTTTCGGAGTGTTTCTATGCTTCTGCAATGCAAATTTTTGCTTATAAAGCATATTTTCAAACCAGGTGTTGAATTGAAAATATTTAGGTCTTTCAATTAAGTCAAACCTTAAATGGAACGTCCATTTCAATGAATTGAACACTAAATTATATTCTTTATGCTACGCTCTCAGAATTCTTTCAAATTCAGTCACGCTTCATACTGCTTGTTGTATATGTTTCGCGAATTTTCATTCCCGCCTGAGATGTGGCATAATATTCTGGAAAATACGTCTTATGGCTCCCAGACATTTAGATTACAAGAAACAATTCTACAAATTATAAGCAAAACCAACCCATGCAATTCTTGTATACCGCTCTTTATTAATCTTGCAATTTTACCATTACCCTGATAAATAAATCACTTGTTTTTGTCAAAAATGACCTACTTAAGGGCGGGAATATATTATCAGGAAACGCCGATGACTACAACTACGACACTTTATTTCAATGGTTGTTGATTGGTGAGACTGACAGCTTGGCGTTGATGTTTCTGCTTGAGGATACTTCACTTGCCATTTTCCACATGACATAATGACTTCAGACGAGAAGAGCCCCATTGTCATCATGTGGTTGATCTTGTCCTCTCCTTCCGCTGCAGATCAGCAGGAGCTATTACTCTGTGAGAATAAAAAATATTTTTCATTTTTTAAATCATACCAAATATAAATCCATTTCAAAGAACGTTACCTGTTAATTGTGGGATTAATTTAGCTGATTCCAATGCTGCAGTCAATCTTGCAGAACCTTCTGTGAAAAAAATGTTAATATTATCTAGGTGAAAGAAATCAAAACAAATATTGTGTGTTGTCTAAATGCACGAATGTCATTGAAAGGGTCTTGGAGCACATTATAAAGACTGTGGTATTAATTGTTTTTATTTCGAAATTATGATTTTGTTGAATTTTTAAAAGATTTCACGGAAATATATTCACGATACAGGGTACTGCACTACAGCACAATTTCGTTTTCGGGCATTAGCAATGAAATCCTCAGCCCTGAAATGTGCACTGCATTTACCTCTGCCTCCGCATCGGATTCTTGCAAATTCTCTCCACTTTTACGGGATGAAGGATCTTGCCTCTGAGAAGGAAATCTATGGTAAATGAATCCTTCCTCTTAGCTCGCAATGGATCTGTAGCACCCACATAGTATACGACACGTGTTCACTCGGGTCACGGGAAGAGAACAACAGCCTGTCCAGGCCCGTCTCCATGCCAAAATCTTCGTCTTCCGCGGGGATTTCGATATCTTCGGTTGAACTCGGAAGTGCTCGATTGCATTCGTGACCCTTGAATTTCCCTTTGCTGTCTAATTTTCGCCTTTGTTTTCTAACACTGCGACTGCAGCGCATCCCGAAGGGCGGATCTAGAATTAATCCTTACCGAGAACGTATGCTAGTACCGGCCCCCCGGCGAGAAGCACCTGCTCCTAGAATCACTTGTTGTAGATGTAGTAGACTGAGGTAGTTGGTACTATAACAGTGTGGGTGCTCTAAGAAGTAGGAGGAGCGGGCTGGGAGCGAGGCAAGGGAGCTCTTGTGTCCCGTCTGGGATTTGTCAGATATGCTTTCGCTCTTTTCCGCATCACAACATTAGTATTACATTCTCGTATACGTGAGTAATGTACATAGTACAGAGAAAATTATATAATGTTGCGCGAAATTGATTTAGAGGTTTCAACGAAATGCGTGTTTTGGGTCCTCCATATACCGAAAAAATGTTTGTTTTTTCTTTTCAAAACGTGCGTCCGTCTGACTATCCAACTGTGAACAACACTAGGGCCGAAACCACAAGAATTACCCAAAAAAGGGTTAATTTTTTAAAAAAATTTTGGTAGGAATGGTATTAATTGTCCTGTGTAAGATGATGTAAACGCGTAGTGCCCTATTCATTATTTTATTTCAAATCTTAAACAAATGTTTGTTTTTAACATTTATCTCATGTCCTTAATATTTACAGTATCGGCAACTTGTATACATTATTGCGTTTGTTAGTACTCGTGATTTAAATAATGTCTCATAAATAGAGACCGTAGGTATTAAACGTCAAAATATGTAATGAATACAAATAGTATATGTAATAATTATGTAAAATAGGATAAATATGTATGATTAAAATACACTAATTATAAAACGAAGATTTACATAATACGAAATTATATTAATAAAAAAATACGAAATGAATTTTAAAAATAATTCAACCGTTTTTATAATTTTAGTAATAATATAAAAATACTTTGCTCTGTACAAACTTTTGCATGCTTTGCACTATAAAACTTTCCCGTCAGTTTCAGTCAACCTTTATCTACTACTATTCAGTACGGTTGTTTAGCAGCCAGACTAGATGCAGTAGAAACCATCCTACGAACAGACGATATCTACGACCTGCAAACAATCACTGCAGCGTGCAGCATTCTCAGCAGAGTTGCACGTCGAAGATCGGCAAAGTTACTCGGATATTAAGATTAAAGTTCACGAGACGCGGCGTCTGTGATACTTTTAGAACCCGAAGATGAAACTGATTTCTGTTACTGACACGCACTGGGCTACTGATGCAGACGAGCAGAACTGTGACAACATCCTTGTAGTAATCCAGAAAACCTGATCGGGATGGGGGTCATTGTAGCTGAACTACAATAATTGTTACAGCTGCTTTAGAATTATTCGATCAAATGGTAAATATTACACTACATGTCACTGTTAAAATTTATATTACTTTCCTTTTGGATGATTCTAATAGTCTCTAATTGTATAGAAAAAGGTTGTGCAGTAGAAATGATTTTACTGGGGACTTAAAATTTTGTATCGAATTTAAAGTCATCTTGCACAGTGTTGTATAAAAAATGTAGATGTTTGTATGTGAATTTTTTGTAGTGAGAAAATGATACTGGTACAACGATTGCAAATGCACAAGGATTGTAAATGCAAACATTATATAAATTTAATTTAAAATTTTTAAGATTAAAAATTACATCATTGCCAAAATCTATCTGGTTTAGGAATATCTAACATATTCACGGGAGGAATAGTTTGATTCGACAATGACAGTGCGCTATTTTACCACTTTTCCTAATTTGTTCGAATGCAAGAAAATATTTTTAAAATTATTTTCGGCTATTTTACTTGGGAAAAGAGAATCTCAAAGTGAATTGTATCAAGGAGGCAAACGCCGTTTTGAGATCCAAAATCGAGTCGTTGGATAAAAGTGGTCGTGCTCTGCTCATTCTTTCCGGTAGTGGAATGGTAACGGGAGATCTCGCTCTCGTGCCGCAGTCCCCTGCCTTTCACCACTGAGGTGCGGGGCTCGATTCCCGTAGAATCTCCGAAGAACCCCATATGATATCTGTTACGACAAAACGAGTTTGCCTGCTTCACAGGGGCTAGTCCATCTCCTATGAAGCGTCCTAAACCTCAGCCCTATCCTTAATCCTTCCCTATTCTACTCGCTGGATAGTAGCGCTGGGTATGTATGTGATATGGAATTCGAAAGCGCAAAATGTAGTGGAGTTGATCAACAAACAATGCCGGAATATTGGCCAATACAACTTCTTCTGTATATGACCTTGTTCAAATGAAATGAAGACCTGAAGATTATAGCTAACAAGAGTGAAGTTTATTTTTTTTAAATTTTATTTAATTTTTTTTGAGATGAGAAATTTCAATATGCGGAGGATAATGAGATGTAACTCATATATTTGTGGGTCCTAAGGCGGAACGCGATCACAAATAATTTAAATATGCACTTTTAGGAGCGTCGGTGTCAGCCGTCCGGCCAGTTAGGGGAGGCCTTGGAGACAGAGTAGGGCAACTTGACCAGCATGCAAGTATTCAGCCTTTTATTACTCTGAAATCTGCAGCGGTCGAGAGCGGACGCGCGACCGCTGCATCGAACGAGAAAGAGTAAGATATTGCATGGCAGAACATTTTAATATAATGCTCGCGTATATTAGGCGGTATTTGTTCCTGTGTTTGCAACAGAAACGAATGAGAAAAACGAGACAGGGCACTCCAGTGTTCGAACTATTTTCTTTAATAAAGCGCATAAACTTTGAGTAGTCAAAATCATGCACACCAATTTCGCGAGGGAAAGCGCCTGAACGGGTGTGAATTCGACGAAAATCTGATGGACTGGGGATGAGGACCGGCTGGGGCAAAAGAACGAAAATCCGAAGCTGCGTATGAATAGGGCTACGGAAGAGGACTTTGGGAGGCGTAGAACGGCCGCCGACCTTGTCTGTTTGCAGCCAGCGGTGCGCCTTGGAGGCGCGTGGGCGTTGCTGGGAGCGATTCGACCTTTGCTGGGGGGAGAGGGACGACAGCCGACGTCAGCAGAACGTTATGTGGATCTGAATTTGAGTTTTTGTGCGTCGAGTGAAAACGCTAGGGAAGTGTTAGTTTCGGAAGGGTATGTGCAAAGCACACTGTAGAATATTAAATCCGGAATTTTTTGTAATATAAAAAGCTTCATTTGTGCTAACTAGGTTGGCTAACCGAGCAATAATTAAGTTGGTTTATGACTGTATATCTTTTAAAAATAAAAAAAGCTGTAAAATTAGAATAAGAACTTATTTAGAGGGAAATTTATGTAAATTTAGTGTAATTGTGAATTTTATGTTAAAATGCAAGCAAGGCTTTATTAGAGGGCCCGTTTATAGATTACAACGTAATCTAGTCTTAAAATATTGCCTTGTATTTTCGTACGGGATCGTATTAGGAAAGGTAGCAAAAGAGTTAAGTCCCAAATGGTAGAAAAGAATAGTTTCTATTTCTCGCCTTTGAAGATGTATTTGGAATAATGTCATTAGTGCTCGTTGCGAGCTTTCGCCTTCAACTTGTTATTGTGTCAGAGAGGAGGAAGCAAGGTCCCCCGTCAAGGATAATTGGCCGATTAATACTGTACACGGCACCCCTTTTGATCGCCTTGTTTCACGTTCGGAGTTTATATCCAGAGTTTAGGGTGCCATCGGTTCATTTGTGTCACTAGTGGGGAATCGACTTACTGAAGTGTATCCTTGCTTACTATTCGCGTGTTGTAATGTTCACCAATCGATTGCAAGAATTATAATTTCTATTTAACACTCACATGCTACCTAAACTCAAATCATTACTACTCAAAGCCAATATTTTATTACCAAAAAAAGCAACTTATCTACTTAACACATTTTTATACGCTCTCGAATTCGCGGTATATTTCATTAACACTTCCTAGTTTAACTTTTTTATTATTGGGGGGCTATCGCCCCCCAAACTCTCATTTTATTAATATAAAATCAAATCGTCTATTGTGTCAAACAAATAGTATATGTTAAGGATAGCAGGATTTTTTTAGAAAAAAAAATCAACTCACATATTTGCTGAAATTATAGAATTTTAATAGTATTAAAAATACTGTGGTAGTAAAATTAGTGTAACGTCTCTGCACGTATAACATCCTTATAACACGAGAAACTTCAATGATTCATCAACGTATCACCAAATCTACTTTTATCTGAAAAAATACACACTTTACTTTATTTGAACTGAAGTTCAGTAAATTAATAAGAAGAGTTCTTTCACACAGAAATTTTCACGCTTTGACCATTCTCGCTTCTGACTCTACAAATCCACTCATAACCATCTGTTCTATCCTTTCTTGCAATACATTACATAAACGTCGGGACGCAAGCAAACCCGGTATATCTGGAGTTTAGGGTGGCACCGGTTCCTTCGGTTCCTTTGGTTTACGGATCGGGTTCACTAGAGGGGATTCGACTCACTGAAATGAATCCTTGTTTACTATTCCCATGTTGTAATGTTCACTATGTTATCGCAAGAATTATAATTTCTATTTAACACTCATATGCTAATTAAACTATCATTACTACTCAAAGCCAATATTTTATTACCAAAAAGAGCTTAACACTTTTTTATACGCTCTTGAATTTACAGTATATTTCACTAACATTATCTACTTAAACATTTTTATTATTATAAAATAAACCCTTTCACCCCCATTTTAATATTATAAAATCAACCCGATGATTTTTTCAAACAAACACTATATTAAATATAGCGGTATTTTATTAGAAAAAAGAAAAAAAGTCAACTCACATAATCGCTGAAATTATCGAATTTTAATAGTATTAAAAATACTATGGTAGTAATATTAGTGTTACGTCTCTGTACTAATTACGTACAACATTCGTATAACAGGGGAAACTTAAATGATTCATCAACGTATCACCAATTCTGCTTTTATGTGAAAAAATATACACTTTACTTTTTATGAACTAAAGTTCAGTAAATTAATAAGAATAGTCCTTTCACGCAGACATTTTCACGCTATGACCATTCTCGCCTCTAACTGCAAATCCACTCAAAACCATCTGTTCCATCCTTTCTCTCAGTAAATTTCATTTCTTTCTTGCATACATTACATACACGTCGATTTGCAAGCAAACCCACTTTCAGACACCACTGAATCACATTCAAACTTCCCTCTCTGCGCAAATCATAAAAAAATTCTGAATTTATACCTTCCATCTCGGTAGACACACAAAACAATTTTAAAAAAACTTGAAATGGAAATAAAAAACGCAAATCCACGCCACAAATTTTTCGCAATTTGACTATTCATAAAATTATTAAGTAATTTTAGATGTGAATTTAAATTAAAATGTGTCGTCATAAGAAAAAATGTTTCGTAATAGCAAAATGTGAACCTTTATATAGCATAGTCAAATTGTGTATATATTTATGCTTTGAATCAATGTCAGCAAAATTATTCTCTAGTGATTGAAGTGAACCGCGCAACTATAACCTTCTGAATCACGAGAACTAGTGAACCAAATGAACCGGTGGCACCCTAAACTCCGGATCAACCAAGGGTGAGTTTGCAATGACAGCAGTTGTCCCCCCACCATCAGCCTAGCCTAACGGTGACGTCACGGCTGGGTGTTTGCTATTGGCCAGCCAAGACGAGCATCGACGTCACTCTTTGCCAAGCACGTGTGTCATGCGACCCATAGTAGTTGCCAGTATAATTTGAGTTGCAAGCATGCGCGTCGTGCGACTATGTTTTTCAGATGTTTATCAAGCTGGAGGTGGGAATTCAAATCGAAATATTTAAGTTAATCTTGGAACGCCCTTTTGAATGTAGTAAACAAAAGACCATGCCTGAAATCAAATAATTTGGTTCTTTCCTCCAATGTTTAAAGACTACTTACTATCAGTATACTCTTGAACGTAAGTATTATATTAATATCAGAAACTATGAAAAGGCATGTTAGGATGTTTTGACATTAGACTCGGCATTTCTATAAGAGTATTTCCTACCACGAGTGTGATTGCAGTATAATAGTAATAATAATAATAATATTTTGCAATAATAGCCCAGAATAATTTAATTTGCAAATCAATAGACTGGATTAGAGATATGAGCATCGGGACTATTGAAGTAGCAGGTGTAGATGTCAACACAATGAAAGGAAACAAAAATCATAGGCATTTATAGATCCCCAAATTCGAGCGTTAATGACTTTCTACTCAGGTTGGTAGAACATTTAACTAAACTTATAGGCAACAGCAATAGTCAAGTTAATTATTTTTGGACATCTGAACATTAATATTGAACATAATGAACTACATGATTTAATAAAGAGCTTCAATATACATGATGTACAATTATTAGGGCCAACACGTATTACAACCCATTCCAGCTCTACCATTGACCACATCATTACAACCATTGAAATGTATAAATACTCTTATAATATTGATTTTCATCTATCTGATAACCCTGCACAAATCATTGAAATAATCAATTGCCCCATTAGCCGTGAACTACCTAAATACACATTCACCCGTGACACCAGCCATACTAAACTACATTTGTTAAATTAAAACATTACAAACACCAAAGTCCCTGCAACCTGCTTACATCTACTTACTGCTTTCCTGTAACTAGTTATAGAAAGTTTGTTTCTCAGCTTTGTCAACATCAGGATATACTTGTAATCAGGCTGTGATAGTGATGGAAGAGATTCATATTTTGTCGGAAAGCATTATTAATATAGAACCGGTAAACATTAAAATAGAAGCTGTAAGTCTCATGATTCAGGTTTATGTGTTATTAACATTAAATCATTGAAACTCAATTCCATTTGTAAACATGTAAGCGCAGCATTTGTTGAAGCTATGCATAGTTCATAGTGATTGTATTTCTGTTTCCTCTAGATTAAAGAAGAACCAATTGATATGAATAAAGATAATTGCTGGAATGCTTTTGTGAGTAATATTCACATTAGTGGCATAATGTAATCAGTGTTGTTAGGTAAATGAAAATTAATTGATGATTTGATATATTGGGGTTTAGAAGAAGTATTCATTTTTATGAAAGTGCAGATTTTTCAGCATTGAAGAGTGCTGAGAGTGAGTGTGTTAGATTTCAATGCTCAATACCCAGGTTGAATTCCTGATTGGAGCAGGAGAAAATTCTAGGTTCCACAGAAATTTATTGTGAAAATTATTTGTTGTGCCGAAAGGAGAGCTGTGAATTTAAGGGTGCATCTGCGTAATGCTTTTGGATGGGGATTCTGGAGGGACATATTTAATTAATAGCTTTGTAAGAAAACCAGGTACTATTAACAGGTCCGCTACTATGTACCTTATTGCCTGTAAGTTATCTTCATTATAATACTATTAGTGGGTGTGGAGATCTAAAAGAAAGGGAAGGTGTTAACATCACTTGAGAGATATAAGGATATTTTATTTTAAATGCACCTTGAACCATCTCGAAAGTGAAGATTTCAAGATATTGAAAGGGAAGTTTTGCTTTTATGTTGTATTAAATTCAACTGCATTCATCTGTGTATTAAAAAGGAGCTAGTAGAGAAAATATTCTTCTGTGTGTTGCTTTTAGTGAATTTTCGTCTAGCAGTTCAGTGTTTTGAATAATATTTGTAAAATATACTGCAATGACTCATCCTTTTCTATTATCCTGAATTTATTTTCAAATTCAGCCTTATTTTACAGATCTCTCACAATAGCACTTTCAAACACGAATTGTGTACCCAAATAATTTAAGATTATTACAATGCTTTTGAAAAAAATTAACAAAGGATATGCAATTTTTTCAAAATGTTGTTAAATCCGTCAATATTGGTCCAAAAACGTTTAACAATATACATGCATAGTATTCCTAACCATGTATTTATAGTAACATAAAAATACCTACATATCTATGTATTTATAGTTACATAACAACTTCATTCAATAAAAACATTGAATAGCGTGCAAAAAACATGAAGTGAATCACGGGCTAGATCTTTTTTGTTTGCATATGGATATGTATGTTCATTGTTACTGCTTCTAAAACTAAAGACTTTTTTTAATAAGCTTTATTTTTTGGTCGCATTAAAGGGAAGGAGCATCATTATGAAAAATTTTTGAGGAGGTGAGTAGAATGAGTATACCACATTAGTGTTCCACTGGACCTTAATACGTTTTGGGAGTTCTTTCTTTGTTGTCTTGTGAAACTGTATTTTCGTGGAGAGGGAGTTAAGTGCGTCGTTAGCAGCTGAATCCACCAGATAATATTAGCTTGTAATCCTTTATGGGTAGCTATCCATATAAGAATAATAACTATATACTTATATGCCAAATCAGTGTATATACTGTGGACTCCAGATATATTGGCGTTGACTCCCTAAGACACATGTCCCGTTTCACTAACATCACATATAAGCTTAAGAAGATTCAATTATGCTGAATTACAACCTGGTCTATCGTGAACACAGTCCTGGATATTAATTATTTCTTGAATGTTATTAGGCTACTAAAAGATCCTTCGGAGTGTGGGATGCTGTTTTATCAGTGCAATAGGCATTGAACTATGTTAAGACTACATTATGAAACATAAAGACAGAGTACAATGCAGACTGAAGTATGGAGAGAGCATTAACTCTGGAGAAGGATCCAGAGAAATTACTAATGAAAAGTGAACGAAGTAAACAATTGTTGTTGTTGTTCTTTTTAAGGCAAATAAAGATATTGGAATTTTCAGTTCATGCTGTTAATGAATTTTGCAGTATCTATTAATAAGATCAATCATTCTGGAAAAATTCTATTTTATTTTGATGTCGAAATCCACATTAAAGTGGAGAAATTTTGTTGTTAAGAACTAAAAACTATGTAATTTTTTACATATATTTTTCACTTGTAGTTTGCATGAAGTAATAACTAAGTGAAATAGCCAATAAATGTCAGGAAGTTTAGGATTCTTATTTTTTTCAAGAATTGGGTTTATGATTGTATCTTTCCGAGTGTTGGGAAAATAACCAGTTAAGAGGAGATCATTAAATAAAGAAGTGATGTATTGTATTGCGGTTGGAGGAAGTTGTCTTAGTAATATGTTATAGACACCATCTGGTCCAGGACGTAATGTGCTCAGTTTATTCTGAATGTTGTTGATTGCACAGGGTGTAATTGGAAGGTTTAATTCTGAATTATAGTTATAGCAGATATTTTTGCATGTTTTAATGAATGAATATTTATTTAAATGGTTTGAACGATGTTTATGAGTGAGGTATAGAGTGTTCTTAATATTAGTGAGAGTTCATAATGACAAAAAAGCTGACTAGATTGGGTGACTCATCATTGGACCTAATCTCGATATCAAGATGGGAGATGAAGATGAATGTGGAAAGTGCAAGAAAAAGATTGAAAATGAGCACTGGGTGGGGTGTGAAGGTGTATGCTAAAAAGTTGTTTCATCCAACATGTGCTAAGATTATGACTCAGGAATTCAGAATAATGAAAAATAAAATAAGCAAATGAAATGGATGTGTGAAGAGTGTAATGAAGAATATGTTCACTTCATTAATACTTCACTAAAGAAAATAATGAATAAAATGATGGATACAATGAAGTCAATGATGAAAGAATTTGTATAAAAAAAAATTGGGGAAATATTGAGGAGACACAGTTAGAAACCAAAATGAAACAGCGAAAGCACGCTATGCGTATGCCGTAAAAGAGACCAATGAAGTTCTTATAATAGAACCAAAGAAATGTAATCTGACAAGTGAGGTAACAAAGAAAATATATAAAGAAATGTTGAAACCTGTGGAGATTAAAGTAGAAATTGAAAATCTCAGGAAGATAAGAAATGGAGGTATTGCCATACCTTGCACAAGCAAGAAAGAAATTCAGAAAATAGATGCAGAAGTCAAGGGAAATATGGGAAATGAATATGTGGTAAAGATTCCAAAATTGAAGAATCCAAAGCTGAGAGTTTATGAAATAGAAGAGGTAATTGATGAATTTGAGTTGATAACGGCCACAAGGATTTAAAATCCTGAAATAATTAAAGAAGACTGAGAGATCCAAGTGAGCATAAACAGGAAATTCGAAAACGCATATTTGGTTGTTTTAGAAGTACATCCCCAGATATTCAATAGAATGATGATGAAGAGAAAATTAAATGGCAATGGGGAATTTCTAGATGTATGAACTGTTATTCCTTTGTTCCTTTTTCTGGATCCAACCTTCAATTCCTTAATTTTGTCTCTCTTCACAGATAAACTTCAGATACAAATTGTGGTGCTGCTTCTTGAAAAGGCATTACACATGTTTTTACAAAATAAGACAATGATCCTGATCAACATATTATTAGAGTTTGTTGTGCTGTATATTATACATAACACAATCTCGAATGCTGCGGATGTTCAACCAGTAGACATTGAGAGCATCAATATCAAAATTTCAGTTTTAGGTTAGCATAGTGGAGAAAAAATTTAAAGTCTTTTGCGATAAGCTTCATTGAGTATCAACTCATTTTTGGCAAGTACAGGATGCTTGCCAGTGTGAGGCTTGCTTGCCAGCGTTAGAAAGGATTTGAAAGGATGTTTGAATGTTTGAAATAATGAAAGAAACCATTGAAGTCTTATTTTCTTTCATTATACAAATGTCCCCTCGCAATTGTATTTTTTTTTGAAAAGGACAGTGCAAAGTTACAGTTGATATATCTGCTTCCGCAGGCTGTAGTTTTCCTCAATGCAGTGAAAAGTGAGGAAGGAAATTGCAACACTTTCGAACTGCAGATGTATTTGATCATATGGAAATCCAATTCAAAGTCCAGTTGCAATATTAGTAACTGCGTATCATGATAAAAAATGATCTTCAGCAGTTAAACGAAGATTAGCATTTTTACACCTTCCTTGGTTTTACTCATACATTTTTATTCTGTCTAGAATAAGTAGAAATTTGATTGTCATTTATAATTCTCTTGCAAATCTTATATTATTATGTTAATTATTATATATTGTTGATTTCTTTTCTGGTCATTAATGAAAATTATTTTAATTTTATGTAAAGTAAGAAGGTATGCGACAAAGAAAAAATTAATCTGTGAACTAATAAAAATGCATATTCGGTTGCTAGGTGCGTCGTAATTTGAAGTATTTTAAAAGCAAGCATATTCCAATTAATTAATATAAAAAATGTGCCTAATACGCTTTGGCTTTACTGGGTGCTGATTCTCCATGGTGAAAGTTTCACCAAAACATGGAAAAAGTCTCTGAAAAGATTGAAGTATTGAATTGAATTGAATTAATGCCTTATTTTACGTGGCGAGACTCAGGCCATTAGGCCTGCTCTTCCGTCTGACCACGTAAATTTCGCTACGCTCCTTTCACCAACTAGCAGAGAAAGGAGGTATTTCTTGGGCGAGAAACAGGCGATTTTGAATTTAGCTCAGAGGCGTCATTTAGGCTTGAGGATCTTTTACATGCAAGTAAATCTACTAACATGGGACAGCCGGCTTTACTTCCCCTCCGAAGGAAGGCGTACGAAGGATTTTTTCGCCCTGAAAAATCCACGGCTTCGATCGGGTTTGAACCCGCCAACTTGGGTACAACAGTCCGAAACGCTAACCGTTACACCATCGCCGCCGCCGAAGTAAGCATAGGAACTGTGAAAACTAAGCTGTTTCTGAAACATAATTTACGTAATGGATGTTCCGAATTCTTAAACTATTTTTGGAAGCAATGCAAGCTTTAAAAATATACCTTATTTGGAAAAGTCGGTCTCGACAAAATCCGATATTATCGATAAAAAAGATTCATTTTTATGAATTACACAGCAGATTTGGTCTGTTAAGTATTTAATTGCATCCCCAGTACTTTTACTTTTCTGGAAAGCATCATCATCTTCATCGACAGCAAGGATTAGACCTCTTCATCTGTTCCGTCTCAGAATTGTTCATGCCATCTCTTCAAGGGACGTCCTACACTTCTTTTTCCTTTAGGTTCGTATTTAAGAATAATTTTACACTTTCTATTTTCTGGCATTCTCAGGACATGACCTTTCCAGTTTTCTCGATATTTCTTTATGGTATCTACAACACGCTCAATATTTAGTTCTTCTCTGATATCTACACTTTTTTTGTGGTCTAATAGTAAATATCCTGCCACAAAACGAAGAAATCTCATTTCTGCAGATTCAATTCGGCACATCTGATCTGATATTAATGTCCATCTCTCACTTCCATAAAGTAGTAATGGCAATGCAATAACTTTGTAAAATCTGAGAAGAGTTTCTTTTTGCGCATTATGCTGTATAGTTCGCTGTAACGTTCCACAGAAAATGTGAAGTTGTTCAGTTTTTTTTCCATATCCCTTGATTTTATATAATTAAAATTATGTCCAAGATATTTAAATTCATTAACTTGTTCAATTATTTGGTCATATATAACTATCTTTGCTCTTAAAGGTTCTAATCCTTTAAATGCCATCACTTTTGTTTTACTTGGTGAGATTTTCATACCACACTCATTAGCAACCTGACTTAACTTGCGGACTGCTATTTTAATTTCATATTCAGATTTTCCTCTGATAAGCTGGTCGTCGGCAAAAAGTAATGTTGGGATCTCAACATTATTAATCTTAAAAACTCATTTAAAGTCTTCAACCATTTTTTAATGATCACGTCCATATATATATATTAAAAAGCGTTGGCAAAAGCGGGCATCCCTCTCTTACTCCCTGGTTTATATACGCTGATTCTTTTCCATTTCTTAGCATTCGGATCATGATTTTATTATTTCTGTATAAAGATTGAATTGCTGTAATAAGATGGGAAGGGAGTCCAATATTCTTCAGTGTTTCCTATAATAATCTTCTTTTAAGGGTGTCAAATGCTTTTACGTAGTCAATAAAGACATAGTATGTCGGTAGTTTAAATTCCCTTCGCTTTCTTAGTAAGTTGTGTCAGTACAAAAATACAGTCTGAGCATGATCTACCTTTTCTGAAACCATGTTTGTGTCAGATATTTGAGTTTCAACAATAGGCACTAATCTTTGAGTGATAATTTTTGCATAGATTTTATAACAGGAATTTAGAAGACCTTATAATTTGTACATTCAGATTTGTCACTTTTTTATATAGTGGGTAAATTAGAGCTTCATTCCATTCTTCTGGCACATATCCAGTGGACCAGCAGGTATTCATAAAGTTAAGAAGTCTCTGCATAAATTGATTTGATGCATAACTAATCAATTCCATGTTTATATTATCAGTACCGGGTGACTTTCTATTTTTGGTTGTGTGAATGGCTGCTTTCAACTCATCCATAGAGATCAGATCAATAGAATTACAAGTATATTTTTGATTCCTCTCTCTTCTTCTTCATCTTCAGAGGTCCATAGCGATTTAAAGTAATTTAACCATTTAGTTTCTGCAATTATATTTAATTGAACTTTATCTCTTTCTTGATTATTTAAATATTTTATAATTTTATATGCCTTACTTTAGTTTCCAAATATGTCATGTTCAATTTCGCTAACATATCATTTCCAACTCTCTCGTTTAAGCTTACGGACTTCTCTTTTAACTAAAGCAGATTTTCTTTTATATTCCATTCTATGATTCATATTCCCAGAAGATGAGAGGGACTTTAAATAAGCTTCGTTTTTTCTTTAATTTGTTGTTTGACATTATCATTCCAAAATCTTAGCCCTCGTTTTGAGAATTTATTTTTCCATGACCCTATTGCTTCTTCGGCTGCCTGTGTTATAATTTCTTTAATGTTTACCCATTCTTCATTTTATATTGTTACTTACAGGGTTATTAAGATTTTTCTCGTTTAGTCTAGTGCTGGGTAGTAGTCTGGTATAAAAGTCTTATACTACAATCTTGTAAAAGGTGAACTTCAAATGTTTCTATTTCTGGTTTGGATTTTAAGATGGTTTTTCTTCCATCTTTTGGGAACATTATGTTCCCAAAGAGATGGAAGAAAACCATCTTAAAAAAAGTCCCTCTTGTCTGAAAAGCAAACAGAAAATTATTCATTGTTTTGTGGGTGTGAGTTCGATCATTATTTTTCTTGATCACCTTTTCAAAAGTAATTGAAAATTCGAAATTAAGAAAATCGGTGTGTAATTCGTGGCTTCTTCCCTGTCCCGTGGGTTATATATTTAGAACACTTCGGAATTTTAAAAAGGTAATGCATTACCCATCCATCATGCATTTATTAACAAATATAAAAAACAATGTTTGATCGTTGGTTTGTCCATAAGGCGCTGCCGTACCGTTCATCCGATTGTGATAAAACTTTGTCTACTTATTGCTTGCTCGTGTGGGAAGAATATAGGCATTGTACGATGGGAATGTGCTTAAGACGGCGCACGTAGACGGGCGATGATAATAAAAGAATGCTGACTCAAGCTCCTCTGAACAGGGCATTCTACGCAATGGCGCTCAACGCAACACGCCACACCCTGAAGTGCGAGTATTAAGAGCGACTTGTTTGCATTTTCTGCCCCTGAGATTGCGAAAGTGTGCCCAGGAGAGTCGGTGACAGAGGGGGACAGGGACGGGGGAAGGAGAACGAGAGAGAAGGCGGGCATGACAACGTCGGTCTGGTCTCGCTAGTTAACTATGAAAGATAATGGCCTCATTATATAATCTGCAGCAATTTTTATCAATGCAATAGGAATGTGATCAACCTCTCCAGGCTTTTAAGAATTTGTTATTAATGACATTAATTTATAATTGGAGTTGCAAAAATAGAATCCCTTGCAGTTCCGACAAAAGTATCTTTGACTATCATCGCGTGATGAAATTTTCGGCCATTTTTTGACCCAATTTTTACAAAGAACTCATTAATATGATATCCGTACAATTGATTTATTAGAATGCTATATAGTATTTCAATTATCAGACAGAATATATTGAATGGATAGTTTCTTACATATTGTTTTATGCAAGTCTTCGTTTAATCCTAAACGAAATTCAACATTTGATTTAAGATTGGTTGCTGATTTATCACCACTAACTTTGTTTTGTACAGGAGGAGTTGCAGCCTCCAATTGCTGTGTTTATTGGGCCACCAGTGAAGCAAGAAACATCATGTACTCACGAAGAAGCGGTAAGAATAACAGGTTACATTCGCATTTCGACGTCTTGAATACTGTATGGTTTCTGGTCCATTCTCTGCACTCATTCCCATTGCTCTTACGATTGAGAGTGTAGAAGACTATTGCCATGTGTAACGTTTCTAGAGCATGTGTTTGTCATTGGAAGAATTTGTGAGCTCTTTATTTCGTTCCTGCCAGTTCACATCCTGGACGTTAAGTTGCATTCCAAGTTATTATTGTTATAGGCAAACGTCTCTTTGCAGAGCATGCCATTTTATAGTTTGTGTGGCTAAGGGCTGAGTATAGAGCTATGCGAATTCGTTGTATTTTAACATTCTCGGTGCATCTATTACGTCGAATTACATCGTAGCGACATTCTGGTATGTCGCAGTATCATTTAAAACGCATTTACTCAAGAATGAAATACTGTGAACAAATCGCTGCTAAAACGTATAAATATCAACGACGATAGAGTCATACATATGTATATTCTTTGGCTGTGGTTAAGGCCTACCTGAAGCGTCCCAGCCTTGCGACCATGGATTATGGGCTACGTGTGGTTTGCACATGGCCATCCCTACGCTGTTACTTGTGGTAATCTTTACCTGAGAAGTGAGTTTTCTTAGCGTCACACAGCAACAGATGCTTGAACATGTCTAGGAACGCGTACAATTAACTTAAGCCCCGTCCGGGAATCGAATCTGAGGCTGCGCAATGGAAAGCCAGTGTGCGCACCAACGAGCCACCGAGTGCATGAGACAGATGTGAAAATTACATTTTTGTCATTTTTGAAAGGAAAAAAACAACAACAAATGGCGCACATTGGCATTTATGTAGTCTTACACAGTATATTTGGTACTATCCGTACCTTTTATAGAAAATATTTGGAGCCGTTTTGGGGAAAGTTTTGATTTTTTTATATTAAACATTTCACGCAATATTGCCGAAAACTACTAAAATTTGAAAAAAAAAATTAATAATTAAAGTATACTTGATCTTAATCAAAGAACTAATTATGGAGAGAAAACTTTACTTGTACTCGAACAAATATTTAGTTTTCTTTTTGAAATACGTAAGTATAAACGGAGCTTAGTATAGAGAAAGTTATGTAATGCTGTTTAATATCAGTTACTAAATGTCCACGAAAATACACGTTTTCGCGTTTCCTGATAGTGAAAAAGGATTTTTTTTTGTAAACGTCCATCTGTGAACTCCATTAGACCCTAAACAATACGTAGGATTTTTTCAAAATTGAATATTTCTCTGTCGATCTGGCTCGACTCGTAGGTGTGTTTTAGTGGTAACCGAACATTGTAATGTCAGCGGAAGATGGGTACTTCAAACGCATAGTTGTCTATCCATTCACGCATGCTTGGTCCATTCATAATAAACAAACCGTATTCGAAACGAGATATTACTCTTCAAATTCGTTTGTTACAAGTTCTATTAAAATAGCGAGGCTCTAGCTGTTGGCTTGCTCATAAAATTAAGAGACGTGAAGTTATTTAGTCGTCTCGTAATTCTAATATTCCGTTCATGCCCTATGAATAACGGAATTGATTTCGAATCAGTGAAGTGTGAATGAGAGCGCAGGATTCGTCAGCGCGTGGTGGTTTCGCGGTGCCTTTGACCGGGAGACTAGAGTTCGAGGCCCGACCGTGGCAGGGTCTGGAGGAGCCTTCTAGCGGTCGGCTGGTCTCGTCGATAGTTGGCCTTGGATTCTCTAAACCATGCCGGAGCAGTATGCTAACAAACGGGCCATGAGCCGCGCGCTATCTTTTCTTCCTCTTTTCCTATCCGCACCCCTTGCCTGGACCGCCACTTACAGGCACTACCTAGCACATGTGTCGGGAACTTAGAGCGTGTCCCGGCTGGGGCCGTGTCCCGCTGGTAGGAAATGAGGTAACTCCGCCAACCGCACTGGAGGTCGGCGCTGGATTTTGAAATCCAGCTAGAGAAGAACATCGCCACCTCCCGTGATATAAAAACTACATTCACAGGAACAATAATAAAAATTCACATGATTTATCCGCGTCATTGGCGTCAACTGAAAACCAAGAATCTCCTTTCAATGCTAATTTAAGATGCGTGGTTGCAAAACATTAAAGGACAACATGGATTACTAGAATTTTTCAAAGTTAAATTTACCCTCCGAATTGAAGTTTAAAATTTTCAATCTCAGTATTTTACTCCGTGAAGAGATTGTTTATAATTTTTATTTCTGTAGGATCCTCTTGCATCCTGCTTTGATGTTGCTTCTGTTGCTACAATTAAACAAGAGATCCCTGCATGTTCTCCAGGTAAGTGTATGATCTATTTTTTAATTATTTCGTGAACCTATGGTCCAAACCATTGGGGTGGTAAGTACAGTACTTGGTAAAAATTGTACCTGGGCTGTTCACAAAACAATGTGGCGAGATTCCCTTTCTCTTTAAAAAGACAGCTGTCTTTGATGCTCTGCAGACGCTAACTTCTTCACAGGTTGAACTGATCCGATGGTGCCCCTAAAGCACTGAAGTGCGCAAATACCCAACGGAATTACAAACTCTGTTTTTTTGTATAAAAGAGGATTGCCTGTATTTATCGCTTGCTAGACTACACATTACTCGTCCAGATATTGGTGTAAATTTTGGGAATTGACGAAAAAGTAGTAATGAACAACTTATCACATTGCAAAAGAATTGAAATGGTCTGTTATTCCTTATTCATCAGAAAGCGTCCTTCCCCTTTCTTTATACCTTGCAATCAACCCTTTTCCTTGAAAATGGTTAAGTAGCTTGTTGTGAGTTAAATCAGTTCATTATCTTAGAACTGAATGAAGCTTCATTGTTGGGCACTTTCCCATTGTAACTTATTAAATGCCTTTGAGAATGTGTTTTCCAAGCACTTATTTCTCTGAATATCGTAGTAAAGATATAATATTATAATATTCTTATGAAAGAAATGTGAAAAAACACAATTTTTACTTCCTACCAGCGTACCCAGCTTTTCTTTTCTCGTAGTAAATTACCCTCTCAAATACTTAGCATAGTCAAAATGTATATTTTGGTCTTCCTTAAAACCCAAAAATATGTTTTTTTTTACTTCTGTCCGTCGGTGAATAATTCTAAGGCTTACACCATTCGTATGATTTAGTCGAAAACCAAAATTACTAAATCGAGAAGACCTGACTTACAGCTCTGATACTTTGAAAGAGTTCTTTAAATTATGTTCTGTCATGAAGCTCTTGAAACCTCTTTAAAATTTGTAAAAATTAGCTCTAAATTATTTCTTTATATTGTACATTTAAATTATTTATTTATGTATACATTGAAATTTACTTACAAAGATGGCAGGATGGCGTATTTTACCGATTCGCTGAAAATTTGAAAATCGCTTAAGTTCATTTTTTTCCATCTCTTCTACATTGTTGAAGATACAAATCTTTTTCCTCAAATGAAATTTGTGCTCCACAAATAGTTCTTTAAAAAATGTATTGAACTTTTTTTAAATGTTGGTAATTTCCGTGCAATTTTTACTAAATTATGTACATTACAAAGTTGAAATTAATACTGAGGGTTTGTATCATAAAGAATTTTTACGTGTGCAAATTTCAATGTTTTATCTGGGTATTCAACAGAGTTGATACTGGAAAAAAATCTAAAATTTCAATTTTTGGGAAGGTGTAATTTTTAATTAGTGCGGTTCTTATCATTTTTTTTGCATTGTAACTTACATTGTTATGTAAATAAGCGCAGAAAGAATGGGGCTTTAAGTGTATTCCTTTGAAAAATTTCTCTGTGAAATTCGAAATTTGTTCGTTTGCGTCCGATAGATTTTTTGCAAATATTACCTGAATAAAAAATATGTCTTTGTCTCGCAGAATTTACTGAATCCAATACATTTTGGTTTACCAAGCTAATACCTAGCGCTGAGTAATTTAAACACCGTAGTATCTACAAACACGAATTGCACGCGCTTTAGAACAGAAACGGTCTCCATTTGTGAACAACCACGACCGATTCTGGCCGAGTGCTAAGTTTCCCGTGGAAAATAACGAAACTTAGGAAATTTATTTACATATCAAGATGTTATTTTCTAAGATGTGAGGCGACTTTTTTTTATTCGTGGTCACTTACTCAGGATGACATTGGCCTTGTCCCGACTGAAGTTAAAGTATGAAAAAATATCTAATTGTTTCTTCGTGTTAGAATAAATCGAATGTTGGTTTTACTACGTTCATCGAGCAGACTCTCTCTCTCAGGAGAGATACTTGGATGCTCCCCCGTATTTCGTTCGGGGAGACGTGGTCAATCGATGCTCTTTATTCGTGGGGCCCTTTTCTTACTTTCCCTTCTCGGCGTACTGAGGAAGTTCTGACAGCTTGAGATAATCCTGATTGCTCAGGCTTTCATGGTCAGTTTTCCTTTTTGTTTCAGCCCGTGTTTGCTACAATTTTAGTTGGCAATAGTGGAACTGTTTTGACGCGTTGATATGCGCGATGAAAATATAAAAGTGATTGTGCAATATTGCATCCAAATAGGATTACGATAGCTTAAATTGTGTTATCCTTTACGGAAGTGTTGGGGCCAAATTTAAGCAAAAATTATCTTATTTTGTAATAAACTTAAATTTTCGAATAGAAACTCATATACGAGAAATTCGATGAATTTGAAACGCAATATCACTTGCCACCACTATTCCCGCCCGCACGTCGGAATGTCCAGGGTCACTGGAACGAGCCCATGTTGACATTTACGAAGACCCGTGCCATGTCCCTCCGTCAGATGCCCTGGCAACAAGATTGAGCCGCTTCGATCTCGAGATTGCATGCTCTTTACGGGAGAACCTCGTAGACTCGTCTCTATCGGTCTTTGTCGTTTACGATAACCAGAGAGAATATGCAGCAACTTACTGCCGTTAATCTTAATATTTTGAGTAATATTGTATGCTGCAATCTAACTTGCTTGATAATTCTTTCCTTTTTTTATTCAGACATTGCTATTCAGTATTGCGATGCAAATGCTTAGATGTGATTCGACGGAAAAAGTTTTAGTTTTTGAACACTACTAGCTTCTTTGGGAAGACACAGGTATATCCTCAGTAAAAGTATATGTTCCATTCTTCATTGAGAACAATTAATCTATTGGGCTTTTTTAGGGGTCATTTTGGGAGAAAATATTTTACAAATATCCACAATAATCCACACAAGCACCGGCAATACAATGTAGTAATTTCACTATTCACAAGACGCTGTCTGCCATCTTTCCATTCGTAATCATTAACTTTAGATCCTGGTTTCAAGCGGTAAAAATGTATCAATGAGACAGCAACAGCGAACGTAATTTCACGACGAACAAGTTGTGACATTGGCAGGTTAATGCATTAATGAGTCCGCCTCCTTCAGTGACCTGCCTCAAAGTACATTTTTTTAAATGATCTTAATTTTTCGATGCGAAAATATTATTTTAAGGTTAATAAAGAACACTAAAACCTCGTCCTGAATGACAATTTCCTTCGAAACATTTGGTGCCGTTTTTAAGCGCTACAGTAAATGTGAAATTTGAAGCACTTTTTCAGAGGAAAGTAGTTTTGAATTGAACATTTGAACAACACTGCAAAAAGTGTAGCTATTGCCGAACTGGCAGTGCATAAAAAAAGAGAAGTAAAAAGTTCTATGCAAAAATGGAAATAAAACAAAAGTATGCGGGAAATGAGAATGTTGCTGGCCTATGTTTTGACTTCATACAAAATATTCAATTTCCCAAGATACCCGTGCTAGAAGCATATTATTTGCGGCAACTCACGTTTCTTTTCTGTGTCACGGATGTATAAAATAACAAATCAACAATTTACGAGTATCTCTACCATGTAGGTACTGTCAAGAAAGGACCAAACGAGGTTTGCTCTGTTTTTGCTTGACTATTTTAAATCTGAATTACAAGAAACTGTGACGGAAGTAGATTTATTTTCCAATGGATGCCGTACTCAAAATAAGAACAATACAATTATCACGGTAATGAAATACCTGATAAATCTGAAAGATTCAGTAATGTATTCCAGTACTATCCTCTCCACGGTGATTAATTTCTCCCATGTGATCGAACATTTGCTGGCAATAAAAGAGACTAATACGTCGATAAGATAGAATATATTCATTATACGAATATATTGAACTTATTGCTCGCACATATCAGAAACAAAGCATACTAGTCAAACTGATTGGTACACAAGATATCGTAGAGAACAAAAAATGGTGGACGAAATTATACAAGCGATCTTGCTTGTCTGAAGACAGTCGTAGAATGTCTGGTGAAGCAAATCGGAAAGTAACTTTTCTTTTGCAAATTATTTTTCCACCACAGACAATCATTTCCAGGAAAAGTATAATGTTAGGAATGGGTTGACGGCCTCATAAAATATCGATTTTCACTTTTCAAGAACCAAAATGTAGGATCAAAGTTACCTTCAGAAAAAACTTACAAAAAGGTGGTTTCAATAAATATACTAAAATTGCTGAACAAAACAAAATCGAATCAGTACATTCTAGAAAGCACAAGTTTTTATGAAAACTTCAGATACTGGCGAAGTACTGAGTCAACAGAATAAGACTAATAAGGAAATAAGATTGAATTGTATTGTAAAGCCATAAACTTTGTGTGTCGTGATACTGCACAGTACTGATGATACATGGGTAATTTCGCATGCACCTGAATCACAAGAAATAAGTCGGGAAATTGTAACTCTTTGTTGAATTAGGCTCCTCCTGCACGATATAACCCGCACCGCTAGTCTAGTGCCAAAAAGTTTATCATTGTGTTTGTACAAATTATTTACGTTTACATTAACTCTAAGTCCATTATTTTTTCAGTAATGTCCTTTTACTATCATTTGTCATGTGTGTCAGTTAAGTTTTAAGAATTAAGCATTCATTGAAACCAATCAAGCCAGTTTTGAGATAGGATGAGATGAGACCTTAGATATTGTAAACGTTCTTTGCCAAGGGCCAATACTTGCCCGGGGAACAGAGTTCATATCTCTGCCTTAAACAGAGTTTTTGAATACCTCAGCCCTCAACTGGTTGGGTCATTCGAAGAAAATGTTTAATAGTTAAAATTTTGAAAACATTTTGTCTGTTTTAAAATATAGGTCAGATTATAAAGGATTATCTCTGCTTTAATTTAAGATTTACTTTATTGAGATCATAAAAACCTATTTTTTTCTAAATATTACACTTTATTACCTTTTTGAATAATTGCAAAACAAATACTAATTAAAAAATATTCATCGCTTTTGCGTAATGTGCTCTCTTACCCGTTCCGAACTATTGCACTTGCATTGCATGTTTATATTACGAAATGTTTGATTGTTGAGCTTTAGACGTTTTAAGTTGCTAGTGTACCCCTGAATTTTTCTGATACTAACCTTTTTTGTTGGTAGGTGAATGGAATTATGCATCAGAGAAAACCAACACAATCCAGATACAACAGAGTCATAGGACAGACTTGGATTGCATCCCTAAGAGTATTTTCAGCGACTATGACCAGACCGCGCACCACGAAAACGCGCTCCCTAACTGCAGCATCCTCAGAGGAAAACGTTTTAAGTGTTCCATTTGCAATACGATGTTCAGTAGAAATGGGAATTTGAATACACACTTGCGCACACACACTGGTGAGAAACCTTTCCAGTGTTCAATCTGCGGGAAAAGCTTCACTGAAAAAGGACACTTGGCTCGGCACATGCGCATCCACACTGGTGAGAAACCTTTCCAGTGTTCAGTCTGCGAGAAGACCTTCGCTGAAAAAGGAACTTTTAGTAGGCACAAGCACACCCACACTGGAGAGAAACCTTTCCAGTGTTCAATCTGCGAGAAGCGCTTCACTCGGAAAGGACACTTGGATAATCACATGCGCACCCACACTGGTGAGAAACCTTTCCAGTGTTCAATCTGCGAGAAGACATTCACTCAGAAAGGACACTTGGGTAAGCACATGCGCACCCACACTGGTGAGAAACCTTTCCAGTGTTCAATCTGCGAGAAGACCTTCACTCAGGAAGGACACTTGGGTAAGCACATGCGCACCCACACTGGTTCGAAACCTTTCCAGTGTTCCATGTGTGAGTAGACCTTCACTCAGAAACGAATCTTGAAAAAGCACTTGCGCACCCACACTGGTGAGAAACCTATCCAGTGTTCCATGTGTGAGAAGGCCTTCTCTGAAAAAGAAAGTTTGGGTAGGCACATGCTCACTCACACTGGTGAGAAACATTACCAGTGTTCCATCTGTGAGAAGACCTTCATTCGGAAAACACAGTTGGTTGATCACATGCGCACCCACACTGATGAGAAACCTTTCCAGTGTTGAATCTGCGAGAAGACCTTCACTCAGAAAGAAACCTTGGATAAGCACATGTGCACCCACACTGGTGAGAAACCATTTCAGTTTTCCAACTAAGAAAACTTATTAAAAAGTATAATTTAGATATTTTACTCCATTACATGTACGTTAGATGATGGAACATTAATTCATTTTACTATTAGTGATTTTAATTTAGGTATTCTGAGAAATAATGATCGTTTCCGTTATATTATCAATTTACACGAATATGATTATATTTCACGTCTTAAAATGCCAAAAAGAGTAAGAGGGAACATAAGTTCTTGTACTGACATTTTTGGCAGTTAAAGACACGGCAGTTAGTTTCGGCAGTTATTTTTTACTGCCTTATTAATAATTTTACTTAATTTGCTTTTTTGTCATATTTGTGTTTTTCGATAGTACTTTAACAACACCTCATAACATATCATGGAAAATCATATAAAAAGAAAAAGAATATAATTAAACTCCTGAAAATTTAAAATTTCTGATGGGAACTGAAGAGTTTAGTGAAAAAGTTTAATGAAAAAGTTTAATGAAACGTTTAATGAAAAAGGTACATCAACTTAACAAACTTTATTAACTCCACATGACGTTACCAATTAAATAGCTTCGGAGTCAAAGTCCCACTACCATCATGGAGATGACAGTGCGGACTGCGGCCCCCAGTGTAAGGTCTTCCGCGGTACAAACCACCTGCTCGTTCGCCTCCGTGAAGTCGTCTCTAGGCGGCTTCCCGTACGCCCTCAGGCACGGCTTGGTGTCTCGTCGCGGTCCGCACCGCGCGCTGACCCTCCGACTCCCGATTTGAGTCTCGTACACTCCTTGACTGAGCCCCTGACCGGACTCTGCTACCGTGCACTAGCTGCTGTCTGAGACCCGAAGTGGGCTGGCGCCCAACCCTCGCCGTCCCTTAAGTATGAGGGCGAGGCTCCCCACGGCTATATATCTCCCATGTAACGTGCGGAGACCATAGCAGTGGCGCACCCTTGAGAATCACCATACTGAACTAACATACGAACTTCTACGAACGTTATTTAAAACGTGCGATGGTTCTCAGGAGGCAAACACACGCGCTTAATACAAAATATCGCGCCGCCGTTCGCGCTACTTTTTCTTTCATGCGTGTAATATTAAGAATAAATGAATTTTAGAAGAAAAACACATTGTATTTAAATTCATTTGTAAATTTATTTTAGAAATCGCTCGCTTTATTTCAGTAATTTATTTCAGAAATTGGATAACGAGGGAACTCATAAATCAATGTAAAACTAAAAATCTATGTTCTCTTGACAATAATTTGAAATGGAACTACAGATACTATAAAAACGTGTAAGTCATTAATAAAGAAAACTAAGGATTCTTTCTCTAAAATATTCTCAGCACGATATCTTTAAATGTTAAAAACCTTTGGGTATGTATAACCCTCATGTCAACAATGATAAAAAAATCACCAGTACAAACAAAATATGATGAAAATAATAAACTTGTAAATTCGAACTTGGATATAGCTAATGGTTGGTTTAATCAACCTTGACACAGGTATTTCAGCATATTGTGGATTATACACCTCCATATTCTGTTTAGTCTTCTGTCGACTTGTGTGGATGGAATCTCGATTGTAATAATCAAAAAACTTTGAAGCTTATAAATATTTTGTTGTTTCTAAATGTTTGTTACATTGTGTTTAAAACTTGATATTATCTCTCTTGTAATAATTTGAATTGCGTTAATTCATTTCTCCCCCACGGGGCTATGCCCTCGGTGAGGTGTAGAAATGTGATGTCTTGTACTCTTGTATATTCACATATTTATGTATTATGTAGTATGAAATAAATTGAAATTGGTATGACTCCTTACTTTGACTATATAACCGTCGGTTTCTCAAGTAAAGTTAGAAAGTGCCTGTCTGAAGTCAAGCCTGAAAGTAGAAATCAGCCAGGGGTTGTCTTTCCAGGACACAGGAAATAAACTGTATGAGTCAATTTTATGCAATGTTCCGTATGCATTTGAGTCCGAACAGTACATTTAATTGGAGAATAATGCGTCTGTATAATATATTACTTACAACGTGTTATCAAGAAGGAATCGAATACGATTTTGCGTTATGTATTTCATGATTTAGACAACCAAGTCCAGCACACTCCTTCCCAGCCTATAAAAAGGATACGCCCTTTGGTTAGAACAGGTCGGGTCACTGAGCGCCTATTTTGAAACTCCCCCATTACATCGCAGTGTGTGATGTACATCTGTATTTTGTGTATAGAATTTGGTTGTCGGGACTGGTGAGCATCGTGCTCTTGATCCAGACTGTAGGGTCGGTTGTTTGGTGAGTATTTCTGTAGTTTCTGAGGAATTGTCTAATCTGGCATGTGAACCATCCATAAATTTCGTTAATAAAATTGGATTATGTTGCCCCTTTCCCCCTGTGAGGCGCCCGTAACGCGCGATTGAACCCCTCTACATTGCAATTACGTAACGCTTGCGACAACACCTTCCTGTAAATGCAAGATGTAAGAATAAAATATAGCTCAGTAAAAAATAGTAATTAATATGATCATTTTCAATAGGAAAGTATAATTTAAATTAAAGTTATTATTTTTAATACCCTCATACAATTTTTCTCGTGGACCGTAGTTGGTGATAACCTGTATGTACAGAACGTCCGGGGAGAATACGTCTAAGTTTCGGAAATAAGCTCTCAAGACAATTTTAAGCATATATTTTTAATAAACTACTTGGATATACTGAACGGCAGAGCCGCAATAGGCATTCAAAAGTTGGTTTGGTTTGAAAAAATGCTCTCTAACAAAAATTTGGATATATAAAAGCAGTCGCATTGGCTGCTTTTTTATATCTTTTTTTCTTTTGTAAATAATAAACAATTTACATGTTTTCGGAGTGTTTCTATGCTTCTGCAATGCAAATTTTTGCTTATAAAGCATATTTTATTACCAGGTGTTGAATTGAAAATATTTAGGTCTTTCAATTAAGTCAAACCTTAAATGGAACGTCCATTTCAATGAATTGAACCCTAAATTATATTCTTTATGCTACGCTTTCTAAATTCTTTCAATTTCAGTCAGCCTTCATATTGCTTGTGTATATTTCGCGAATGTTCATTTCAGCCTGAGATATGGCATAATATTCTGGGGAAATACGTCTTATAGCTCCCAGACATTTAGATTACAGAAAATAATTCTACAAATAATAAGCAAATCCACCCACGTGATCCTTGTAAGCCGCTCTTTATTAATCTTGCTATTTTACCGTTACCCTGTGTCTTGATCTATGAATCAGTTGTTTTTGTCAAAAATGACTTACTTAAGGGCAGAAATATATTATCAGGAAACGCCGATGTCTAACCTACAACACTATATTTCATTGGTTGTTTATTCGTGAGACTGATAGCTTGGCGTTGATGTTTCTGCCTGAGGATACTCCACTTGCCTTTTCGCAGATGACGTAATGACTTCGGAGGAGGATGAAGCCCCATTGTCATCATGTGCTTGATCTTATCCTCGCCTTCCAATGCAGAGTAGCAGGAGCTATTACACTGTGAGAATAATAATTAATTTACATTTTTTAAATCATACCAAATATAAATCCGCTTCAAAGAACGTTACCTGTTAATTGTGGGATTAATGTAGTTGCTGCAGTCAATCTTGCAGAACCTCCTGTTAAAAAAACGTTGTTAATATTATCTCAGTGAAAGAATTCAAACCAAATGTTGTGTGTGGTCTAAATGCACGTATATAATTAAAAGGGACATGGATCTCTGTGACATCTTTTATATTTTCTCACAAATGGCTCCAAATTCTTTCTTCAGATTTGTTGTAAGAGTAGATTGAAATATGCTTCTCAAGATGGCATACATCGGATGTTTACTTTTAACATTGCGTCTCACAACTACAATATTGAAGATAGAGGTTTTGTCTTCAAATGATATTCGTTCTCCCTAATTAGTTATTTTATTGACGTCATGCACATTTCTTTAAAATTGTAGTACTTTCCGTGTAAAATTGCATGAAACCTGGGCATCACAAAAAAAAATATTAAAAGCAAGAACTACCCAAAAAAAGCTGCAATTTTTTCTTTTGAAACCTTTGGTAGGATGGTACTAATGGTCCTGTGTAAGATGACATAAACGCTTATTGCTCTATTAATTTGTTTATTTCAAAACTTAAACAATTGTTGGTTTTTTACATTTATCTCACGTCTTTTATATTTACAGTATCGGCAACTCACATTATTGCTTTTCTAAGTACTCGTGCTTTAAATAATGTCTCATAAATAGAGACCGTAGGTATTAAACGTCAAAATATGTAATGAAAACAAAAAGTATATATAATAAATATGTAAAATAGGATGAAATATGTAATATTAAAATACACTAATTATAAAACGAACTTTTACATAATACGAAATTATCTTTATAAAAAAATAGGAAATAAATTTTAAAAATAATTCAAACGTTTTTATAATTTTAATAATAGTATAAAAATAATTTGATGTGTACAAACTTATGCATGCTTTGTACCATATGACTTTCCCGTCAGTTTCAGTCAACCTTCATCAGTTTTTAATGAGTCATAAAATTGAAGAAATTTTTAGAATAAAGAAATATTTTTTAAAAAACTAGCAAAAGATGTAATATAGTACTAAATATGTAAAAATATGCAACGAAAATTTTTGATATTGTGTTAGGACGGCGACAATTCGCCAAGATAAAAATTTTTAGATAGGTAAGTAGAAAGACAAAAAATACGTAATTTTATGATAATACGGTATCTAGTAATTAAGTTCTTCAAAAACTCAAAAGAATTGTGAGAGATTGAGCTCGGTTTCAGAAACACTAAAACGTTAGTTTCTTAAACATTTTCATTTCAACGAAAATGTCCATGTATGACGAGGTTTTACATTTCTATAGTATTCTTAAAATCATGTTTCGGTTCTATCATTAGAGAAACGAAAAATTGAGAAA
Organism: Gryllus longicercus; assembly: GCA_038098605.1. Classification (NCBI taxonomy): domain Eukaryota; kingdom Metazoa; phylum Arthropoda; class Insecta; order Orthoptera; family Gryllidae; genus Gryllus; species Gryllus longicercus. Next base: position 1,034,826 of record JAZDUA010000294.1, on the reverse strand, counting down.
AATGTGAAAAAAATATCTTTAGGTGGCAATGGATGGCAGCTGCGAAGAGGATGGAGTAAAACCGATAGCGAAAAAATATAGCCTACAGCAAAGAAATAAGTAAGTCCGAGAAAGTCTGTGCCATTTAGTTGCATCACTAGTTTATTTTATTTCACATACCACACTACTGGTGCTATAATTGGCGGAGACGTTCTCGTATCCTCTGAAACCGAAGAATAGAACTGACTATCTTGAAAATTTGGGTTTCCAAATAACTCCGGTTTTTACCCGGTCATCCTTCGAACATGTCCTGTAAACTGAGGTGACTTGGTGCCTCAAGAATGTTCACTAGCAGCAATAGTGGAGATGGTGCAGGAAGTGTAAAGCGAAAAGGGCAGCGAGTAAGCGAGCCAGTAAGTTTTAGTGAACTTGGTAAGGGCATTCGCAAAGTTGTCTATTTGCGAACCACAGTTCCTGTGCTCCGTCGGATTTCCAAGTCCTGCACCTCCTCACGATGTCAGTAAAATTAGCATGGCAAAGTTTTTAAAAAAATTGGAATTAAGCTCCAAATTTGTCGCTTTTTTATTTTTGAATTTGTTACGCAAAGAAAGTGCCGCTGTTTATTTGACCCTGCTCTAAACAACTGGACATCACGTTAGGACATCAAGTCCAGCCGCTTCGAAAGATTGGGGCTTGCAGATGCTGAGAAGGGATTCTCACAGCCCTTGTTTACGTGAGCGGGCGCCGACGAGCAGGCGTCTTTGCACCGAACAGCCCATCCCCACGTTCAAAAATATTTTTGATATCCACAGTCTTACACGTATTCATACTGCAATTCTTCGAGAAAAATTCTCAGAATTATCATCGCGCCCTTTCTGAGATTCGGACTATGATGGTAGCGAAGACAGCATGTATTTATTTATTTTCATAAAAAAACAGTTACAACTGTGTAACGACTACGAGGAGAAGGCCAAACTTGGAGGACTTAATTTGAAGTTATATTTATGACCAAAAATAAAACAAGTGGCCATTTCAGCATTTGCTCAAGGAACAGGGAAACTAGTAGAAAACCTGATCGGGATGGGGTCATTGTAGCTGAACTACAATAATTGTTACAGCTGCTTTCGAATTATTCGGTCCAAATGGTAAATATTACACTACTTGTCACTGTTAAAATTAATATTACTTTACTTTTGGATGATCCTAATAGTCTCTAATTGTATAGAAATAGTTGTGCAGTAAAAATGATTTTACTGAGGACTAAAACTTTTGTATCGAATTAAATCATCTGGCATAGTGTTGTAAAAATAATGTCTTAAGTATATGTCCTTTCAATATACAGTTATTAGTGCCAATTGAGGGCAAATTATAGTAAATAAAATACTTTTTTTGGTGATAACAGTTCCTTGAACTTCTGGACAGGTGCAAGAAGCCATTCTGGGAGATGTATCTGCGCCTTCGGTGTGTGGTAAGTGCAAGATATTCCTGTGCTTACTAATTTCGAAATTCTAGATGGTGAATTAAAAGAAACATCTTTCTTTTTCATACAGATTTGTTTTCAGAACATTCATTTGAGGACATAGTATCTTTTTTAACGGCATTTTTTGCTTTTCAGATCCTCTTCCAAAGATGGCTTCTGAAGCATGGATATTAGACCCTACGAGTTTGACCCTAAGTGGCTTTATATTTATGTTCACTTTGAGGAGTCAGAACTCACAGAGATAATTTTAAAGAATTATTGTTATATGCAGTGAATAACTTGCTTCATTGTGCACAAAGTTTCTGAACATATTTCTTTTACGCATAAAGGTATGAACAACGAGAGTTTTAATATCAGTGTGTATTCTGTCATTGGGTACAGATCCATTATATAAACTGTATTTCCCACATCTGATTTGGAAAGTTCTAATTAAATAAAATTTAAAGATAAAATTAATTCTGTAAAGCATGATAATTTTCTGAATTTTGGAATGCCTCTTGCTATGTTAAGACACTTTATTTGAATATTATGAATACAAAGGTTTTGAGTTTCTGTTTCAGAGGCTATTTTCATGCAATTTTAGAATTTCTTTAATGTCTATTTTCTAGTCTGCAATTTGTTTCTTTCTTATTAGTATTAATTTTTATTATTAGTATTGATATAAGTTGCTTATGTATTATGATAAATTACTAAAGATATTGTCTGGTATCAATACTTTTTAATCACCTTATGATCATTTCGATCGCGTTGCGATCATCTTCAGAGCTAAAATGTGAAATACAAATATTTTTTAACAGGTTGTAGTTATTGTATGCAAGATGCGTAAGCAAACTGGGTCGTACATACCTTGCAGTTTCTGGGCCGAAAACAAAGTTCTGCGAATTTTTGAGCGTGTGTCTTGTTTAAGAACACAGCCGGTCGGCAGCGGGAGGGGGCGGGAAGAGGGGTGGGGTGCGGGTGGAGGGTCGTAAACCGCGGGGGTGCTGGTGGAGGCTTGAGAGACGGTCGGGCGAGCGAAGGTCAGTGAAGTAGGGAGGGCTGGGGGTGGGTTAGGGGTGTACACTTTGTGCTAATTTTAGCAGGGGTGAAGAGAGTTCAGGTATTTGCTGGTTGAGACATGTCATGTTCTGTTTTTTGAGGACGTTGTGTATGTGTATGGTTTCTAATTTTATTCTGTTCCAGTACCTGTTTTCAATTTCTAGAATTCGGAAATTTATGTGTTTATCAAATGTGTGTTTGTTTAAATTTAGGTGATCCGCAAAGTGTGAGACTGTGGTAGTGTTATTTTTCCATGCTTGTTCGTGTTCTTTGATTCTCTGTGTGAATTTACGACCTGTTTGTCCTATATATATGGCATTGCAATTGTTGCACGTGAGAGCATAGACTCCGCATAAGGATGTAGGTGGGATTGGGTCTTTAGTGTTGCATAGTGTTTTATATAATGTATGAGTATTGTTGAAAGAAGTTTTTAGACCGAATTTATTGAGTGTGGAGGCTATTTTAAGAGAAAGGGGTCCTACATAAGGGATTGTGTGGTACGTGGCTGTAGTGCTTCTGTCAATTGGTGTGAGGGTAGTGTGTTTGCGGATATTGAGTGTATTTGTTTTTTTTTTTGGCTATTAATTTGTCAATCATGTTGCAGTCGTATCCATTTATTCTGGCTATATTTTTTATGGTGTTTATTTCCTTTTTTGTGTTTTCTGGGGACATATGTATGGAAAATAATCGATGCACTATCGCATGGAAAGCCGCGAGTTTGTGTGTGTGTGTGTGTGTGGGGGGGTGTTGTGTAGAGTTGTGTATGATTGTGTCCGTGTGTGTGGGTTTTCTGAATATGTTAAATTCATGATGGTCCTGTGCTAGTGTGATGGTGAGATCAAGGAAGTTTAAAGATTTTTGTTCATTTTCTATCTCCGTGGTGAATTTTATGTTGGGGAGTTGGTGAATTTTATGTTTGTGTAGGGAGTTGATGTACTGTGTAAAAATATAAAGTTGTCTGGTGGTGCCTGTCCATAGTGTTAACACGTCGTCTACGTATCTGTGCCAGTACAGGAGATTTTTTAGAAGTGGATGACCAGAAGTAAACAATGTATTTTCCCAGTTGTCCATAAATATATCAGCTAATAAAGGTGAGAGGGGTGAACTCATGGGTAGTCCAGAATCTTGGGTGTAGAATTTGTCATTATATTAGAAGTAGTTGGCATCTATGCAACAGGAAATTAGAAATTACAGTTCAGTTTTGATGGGAACGGCACACTGGGATCTGTCAATTTTGTCTTTAAGAATATTCTTGCAGTCAGATGTAGGCACACTGGGAAAAAGATTTAACACATCGAAAGAAACAAGTTTGGCGTTAGAGGGCACTGGAAAGTCCTTTATCTTGTTAATGAGGTCCGGGCTGTTGAGTAGTGTGTGTTGAGGTGTGTAACTGACGTATTGTTTGAAGTCTTTGTTCAGTTTGTAAGCAATTCTGTGTGTTAGTGTGTTAGTGAATGATACTACAGGTCTAATGGTAGATTTGTGTATTTTAGGTAAACCATATAATCGTGGAGGAAGTGGATTGCGTGGAAGAAATCTCTGTGGATGAGTGAATAGAGCTTTAGATTCAGCGAGTTCTTGTTTTAAGGAAGTGTGGTGTTTGTTAGTGGGGTCGTTTTTTAGGGGGAGATGCCGTTGTTGCCATTGATAAAATCGAGTACTTTGTTGTTGTATTCTTCCTTGTCCAGAATTACTATAGAATTGCCTTTGTCCGCTTTCGTTATAACAATATTGTCTTGGGAGATTTTGCTTTTTAGTTTTTTTAGCAGTTAATTGTTCTGACGAGATGGGCTTTGGGTGCGAGTGGTGTTCAATATGTTTGATCATAAGGTGATTAAAAAGTATTGATACCAGACAATATCTTTAGTAATTTATCATAATAAAAAGGTATCTACATCACCAGCAATCCAATTAATGCTTATGTATAGTTATACTGTTCTGACAATAATAGTTTCTCATGACAAACACAATCTTGATTCAATTTATATTCTTGTATGTGTGTATCATTGTGTTTTGTTCATCGTCATGGCAATTACATTCTGGATTTGAATGCTCATCCTTATTAGATTGTGAATTGTTGTGAGTGGTGAATGCAACGCTTGATTCTATAGCTCAGTTATTAGGTCATCTGCCAGTTATCAGAAGGTCCCAGGCTTGGATCCTGGTGCAATCAAATAATTGCACTTTGACAATCCATTTTCAGAATTAAATTGTAGTGCATAAGCATTGATGGAATTCCACTATTAGTTAATCATTGTTTTAAAGGTGAATGTACTTTCACAGTGGATCTCATTATCAAAAAGCCAGGCTCTGAACTGTGCATATGTGAGATTAGGACGGGTAAATTAAATAATTTTGTCAAATATTTATTGACTAATGAAAAACATTTTTAGGTCGCAACTAGTAAAAGCGGTTCTTTCAAGGCATGCAGAGCATCCTAAAAGCTCAATTTTTTGCACTACTGCTAAAAGTGGGACAATGCTCAAATGTTCTGATAAAACTTTGAAAGTCACAAAGAAAACAAAATACGTTCATGTGACCTAATCAGATAATATTGATCTTAATGTAACAGTACATAATTATGTAATTCGTGTTCTTAATGGCTTAAGTAATTCGCAAAATAAAATGGCACTTTTACCCCTTTGTATCATAACTATTTCTTTTACCTGGGCAAATGTGCGGTAGTATTTTCATTTGTTTCTTTTCAATTCTGTTCTTATTGTTTATTCATAATGCTTGTAATGTAGTATTCCATAGTATTAATTTGGCATATCTACAAGCAAATACTAAAGTTGCAATTATGCAGGTGTACTGTTTATTACTTTCTGTAATTCAAAATTGTTATTACTAATAAAATTACGAAATTGTAGAATATCAATATGGTCAATAAATACTAGATTTTACTACCCTAATTTGACTTTTTCTTTCGTAAAATCCTTATAATTATTATTGTGAATTTTTTAATAAATTAAGGCGAGGAAACTTTGGGAGTGAAATTTTAAAGTTCCCGCGTCGCTGGTTTATTTCAAATTTACCGGTTTCTTCTTCGCTATTGGCTGTCCGTTTACCCAATAGAAATTATACAGAACAATGTGGCGGCACCGGAAGTTGGGCAAATAAGGCTTTTCCTTTTAACATTGAGTGCCGTCTCTGATATATACTCTTTGATAGAAAGTTTCTTTCTCATCTTGTCAACGTCAGGATATACAGTTCTTCACTTGTAATCAGGCTGTGATAGTGATGGAAGAGATTCATATTTTGTCGGAAAGCATTATTAAAATAGAACCGGTAAACATTAAAATAGAAGCTGTAAGTCTCATGATTCAGGTTTATGTGTTATTAACATTAAATCATTGAAGCTCACTCACATTCGTAAATATGTGTTAAGTGCAGCATACGTTAATGCTATGCATAATTCATAGTGATTTTTTTCTGTTACCTCTAGATTAAAGAAGAACCAATTGATGTGAATGAAGATAATTGCTGGAATGCTTTCGTGAGTAATATTCACATTAGTTGCATAATGTAATAAGTGTTGTGTGGTAAATGAAAAGTAATTAATGATTTGATATATTGGGGTTTAGAAGAAGTATTCATTCTTATGAAAGTGCAGATTTTTCAGCATTGAAGAGTGCTGAGAGTGAGTGTGTTAGGTTTCAATGATTAATACCCAGGTTGAATTCCTGATTGGAGCAGGAGAAAATTCTAGGCTCCACAGAAATGTCTTATTAGTTGTGCCGAAAGGAGAGCTGTGAATTTTAGGGTGAATCTGCGTAATGCTTTTGGATGGTGATTCTGGAGGGGCATTTGTAATTAATAGCTTGGTAAGGAAACCAGGTACCATTACAGGTCCTGTACTATGTACCTCATTGCCTGTAAGTTATCTTCAATATTATACTATTCGTGGGTGTGGAGATGTAAAAGAAAGAGAAGGTGTTAACATCACTGGAGAGATGTAAGGACATTTGATTTTAAATGCACCATGAACTATCTCGAAAGTGAAAATTTCAAGATATTGAAAGGGAAGTTTTGCTTTTATGTTGTATTAAATTCAACTGCATTCATCTGTGTATTACAAGGAAGCTAGTAAAGAAAATATTCTTCAGTGTGTTGCTTTTAGTGAATTTTCATTTAGCAGTTCAATGTTTTGAATGATATTTGTAAAATCTACTACTGCAATGACTCTTCCTGTTCTATTATCCTGAATTTATTTTAAAATTCAGCCTTATTTTTCAGATCTCACAATAGCCCATTCAAACACGAATTGTGTGCCCAAATAATTGAAGATTATTACAATGATTTTGAAAAAAAATCAACAAAGGAGATGCAAATCTTTCAAAATGTTGTTAAATCCGTCAGTATTGGTCCAAAAACGTTTAACAATATACATGCATAGCAACGTTTAACAATATACCTATATATCTATGTATTTATAGTTACGTAACAAGTTCATTCAATAAAAACATTGAATAGCGTTCAAATAACATGAAGTGAATCACGAGCTGAGTAGCCAGTATAACTTATATCACAATTTGTTACTACTTAAGGGTTAATGACGTATTGTACACCTGCCCATGAAAACAATACAAATGTTACTCTCTCTGTGAAATAATTTACAATTTCTCCCATTTTCTTTTCTTACCCCTTGAGACAAAATTTAAGTTTTGGACATTTTTTTCCTGTAGACCTATTGACTTCGAAGCCACTCGTTCAGTTTTCTACAAATAGTTCAAAAACAGCAAGTAAATCTAACAAAGGTTATTCAGTGTTACCAAAATTCTCTGTCCAAATGGATTTGTTTGAATAGCTTGTTGAAGCATTGTGTACTGAAGATAAGAATTGTTACAGGCAGTTTGCTGGCATTAATTAGCTGTCCATGTGATTACAGCTGCCCATACCAATGTGAATGTGGCAAAAGAAAGAAGTTTGGGAAGTGGAAGAGGGACAGATTGGAATGATGCAAGACTAAAGGGGAGGACATGAGTTTGAAAGCAGGGTATGGTAGGGCATTGGCAACTCAGTTATAGAATTCATTTCTGTTTCTTGTCTAATAGATATTTGTAAATAAAACTGGGCAATACTAAGAGTACAAATTACATAAAGTAGTGTAGTTCCTTTCATTCTTTGAAACACTAGTTAGAATAAAGATAAGCCGAGATCTTTTTTATTTGCATATGGATATGTATGTTTATTGTTACTGCTTCTAAAACTAGACTTTTTTTTAATAAGCTTTATTTTTTGGTCGCATTAAAGGGAAGGAGCATCATTATGAAAAATTCTTGAGGAGGTGAGTAGAATGAGTATACCACATTAGTGTTCCACTGGACCTTAATACGTTTTTGGAGTTCTTTCTTTGTCGTCTTGTAAAACTATTTTCGTGGAGAGGGAGTTATGTTCTTGGTTAGCAGCTGAATCCACCAGATAATATTAGCTTGGAATCCTTTATGGGATGCTATCCATATAAGAATAATGACTATATTCTTATTTGCCAAATCAGTGTATATACTGTGGACTCCAGATATATTTGCGTTGACTCCCTAAGACAGAGGTCCCCTTTCACTTACATCACAAATAAGCTTATGAAGATTCGATTATGCTGAATTACAACCTGGTCTATTGTGAACACAGTCCTGGATATTAATTATATCTTGAATGTTATTTGGCTACTAAAAGATCCTTCGGAGTGTGGGATGCTGTTTCATCAGTGCAATAGACATTGAACTTTAAGACTACATTATGAAACATAAAGACAGTACAATGCAGACTGAAGTATGGAGAGAGCATGAACTCTGGAGAATGATCCAGAGAAATTACTAATGAAAAGTGTACAAAGTAAACAATTGTTGTTGTTGTTGGCTTTTTTTAAGGAAAATAAAGATAATGGAATTTTCTGTTCATGCTGTTAATGAATTTTGCTGTATCTATTAATAAGATCAATCATTCTGGAAAAGTTTTATTTAATTTTGATGTCGAAATCCACATTAAAGTGGAGAAATTTTGTTGTTAAGATCTAAAGACTATGTCATTTTTTTACATATATTTTTCACTAGTAGTTTGCATGAAGTAATAACTAAGTAAAATAGCCAATAAATGTCAGGAAGTTTAGGATTCTTATTTTTTTCAAGAATTGGGTTTATGATTGATTCTTTCCGAGTGTTGGGAAAAGATCCAGTTAAGGGGAGATCATTAAATAAAGAAGTGATGTATTGTATTGCGGTTGGAGGAAGTTGTCTTAGTAATATATAATAGACACCATCTGGTCCAGGACTTGATGTGCACAGTTTATTCTGAATGTTGTTGATTACACAGGGTGTAGTTGGAAGGTTTAATTCTGAATTATAGTTATAGCAGATATTTTTGCATGTTTTAATGAATGAATATTTATTTAAATGGTTTGAACAGTGTTTATGAGTGAGGTATAGAGTGCTCCTAATATTAGTGAGAGTTCATAATGACAAAAAAGCTGACTAGATTGGGTTGCGATTAAGTCAGTACTTTGCAGCATCATTGGACCTAATCTCGATATCAAGATGGGAGATGAAGATGAATGTGGAAAGTGCAAGAAAAAGATTGAAAATGAGCACTGGGTGGGGTGTGAAGGTGTATGCTAAAAGTTGTTTCATCCAACATGTTCTTAGATTGATTCTTAGGAATTGAGAATAATAAAAAATAAAATAAGCAAATGAAATGGATGTGTGAAGAGTGTAATGAAGAATATGTTCACTTAATTAATACTTCACTAATGAAAATAATGAATAAAATGATGGATACAATGAAGTCAATGATGAAAGAAGTGGTATAAAAAAAATTGGGGAAATATTGAGGAGACACATGGCAGTTAGAAACCAAAATGAAACAGCAAAAGCAAGTAATGTATATGCAGTAAAAGAGACCAAAGAAGTTCTAATAGTAGAACCAAAGAAATGAAATCTGACTAGTGAGGTAACAAAGAAAATATGTAAAGAAATGTTAAAACCTGTAGAGATTAATAATAATAATTATTATTATAATAAATATAATAATAATAATTTTATTTCCAAAAGAATTACATTGACAGTGTACAAAAACCATCACCATAAAAAAAAACAATAAGAAAGAATACCAATTTTGTTTGCCTACTTTACATACATAATACATCCTGTTTATCCTTTCATTATAAATTCTGCTCTTATCAGGTTTAAATTTAAATATATTTAAATATATTTATTACATTTATTTTATCTTATTCAGTACACTACAAACCCTCTGTAAGTACTTTATGTACTTGTCAGAGAGGGGTTTGTTACATTGTACGCTTGTTTTGTTCTGTTTTTTTTTTTTCTTTTTATCTTATTTGTATTACCGTTGTTGATTATAGTTCACTCATTATCAGTACTGTTTGACATGAATTGTTTTTATTGGAATTTAGATTTTCCCCCAGAAAACTCAACAGGCAGAAAGAAATCAAAATCGTCCAATTATCTAGAATAACAAATAAATTGTAAATAAATAAAAAGATATGTTAGTTGGCAACTGGTTAATATGAAAACTAAGTTATACTTAATTACCATTTTGAAAATTTGTAGTAACAAATCAACAAGCAAAACGAAATAAAAATATTATCTAAATTAACAAATGGCAGCTGACATTAACTTGAGTTAAATTGTCCAATTATAAATCATTGGAAATTAAATAATTGGACTCAAAAACAAAAATTAGTCCATACCGTGAACCATTAACAAAACTGAATGAGAGTAACAGGAGCATTATACAATTTTTACAAATTATTATCTTGTGTTAACTGCTGTTTATAATATGAAGATTTATAATAATTAACAACATAAGATCTTGTAATGACAAAACTCAACAGGCAAAACAAAAACAAAAATATCCACTTATTCTCCAACCTAACAAATGGATTGTAAATAAATAAAACTAGATGGCAGTTGGCAACAGGCAAAAATAAGTATTAAGATGTACTAATTAGCTATGTTGAAGACTTATGGTGACAAATCAAAGCAACAAATAATAGGACACACAAAGTAAGTGTGGTCTATACAGAGATCAATTAACAATTGACATAATTACTTGTAGACAAATTACAATCAAAGTATTATGTAAAATATAACAAAAACAAACAAATAATGAAACTGACTGAGAGTAAAAGATACATTATTTTCAAATTATCATCTTGCGATAACCGCTGTTTACTATATGAAAATTTAGTTGTACATAATTCACGACATAAAATCCTGCATTGAGGAAACTCAACACGCAAAAGAAATAACAATCATCCAATTATTATCTTAACTACACATAAATTGTAAAGCAAAAAAGAAATTAAATAACTAAATTAAAACCAAATAACTGAATGAGTGTAACAGGAACATTATACATTTCTTACAAATTTGAATCTTGTGAAGAGGTAGTTTACTGTATCAGTGAAGATTTAGTTGTACATAAATAACAAAGAGATAATTCCTGAGCTGTCTATTTTCATGTTATGCCTAGTATCTTGTGTACCATTCTTTTAATTTTTTTTTCAATTCCCTTTTAGATGTAACTTCTAATATTTCATCTGGCATTGAAATCAGCAGTTTTGGAATGGCTGTGTTAAGCATCCTCTCCAAATTTATTAAAAGTGTCTGAAAGTATGAAATTGTGTTTTTTTCCTCGTTTCATAGCTGTGCCCACTGATTTTTCTGAATTTTTCATTGAAAAAGTTTTTTTTGCAGAATTTGAAATTCATACAGTTTTTTAACGGTCATGATTCCATGTATTGCTGCACTCACTTCCAGGGTTAGGTTTGTTCTGCTTATTTTTTCATTAAGGCGTTTAATGCATTTATTTTGCAGGTTCTGAATAATATCAACATGCGATTTTGCTGCAGCTCCCCATACTCCAATTCCATACCTGATCAGAGACTCAATTAATGAGAAGTAAACCAATTTGAAAATTTTATAGGATACGAAATCTTTAATTCTCATTAGTTTCCAAACACATGTTCTGATTTTTTTGCTTAATTCCAAGATGTGGTCCCTCCAGCTCAGATTTTGATCAAAAGTTACACCTAAATACTTCAGTTTGCTTACAGAATTAATTATATTATTACATCGACAGTTCTTAAAGTCTTTGTGTATGCAGTCAGCTTTGTGAAAGTATATTTTAACTTGTGCTCTTGCAATTTTTGGAGCTGTAATATGCAGTATTCTGGTCTTTTTCTTATTTATTATTAAACCTTTATCATGGCACCATTTTTGAAATATTCCAAATTTCTCCTGTAACTCCATTTCTGCCTTCTTTTGGTCTCTGTTTATAGATAATAGCATCTTGTCATCCGCATACATATAATAGGAACCATTTTCTAGATAATTAAATAATAAGTATGGGGCCTAGGAAACTTCCTTGTGGAATTCCCATTTTCACAGTTTTTATTTCACTATAAGTATTATCTATTTTTACCCTAAATGATCTTGCTTCTAGATAGCTTTTAAATAACTGTAAGACTTTGCCTCTAACCCCTACGCTTTCCAGTGCATCTAACATCTTTTCATGGCTTATTACATCGTAAGCTTTTGACAAGTCGATGCTCAATGCTATCACATGCAATCCCTTGTGTAATTTTTCATTTAATACTTCTCCTAGGTTTTCCAATAAGTCTGTGGTGCTTTTGTTTTGTTTTTTTTGATATGCAAATTGATTTTTATCTATTATTTTATATTTTTCCAGGTAGTTGGTCAGTCTTTGCGATAAGTATTTTTCGAATATTTTACTTATTGTGTTTAATATGGAAATTGGCCTATAGTTTTCATAGCTTGAAAGAATGTCTCCTTTATGTATTGGTCTGATAATGGATACTTTTAATTCATCTGGAAAAGTTCCCTCATTAATGCTTAAGTTCGTTAAAATTGGTGTTATTGAGTTGCTGTTCATTTTTATATCTCTTATAGCTATTTTGTCAATTCCTGGAGCTTTATTACAGTCCATCCCTTTAATTAAAGAACTAGTTTCCTCTATTGTGATATCAAGCAAGTAAAAAGAGTTACTTTGTGTTATTACATTTTTTGGCAGGACTGCTAGGTTACATTTATGTACAATGTCTTCTGTTTGTTGTTGATAAGTGATAGCAAATCTTTCTACTATTTGTTCGATTGAGTTACTATTCCCTAAATTTCTTATTATGACTTCATCTAAAGATTCTTTCTCTGGTACACCAAGTAGTTTATTTATTGTTATCCAAGTGTTTTTTATGTCGTTTCTGCTATTTTCAAATAGTTTGTTAAAGTATTCTTTCTTTTGCTGCTGGATTTTTTTTGTTATGTCATTTCTGATTTTTTTATAATTAATTCTTAGTGTGTCTTTTAATTCTTCATTTTTGACTGAAATCCTTTTCCATTTTTTAAACAAGTTATCTCTTTGTTTGATCAGTTCATTGATATCTGAGTTTATCCATGGTTTCAATATTACCTTTCTTCTGCTGTTGTTAGATTCTTTAGAGACTAATGCTTTATCATATAAATTTTTTATTACTTTGTACAATTCATTAGCTGTTAAGTTTTGAAGATTAAATTCATTTAAGTTCATTAGTTCTTTTTGTAGTTTACTTTTGTTCATAAATTCATATTTTTTTGTTTCATTTTCGAGAACTATCTTTTTATTTGTGAAATTACATGAGATTCCAATTAAATAATGATCTGTTATCTTGCTTTCTAGTATAAATGGGATCATGTCTTTGTCATTCCCACTAACAGCTATATGATCGATACATGAGCTCACCACTTTATCATTTTTTATTTCAACTCTCGTATCTTTTTTGATCCAGTGCACTAATTTGTAATCTAACAAAATGTCTATGAAATCAATCGTTGTTTTTTCGTCATTGCTGATGTTTATGTTACAATCTCCAATTATTATTTTGTTCATATTTTTATCTGTATTTAAAATTTCATTTAGTTCTTGTAAAAAAGAATTTTGCTTTTGTTAGGTGGTCTATAGACTGCAAATATGCTTAATTTGATTTTATTATTTATTTCTAAATGACCTGCTAATACCTCAAACTGATAACCCACCAAATCCACAAGTTCAAATTTGTATATTTCTTTTACAAATAGTATTATGCCTCCTCCTTTCTCTTCTCTTGTTTTTATGTATCTATTAAAATTTGGCAAATTATATTCTAAAAGGTCGTCATTCTTTTTGACACTAATTTCACTCAAGACAATCACATCCATATTTTGGAAGCTATCTCATATAACTCCACAAAATTCATCCCAATGCTTACTAATTGATCTTATGTTTAAATGAATTACATTAAATTTCTCTTTATTTGCATTAATTACGTGATTAAAATCCTTAATGAGGTTGTAACTTTTAGTTTCTTGAATCTCTAAATTATTAATAAAGGAAATATCCATAATAGTTTTTGTTTTCTAATCTTAACTTTATCTTTCTGTTTAATTAATTTGTTCCAAATCTTCCTCACACCTTATTCTAATGACATTACTTCCCTCATTTTTTCTTATTAATACTTTACCATTTTTAACCCAGCTAAATTTGTAATTTTTTTCTCAGGGCTTTATTTTTGGCTTTCCATAATAAATTTGTGTTATATGGCGTTAAATTCTCATTAAATACAAAGGTTGATCATCCCCATTTTTAAATAAGTCCTTGTTTTGTATTTTCTTTCTTTTGCAGTTTAGGATTTTGTCTCTAATTTTTTTCGAGTTGAATTTGACTATTACTTTTAGTTTTTGACGATTCGTGTTGTTTATTCCGTAAACTTCATCTACCACGCTTTCATTAATTTTTCCCCCACAAACCTTACTGAAAAAATCTACAATGTGTTTTTCCGACAATGATTCTGTTCCAAGTTTAACCCCACTTATTTCTAAATTTTTATCCAAAAGTTGTTGTTCTAGTTCTATAACTTTGTGAATTACACTGTTCACTTTTTCCATTTTCTTCTTCATTTCTTCTTTAATCACTTTCAGGTCTTTTATTTCCTCTATCACCTCATCATATTTGTTACTTAGGAAGTCTATAGTCGTTTTTATCTCGTTCATACTTCCATTGAGGGTGTCTATTTTGCTGTTTATTTCCTGCAATGCCGTAGCAAGAGGATTGGGTGAGTTGACCTGGTTGACGGTGTTACCACTAGGTCTACATTTCGCACATCTCCAGTTTTTCTTGCCTCTTTCTGATTTTGCCCAATGCGTGGCCTCGCTGATCGAGCAAGAGAAATGAAGATACTCGTCGCATCCATTACAGAATACCTTTTCGTTCTTCATTTCTCCCTCACATTTCCCACAGATTAAAACTGACATGGTTTAACTCTTGGTTTGTTTTTTAGCAAGAATGAGGGTTGGAAGAAAGTTTAATTTATATTCTCCTTAAACAGCTTATTTTGGATCAGCTGTGTTCGTGGCGAACGGCTGAAGTACTACGTGGCGAAAAGCGAACAGTTCCTGCGAGGTGTCACTGGCACTTGATTTTTCTTCTTTTTGAGAGTTTCACTTGATTTCTTCTTTTCCTAACAACAATCGATATTCACTAACTGTAGCCCTAACAGCTCACAACACTTTCACTGCACTATAAATCCAAAAAACTATTTTTTTTGCTAAATTTTGATTCTACTCCTTCCGGCAACAGCAATACGCTCAGGCACTACGCTAATAATAATAATAATAATAATAATAATAATAATAATAATAATAATAATAATAATAATAATAATAATAATAATAATAATAAAAATAAAAATAATATTTATTGAGTCACATATACAATTACAATCGTGTATGACGAGTCAATATTCATTGGGTGGAGAGAGCGAAGTTATATTACTGTTCAGGAGCAAACAAGGGGCCATCTCAGCATTTGCTCAAAGGACCAGGGAAACTGAACAAAACCTGATCAAGATGGGGTCATTGGCCTAGAAATACAATTCTTGTTACAGTTAGATTAAGATATTATACAGTAGATAAATTATCTGCTAATAATTAACATTAATAATAATTACATTAATAATAATAATAATTATATTAATAATACATATCAATTATGTTTGCAACTACATCAAATTTAACAATAGTAGTACATTCTATATTCAGGGGCGGATTAATATTTTTGCCGCCTGTAGGCACATCAAATTTGCCGCCCCCTGTTTAAAATTAATGTTACATTTCAAATTGTAACGTTTCAGGAACAATTCCTCATTAATTTAAACGTTTTAACCTTAAAAGTAAAATTAAATAATTTTTGTTTTCATAAATTAAATATTTTTTTTGGATTAGCTAATTTTGGATATAAACTGTATCTTCATAGCAAGTAACGTTCAACATTATTAACGTTTCAACACTGAAACGTTAACATTAAAAGGAAACTAAAACATGACAACTAGAATTGCAACATGTTTTCTTGCGTCAACGGGCCTTAGTTTCAGATTCATATACTTCTGAAATCATAAGGTATACTCTAATGAAGTAGACAAATAAATAGCTTGTATTAAATATTAATATGATATTTTTAAAATAAAAATATGGTTTATGCTGTTATAGTTTTTCGAGAACCAAAATTTGTTTTAGAAAATATCAAGAAAATTTTGCGGATTTTAAAATTTGCCGCCGTAGGCACGTGCCTACTGTGCCTATGTGTAAATCCACCTCTGTCTATATTTATAACTTGAAATGGTGAGGAGGCAAGTTTTGACCAGTTTTCTTCTCCTTCTATTTCACAGGATGTGATATGCAGTTCTTTTTTCTTTGCTTCAGCTTGAAACAGTTCACATGAAACAGAAAGTCTAATGGAATAAGAAATTCTTTTTTATTTATATTTTTTAAGGGAAATGTTGTAATTTGAAAATTCCTTTACACTGTAGAACATGTTGTTAAGCAGGAAAGCTTTCAATTTACTTTTAAATGTATGAATTGTGTTTATGTCTTTGATATCATTGCCTCGTTTGTTGTAAAGTGTAATACCCTCTATTAGGGTAATTTTTTGATAATGTGTAGTTTCAGAGTGGGGAACGTGTAGGTTATCCTTTTGACGGGTGTTGTAGTTATGTACATCAGAATTTAAAGTAAAACTGTCTTTGTTTTCCATGAGAATTTTCTTTGTGAAGACCACTATTTCAAATATGTACATTCATGGTAGAGGAAGAATCCTTAGTTAATTAAACAAGGGTTTGCAAGACTCCAGCTTATGAGTGCTGGTCATTGTTCGCAGTATTCTTTTTTGGATAATAAATGTGCGAGTGCTTTCAGGGGCGTTTCCCCAGAATGTTATTCCATATTTTATTTTAGGTGTGAGTGCACATTTGCAAAATACATTGTTCGAAGTGTCTCAATGATGGAGCTTGACCTGAGGGTGCTGCAAGATTTGCTGGGCATAGCAAGATTTGCTGAGCTTCTTGTTAAGATTTGAGATGTGAGTGTTCCACTTTAGGTTTTCTTGAATTGTTAGTCCGAGGAAGGTAGTTTCATGGGATATTGTTACAGGGTTATTGTTTATGAGCAAATGCTGTGAGAGTTTTTCTTTAGATCGAGGATTCATGAAATTTAGAGAGACTGTCTTGCTGGTGTTTATGATGAGTTTGTTGTCTTGAAACCATTTTACTAGTGCTTGCTAAGTTTTGTGAGTTTCTTTTTCTAATGATTGTTGTGTTTTTGCTTTGATGATGATGTTTGTGTCATCTGCAAACAAAATTATTTTGTTGTTCCTTAAAGCCAAAGGAATGTCATTTATGTATATAAGGATGGATCCTTGCGAGACTCCACAATTTATTATTTGAGGACAGGAGTAGTATGAGGAGATTTTGTTTTCTTTAGTGTGTTGGAGGGCAACTATTTGTCTACGGTTTGATAAATATGATTTGATCCATTGGCTTGCAATGCCTCGAATCCCTAGCATTTCTAGTTTTCTTAAAAGTATATGATGGTCAACGATGTCAAAGGCTTTTGACAAATCTAAGAAAAGGCCAATGGGAATTTCCTTCTGATTTAGTGCAACAAGTATGTCATTTAAAAAGGAGAAGATGGCTGTGTCTGTGGATCTATTACTCCTGAAGCCATGTTGTGCATTTGTAAGGCCATTATTTGCATTGAGAAACTGTTTGAGTCTATCATTGAAAAGTCTTTCCAGAATTTTTGAAAATCCTGATAACAGGGAAATAGGCCTGTAGTTCATTGGGTCATAACTATTGCCCTTTTTAACCAATGGTTTAATTTTTGCTGTTTTGAATATATCTGGAAATATGCCTGATTTTAGAGAGTAATTGCAGATGTGAGAGAGTGGTTGCACTATACATGGAGCACTGTGTTTAATAAGAAAATCTGGAATGTTGTCCATGGCTGCTGAGAATTTATTCTCCATTTGTCCAATGATTTTAAAAATTTCAGAGGGGGTTGTTTCATATAAAAATATGGAATTTACAATTTGTGTAATATTAGTGTTTGTTTGGTGTGTTTCATTGTTTAGAGAGTGTTGAGAGATTAACTTATTACTAATTTGTGAAAAGTGTTCATTGAATATATCAGCTATTTCTTGTGGGTCTTGTACAGTTTCGTTTTTGTAGTGGAGCTCTGTTTTTTTTTGTTATTATTAGTTGGTGCTGTAGTCTTTTTAATAATGTCCCACAGGGCTTTTGTTTTATTACGTGCAACTGCAATGTACTTATCATTTGTTATAATTTTTGCTTGTTTGATTACTTTTTTTAGGATCGAATTATATGTTTTGTAATATGAAATGAAGTTTGGGTTACATTTGTTATTTGTTAGTATTTTATACATGTTGAGTTTTCTTTCACATGACACTTTGATGCCTGTGGTAATCCATGATTTAGTTTTCTTATTTTGGATCTTTTTGAGTTTTTGAGGGAAAATAACATTGAAATGTCTTAAGTATATATTTATGAACAAGTTAAACTTATCATTTGTATTGGTTGCCTTATATACTTCATTCCAGTTTTCAAATCTGAGCAAGTTTTGAAATTTTATTATGTTTCCTTGGGAATAGTTACGGATTTCTTTGTAAGTTGTCTGTTCCGCGGTTTTTGTTTCTGTTGGAAGTGTTAGGATCTGGGCAATGTGGTCACTGAAACCTGTATTAAATGTAGCAACAGAAAAACAATAGTTATTTGCATCTATTATTATTTGATCTATAGCAGTGCTACTATTTTTGGATATTCGTGTTGGTGTATTTATGGTTGTTTGTAAATTGTATGATTTTAGTAGGTCTTTAAATAGGTTTTCATTGCTGGATTGTGTGAGGCAATTTATATTGAAGTCACCACAAAGAATAGTTTTACACTGTCTGCGTTTTTGAAGTTTTGTTAGAATAACTTCCAGATTTTTTAAAAATGTTTTCAAATTTCCAGCAGGGCTGCGATATGTGCATAATACCCATGTTTTTATTGTTGTTAAGTCAGTGATGGATATTTCAAAGTCTTTCTCATTAACAAGATGAGTGTGATTTGTGTAGGGTACAAAACTAATTGTATTTTTAATAAAAATGCATGTCCCACCATATGCATGATGTGCATTGTTAATATTTCGACATGAGCTACTGGCTAGAGAGAAACCTGGTATATATGTGTTATCTAATTGTTCTTTAGTTAGCCAGTGTTCTGTGAAGCACAATACTAAAATGTGGTTGAGTTTCTCCTCAAGTAATATTTCTATATCAGTGAGTTTATTTTTCAGAGACTGTACATTTTGGTGAAGAATGTGCAAATAGTTTTTATTTTTGTGTATTGTTTGCTTTCCTGCCGATGTTTGATGCTACAGGTTATACACAGGAGTGGGTTTTCGGTTGCAGCGGAAGTTATATGTACGGATGGGATGGGGAGTAGGAAGTGTGGAAGTAGGTGAAGGGGCTGAAGAGAAGAAAGGTGAGGAGGTAGTTGGAAAAAGTGGAGTGTGCAGGAGCGGTGTAGGAGTAGGAACTGGCGTAGGTAAAAGAGGACTGGGGGCAGGTGAGGGATGTGGAGTGGGCAGGAGAGGTGTGGGAGTAGGAGAAGGAACTGGTGGGGGTAAGAGAGGACTAGATGGTGGTGAAAGATGCGGAGTGTGTAAGAGGGTTGTGGATGGAGAGACAGAAGAATGGGTGGGAGATGGATGTGAGGTAGCAGGGGCAGGGGTTACCAGTCGGTGCGAGATGAGCATGGCTCCTAGTTTTTGTTTTCCTATCTGGTTCATGTGGAGACCATGCTGAGTAAAATGTTTTCTTGAGAGGTTGTCAAGATCAACAAGTGTGATAGGTGTCCCTCTCAAGTGCTGTCTTATATGATGGTTTGCAATCTTAATTTCATTGTTTATAGGAATGTTGTCGTGCCAAGGGGGCAGAGTGGTCATGATTACATTTGTGTGTTTGGCAGACTCTTGTATTTTTTTTAAATGTTCCATTGCGTGAAAGTGACTGCCAGACTGTCATTCTGCCCACCTATAATTATTACTGTGTCCTGTTGTGTAAAAGATCTAGTCTGAATGTTTTAAGTTCTCAATTACATGAGCCTTCGTGGCATTAGGTTTAAAAATACCTGTAATTGAGAACTTTGACAGGAGTTTCTCTCTCACAATGGAGGAAAGGTTCCTACCAAGTAGATTAAAGTAGAAATTGAAAATCTCAGGAAGATAAGAAATGGAGGTATTGCCATAACTTGCACAAGCAAGGAAGAAATTCAGAAAATAGATACAGAAATGAAGGGAAATATGGGAAATGAATACGTCGTAAAGATTCCAAAATTGAAGGATCAAAAACTGAGAGTTTATGAAATAGAAGACGTATTGGATGAATTTGAGTTGATAACGGCCACAAGGAATTAAAATCCTGAAATAATTAAAGCAGACCGAGAGATTCAAGTGAGCATAAACAGGAAATTTGATAACGCATATTTGGTTGTTTTAGAAGTAGATCCCCAGATATTCAACAGAGTGATGATGAAGATAAAATTTAATGGTAACGCTGTCAAAATAATGAATATGTGGGGATTTTCCAGATGTATGAACTGTTATTACTTTGTTGCTTTTTCTGGATCCAACCTTCAATTCCTTAATTTTGTCTCTTCCCAGATAAACTTCGGATACAAATTGTGGTGCTGCTTCTTGAAAAGGCATCAAAAATGTATTTACAAAATAAGACAATGATCTTGATCAACATATTATTGGTGTTTGTTGTGCTGTATATTATACATAACACAATCTCGAATGCTGCGGATGTTCAACCAGTAGACATTGAGAGCATCAATATCAAAATTTCTGTTTTAGGTTAGCATAGTAGAGAAAAAATTTAAAGACTTTTGCGATAAGCTTCATTGAGTATCAACTCATTTTTGGCAAGTGCATGATGCTTGCCAGCGTGAGGCTTGCTTGCCAGCGTTAGAAAGGATTTTAAAGGATGTTGGAATGTTTGAAATAATGAAAGAAACCATTGAAGTCTTATTTTCTTTCGTTATACAAATGTCCCCTCGCAATTAAATTTGTTTTTGGAAAGCACAGTGCAAAGTTATGGTTGATATTTCTGCTTTTGCAGGCTGTAGTTTTCCTCAATGCAGTGAAAAGTGAGGAAGGAAATTGCAACACTTTCGAACTGCAGATGTATTTGATCATTTGGAAATCCAATTGAAAGTCCAGTTGCAATATTAGTAACTGTGTATCATGATAAAAAATGATCTTCAGCAGTTAAAGGAAGATTAGCACTTTTACATCTTCCTTGGTTTTTCTCGTACATTTTTATTCTAACTGTCTAGAATATGTAGAAATTTGATTGTCATGTATCATTGACTTGCAAATATTATATTATTATGTTAATTGTTATATTTTGTGTATTTCTTTTCTGGTCATTAATGATTTTTTTTTTAAATTTTATGTAAAGGAAGAAGGTATGCGACAAAGACAAAATTAATCTGTGAACTAATAAAAATGCATATTCGGTTGCTAGGTGTTTCCTAACTTGAAGTATTTTAAAAGCAAGCATATTCCAATGAATTAATATAAAAAAAAATGTACCTAATACGCTTTGGCTTTACTGGGTGCTGATTCTCCAAGGTCGAAGTTTCGCCAATACACGGAAAAACTCTAAAAAGATTGAAGTGAGCATACGAACTGTGAAAACTAAGCTGTTTCTGAAACATAATTTACGTAATGCATGTTCCGAATTCTTAAACTATTTTTGGAAGCAATGCAAGCTTTAAAAATATAGCTTATTTGGAAAAGTCGGTCTCGACAAAATCCAAAATTATCGATAAACAAGATTCATTTTTATGAATTACACAGCAGATATGGTCTGTTAAATATTTAATTGCATCCTCAATACCTTTACTTTTCTGGAAAACATCATCATCATCGACAGCAAGGATTAGACCTCGATCTGTTCCGTCTCAGAAATGTTCATGCCATCTCTTCAAGGGACGTCCTACACTTCTTTTTCCTTTAGGTTCATATTGAAGAATAATTTTACACTTTCTATGTTCTGGCATTCTCAGGACATGATCTTTCCAGTTTTCTCGATATTTCTTTATGGTATCTATAACATGCTCAATATTTAGTTCTTCTCTGATATCTACACTTTTTTTGTGGTCTAATAGTGAATATCCTGCCACAAAATGAAGAAATCTCATTTCTGCTGATTCAATTCGGCACATCTGATCTGATGTTAATGTCCATCTCTCACTTCCATAAAGTAGTAATGGCAAAGCAACAACTTTGTAAAATCTGAGAAGAGTTTATTTTTGCGCATTAGGCTGTAGAGTTTGCTGTAACGTTCCACAGAAATATGTGAAGTTGTTCAGCTTTATTTCCATATCCCTTGATTTTATATAATTAAAATGATATCCAAGATATTTAAATTCATTAACTTGTTCAATTATTTGGTCATATATAACTATCTTTGCTCTTAAAGGTTCTAATCCTTTAAATGCCATCACTTTTGTTTTACTTGGTGAGATTTTCATACCACACTCATTAGCAACCTGACTTAACTTGTGGACTGCTATTTTAATTTCATATTCAGATTTTCCTCTGATAAGCTGGTCCTCGGCAAAAAGTAATGTTGGGATCTCAACATTATTAATCTTAAAAACTCATTTAAAGTCTTCAACCATTTTTTAATGATCACGTCCATATATATATTAAAAAGCGTTGGCAAAAGCGGGCATCCCTGTCTTACTCCCTGGTTTATATTGGCTGATTCTTTTCCATTTCTTAGCATTCGGATCATGATTTTATTATTTCTGTATAAAGATTGAATTGCTGTAATAAGATGGGAAGGGAGTCCAATATTCTTCAGTGTTTCCCATAATAATCTTCTTTTAAGGCTATCAAATGCTTTTACGTAGTCAATAAAGACATTGTATGTCGGTAGTTTAAATTCCCTTCGCTTTCTTAGTAAGTTGTGTCAGTAGAAAAATAGTTTGAGCATGATCTACCTTTTCTGAAACCATGTTGTGTTTCAGATATTTGAGTTTCAACAATAGGCACTAATCTTTGAGTGATAATTTTTGCATAGATTTTATAACAGGCATTTAGAAGACTTATACCTCTATAATTTGAACATTCAGATTTGTCAAGTTTTTTATATAGTGGGTAAATTAGTGCTTCATTCCATTTTTCTGGCACATATCCAGTGGACCAGCAGATATTAATAAAGTCAAGAAGTCTCTGCATAAATTGAGTGGTGCATATCTAATCAATTCCATGTTTATATTATCAGTACCAGGTGACTTTTTATTTTTGTTTGTTTAAATGGCTGCTTTCAACTCGTCCATAGAGATCAGATCAATAGAATTACATAGATCAATTTTAATTCCTCTCTCCTCTTCTTCATCTTCAGAGGTCCATAGCAATTTAAAGTAATTTAACCATTTAGTTTCTGCAATTATGTTTAATTGAACTTAATCTCTTTCTTGATTATTTAAATATTTAATAATTTTATATGGCTTACTTTGGTTTCCAAATATGTCATGTTTAATTTCGCTAACATATTTCCAACTTTCTCGTTTAAGCGTACGGACTTCTCTTTTAACTAAAGCAGATTTTCTTTTATATTCTATTCTATGATTCATATTCCCAGAAGATGAGAGGGACTTTAAATACGCTTCTTCTTTTTCTTTAATTAGTTGTTTGATATTATCATTCCAAAACCTTAGCCCTCATTTTGAGATTTTTTTTTTCTTGACCCTATTGCTTCTGCTGCTGCCTGTGTTATAATTTCTTTAATGTTTGCCCATTCTTCATTTATATTGTTTCTTACAGGGTTAATAAGATTTTTCTCATTGAGTCTAGTGCTGGATAGTAGTGCTAGGTAGTAGTCTGGTATAAAAGTCTTATACTATAATCTTGTAAAAGGTGAACTTCAAATGTTTCTATTTCTGGTTTGGATTTTGATCAGATGGTTTTCTTCCATCTCTTTGAGAACATTATGATCCCAAACAGATGGAAGAAAACCATCTTAAAAAGGTCCTACTTTTCTGGAATGCAAACAGAGAAAATTGTTTATTATTATGTCGGTGTGAGTTCGATCATTATTTTTCTTGATCACCTTTTTAAAATTTATTTAAAATTCGAAATTAAGAAAATCAGTGTGTAATTCGTGGATACCTCTCTGTTCCGTGGGTTATATATTTAGAACATTTCGGAATTTTTAAAAAAGGTAATGCATCCATCATGCAATTATTAACAAACATAAAAAACAATGTTACTTCGTTGGTTTGTCCGTAATGCGCTGCCGTACCGTTCATCCGATTGTGATAAAACTTTGTCTACTTATTGCTTGCTCGTGTGGGAAGAATATAGCCATTGTACGATCGGAATGTGCTCAAGACGGCGCACGTAGATGGGCTATGATAATAAATGAATGCTGACTCAAGCGCCTCTGAACAGGGCATTCTACGCAATGGCGCCCAACGCAACGCGCCTCACCCTGAAGTGCGAGTATTAAGAGCGACTTGTTTGCATATTCTGCCCCTGCGATTACGAAATAGTGCCCAGGAGAGCCGGTGACGGTGAGGGACAGGGACGGGGGGAAGGAGAACGAGAGAGAAGGCGGGCAGGACAACGTCGGTCTGGTCTCGCTAGTTAACAATGAAAGATAATGGCCTCGTTATATAATCTGCAGCAATTTTAATCAATGCAATAGGAATGTTATCAACCTGTCCAGGCTTTTAAGAGTGTGTTATAAACGACAATTAAATATTCTTCATTGGAGTTGCAAAAATAGAATCCTTTGGAGTTCCGTCTAAAGTATCTTTGACTATCATTGCGTGATGAAATTTTCGGCCATTTTTGATCCATTTTTTACAAAGAATTCATTAATATGATACACAATTATTTATTAGTATGCAATATAGTATTTCAATGATCAAACATAATATTTTGAGTGGATAGTTTCTTACATATGTTTTATACAAGTTTTCGTTAAATCCTAAACGAAATTCAACGTTTGATTTAAGATTGGTTGCTGATTTATCACCACTAACTTTGTTTTGTACAGGAGGAGTTACAGCCTCCAATTGCTGTGTTTATTGGGCCACCAGTGAAGCAAGAAACGTCATGTACTCACGAAGAAGCGGTAAGAATAACAGGTTACATTCGCATTTCGACGTCTTGAATACTGTATGGTTTCTGGTCCATTCTCTGCACTCATTCCCATTGCTCTTACGATTGTGAGTGTTGAAGACTACTGCCATGTGTAACGTTTCTAGAGCATGTGTTTGTCATTGGAAGAATTTGTGAGCTCTTTATTTCGTTCCTGCCAGTTCACATCCTTGACGTTAAGTGGCATTTAAAGTATTATTTTTATAGGTAAACGTCTCATTGCAGAGCATGCCATTTTATATTTTGTGTGGGTAAGGGCTTAGTATAGAGCTATGCGTATTCCTTTATTTTAACATTCTCGGTGCATCTATTACGTCGAATTACATCGGAGCGACATTCTGATATGTCACAGTATCATTTAAAACGCATTTACTCCAGAATGCGATACTGTGAACAAATCGCTGCTAATACGTATAAATATCAACTACGAAGGACGATCATACATATGTATTTTCTTTGGCTGTGGTTAAGGCCTACCAGCAGCGTCCCAGCCTTGCGGCCATGGGTTAAGGGGTATGTGTGGTTTGCACATGGCCATCCCTAAGCTGTTATTTGTGGTAATCTCAACCTGAAAAGTGAGTTTTCGTAGCGTCACACAGCAACAGATGCTTGAACATTTCTAGGAAAGCGTACAATTAACTTTTGCCCCGTCCGGGAATCGAATCTGAGGTTGCGCCGTCGAAAGCGAGAGCGCTGACCAACGAGCCACCGAGTGCTTGAGACAATCATAAAAGTTACATTTTTGTCATTTTTGAAAGGAAATAAACAACAAATGGCGTATATGTAATCTTACGCAGTATATTTGGTACTATCCGTTCCTTATATAGAAAATATTTCGAGCCGTTTTGGGGAAAGTTTTTGGTTTTTTATATAAAATATTTCACGCAGTCTTGCGCGAAAACTACTCAAATTTCAAAATAAATAAATTAATAAATAAAGTATACTTGATCTTAATCAAAGAACTAATTACGGAGAGAAAAATGTACTTGTACTTGAACAAATATTTAATTTTCTTTTTGGAATACGTACGTATATACGAAGAAATATGCTTAGTATGGAGAAAGTTATGTAATGCTGCAGAATATCAGTTTCCAAATGTCAACGGAAATACGTTTTCGCGTCCCCTAATAGCGAAAAAAAATATATTTTTTTTAATCGTCCATCTGTGAACACCACTAGACACTACATTATACGTAGGATTTTTTCCAAACTGAATATTTCTGTATATCTTGCTCGACTCGTAGCTTTCCAATTTTGAGAAACCTTCAATAATATTTGAAAGTCCGTAACATTAAGTCCCAAACTTTTCAATTTTGTATTCAAAGATAAGTGATAAATACAGTAATAAAGATATCATAGGTCCGCTCGTACTGTTAATTCTGAAATTTCGTAAGTTTGAATTTAGCGAATTCAGCGTCTTCCTCCAACTACAAAATTGAAGGTTGAGATTTTTCCTTTGAGTAGTTTTCGTGCAATATGAGCAATAGTTCTAAACGGTGGCAAATGTGTTTTAGTGGTAACCGAATAATGTAATGTCAGAGGAAGAGTTGTACTTCAAATTCAGAGTTGTGTATGCATTCACGCATGCTTGGTCCATTGATAATAAACAAACCGTATTCCAAACGAGAAATTACTCTTCAAATTCGTTTGTTACAAGTTCTATTAAAATAGCGAGGCTCTAGCTGTTGGCTTGCTCATAAAATTAAGAGACGTGAAGTTATTTAGTCGTCTCTTAATTCTAATTTTCCGTTTATGCACTATGAATAACGTCAATGATTTCGAATCAGTGAAGGGTGAATGAGAGCGCAGGATTCGTCAGCGCGTGGTTGTTTCTCGGTGCCTCTGACCGGGAGACTCTAGAGTTCGAGGCCCGACCGTGGCAGGGTCTGGAGGAGCCTTCTAGCGGTCGGCTGATCCGGTCGATAGTTTACCTTGGTTTCTCTAAATCATGCCGGAGCAGCATGCTAACAAAGGGGCCATGAGCCGCGCGCTATCTTTTCTTCCTCTTTTCCTATCCGCACCCCTTGCCTGGACCGCCACTTACGGGCACTACCTAGCACATGTGTCGGGAACTTAGAGCGTGTCCGGCTTGGTCGGTGCCCTGCTGGTACGAAATGAGGTAACTCCGCCAACCGCACTGGAGGTCGGCGCTGGATTTTAAAATCCAGCTAGAGAAGAACATCGCCACCTCCCGTGATTTAAAAACTACATTCTCAGGATCAATAGTAAAAATTCACATGATTTATCCGCGTCATCGGCGTCAACTAAAAACCAAGAGTCTCCTTTCAATGCTAATTTAAGATGCGGGGCTGCAAAACATTAAAGGACAACTTGGATTACAAGAATTTTTCATAGTTACATTTACCCTCTCAAATAAAGTTTAAAATTTTCAATCTCAATATTTTACTCCGTGAAGAGATTGTTTATAATTTTTATTTCTGTAGGATCCTCTTGCATTTTGCTGTGATGGTGCTTCTGTTGCTACAATTAAACCAGAGATCACTGCATGTTCCCCAGGTAAGTTTATGATATATTTTTTAATTATTTCGTGAACCTAGGGTCCAAACCATTGGGGTGGTAAGTACAGTACTTGGTAAAAATTGTACCAGTGCTGTTCACAAAACAATGTGGCAAGATTCCCTTTCTCTTTAAAAAGACTTTGATGGTGACTTTGATGCTTTGCAGACGCAAACTTCTTAACGGGTTAAACGTATCCGATGGTGCCCCTAAAGCACTGAAGTGCGCAAATACCCAACAGAATTACAAACTCTGTTTTTTCTGTATAAAAAAGGATTGCCAGTATTTATCGCTTGCTAGACTACACATTACTCGTCCAGATATTGGTGTAAATTTCTTGAATTGACGATAAAGTAGTAATGAACAACTTATCATATTGCAAAAGAATTGATATGGTCTCTCTTTCCTGATTCATCCGAAAGCGTCCCTTCCCTTTTTTATAC
The DNA here is from genome assembly GCA_038098605.1 of Gryllus longicercus. Classification (NCBI taxonomy): domain Eukaryota; kingdom Metazoa; phylum Arthropoda; class Insecta; order Orthoptera; family Gryllidae; genus Gryllus; species Gryllus longicercus. The sequence goes on along the minus strand of JAZDUA010000294.1, from coordinate 1,006,804 downwards.
CTTGCGATCAACCCTTTTCCTTGAAAATGGTTAAGTAGCTTGTAAGTTAATTCAGTTCATTATCTGAGAATTGAATGAAGCTTCATTGTAGGGCACTTTCCCACTATTTCTAGCATAACTTATTAAACGCCTTTGGGAATGTGTTATCCAAGCACTTATTTCTCTGAATATCGTAGTAAAGATATAATATTATAATATTCTTATGAAAGAAATGTGAAAAAAGACAACTTTTACTTCCTACTAGCTTACCCAGCTTTTCTTTTCTCGTAGTAAATTACCGTCTCGAATACTTAGCATAGTCAAAATCTATATTTTGGTGTTCCTTATACCCAAAAATATGTGGTTGTTTTTACTTCTGTCCGGCGGTGAACAATTTTAAGGCTTACACCATTCGTATGATTTAGTCGAAAACCAAAATTACTAAATCGAGAAGAGCTGACTTAAAGCCCTGATATTTTGAAAGAGTTCTTTAAATTTTGTTCTATCATGAAGCTCCTGAAGCATTTACATAATTTCTAAACATTAGCTCTAAATTATTTCTTTATATTGTAGGAATACATTAAAATATACTTATAAAGATGGCAGGATGGCGATTTTTACCGAAGACGCTGAAAATTTAAAAATCGCTGAAGTTCAACATTTTTATCCATCTCTTCTACATTGTTACAAAAAGATACAAATCTTGTTCCTAAAATGAAATTTGTGCTCCACAAATAGTTCATTAAATAATGTATTGAACATTTTTTTAATGTTGGTAATTTCCGCGCAATTTTTACTGAAAGATGTACAATACAAAGTTGAAATTAATACTGCAGTTTTGTATCATAAAGATCTTTCACGTGTGCAAATTTGAAGATTTTATCTGGTTCCTCCACAGAGTTGATACTGCAAAAAGTCTAAAATTCCAATTTTCGGGAGGGTGTAATTTTTAATTAGTGCGGTTCTTATCATTTATTTTTTACGCATTGTAACCTAAATTGTTGTGTAAAGGAGCGGCGAAGGAATCGGGCTTTGAGTCTATTCCTTTGAAAATTTTCTGTGTGAAAATCGAAATTTGTTCGTTTTTGTCCCATAGATTTTTTGCAAATATTACCCGAATAAAAAATATGTCTTTGTCTCGCAGAATTTACTGAATGCAATACATTTTGGTATAAAAAGCTCTAACCTCGCGCTGAGTAATTTAAATACCGTACGTATCTATAAACACGAATTGCGCGCGGTTTAAAACAGAAACGGTCTCCAGTTGTGAAGAACCACGACCGATTGTGGTAGAGTTCTGAAGTTTGCCGAGGAACAACCGAAACTAAGGAGATTTATTTACATATCAAGTTATTTTCTAAGATGCGAGGCGACTTTTCCTTTAAAATTCGTGATCACTTAATCGGAATGACATTGGCCTTGTCCCGACTCAAGTTTAAGTATGAAAAAATTACTAATTGTTTCTTCGTGTTAGAATAAAACGAATGTTGGTTTTACTACGTTCATCGTGCAGACTATCTCTCTCAGGAGAGATACTTGGATGCTCCCCCGGTATTTCATTCGGGGAGACGTGGTCAATCGATGCTCTTTATTCGTGGGGCCCTTTTCTTACTTTCGCTTCTGCGGCGAACTGAGGAAGTTCTGACAGCTTGAGATAATCCTGATTGCTCAGGCTTTCATGGTCATTTTTCCTTTTTGTTTCAGCCCGTGTTTGCTACAATTTTAGTTGGCAATAGTAGAACTGTTTTGACGCGTTAATATGCGCGACGAAAATATAAAAGTGATTATGCAATATTGCATCCAAATGGGACTACGGTAGCTAAAATTGTGTTATCCTTTACGGAAGTGTTGGGGCCAAATTTACGCAAAAATTATCTTATTTTGTGATAAACTCAAATTTTTGAATAGGAAATCATATCCGAGAAATTCGATGAATTTGCAACGCAATATCACTTGCCACCACTATTCCCGCCCGCACGTCGGAATGTCCAGGGTCACAGGAACGAGCCCGTGTTGACATTTACGAAGACCCGTGCCATGTCCCTCCGTCAGATGCCCTGGCAACAAGATTGAGCCGCTTCGTTCTCGAGATTGCATGCTCTTTACGGGAGAATCTCGTAGACTCGTCTCAATCAGTCTTTGTCGTTTACGATAGCCAGAGACAATATGCAGCAAATTACTTCCGTTAATCTTAATATTTTGAGTAATATTGTATGCTGCAATCTAACTTGCTTGATAATTCTGTACATTTTTTTTATTCAGACATTGCTGTTCATCGTTGCGATGCAAATGCTTAGATGTGAATCGACAGGAAAAGTTTTAGTTTTTGAACCCTGCTAGCTGCTTTGCAAATTACACAGGTATATCCTCTGTAAAAGTATATGTTCCATTCTTCATTGAGAACAATTAATATATTGGGCTTTTTCAGGGGACATTTTGGGATTTAAATATTTTACGAATATCCACAATATTCCACACAAGCACCGGCAAAACAATGTACTAATTTCACTATTCACAAGACGCTGTCTGCCATGTGTTCATTCGTAATCAATAACTTTAGATCTTGGTTTCAAGCGGTAAAAATGAATCAATGAGACAGCAACAGTGAACGTAATTTCACGACGAACAAGTTGTGACATTGGCAGGTTAATGCATTAATGAGTCCGCCTCCTTTACTGACCCGTCTCATAGTACATTTTTTTAAATTATCTTAATTTTTCGATGCGAAAATATTATTTTTATGCGAAAATATTATTTAAGCACTTTTTCAGAGAAGAGTAGTTTTTAATTGAACATTTGAACATCGCTTCAAAACGTGTAGCTATTGCCGAACTGGCAGTGCATAAAAAGAGAAGTAAAAAGTTCTATGCAAAAATGGAAGTAAAACAAAAGTATGCGGAAAATGAGAAAGTTCCTGTACTATGTTTTGACTACATGCAAAATATTCAACTTCCCAAGATACCCGTGCTAGAAGCATATTATTTGCGGCAACTCACGTTTCTTTTCTCTGTCACGGGTGTTTAAAACAAATCAACAATTTACGAGTATTTGTACCATGTAGGTACTGTCAAGAAAGGACCAAACGAGGTTTGCTCTTTTTTGCTTGACTATATTAAATCTGAATTACAAGAAACTGATAGATTAGAAGTAGATTTATTTTCTGGTGGATGCCGTACTCAAAATAAGAACAATACAATTATCACGGTAATGATCAACCTTGTAAAAACTGTAATATTCAGTAATGTAATCCAGTACTATCCTCTCCACGGTCATTAATTTCTCCCATGTGATCGAACATTTGCTGGCATCAAGAGACTAATACGTCGAAGAGATAGAGTATATTCAATGTACGAATATATTGAAATTATTGCTCGCACATATCAGAAACAAAGCATACTAGTCAAACTGATTGGTACACAAGATATAGTAGAGAACAAAAAATGGTGGACGCAATTATACAAGCGATCTTGCTTGTCTGAAGGCAGTAGTGGAATGTCTGGTGAAGCAAATCGGAAAGTAACTTTTCTTTTGCAAATTGTATGTTTCCACAACAGGCAAACATTTCCAGGAAAAGTATAATGTTATGAATGGGTTTGCGGCCTCATAAAATATCGATTTTCACTTTTCAAGAATCAAAATGTAGGATCAATGTTACCTTCAGAAAAAACTTACAATAAGGTGGTTCCAATAAATATACTAAATTTGCTGAACAAAAAATCGATCCAATACATTCCAGAAAACACAAGTTTTTATGAAAATTTCAGATATTGGCGAAGTACTGAGACAACAGAAGAACACTAATATGGAAAGAAGATTAAATTGTAATGTAAAGCCGTTAACTTAGTGTGTCGTGATACTGCACAGTACTGATGATACATGGGTAATTTCCAAGGCACCTAAATCACATGAATTAAGTCGGGAAATTGTAACTTTTTGTTTAAATAGGCTTCTCCCGAAAGATCTCATTGCTAGTCTAGTGCCAAAAAGTTTATCATTGTGTTTGTACAAATTATTTACGTTTACTTTAATTCTAAGTCCATTGTTTTTCAGTAATGTCCTTTTACTATCATTAGTCATGTGTGTCAGTTAAGTTTTAAGAATTAAACATTCATTGAAACCAATCAAGCCAGTTTTGAGATAGGGTGAGATGAGGTCTTAGGTATTGTAAATATTTTTTGCCCGGGGCCAATACTTTCCCGTGGAACAGAGTTCATATCTCTGCCTTAAACGGAATTATGGAATACCCAAGCCCTCAGCTGTTGGGTCATTCGAAGAGAATATTTAATAATTAAAATTTTGAAAATATTTTGTCTATCTCAAAATATAGGTCAGATCATAAAGGATTATCTCTGCTTTAATTTCAGATTTACTATCTTGAGATCATAACAACCTATACTTTTTCTAAATATTACACTTTTTTACCTTTTTGAATAATGGCGAAACAAAATACTATTTAAAAAATATTCATCGCTTTTGCAAAAGTGCGCCATCTTTCCTGTTCCGAACTATTGCACTCGCATTGCATGTTTATATCACGAGATGTTTAATGTTTAAGTTTCAGACGTTTGTAGTTGCTCGTCTACCCCTGAGTTTTTCTGATACTAACCTTTTTTGTTGATAGGTGAATGGAATTATGCATCGGAGAAAACCAACACAATCCAGATACAACAGAACCTCAATACAGACTTGGATTGTATCCCTAAGAGTAGCTTCATCAACTATGACCAGACCACGCACCAGGAGAACGCGCTCCCTAATTGCAGCAGCCTCAGAGGAAAACGTTTTAAGTGTTCCATTTGCAATACGATGTTCAGTAGAAATGGGAAGTTGCGTAGGCACTTGCGCACCCACACTGGTGAGAAACCTTTCCAGTGTTCAATATGCGAGAAGACCTTCACTGAAAAAGGACATTTGAGTAGGCACATGCGCACCCACACTGGTGAGAAATTTTTTCAGTGTTTAATCTGCGAGAAGACCTTCGCTGAAAAAGGAACTTTGAGTAAACACAGGCGCACACACACTGGTGAGAAATCTGTCCAGTGTTCAATCTGCGAGAAGACTTTCACTCAGAAAGGACACTTGGTGTATCACATGCGCACCCACACTGGTGAGAAACCTTTCCAGTGTTCAATCTGCGAGAAGACTTTCACTCAGAAAGGACACTTGGTTGATCACATGCGCACCCACACTGGTGAGAAACCTTTCCAGTGTTCAATCTGCGAGAAGACCTTCACTCAGAAAGGACAGTTGGGTAAGCACATGCGCACCCACACTGGTGAGAAACCTTTCCAGTGTTCAATATGCGAGAAGTCCTTCACTGAAAAAGGAAACTTGAGTACGCACGTGCGCACCCACACTGGTGAGAAATCTGTGTCAAATCAGTGTTCAATCTGCGAGAAGACTTTCACTCAGAAAGGAAACTTAGTTGATCACCTGCGGACCCACACTGGTGAGAAACCTTTCCAGTGTTCAATCTGCGAGAAGACTTTCACTCGCAAAGGACACTTGGTTGTTCACATGCGCACCCACACTGGTGAGAAACCTTTCCAGTGTTCAATCTGCGAGAAGACTTTCACTCGCAACGGACACTTGGTTGATCACATGCGCACCCACATTGGTAGGAAACCATCTTAGTGTTCCATGTGTGAGAAGACCTTCATTCAGAAACGAATCTTGAAAAAGCACTCACGCACCCACACTAGTGAGAAACCTTTCCGGTGTTCCATCTGTGAGAAGACATTTATTCGGAAAACACAGTTGGTGTATCTCATGCGCACCCACACTGATGAGAAACTTTTCCAGTGTTGAATCTGCGAGAAGACCTTCACTCAGAAAGAAACCTTGGAATAGCACAGGTGCACATACACTGGTGGGAATCCATTTCAGTTTTCCAACTAAGAAAACTTATTAAGAAGGGTAATTTAGATATTATACTCCATTACATGTACGTTAGATAATGGAACATAAATTCATTTTACTATTGGTGATTTTAATGTAGGTATTCTGAGGAATAATGATCGTTTCCGTTATATTTCCAATTTACACGAATATGATTATATTTCACGTATTAAAATACCGAAAAGAGTAAGAGGGGACATAAGTTTTTGTACTGACATTTTCGGCAGTTATAGACAATTTTTACACCTGTTATTAAAATTTTACTTGCTTTGCTTTTTTGTCATATTTGTGTTTTTAGATAGTACTTTAAAAACCTCATTACATATCATGGAAAATCATATAAAAAGAAAAAGAATATAATTAAACTCCTGAAAATTTGAAAATTTCTGATGGGAACTGAAGAGTTCGTTTAATGAAAAAGGTACATCAACTTAACAAACTTTATTCACTCCACATGACGTTACCAATTAAATCGCTTCGGAGTCGAAGTCCCACTACCATCATGGAGATGACAGTACGGACTGCGGCCCCCAGTGTAAGGTCTTCCGCGGAACAAACCACCTGCTCGTTCGCCTCCGTGAAGTCGTCTCTAGGCGGCTTCCCGTGCGCCCTCAGGCACGGCTTGCTGTCTCGTCGCGGTCCGCACCGCGCACTGACGCTCCGACACCCGAGTTGACTCTCGTACACTCCTTGACTGAGCCCTTGACCTGACTAGTGGGGCGTAGGCTACCGTGCACTAGCTGCTGTCTGAGACCCGATGTTCGCTGGCGCCCGACCCTCGCCGTCTCTTAAGTATGAGGCCGAGGCTCCCCACGGCTATATATCTCCCATATAACTTGGTGCAGACCATTACAGTGGCACACCCTTTAGAATCACCATACTGAACTAACACATTCACACTGCATTTCAAAAGGGACAACATACCGTCGCTGCATTCGTAGACATTTCGCAAGCATTTGATAGAATATGGCATCCAGCTCTCTATTTTAAATTAATTTCAATAGGTACACCTTAATATCTAGTAACTGTTATCCTTAGCTATATAACAAATAGAACATTTTCAGTTTCAGTCGAAGGCCACTGTTCCAACCCAAGGAAAATTGCTGCTGGGGTTCCCCAAGGTTCACCACTTTCCCCCACGTTGTTCAATTTATACACAGCAGATATTCCTACTTCAGGACATGTAAACACCGCTCAATTTGCCGATGACACTGCACTGTATATCTCAGGAAACTCTTTAACAACTCTTCAAACACAGCTTCAGAATCACATAAATTTACTAGCAAATTGGTCTAATGCCTGAAAAATAAAGTTGAACCCAACAAAATCTGTAGCAAAAATATTCACATTAAAACCTTTTACACACCCTCTTCCATTCTTCATAAATAACGACATCAATTGGACACCAACTAATAAAACAATTAAATATTTGGGCTTAAACTTCGATACCCGACTCAACTGGAAGCAACATATAGAGGTAAAAACTCATCAAGCAAAATTAAACTATTTCAACTCCGACCCTTACTGAATCAACACAGTCAACTCTCCAAATCCAATGCTCTATTACTCTACAAAACAATAATCCGGCCGACATTACTCTATGCTTGTCCCATCTGGACCAATGCAGCTAATTCCAACCTAAACAAAATACAAGTTATCCAAAATATTTTTTTAAGATTAATTACAAAAGCACCATGGTTCATCAGCAACAATCAATTACACAATGATTTAAACATAAACACAATAAAAAAACAAATAGTCTATCTTGCACACAACTTTTACACTAACCTTCCCCTAATTCAAGCAACATCCTTCTATAAACTAGGCAAAGCCCCCAATTATCGAACGAGAATTAACAACAGATTTCCTCTCCACTCATTTTATAAAATATTCGCAAACTTGGAATAATACTAATCTGAGGTGCTACCTGCTTCCTCTCCCAGTATATTGTTTTATATAATTGTAATGTATAATTTAAGTTAGTATAAGATAGGTTAAGATCATCAATCATTTGCACAGTTAATATGTAAACTGAACAATGTAATGTCTACCTAAAATAAAATAAAGAAAAAAAAATTAAAAAAACAACCACGGAACTTAAATCGATATGGAATTTTTGCAGTTGTTTGTTCGACGCATTCAAGTTGTCTAAAATGAATCCCCAAACCTCGGTCATAATAGCAGTTTCAAGTCCATTTAAAGCAACAATAAGACCTTTAGCTTCTCCACGCGTTGACGGCTTTTGCGTAGAATCATCAGATATAATTTGAAGGGCTTCGAAAAAATTTTGCCAACGATGTTTTAGAGCCTGACATGCATCATCTCGAGCTGACCAGCGCGTAATTGAAAGACTTTTCAAAGAGGATGTACTGGATCCTTCATCTACTAAATTTTGAAGTATGTCCCACCTTGATGTAGATGCACCAAAGAAATTATATAAATTTTGTAGAAGTAGAAAATAAGTAAATGCTTCAGTGCATGATTCAGCTGCATTTGTACCTACTAAATTTAAAGAATGAGCAGAACAGGGGATGAATTCAATTAGAGCATTTACATCTTTCATACGGGCTGGAAGACCTGTGTAAAGACCGGACATATTTGACGCGTTGTCGTAGGACTGACCACGACAATTATTAATGTCCAGTTCGTTAATCTTCTTAAAATTACATACAGCGTCGAACATCTCCTTTGATTTGTGGCCTGTGTTCGGAAGGAATTCCAAACATGACTCTTTTGGTGTACCATCCTTTCCCACATGTCTAATAACTATAACGAGTTGATCCACGTGTGCTATGTCTGGTGTAGAGTCCACAATGATGGAAAAATACTTGGCACTTCGAATGTTTCGGAGAATCTCATCTTTAACTGCTTTCGCTAATATACCTATTAGTTCTTCAACCGTCGTGGTGGATAAATACGATGTATTTCCTTTTCCGCAGTTACCAAATTTTTGTATGTGATATGCTATGAAGTGGTCATATTTCGAAATTAACTCAAGCAACATCATGTAATTACCATTTTGATTATTTCCAAACTTTTCGACATGTCCTCTCAAAGGAAGCCCTCTTGAAACAAGAGTTTCTATTACTAAAATGACACGCTCAAGAACATTCCTCCAATAAGTTGCCTCGATTTCAACTTTATTAAGCAGCTGCTTATTCACTTGATTTTCAGTCCACTGTCTATTTTTCAATGCGGACGTACAGTTTCTATGACATGTAGAAATCTCATGTTCTTTTAAGTTGGTATGCGCATTTTTCCAATCATTGAATCCCTCCGATGATAATTTTGTTCTTACTTCTGAATCATAGAGGAGAGATACATCTCTACTCTATGTTCTGAATTGCTTGAAAACAATAGATAAACACCGCAGAAAAAAATGCCATTGCTCTCAGAGTAAACAAGCCACTTGCAAGGCATTTTTTCTTTACTGATATGCGTATAAACATATTCGACGTTACGTAACGAACTTTGCCATCATTATACTCTCTTCTTGATTTAGAAAATTCAGCGTTTTTGTTTTGTTCGAACCCATGCTCGGCAACACAATCACGTGTAGCTTCATTAATAGACCACAAAGGTGGATCGCTTTTCCAACAAAAACGATCAGTCGAAGTTATGGTTTCATCAATTTTATGTTCTTGCAGTTGTATACATTCGGTAGAAATCCTATTTAATTAAAAAAGAAAAAAATTATTAAAATAATGTATTGTAATATTATAAACAAATATACTAGAAAGATTATATACATATATAAATAATAATAAATATATAAAGGTTTAATTAATCCTACAATAAAATGCTTAATCTATTTACATCGGTTGAATCGTCGACTCATAATCAATCGCAGTTATATTTTCAATTGCTTGAGGAACCATTTCATTTTTAGCCGTTTGGAACTTTGCAGTCTCATTATTAGATTCAGTGATAACTCTGAATAAATAAAAGAGTCAAATATTATATGTATTATTACATATTATATTGTAACACTAACGATTACCTGTGGAATCGATTAGCGACCCTGCCACTAGCTCAGATCGGTGATGGAAGGAACTGTTACACAGTACACGAGAAACACAACAAAAATAAACACTTGTTCACTGGTAAAATGATTCACTTTATTCCTGGGCAAAAAATAAATAAAATTGCACCAGGGAAATTACAATTTTTACACTAACAATGGAAAATGGAAAAATTAAAGAGAAAAGAAAATTAGGCATGTTAGTAATTATAGAAAAAGACTTATGACTAGGAAGAAGGTCAACTTATTACAACTAATATTTACATGAGTTACAGGATGATAATTTAACGTGCCCAAGCACATTACTGCGTTACATAAGTCTTGTGGGTGAATGCCCCTCGGGTCATTCAACCTCGTAGGGTCCTTTGTGTGCCCAGGCGGGCCCTCGGATGGCGTCTGGAAGGGGGCGGCGGCCTTGGGCGAGGACGCGACCGCGGCCGTCCCTCACGCCCTCTTGGCGCGTGGAGTCAGCTGGGCGATCCTCTGGTTATTCAACCAGGGGAGGCGATGTCCGGGCGAACTGGCCGCGATGTCTAGGCGACTAGAAGTTCTTGAAGATCGTCGGGATTTTTCTCCCGACCTCAGGCGCGGAGTAAACAACAATGCGTCCCTCTAATTCTTATGACAGTCTTTCGTATAGTCCGGTTTCAGAGAATCAGGAAATCCGTCACGAATAATTCAAATTCCAGAGAAGTTCCTCTATTTTACTACAGTCGACTCAATGCTCGAGCCCGCACTGTAAAATTCTAAGTCCGGCAGAGATAAACTTGTCCCTGACCGAATAAATATCTCCCCCCAAGAGAAGCTTTTCTCCCGACCTCTGATAGACCGAAGCTCAAAATTACTTCTGATATTCTCTCCGTCGAAAAAATTCTAAGTCCGGTAGAGGTGAACTTGCCTCTAACCGCACAATATTCCCCCCAAGAGAAACTTCTGCCCCGACTGTTCCGTCTAGAATTCAAATCCCTTCTGATAATTTCTAAGTCCGGCAAAGGTGAACTTGCCTCTGACCGAATAATATTCCCCCCGGAGAATGTTTCTCTCCCGACTGCCCTGGCTATTCTGATTTTCCCTCAGTCGAAATTGTTCCAAGTTAACTCTCCCCCCCCACCCCAATTTCTTATGTGCCCTAGATCCCTTTAATAGCAGTGTCGCTATTGGTCAAAAGCTGTGTCGCAGTGAAATATTTTAACCCAATCGCAGCGTGAGAAGCGAAGGAAATTTCCACTCCTTGTGCAGGCTGCGAGCATGCATGGTTGTTCTCGAACCTTCTAGACTCTGGCCCTGGCTCGTGTAGGGGGGCGCGTTCGATGACGGAAGTATTGCTCTGGGCTCCCCCGAAAGTGGGTGGTCTCGAAATCTGCAGCCGGCTGTGAACACTTGCACAGTGTCTGTCAACGGCAGTCCTCCAAACGGCCTGCTTAATGGGGAGGAGGCGGTAATGGCCTCCCGCGATAAGTGAAGTTGCACGTGCGACGCAGTGTTTACATCCCCAGTCGAACTCCGGGCTACAGCTGAATCTGTTTGCATTCTCCCAACTGCCCCTCAGCCTTATGAAATTTTGTATGACGAAATCGGTTTCGCCACAATATAAAATAAAGTTTAGTAACATATTTTATGCTAATTTATTTAAATTCAATATTAAAATATAGTTTATTTTAACGAATACAACACGTCAAGAATATTTAATTTCTAATCATTGTACTAAAATTTTTTTGCATTTTGAGAATGTTTTTGTAACATAACTCAGCATTAACCCTTTCGCTGCTACATTCTCCGTCGGTACGCGCGGCGAGGAATACGGCCCGTTCTCCTGGTGGCGCTCCTACCTGCGCTGAGTCAGTGGAATGTCCCACCTTTCCCTGTGCTGAATAAGTTTCGTGCTCTCCTGACCGGTCTGCGCCTCGCAGCCACAATGAAAGGAAAATACTTTTCCCATCCTTCTTTTTGATTCGGGCTATGGACCGACACTGGCGAAGTTAATTTTTTTTTAGTTCTATTTTTTAAAATTTGTTTGTTTAAATTTTTCTTTTTTATCTTATCTTTGGCTTTGTACCGACATCGGCGAAGTTAATTTTTTTTTGTTTTTAGAACTATTTTTTTGTTTAAATATGTTGTTCTTATCTTAGGACAAGATTTTTAATTTTTTTATAATAATTTTCCTGCAATTCCATTGACTTTAATATTTCTTTTTTGTGTGAAATATTTCAAAGCACGGAGCAGCACATAAAGGAACATTGCATGCTTTGCATTCGTACTTAGTTTCTCGACGCTTGTTTTGTGTAGCACAAACAACGCATCTTCGCCTTGGTGACCTCTTCTTAGACTGATCACCGGGTATCAGATTTGGAAAATGCCTTCCGGTAAATCGAAGGACCGCAAAAAAATGCAATGTTGAATGCAGATAACAATTCAAAATCCATCAATTAGCAACAAAACGCACCACAACTCTAAAGAACAAACCAAAATAAACCCAAGACTAATAACAGATGTCCAATACAAAACTACACGAAATGAACTGTTCAAACTGCAGGAGCTGAGTGAGGTTGTCGGTTAAATAGCAAACAGACATTGTGTTACACAGAACTGGAAACAATACTGCACAAAAGAAAAGAATTTCAATGGAAACGCTTCCGCGAGCCGCCTTTTACATTAGGTATATTTGTAAAACCCGGAATTATCCACCTTTCCCTTTCTGTAGAAAGAAAATTCACTAGAAAGAAGCGAAGAGGCAGTGCGCGCCATAAGACGTCCGGAGGCCCCCAGAAACGGCCCGGCGCCGCGCCTATAGACGTCCAGAGGCTGCAGGTAACATCACGTCGCCGCGCCTTAAGGCGTCCAGAGGCTCCCAGAAACAGCCCGGCGCCGCGCCATAAGGCGTCCAGAGCAGCGAAAAGGTTAAAAATATATTAATGTTAACATTTATTTATCACAAGTTATTAGTACATGGAAAAAATAAACAAGCTGAAAACTAAATGTGTTATCTAATCTATATGTTTATACCAACTCAGTAATAGAATTGTCGAATGAACTGCAGCAGTGATCAGTTTCATACATAGGTTTAAATAATTCATTTATTTTCTTATCAATTTCATTTTGACATTTCTCTTCCTTTTCTTTTCAGATTTTTGCATATTGACTTCCGCTGAGCCTTTTTCGATAATCACTCATTTTAAAACTTCAAAATATCATTTTTACTCAGCAGGCTCGTACAATAAACGATACACAATAATAGTAACAGAAAGAAAAGGGTTATTTCCAGATCCGTATTCTAGAACTAACTCAAGAAGTAACAGATGTCGCTTCTTTCAATATAGCGCAATATGAATGCATGTAGAAATCCGTCAGCGATTTCTGATTGGCTAATTCAAACTCCTTACTCTAAGACTGTAATTTTTTTCTGCTCAATCAACCATTCAGAAGTCGTTGTCGAATTCTTTTCATGTATTCTGTAACATTGAAAATGTCCCCACTTGAAATTCAAACTAAATTTGTAAATCAAAGCTTGAGGGGGCGGCTTTAGTCTCTAAATCTTTTTTTAAATTATAATTTATGCTGTTATTTTTTTTAGAGAACCTAAATTTGTTTTAGAAAATATCAAGGAAATTTTGCGCATTTGAAAATTTGCCGCCGTAGGCACGTGCCTACTGTGCCTGTGTAAATCCATCTCTGCTTAAGGGCGGGAATATATTATCAGGAAACGCCGATGTCTACAACTGCGACACTATATTTCATTGGTTGTTGATTCGTGAGACTGACAGCTTGGCGTTGATGTTTCTGCCTGAGGATACTCCACTTGCCATTTCCCACATGACGTAATGACTTCAGACGAGAAGGAGCCCCATTGTCATCATGTGCTTGATTTGATCCTCCCCTTCTAATGCAGATCATCAGGAGCTATTACTCTGTGAGAATAAAAATTAATTTACATTTTTTAAATCATACCAAATATAAATCCACCTCAAAGAACGTTACCTGTTAATTGTGGGATTAATGTAGCTAATTCCAATGCTGTAGTCAATCTTGAAGAACCTCCCGTTAAAAAAAACATTGTTAACATTATCTAAGTGAAAGAATTCAAACCAAATGTGTGTGGTCTAAATGCACGAATGTAATTGAAAGGGTCTTGGAACAGATTATAAAGACTGTAATATTAATTGTTTTTACTTCGAAATTATGATTTTGTTGAATTTTTAATAGATTACACGGAAATATACTCACGAAAACACGGAATTTCCTTTTGGGGCATTAGCAATGAAATGCTCAGCCCTGAAATGTGCACTGCATTTATCTCTCCCTCGGCATCGTATTCTTACGAATTCTATCTACTTTTACGGGATGAACGGTCTTGCCTCTGTGAAGGAAATCTATAGTAAATGACTCCTTCCTCTTAGTTCGCCATGGATCGGGAGCACACACACAGTATACGACACGTGTTCACTCGGGTGACGGGAAGAGAACAACAGCCTGTCCAGGCCCGTCTCCATGTCAAAATCTTCGTCTTCAGCGGAGATTTCGATATCTTCGGTTGCAATCGGATGTGCTCGATTGCATTCGTGACCCTTGAATTTCCCTTTGCTGTCTAATATTCGCCTTTGTTTTCTAACACTGCGACTGCAGCGCATCCCGAAGGGCGGATCTAGAATTAATCCTTACCGAGAACGTATGCTAGTACCGGCCCCCCGGCGAGAAGCACCTGCACCTAGAATCACTTGTTGTAGATGTAGTAGACTGAGGTAGTTGGTACTATAACAGTGTGGGTGCTCTAAGAAGTAGGAGGAGCGGGCTGGGAGGGAGGCACGGAAGCTCTTGTGTCCCGTCTGGGATTTGTCAGATATGCTTTCGCTCTTTTCCGCATCACAACATTAGTATTACATTCTCGTATACGTGAGTAATGTACCTAGTATAGAGAAAATTATATAATGTTGCGGAAAATTGATTTAGAGATTTCAACGAAATGTGTGTTTTGGGTCCTCCGAATACCGAAAAAAAATGTTTGTTTTCTCTTTCCCAAACGTGCGTCCGTCTGACTATCCATCTGTGAACAACACTAGGGCCGAAAGTACAAGAATTACCCAAAAGAGGGTCAATTTTTTTAAAATTTTTGGTAGGAATGGTGCTAATGGTCCTGTGTAAGATGACGTTAACGCGTAGTGCCCTATTCATTTTTTTTTATTTCAAAACTTAAACAAATGTTTGTTTTTAACATTTATCTCACGTCCTTAATATTTACAGTATCGGCAACGTGTATACATTATTGCGTTTGTTAGTACTCGTGCTTTAAATAATAAAAAATAATAGAGACCGTAGGTATTAAACGTCAAAATATGTAATGAAAACAAATAGTATATGTAATAATTATGTAAAATAGGATAAATATGTAAGATTAAAATACACTATTTATGAAACGAAGATTTACATAATACGAAATTATATTAATAAAAAAATACGTAATGAATTTTAAAAATAATTCAACCGTTTTTATAATTTTAATAATAATATAAAAATAATTTGCTGTGTACAAACTTAAGCATGCTTTGTACCATAAAACTTTCCCGTCAGTTTCAGTCAACCTTCATCTACTACTATTCAGTACGGTTTTTAGCCGCCAGACTAGTCGCAATAGAAACCATCCTATGAACAGGCGATATCTAAGACCTGCAAACAATCACTGCAGCGTGCAGCATTCTCAGCAAAGAGTTGCACGTCGAAGATCGGCAAAGTTACTCGGAAATTAAGATTAAAGTTCACGAGACGCGGCGTCTGTAATACTTCTAGAACCAGAAGATGAAACTGATCTCTGTTACTGACACCCACTGGGCTACTGATGCAGACGAGCAGAACTGTGACAACATCCTAGTAGTAATCCAGAAAACCTGATCGGGATGGGGGTCATTGTAGCTGAACTACAATAATTGTTACAGCTGCTTTAGAATTATTCGGTCAAATGGTAAATATTACACTACATGTCACTGTTAAAATTTATATTACTTTCCATTTGGATGATCCTAATAGTCTCTAATTGTATCGAAATAGTTGTGCAGTAGAAATAATTTTACTGGGGACTTAAAAATTTGTATCGAATTTAATGTCATCTGGCACAGTGTTGTAAAAATAATGTAGATGTTTGTATGTGAATTTTTTGTAGTGAGAAAATGATACTGGTACAACGATTGCAAATGCACAAGGATTGTAAATGCATATATAAACTTAATTTAAAATTTTTAAGATTAAAATTTAAAAACATCGCCCAAAATCCATCTGGTTTAGGAATATCTAATATGTTAACGGGAGGAATAGTTTGATTCGACAATGACAGTGCGCTATTTTACAACTTTTCCTAATTTGTTCGAATGCACGAAAATATTTTTAAAATAATTTTCAGGTATTTTACTTGGGAAAAGAGAATCACAAAGTGAATTGTATCAAGGTGGCAACGCCGTTTTGAGATCAAAAATCGAGTCGTTGGATAAAAGTGGTTGTGTTCTGCTCATTCTTTCCGGTAGTGGAATGGTAACGGGAGATCTCGCTCTCGTGCCGCAGTCCCCTGCCTTTCACCACTGAGGTTCGGGGCTCGATTCCCGTAGAATCTCCGAAGTACCCCATATGATATCTGTTACGACAAAAGGATTTTGCCTTCTTCACAGGTGCTATTCCATCTCCTATGAAGCGTCCTAAACCTCAGCCCTATCCTTGTTCCTTCCCAATTCTACCTTCTGAGTAGTGGCGCAGGAGTATGTATGTGATATGGAATTCGAAAGCGCAAAAAGTAGTGGAGTTGATCAACGAGCAAGGCCGGAATATTGGCCAATACAACTTTTTCAGTCTATGACCTTTTTCAAATGAAATGAAGACCTGAAGATTATAGCTAACAAGAGTGAAGTTTTTTTTTTTTTTTGTTTTGTTTTTTTTAGATGAAAAAATTCAATATGCGGAGGATAATGAGATGTAACTCATATATTTGTGGGTCCTAAGGGGGACCGCGATCACAAATGATTTGAATTGGCACCTTTAGGAGCGTCGGTGTTAGCCGTCCGGCTAGTTAGGGGAGGCCTTGGGGAGTGAGTAGGGGATGTGGGCCAACTTGACCAGCGAGCAAAAGGTATTCAGCCTTGTTCTGAAATCTGCAGCGGTTGAGATCGAACGCGCGTCGTTCTGGAGAACAAGCATCGCAGTTATACATAAGTAAAACGCAACGAGGGTTTTTCGACGTGTTTCTTCAACGTAGTAGACTACTAGAATATAATAGTTTAGTGTTTAATCTTTCACTTTGTGGTGAATTCAGTAAAAAGGTTCCAGTTTCTTGAAATTACGAAGCACCTAACGAGAACGAGTAAGATATTGAATGGCAGAACATTTTAATATAATGCTCGCGTATGTTAGGCGGCTTTTGTTCCTGTGTTTGCAAAGAAACGAATGAGAAAAACGAGACAGGCCACTCCAGTGAACGAACTATTTTCTTAAATAAACCGCACAAACTGTGTGTAGTCAAAATCATGAACACCAAATTCGCGAGGGAAAGCGCCTGAACGGGTGTGAATTCGACGAAGATCTGATGGGAAGAGGAGGACCGGCTGGGGCAAAAAAACGAAAATCCGAAGCTGCGGATTAATAGGACTACGGCAGAGGCCTTTTCAGGCGTAGAACGACCGCCGACCTTGTCTGTTTGCAGCCAGCGGTGCGCCTTGGAGGCGCGTGGGCGTTGCTGTGAGCGATTCGACTTCTGCTGGGGGAGAGGGACGACAGCCGACGTCAGCAGAACGTTAAGTGGATCTGAATTTGATTTTTTGTGCGTCGAGTGAAAACGCTAGGGAAGCGTTAGTTTTGAAGGGTATGTGCAAAGAACGCAGTAGAATATTAAATCCGGAATTTTTATGTAATATAAAAAAACCTTAATTATTGCTAACTAGGTTGGCTAACCGAGAAATAATTGAGTTGATTTATGACTGTATATCTTTTAAAAATAAAACAGCTGTAAAATTAGAATAAGAACTTATTTAGAGGGGAATTTATGTAAATTTAGTGTAATTGTGAATTTTATGTTAAAGTGCAAGCAAAACTTAATTAGAAGGCCCGTTTATTGAATACAGCGTAATCGAGTCTTAAAATATTGCCTGTTATTTACGTACGGGATCCAATAAGGAAAGGTAGCAAAACAGTTAAGTCCCAAATGGTAGAAAAGAATAGTTTCTATTTCTCGCCTTTGAAGATGTATTTGGAATAATGTCATTAGTGCTCGTTGCGAGCTTTCGCCTTCAGCTGTTAATTGTACCAGAGAGGGGGATGCAAGGTCCTCAAGAAAAGTTGGCCGATTAATACCAGGGTTGGGAAACTTGGCGTTCAAAACTGGGTAATGATTTCTGCGCCATCTACAACAGGTCCGACGTGAGCCGAACTAAACCTGAGACGTCATGCAATTCAAAAAGCTGGCAATGTAGGCGGTGCCAAAGAGTATATATCAGAGACGGCACTCAATGTTAAAAGGCAAAGTCTTATTTGCCCAACTTCCGGTGCCGCCACATTGTTCTGTATAATTTCTATTAGGTAAACGGACAGCCAATAACGAAGAAGTAACCGGTAAATTTGAAATAAACCAGCGACGCGGAACTTTAAAATTTCACTCCCATAATCTCCTCGCCTGAATTTATTAAAAAATTCACAATAATTATTATTAGGATTTTATGGAAGAAAAAGTCAAATTAGGGTAGTAAAATCTAGTATTTATTGAGCATATTGATATTATACAATTTCGTAATTTCATTAGTAATAACAATTTTGAATTACAGAAAGTAATAAACAGTACACCTGCATAATTGCAACTTTAGTATTTGCTTGTAGATATCCGAAATTAATACTATGGAATACTACATTACAAGCATTATGAATAAACAATAAGAACAGAATTGAAAAGAAACAAATGAAAATACTACCGCACATTTGCCCAGGTAAAAGAAATAGTTATGATACAAGAGGTAAAAGTGCCATTTTATTTTGCGAATTACTTAAGCCATTAAGATCACGAATTACATAATTATGTACTGTTACATTAAGATCAATATTATCTGATTAGGTCACATGAACGTATTTTGTTTTCTTTGTTACTTTCAAAGTTTTATCAGAACATTTGAACATTGTCCCACTTTTAGCAGTAGTGCAAAAAATTGAGCTTTTAGCATGCTCTGCATGCTTTGAAAGAACCGCTTTTACTAGTTGCGACCTAAAAATGTTTTTCATTAGTCAATAAATATTTCACAAAATTATTTAATTCACCCGTGCTAATCTCACACATGCACAGTTCAGAGCCTGGCTTTTTTATAATGGGATCCACTGTGAAAGTACATTCACCTTTAAAACAATGATTAACAAATAGTGGAATTCCATCAATGCTTATGCACTACAATTTAATTCTGAAAATGGATTGTCAAAGTGCAATTATTTGATTGCACCAGGATCCAAGCCTGGGAACTTCTGATAACTGGCAGATGTCCTAATAACTGAGCTATTGAATCAAGCATTGCATTCACGACTCACAACAATTCACAATCTAATAAGGATCAGCATTCAAATCCAGAATGTAATTGGCATGACGATGAACAAAACACAATGATACACACATACTAAAATATAAATTGAATCAAGATTGTGTTTGTCATGAGAAACTATTATTGTCAGAACAGTATAACAATACATAAGCAACCTATATCAATACTAATAATAAAAATTAATACTAATAAGAAATAAACAAATTGCAGACTAAATAATAGCCATTAATTAAATTCTAAAATTGCATGAAAATAGCGTCTGAAACGCAAAACCTTTGTATTCATAATATTCAAATAAAGAGTCTTAACATAGCAAGAGGCATTCCAAAATTGAGAAAATGATAATGCTTTACAGAATTAATTTTATCTTTAAATTTTATTTAATTAGAACTTTCCAAATCAGATGTGGGAAATACAGTTTATATAATGGATCTGTACCCAATGACAGAATACACACTGATTTTAAAACTCTCGTTGTTCATACCTTTATAAAATGTCAGCGTAAAAGAAATATGTTCAGAAACTTTGTGCACAATGAAGCAAGTTATTCACTGCATATAACAATAATTCTTTAATATTATCTCTCTGAGTTCTGACTCCTCAAAGTGAACAAAGTTAACATTAATAACTTAGGGTAAAACTCGTAGGGTCTAATATGCATGCTTTAGAAGCCATCTCTGGAAGAGGATCTGAAAAGCAAAAAATGACGTTAAGAAAGATACTATGTCCTCAAATGAATGTTCTGAAAACAAATCTGTGTCAAAAAGAAAGATATTTCTTTTAATTCACCATCTAGTATTATGAAATTAGAAAGCACAGAAATATCTTGCACTTACCACACACCGAAGGCGCAGATTCATCTCACAGAATGGCTTCTTGCACCTGTCCAGAAGTACAAGGATCTGTAATCACCAAAAAAAGTTTATTTACTATAATTGCCCTCAATTGGCACTAATAACTGTATATAGAAAGGAACATACCATGAGAAACGTCTAAAAACTTGAGGTGACACCTCACATGGGTGAAAAAGATCTGAAAATGGAGACAAACTTGAAATCTATCCCGTCTTCAATAAATGCAACAAAGTAATAATTGAGATTCTTAAAGATTATAGCAAATATTTACCTTTCACAAGGCTAGAATAAGCATCTGCTGCACTTGCTGTAGCAGCATGTTCAACAGCGCTTAGAAACTGTATTAATCAACAACAAATTATTGCCAATACATTATACTTTCAATAGCATGCTTCTTTTTGCATTTTACAAACATACAAGAGACTTACCATTTTCAGTTCGAAAAGCTGCCTGTGTACAAGGATCTGAAAATTAAAAAATGCTGGTATCATAGCCTCCCATCAAACTATATATTCTATTAAAACTATATTCCAGTAATATTCTATAAAAAAATCTTACCAATTACACCCATAGCTGCAGTGGGTGTCACCTCGCTTGGTCCAAACAAGGGATCTGCAACTGAACATGAACATTAAAAATATTCCACTATTTGTTACGCACCCATCATCTTCTCGAAGCCAAAATGCACGCTTCAGACTTCAAACAGCAGTAAATCACTTCATTTCTCTAATTCACTGACTGCGATATGGCGTTAACAGCCCTACGAACAGCACGTGAATATACAACGATAGGTCGACGAGGAAGGAATCCAACGGTAACCAACTGGCTCGTTTGCGAAAAAATTTCAAAATGAATAAGTAGTTCACATATTCTCCGCTTGAGCGAGTTGGTGTTGTACAGATGTATATGGCGTCGCTCTGAACTCTGATTGGCTACCGTATGGAATTTGAATAAGGACCGGATGTGCCCTATCTAGTGTCACACCACTGGTCAACATCAGGATATACAGTTGTTCACTTGTAATCAGGCAGTGATAGTGATGGAAGAGATTAATATTTTGTCGGAAAGCAGTATTAAAATAGAAGCGGTAAACATTAAAATAGAAGCTGTAAGTCTCACGAGACAGATTTATGTGTTATTAACATTAAATCATTGAAGCTCAATTCCATTTGTAAATATGTTCTACATGCAGCATATGTTGATGCTATGCATAATTCATGCTGATTGTTTTTGTTACCTCTAGATAAAAGAAGAACCAATTGATGTGACTAAAGATAATTGCTGGAATGCTTTCGTGAGTAATATTCACATTAGTGGCATAATGTAATAAGTGTTGTGTGGTAAATGAAAATTAATTGACGATTTGATATATTGGGGTTTAGAAGAAGTATTCATTGTTATGAAAGTGCAGGTTTTTCAGCATTGAAGAGTGCTGAGAGTGACTGCGTTACGTTTTAATGCTCAATACACTGGTTAAATTCCTTATTGGAGCAGGAGAAAATACTAGGTTCCACAGAAATGTCTTATTTGTTGTGCCGAAAGGAGAGCTGTGAATTTTAGGGTGAATCTGCGTAATGCTGGAATGGGGATACATGAGGGGCATTTTTAATTAATAGCTTGGCAAGGAAACCAGTTACTATTAACAGGTCCTGTACTATGTACCTCATTGCCTGTAAGTTGTTTTCAATATAATACTATTCGTGTGTGTGGAGATCTAAAAGAAAGAGAAGGTCTTAACATCACTGGAGAGATGTAAGGAATTTTGACTTTAAATGCACCATGAACCATCTCGAAAGTGAAAATTTCAAGATATTGTAAGGGAAGTTTTGCTTTTATGTTGTATTAAATTCAACTGCATTCATCTGTATATTAAAAAGCAGCTAGTAGAAAAAATATTTTTCAGTGTGTTCCTTTTAGTGAATTTTCATCTAACAGTTCAGTGTTTTGAATGATATTTGTAAAATCTTCTACTGCAATGATTCTTACTTTGCTATTATCCTAAATTAATTTTCAAATTGAGCCTTATTTTACTGATCTCTTACAATAGCACTTTCAAACACGAATTGTGTACCCAAATAACTCAAGATTATTACATCTCTTTTGAGAAGAATTAACAAAGGAGATGCAAATCTTTCAATATGTTGTTAAATCTATCAATATTGGTCCAAAAATGTTTAACAATATACATGCGTAGTATTCCTAACAATGTATTGATAGTTACATAAATATACCTATATACCTATGTATTTATAGTTACATAACAAGTTAATTAAAAAAACCATTGAATAGCGTGCAAATAACATGAAGTGAATCACGGGCTGAGTAGCCAATATAACCTATATCACAATAAATTTTGTTACTACTTAAGGGTTAATGAAATATTGTACACCTGCCCATGAAAACAATACAAATGTTACTATCTCCGTGAAATAACTTACAATTTCTCCCGTGTTCTTTTCTTACCCCTTGAAACAAAATTTAAATTTTGGACATTTTTCCTGTAGACCTATTGACTTCCAAGCCACTCTTTCAGTTTTCCACAACAGTTCAAAAACAGCAAGTAAATCTAACAAAGGTTATTCAGTGTTACCAAAATTCTCTGTCCAAATGGATTTGTTTGAATAGCTTGTTGAAGAATTGAGTACTGAAGATAAGAATTGTTACAGGCAGTTTGCTGGGATTAATTAGCTTTCCATGTGATTACAGCTGCCCATACCAATGTGAATGTGGCAAAAGTAAGAACTGTGGGAAGTGGAAGAGGGACAGATTGGAATGATGCAAGACTGAAGGGGAGGACATGAGTTTGAAGGCAGGTTATTGTAGGGCATTGGCAACTCAATGACAATTCATTTCTGTTACTTGTCTAATAGATATTTGTGAATAATACGCTGGGCAATACTAATAGTACAAGTTACATAAAGTAGTGTAGTTCCTTTCATTCTTTGAAACACTAGTGGGTATAAAGATAAGCTAAGATCTTTTTTATTTGCATATGGATATGTATGTTTATTGTTACTGCTTCTAAAACTAAAGACTTTTTTTTAATAAGCCTTATTTTTTAGTCGCATTGACTTCAAGGTCATTTCCAACCATTTATACAATACTTTACAATTTATCATATAATTTTATAACCCCTAGAAATTTGAATTCAAAATAAATACAATGGGTAATTTTGATACTGTTTGTAAGTTTGAAAGACAATTTGAAATTGAATATGTCATATCTAGCACTCAATACACTCGCTTTTTATTGAGATATGATGAGTAGTTATTAGAATATTACACGAAATACAAAGTGGTGGAGGTTCTTTATTCAACAGATGTGAAGAAGTTGGCTATGTCCAATGCTAAGTTTTGCGAGGGTAGTTTCTTCTTGTTGAAAGGGAAGTAGCATAATTATGAAAACTACTTGAGGAGGTGACAAGAATGAGTATACCACATTAGTGTTCCACTGGACCTTAATACGTGTATGGAGTTCTTTCCTTGTCGTCTTGTGAAACTGTTTTTTCTTTGAGAGGGAGTTATGCGCTTGGTTAGCAGCTGAATCCACCAGATAATATTAGCTTGGAATCCTTTATGTGATGCTATCCATATAAGAATAATGACTGTATTCTTATATGCCAAATCATTGTATATACGGTTGACTCCGGGAATATTGTCGTTGACTCCCTAAGACACAGGTCCCGTTTCACTTACATTACAAATAAGCTTAAGATTATTTGATTATGCTGAATCAACACCTGGTCTTCAGTGACCACAGTCCTAGAGATTAATTTTATCTTGGATGTTATTAGGCTACTAAAAGGGCCTTTGGATTATGGGATGCTGTTTCATCAGTGCAATAGGCATTCAACGATGTTAAGACTGCATTATGAAACATAAAGACAGTACAATGCAGACTGAAGTATGGAGAGAGCATAAACTGTGGAGAAGGATCCAGAGAAATTAGTAATGAAACGTGTACGAAGTAAACAACTGTTGTTGTTGTTGTTGTTGTTGTTGTTGTTGTTGTTTTTTAAGGCAAATAAAGATAATGGAATTTTCAGTTCATGCTGTTCATGAATTTTGCTGTATCTCTATATTAATAAAATCAATCATTCTGGAAAAATTCTATTTAATTTTGACATCAGGTAAAATGAACCAAACATGTTATACGCAAAAATTCACCATGACCGTAGTCTACTGTATTGATGTCTTTTATAATTCCTTCATTTTTCTTTAGGACACTTTATTAAACAATAAAGATGATTCATTTATAGTCTTCTTTTTCTTTGATGTATTTGAGTGCAGCAAGGATAGCATAAGTGTCACACTAGAAAACGGAGCATAAATTCTGTAACAGATTGGGAAAAATGTTTTCATTAATTTTGACTGTGATGATGTACGAGTGTAGGTATAGAGTTAAATGATTTTAATATAGATGAATAAGCTTCCTGGTATCTTATAGATCCATAGTCCAGTTATGATTGTATTAATGTATTGTGTGTATGAAGAACAATTTTTATATTGGCGATCCAGGAAGTAGATAAGAGATTTGATGATGTTTATTCATTTTAGTCATTGTATTTTCCAGTGATGATGTGATATTTCCGGGTTGATTTCTTGTCCCAAAGCAATCTTAAAATTTTTATATCCTTAAAACAATGAAGACGAGATTTTATAGTGAGGTAGAGTTTTTCTTTTTATCATTTAGAATGTATTGAAATTTTGAGTAAGATATTTTATGTCCTGTTTCATGAGTCTAATCAATAAGTTTCTTGAGGGTTGATTGTGCAAGTTGTTGGGTGGTGCGAATGTTTTTGTCAACGACTGTTGTAGTGACGTCATCTGCTAAAAAATCTACTTTTAGACGTCCCGGAACATGCAAAGTTATGTTGTTTGGTTTAAAAACAATAATGTGCTGATAACAGAGCCTTGACGGGCATGGTTTTGGATGTAGTATTTATTGTATAATGCATGATTTAATTGAACATGTATAGAACTATTCAAGAATTTTGCTATAAATGTCAAGCTATTACCAATTATTCCCAATTGAAGTAATGTATTAATATTTCTATCTCTGCAAACCATCTTATAAGCCTTTTCCTTATCAAGGCTTATAGCGAGAAGATGTTCATGATTAATGACGGAATTACAGATACTGCTCTGAATGTTACTTAGGTGATCTGTAGTAGAGAGGCGGTGTCGAAATCCACATTTAAGTGGAGAAATTTTGTTGTTAAGATCTAAAAACCAAGTAATTTTTTTACATATTTTTCCACTAGTAGTTTGCATGAAGTATTAACTAAGTGAAATAGCCAATAAATGTCAGGAAGTTTAGGATTCTTATTTTTTTCCAAGAATTGGGTTTATGATTTATTCTCTCAAAGTGTTTGGAAAAGAACCGGTTAAAAGGAGATCTTTAAATAAAGAAGTGATGTATTGTATTGCTGTTGGAGGAAGTTGTCTTAGTAATATGTTATAGTCATTATCTGGTCCAGGACTTAATGTGCAAAGTTTATTCTGAATGTTGTTGATTACACAGGGCGTAATTGGAAGGTTTAATTCTGAATTATAGTTATAGCAGATATTTTTGCATGTTTTAATGAATGAATCTTTATTTAAATTGTTTGATCGATGTTTATGAGTGGGAGTATAATAATATTATGAGAGTTCATAATGACTTTAAAGCTGACTAGATTGGGTGACTCATCATTGGACCTAACCTCAATATCAAGATGGGGGATGAAGATGAATGTGGAAAGTGCAAGAAAAAGATTGAAAATGAAAACTGTGTGGGGTGTGAAGGTGTATGCTAAAAGTTGTATCATCCAACATGTGCTAAGATTATGGCTCAGGATTTGAGAATAATAAAAAATAAAATAAGCAAATGAAATGGATGTGTGAAGAGTGTAATGAAGAATATGTTCACTTAATTAATACTTCTGTAAAGAGAATAATGAATGAAATGATGGAGACAATGAAGTCAATGATGAAAGAAATGGTATCAAAAAAACTAGGTAAAATATTGTGGAGAAACATGAGAGTTAGAAACCAAAATGAAACAGCGAAAGCACGCTATGCATATGCAGTAAAAGAGACCAAAGAAGTTCTAATAGTACAACCGAAGAAATGAAATCTGACAAGTGAGGTAACAAAGAAAATATGTAAGGAAATGTTAAAACCTGTAGTAATTGAAGTAGAAATTGAAAATCTCAGAAAGATAATATATGGAGGTATTGTTATAACTCTCACAAGCAAGGAAGAAATTCAGAAAATAGATGCAGAAGTCAAGGGAAATATGGGAAATGAATATGTGGTAAAGATTTCAAAATTGAAGGATCCAAAGCTGAGAGTTTATGAAATAGAAGACGTAATGGATGAATTTGAGTTGATAATGGCCACAAAGATTTAAAATCCTGAAATAATTAAAGCAGACCGAGAGATTCAAGTGAGCATAAACAGGAAATTCAAAAACGCATATTTGGTTGTTTTAGAAGTAGATCCCCAGATATTCAACAGAGTGATGGTGAAGAGAAAATTAAATTGCAATGCTGTCAAGTTAATGAAAATGTGAGAAATTTCCAGATGTATCAACTGTTATTACTTTGTTGCTTTTTCTGGATCCAAACTTCAATTCCTTAATTTTGTCTCTTCCCAGATAAATTTGAGTTACAAATTGTGGTGCTGCTTCTTGAAAAGGCATCAAAAAAGTTTTTACAAAATAAGACAATAATCCTGATCAACATATAATTGGAGTTTGTTGTGCTGTATATTATACATAACACAATCTCGAATGCTGCGGATGTTCAACCAGTAGACATTGAGAGCATCAATATCAAAATTTCAGTTTTAGGTTAGCATAGTGGAGAAAAAATTTAAAGACTTTTGTGATAAGCTTCATTGAGTATCCAATCATTTTTGGCAAGAGCATGATGCTTGCCAGCGTGAGGCTTGCTTGCCAGCGTTAGAAAGGATTTGAAAGGATGTTGGAATGTTTGAAATAATGAAAGAAACCATTGAAGTCTTATTTTCTTTCGTTATACAAATGTGCCCTCGCAATTAAATTTTTTTTTAAAAAGGAATGCAAAGTTACGGGTGATATTTCTGCTTTCGCAGGCTGTAGTTTTCCTCGATGCATTGAAAAGTTAGGAAGGAAATTGCAACACTTTTGAACTGCAGAAGTATTTGATCATTTGGAAATCCAATTCAATGTCCAGTTGCAATATTAGTAACTGCGTATCATGATAAAAAATGATCTTCAGCAGTTAAAGGAAGATTGGCACTTTAACATCTTCCTTGGTTTTACTCATACATTTTTATTCTAACTGTCTAGAATATGTAGAAATTTGATTGTCATGTATCATTGACTTGCAAATCTTATATTATTATGTTAATTTTTATATTTTGTGTATTTCTTTTCTGGTCATTAATGAAAATTATTTGAATTTTATGTAATGTAAAAAGATATGCGCCAAAGACAAATCTGTGGACTAACAAAAATCATATTCTGTTGCTAGGTGTGTCGTAACTTGAAGTATTTTAAAAGCAAGCATATTCCAATTAATTAATATAAAAAAAATGTGCGTAATATTCTTTGGTTTTACCGGGTGGTGATTCTGCAAGGGAAAGAGTCACCAATACATGGAAAAACTCTGAAAAGTTTGAAGTGAGCATAGGAACTGGGAAAATTACGCGGTTTTCAAACATAATTTATGTAATGCATGTTCCGAATTCTTAAACTATTTTTGGAAGCAATGCAAGCTTTAAAAATATAGCTTATTTGGAAAAGTCGGTCTCGACAAAATCCAAAATTATCGATAAACAAGATTCATTTTTATGAATTACACAGCAGATTTGGTCTGTTAAATATTTAATTGCATCCTCAATACTATTACTTTTCTGGAAAACATCATCATCATCATTATCATCATCATCGACAGCAAGGATTAGACCTCTTGATCTGTTCCGTTTCAGAATTGTTCATGCCATCTCTTCAAGGGACGTCTTACATATCTTTTTCCTTTAGGTTCATATTGAAGAATAATTTTACACTTTCTATGTTCTGGCATTCCCAGGACAAGACCTTTCCAGTTTTCTCGATATTTCTTTATGGTATCTATAACACGCTCAATATTTAGTTCTTCTCTGATATCTACACTTTTTTGTGGTCTAAGAGTGAATATCCTGCCACAAAACGAAGAAATCTCATTTCTGCAGATTCAATTCGGCACATCTGATCTGATGTTAATGTCCATCTCTCACTTCCATAAAGTAGTAATGTCAAAGCAATAACTTTGTAAAATCTGAGAAGAGTTTCTTTTTGCGCATTATGCTGTAGAGTTCGCTGTAACGTTCCACAGAAATATGTGAAGTTGTTCAGCTTTATTTCCATATCCTTTGATTTTATATAATTAAAATGATATCCAAGATATTTAAATTCATTAACTTGTTCAATTATTTGATCATATACAACTATCTTTGCTCTTAAAGGTTCAAGTCCTTTAAATGCCATCACTTTTGTTTTACTAGGGGAGATTTTCATACCACACTCATTAGCAACCTGACTTAACTTGTGGACTGCTATTTGAATTTCACATTAAGATTTTCCTAAGATAAGCTGGTCGTCGGCAAAAAGTATTGTTGGGATCTCAACAATATTAATCTTAAAAACATCATTTAAATTCTTTAACCATTATTTAATGATCACGTCCATATATATGTGGGAAAGGTGTCCTCAAATTATAAGTCTGGCACGTCGAATTAATTATTAAAATGTATTTGGCACAATAAAATTACAATCTTATACTCTTGAAATACAAATCGTACTGATTTGTATTTCTGAGGGGACTGACCCCCCTCCAAAACGCCTTCCTCCTCACCGCTCGCCCGTAACAGTGTTACCAACCGCGGCGCGTACTTCCTCTTAACTAACGGCGGGAAAACCCAAAAACTCTTCGGCATCCGATTCCCACACTCGGCCTTCCTGACCATCATCCGACTCGGATGATAGATAATCTTGTGGCCATGGCTGCATAAACTCTGCACAAGATGTAGTTGCTCTCGGTCCTTCGCAATCACCCTCTCGGCTAACATCGTAGGTGTCGTTTCCCTTGACTTTGGTTATTCGATATGGACCAAGAATTTTTGGTTTCAACTTCAGACCCGGTCCAAATTGAGTACGTTTGATTGCAACCAAATCCCCTTCATTGTACCTTGTTGCCTCAGTTCGGCGCCGGTTAAAACTCGCTCGGTTTTCATTTTGCACCTTCTCTATCTGCATTTTGGCATCTTCTCTAAATTCGTCTCGTCTGTCTTCAAATATAGCTATGAGCTCTTCATTTAGTAGATCTAAAACTCGAATATCTGTCTTATTTCGCATCTTTACGCCAACCAAATGTTCAAATGGCGATCTGCCAATACTCCGTTGATAAGTTGAATTCATAGCTCTCTGCACATCAGGTACCACCTTATACCATTTCGTGGGATCGCTTATAGAAAGCTTGGCTATGATGTTTGCTATCGTCGAATTCATTCTTTCAACCTGGCCGTTGGCTCTTGGTAAACCTGTCGTTATCAGCACGTGTTTAATATCTTCGCTCCTGCAGTAATCCTCAAATTCTTGCGAAGTAAATGAAGTCCCTCTGTCGGTGATAATTTGGAAAGGATTTCCAAAGTTTGTCTTTTGTAGTTCTAATTTAGCGATCGTCTCATTCGATTTTGTCGTTTTTACAGGATAAAGCCAAGTATATTTTGAAAAACTGTCCACCACAACAAGTATGTGCTTGTATCTTTTATGCGTAGATTCAAGAGGACCAATATGATCTACATGATACGTATGAATGGGTAGACTCTCTTTAAACAATGGATGTAGAACTCCTTCCTTCTTTCCAGCTTTCCTGTTGACAACTAGACATCGTATGCAATTCGATATTACTCGCTTCACCTTGTCTGTCAAATTCGGTATGTAGAACTCTTGCTTAATATCTTCTTCTGTCCTTTTGCACGAGTAATGTCCTTTTTCGTGAGCAGCTTTAATAATTTCCGTCTGCATGCCTCGTGGAACCACTAAAGTTTCTCGTCCATCGCTGAATTTAAACAATAATCCGTCTCGAAACTCAAAATCATCATACGGCTTTTCTTTCAGAATTTGTTTGATTGCTATGATTCCTTCGTCTTCTTCTTGAGCCTTTTTAATCTTCGTGGCCAAAATGTCGGCAAAACCAAAAAGAACAGTAGTACATCGACTCAGTGCATCAGCGTGCTTCATTCTCGAACCAGAGCGATGCTCAATTGTATAAGAATATTCCTCTAATGACATTGCCCATCTGGCTACTCTTGGCGAAATATCCTTTTTATCCATTGTCTTTTGGAACGCTGCACAATCAGTTACACTTTTGAAATCAATACCTAAAAGGTATACTCGAAACTTTTGAAGTGCGTTCATAACAGCTAGTATCTCAAGCTCGTAGCTGCTATACTTTTCTTCTTGTTCAGTCGTCTTTCTACTCATATATGACACCGGGTGGAGCTTGCCATCATCTGGGCACTTCTGCAAAAGGACTGCACCGTAGCCAAATTTGCTCGCGTCCGTGTGCAACTCCGTTTCATACTTCGGGTTATATATGTTCAAAACCGGACTGGACTCTAGAAGGTCCTTCAATTTTTGAAATGCTTTTCGCCGATCCTCCTCAAATCGAAATTCTTGATACTTCTTCAGCATGTCACTCAATGGTTTAGCTATCAACGCGTACTCAGGTATAAACTTTCTGAAGTAGCTCGTTAAACCAATGAAGCTGTGTAGTCCTGTCTTCGTCTTAGGTTCTGGAAAATTCTGAACTGCTATCGTCTTTTCCAAAGATGGTTGAATTTGTCCATATTGAATCGTATATCCAAGGAACTGTACGACTCTTTTCATGAATTGACACTTTTCGAAATTAATATCCAATCCGTAGTCCTGGGACAACTCCAAAACTTGCCTAAGTCGCTCCAAAGCTTCTTCGTCGTCCTTTGCGGGAATAATTATGTCGTCCATATAAATCAAAGCGACGCCCTGTGCCATCAATGGTCGAAATGCTGTGTTGATAAATCTCTGGAATACTGCGGGACTGTTGCATAATCAAAAAGGAACCTTTCTGAACTGATATTGACCTGCATGTGTGATAAATGACGTGTACTTTCTACTACCTTCCTCAACGTCAACGTGGAAAAATCCATTTCTAAGATCCATCGTGCAAAATACTCGTGCGTCTTGCAGTCTGTCCAGTATATCATCGATGAGTGGTAAAGGATAGCGATCCTTCACTACGATCCTGTTTAACTTACGGAAGTCAATACAAATTCTGGATGTACCATTCTTTTTCTTAACGACGAGCACCTGACTGGCATATTCGGAAGAACTTTGTTCTATAATTCCATCATCGATCCATGTAGAAAGTTGTTTGTCTACTATTTCCTTCTCCTGTGGTGATAATCTTCGCGGATTGCTGTATATAGGTTGTTCGTCCTTCACGGAAATCTTCATTTTCACATCAGTAGTTTTTGTCCTCTTCGGTACATAATTTGAAACCATATCTTCTACTTTCTTCTTAACCTCCTTGCTAACAGTACTCTCGATTTTTATTTCCGGTTGTTCTACAATTTGTATACACATGAGATGGGCTTCTAATCGTGGTTTCCTCACAGTTACTCCGTTTTTGTTCATGAGGACTTCAGCCTGATCCAAAAGGTCGTTTCCAATGATCATATCCATCTTCATAGCATCTTCGGAGACTACGTAAACATCTGTCTCAAATTCAATCTCATCGATCTCAATCATGGTTGTAAAATATCCTTGCGGAGACACAAATTTTTTTCCGAAACCGGATATAATCATATCTTGTCTTCTTCAACTCGGGTGCACTTGCTGAATCATACACATTCCGTCTTATCAAGTTGAGCTGGCTTCCACAATCGATGAGAGCTTTGACTGTCTGATTGCACAATTTAACGTCCTTGAACTTGTAACCATCGGTCTCCTTAGAGTTCGCATTCATAGTCACCGATTTCTTGGGATTTTGATTCCTTTCCATCGTACAGTCGGCTGAGATGTGACCAAAACCACCACAATTAAAGCATTTCTTGCCCTTTCTTTTGTGCTCGTTCGACGTGTGACCAAACTCACCACAATTGTAACATCTTTTACTCGTGCCTTTGTTTACATGTTTAGTGTTGCTGTCACTTGAAGTTTTGACATCCTTTCCCGTCGAGTTCTTCGGATTCTCGTTGTAGTTTGTTCTAAACGTCTTCTTCGTCGGTATCCTCGCGGCTGCTTGCTTGTAATGTCTCAATTTTTCTTTGAACTCTTTCAAGTTTTGCGCTCCATACAACAATAATTTTGTTCCAGAATCATCTTCGATCCCATCAATAATATATTGAATCAATGCGTCGTCTTCGATGTCACCTCGGCTAGCAATTTCTCTCATCACCAAAAAGTACTCTTGCAGAGATTCTTCTAGTTTCTTCTTTCGGTTGTTTAACAGTCGATGAATATCTGCCGTGCTGGTTTTTACATCAAACTCTTCTCTCAAAGCTTTTTTCAACGTGGACCACGATGTTATTCCTTTTTCTCCCTGAATAAATAATTTTGCAAGGCCGTCCAGTGATTTCTTGGCAAAAATAAACTTCTGTAAGGAATTCCAATCCATCAAAGTCGCTGCCTCCTCGAAGTCTTCAATCCATTTTTTTACTGGATATCCGTCACTGCCATTATACTCCTTCAAAGTGCCTTCAATATCGCGGAAAGTCAATGAAAATTTCGGCCGATCCTGCACCGAGGATGAAGAACGCGAATCAAACTCGTCGTCCGAACTGTCTTTTATTTTTTTCTTCTCAATTTTCAGCTTCTTCTGTAAATCAGCCGATACTTTCCTGAGTGCATCCCTTGTCTCATCCATCTTATCATTTAGTTTATTTTTTGTATCAAAATTCTCGTCGTAATCGTTCTCTTCCTCTTCGTCTTGTTCGATTTTAATCAGAAGGTTTCCCAAATTCGACAAATAATTGCACACATCATCGATCATTACTTCTTTCGTCCCGTCATTGATACAAAGAATACTACATATAGTGCCCAATTCTGCCTCTGTAAATGAAATATTTATAAATTCCTTTTTCAATTTAAAATCTTTCGAATCTAATTCAAATGTAAATCCCGCGAATTCCTTTAACCTTTTCCGATTCTTCCTATCTTTTGGGATTAATTCGAATATTAATTTGTGCAAGGTTTGAATTGCTTTCGCAGGCGCAGAGGTTATGTTTTTATTTATTTTGTCGATATCTCCCAACGTCGCCATCTCTGGGGAAAATTCTAAAACTTTTTGTTACTCTGTCGATAATATAGGACACCGTCGATAATGTGTGAAAAAAGTTTTTTTTTTTACCTTCTAGAAGCGTCGAATCGTGTAATCAAATTTCTTAAGGTCCAGAAATTTTTTCGTTTTATTTCTACTCACTTATTTTCGAATTCCGTCAATTATTGTCGTCGTTTGATTCACTCGATAATTAGGGTTAGAATAACACCACGTCGCCACGTCGTCACGTCGAATGTCGCCACGTCGTCACGTCGTCAATTGAAAATCCACCGTCGTAACAACCTTGACAAATGCCTTCAATCTGGAACTGTCGTCGTAAATTCCAAATTGTCGTCGTGCAGCGCGTCGTATTTTCTCAAGGTTGTTGTTCAAAAATGGCGGCCGGAAAGTTCCAGACGTCTCGTCGCTATCCGTCTCAATCCTCGTCGAAATCCAACGTAATCGCGGACGAGCCCCCAAATTGTGGGAAAGGTGTCCTCAAATTATAAGTCTGGCACGTCGAATTAATTAACAAAATGTATTTGGCACAATAAAATTACAATATTATACTCTTGAAATACAAATCGTACACTCTCTCGTGGCTCGGCTCAAGACGGACTGATCCCCCTCCAAAACGCCTTCCTCCTCACCGCTTGCCCGTAACAGCGTTACCAACCGCGGCGCGTACTTCCTCTGAACTAACGGCGGGAAAACCCAAAAACTCTTCGGCATCCGATTCCCACATATATTATAAAGCGTTGGCGAGAGCGGGCATCCCTGTCTTATTCCCTGGTTTATATACGCTGATTCTTTTCCATTTCTTAGCATTCGGATCATGATTTTATTTTTTCTGTATAAAGATTGAATTGCTGTAATAAGATGGGAAGTGAGTCCAATATTCTTCAGTGTTTCCCATAATAATCTTCTTTTAAGGCTATCAAATGCTTTTACGTAGTTAATAAAGACATAGTATGCCGGTAGTTTAAATTCCCTTCGCTTTTCAGTAAGTTGTGTCAGTACAAAAATACAGTCTGAGCATGATCTACCTTTTCTGAAACCATGTTTGTGTCAGATATTTGAGGTTCAACAATAGGCACTAATCTTTGAGTGATAATTTTTGCATAGATTTTATAACAGGAATTTAGAAGACCTATACCTCTAGAATTTGACCATTCAGATTTGTCACCTTTTTTTTAAGTTGGTAAATTAGGGCTTCATTCCATTCTTCTGGCACATAACCAGTGGACCAGCAGATATTAATAAAGTTAAGAAGTCTCTGCGTAAATTGATTTGATGCATATCTAATCAATTTCATGTTTATATTATCAGTACAAGGTGATTTTTTATTTTTGGTTGTGTGAATGGCTGCTTTCAACTTATCCATAGAGATTAGATCAATAGAATTACATGTATATTTTTAATTCCTCTCTCTTCTTCATCTTCAGAGGTCCATAGCGATTTAAAGTAATTTAACCATTTAGTTTCTGCAATTATATTTAATTGAACTTTATCTCTTTCTTGATTATTTAAATATTTAATAATTTTATCTGGCTTACTTTGGTTTCCAAATATTTCATGTTCAATTTCGCTAACACATCATTTCCAACTCTCTCGTTTAAGCTTACGGACTTCTCTTTTAACTAAAACAGATTTTCTTTTATATTCCATTCTATGATTCATAATCCCAGAAGATGAGAGGGACTTTAACTAAGCTTCGTTTTTTTTCTTTAATTAGTTGTTTGACATTATCATTCCAAAATCTTAGCCCTCGTTTTGAGAATTTCTTTTTCCATGACCCTATTGCTTCTTCGGCTGCCTGTGTTATAATTTCTTTAATGTTTACCCATTCTTCATTTATATTGTTACTTACAGGGTAAATAAGATTTTTCTCGTTTAGACTAGTGCTGGGTAGTAGTCTGGTATAAAAGTTTTATACTACAATCTTGTAAAAGGTGAACTTCAAATGTTTCTATTTCTGGTTTGGATTTTAAGATGATTTTTCTTCCATCTCTTTGGGAACATTATGTTCCCAAAGAGATGGAAGAAAACCATCTTAAAAAAAGTCCCTCTTGTCTGAAAAGCAAACAGAAAATTATTCATTGTTTTGTGGGTGTGAGTTCGATCATTATTTTTCTTGATCACCTTTTCAAAAGTAATTGAAAATTCGAAATTAAGAAAATCGGTGTGTAATTCGTGGCTTCTTCCCTGTCCCGTGGGTTATATATTTAGAACACTTCGGAATTTTAAAAAGGTAATGCATTACCCATCCATCATGCATTTATTAACAAAGATAAAAAACAATGTTGGTTCGTTGGTTTGTCCATAAGGCGCTGCCGTACCGTTCATCCGAATGTGATAAAACTTTGTCTACTTATTGCTTGCTCGTGTGGGAAGAATATAGGCATTGTACGATGGGAATGTGCTTAAGACGGCGCACGTAGACGGGCGATGATAATAAATGAATACTGACTCAAGCTCCTCTGAACAGGGCATTCTACGCAATGGCGCTCAACGCAACACGCCACACCCTGAAGTGCGAGTATTAAGAGCGACGTGTTTGCATTTTCTGCCCCTGCGATTACGAAAGTGTGCCCAGGAGAGTCGGTGACAGAGGGGGACAGGGACGGGGGGAAGGAGAACGAGAGAGAAGGCGGGCATGACAACGTCGGTCTGGTCTCGCTAGTTAACAATGAAAGATAATGGCCTCATTATATAATCTGCAGCAATTTTTATCAATGCAATAGGAATGTCATCAACCTCTCTAGGCTTTTAAGAATTTGTTATTAATGACATTAATTTATAATTGGAGTTGCAAAAATAGAATCCCTTGCAGTTCCGACAAAAGTATCTTTGACTATTATCGCGTGATGAAATTTTCGGCCATTTTTTGACCCAATTTTTACAAAGAATTCATTAATATGATATCCGTACAATTGATTTATTAGAATGCTATATAGTATTTCAATTATCAGACAAAATATTTTGAATGGATAGTTTCTTACATATTGTTTTATGCAAGTCTTCGTTTAATCCTAAACGAAATTTCACATTTGATTTAAAATTGGTTGCTGATTTTCACCACTAACTTTGTTTTGTACAGGAGGAGTTGCAGCCTCCAATTGCTGTGTTTATTGGGCCACCAGTGAAGCAAGAAACATCATGTACTCACGAAGAAGCGGTAAGAATAACAGGTTACATTCGCATTTCGACGTATTGAATTCTGTGTGGTTTCTGGTCCATTCTCTGCACTCATTCCCATTGCTCTTACGATTGTAAGTGTAGAAGACTATTGCCATGTGTAATGTTTCTAGAGCATGTGCCTGTCATTGGAAGAATTTGTGAGGTTTTTATTTCGTTCCTGCCAGTTCACATCCTTGACGTTAAGTGGCATTCACAGTTATTATTGTTATAGGCAAACGACTCATTGCAGAGCATGCCATTTTATAGTTTGTGTGGGTAAGGGCTTAGTATAGAGCTATGCGTATTCCTTTATTTTAACATTCTCGGTGCATCTATTACGTCGAATTACATCGGAGCGACATTCTGATATGTCACAGTATCATTTAAAACGCATTTACTCCAGAATGCGATACTGTGAACAAATCGCTGCTAATACGTATAAATATCAACGACGAGAGACAGTCATACACATGTATGTTCTTTGGCTGTGGTTTAGGCCTACCAGCAGCGTCCCAGGCTAAGGCTAAATGTCCCGACACTAGTACAATTTGTGGCCACCACGTGGAAACACCAAAATAAGTAAAATTTACTTTACCGATAACGTCTGAACACATGTTCCGATTTTCGATGTGTAAACGAAATTTGACGCTTTTTTAAAATAGATTTTACGCTACTAAGCCCTTTTCCCAAAAGTCGAGCAAAAACTCCAATTTGAAATTAGTTTTTAAACTTCCGAGAAAAAATGAAAATAATGTGGGCTTATAGCGCGATGGCGACATTATCTTTGAATCCAACGCCATGACAATTATGTAAATCGGACGAATAGGAGCGTCGTGAAGTGAAATTTAGGAAAACACCTCGCCCCCCTTCCCCTTCTGCCCCGTTGCGTCACCCACCCGTTTGTTGTGGGCCCTCTGTCGGCGCGGGGCACGACCAGGCCAGGCAGCATGCGGCCAGCCCCGGCGGAGGAGGCGGGACTTGCGGGATAGGCAAGCCAGACAGTCGGTTTATGATTTCGTCATTTTGCATCTCAATCTATTTTTCCTCAGATACCAAATTAGAGAAGCTATACTACTATCACAGATCGAGGTAAACGGTCTGTAATAGTAGTACATAAGTATCTTTTTCACATATTTCCGTCTTCCTTCGAATACGATCTTAAAATGGTTTGAGGCATTACTCAAAATATCGATTCCGATTTGGAACTGGTTTTTAAAAAAATGAACTAATTTTGTAAATATCACCATTATTCCATCTCCTCACATTTTATTTCAGATATATTATACTTCCCGTTATCATTCCAACTTGCTTTAAAATCATCCGTTGTCACATACCGGAAAGAATGAGCTGAGTATTCGCACGAGCTCTTTTATCCTACAACTCGATTATTGATCTCAAAACGTTTACCTGCTTTAAAGGGTTCATCTGGCGAATCTCTAAATAATATACAATATAATAACAAATACATTTATTATTTACAAAAATAAATGTATACAAAAATATACCCCCACCTCCCGAAAAGTAATCGGCTGGGTCCGCTCCTGCTGTGACACCTCTCCTAACTTATTAAGCGGAAGGTAATAACATAGACCATCGTACGTCATCGGAAGCGACCGCAGATCCTGCCCAGATCTGGCGTCTCCCACGGCAACGCTTCAGGGAGAGAGGCGAAACGATGAGAGGGAGACTTGAATTTTTATGACACGAGCTACAATGACTGGTAAGTTTTATCTCGTAAGCTAAAAGGAAATTATAATTTTGAATTTCATGGTACTTTTTATGCATTTAGCCGCAGTTATCTACAGTGTAATTATTATTATTATAATTATTATTATTATTATTATTATTATTATTTCTATTTACATATATTCAAAAGTACCGAAATCAAGGGTAGACCTGTGAGATCGAAGTCGGTAGGACAGACATGCAATACTTTCCCAATCTCTTTTGTACAGACTAACAGGCAGATACAAGAGAGAGAACACAAAGCTTTTATGACTGACCAACGAAATTTAAAAGTTTGTACATCTTATGTTTGTAACATGAAAAAAGTAAATTATGAAAAATGAGTGGTTGTCTCTGCGACCTTTTGCACTGACGAGTTCTGCAGTTTTCGAATTATGTTTTTGATGGATCACTCACTGTCTCTTGTTTTCCATTTTCCAAGTCATGAGATTAGAAGGCAACAGTCTCCTTTTCGTCTTTCGAAATGACGGCAGAGATTTTTTTGTTGGTGGTGTTGTAAGCGATTCTGATGCAAGAGCTACGTTGGAATTCTGATTTTCGTAGTGATTACTGGAGGATATAAAATATTATTGAAAGAAATGTTTACAAACTCAATTCAATGGCCATTATATTGAATTATATTGCAGTATACTCCTCTATAAATCGAAGATTTGAGTAACTGAGATTGTACAATCTAAAAGCTACTTTCACACTTTGCGGTCTCAACAAATTACTTTTGACGTTGAAAACCTAAAAAGTGTTCACACTAGTGCAACGATTTTTGACGCCTTATCTTTCGCAAGGCAGCAATTTGTCAATAATCTCTCTTGAATAGTGAGGGAAATTCAATTACATTGCACAAATAAATATATTTCCTAAACTTTAATAAACCACATATTTAAATATTACTGTCATTTGTCATACATACGAGGTTGAACTAAAGAATTCGC
This sequence comes from Gryllus longicercus, assembly GCA_038098605.1. Classification (NCBI taxonomy): domain Eukaryota; kingdom Metazoa; phylum Arthropoda; class Insecta; order Orthoptera; family Gryllidae; genus Gryllus; species Gryllus longicercus. The sequence continues at coordinate 967,349 of JAZDUA010000294.1, read as the reverse complement.
GAAGACCTTCAGTGTAAGTATTCGGCATATTGACGTGTTTTGCAATTTGCCGCCTACGCGAGCAGTCGTGGAAATAGTATATCTGCTTTGACAACATTGTATGAGGTTCAATATCACTTCATCTGATATAGAGTGTTTTTTGTTCTGAGAAGACATGAACTCAATGAGTAACATGTTGTTTCCTTGTTGTTTGTAACACAAGTGTATAGCGTATTCATTTTAATTTGGTTTCTGACTTTTGGCGAGACGGTATAGCTTCTGTTCGTAGTAAAGGCCAAACAATACACAGTTAAGCTGGGGAAATTATACGTCTCGTTATTAAGAAATGTGACGAAGAAAATAATTCGGGCGTTCTTCATCATACGCTGCATAACAGCAATTTTCGGGTAGTAAACTATACTGAAGTATCTGTTCGAACTGTGATATCACTTAAAAAAGGATTTGAAGCCGGCGGGGCAGCCTTGAGTACTCCCGTAAGAAAACGCCATATTGTGAAGATAAAAAAAATCCACATTGATGGTATTTGTAGTGACCAGGAACAACAAAGAATAACACGGTTTCTTAAAACGTGTTTTATTCCACAATCCAAAAAGCAAAATCCAATAACAAAAGCCAAGTCAAAACGAAATTCCTGGAGATAGTCCGTGTACGTCGCGTTGTTATCCAATTCACCGTGGGGCAGTCCAAAATCCGTAAGCACTTCGACGTATCACAGTATCACTCACTATCACTTGCTGGCGCTCGCTTATCGACTGCCCGCTGCTTGCCCGAGCGGCTCTTTTATAGCCCGCTCGGGGCGAAGGTCCGCTGGCCAACCCGGTGATACGGGTGAGTTCTTCCGCGCCGATGTCTACTCGAGCGTGACGGGGCTGCCGAGTCGTCGCTCAGCGCTCTCTCTTGAGCGGTGTTGGTACCGCCCTCTGGCGGCAACTTCAAAGGTGCCTGTTCGGCCATGGCACCCTCCGCGCCCAAATGCGTTGTGTATGGCGCAAAACGCACCGAACGGGTAGTCCTCCTGGGCCGGAGCTCCGTCCTGGTCGAACAGGCGGACTCTTCGCTGCTGCTGGTGGCTGCTTCCGCCCGCGTGTCCGCTGCCGCTGCTGGTGCTCCTACGATCGTGCGCTCCTGCGGGGAATAAATTATTTCTCTCATTACTTTCTTGCGAAACTGCTCAGATGATATCCACGGCCTGGTGTCTACTTCACTCTCGTTAGCTCTAGGTCTGATCTGCCCCTGGTGGCGCGTGACCAGTCTTTCTAAAGTTCGTACTGCATAAACCCGGCTACCCCGAATCTCCTGTACCACCCCCGGCACCCACGCTGGCTCTTTTTTTAGTGACTGTATATAGACCTTGTCACCTACCTTGAATTTTGAGCTAATATCTCCAGCTCTCTGTGGGTCGCTAGGGCTCAGCAATGATAGCAGGGTTCGGGGCTGCCTGCCGTGAAGGATTTCCGCCGGGCTTCTGCCTGTCGCGCCTGGCAGGACTCTGTATGTTGCCAGGACCCTTAAGAGTGCTCGGGACTTGGGTGTCCCCGCTGCACGCGCTTTCCCCATAGCAGTTTTGAAAGTTCGGACGAACCTCTCCGCCTCTCCGTTTGACTGTGGGTGGAATGGCGGGGCACAGATGTGCTGAATGCCGTTGCTCGCACAAAATCTTGCGAACTCTTGGGACGTAAACTGAGGACCATTGTCTGAAACTAAGACAGCAGGTAAACCTTCTGTAACAAAGATTCTCTCTAGCATCTCTATCGTTTGTGTCGACGTGGTGTTTCCCATCTCTACCACGTAGGGGTAGTTGGACTTTGCGTCCACTACCACTAACCACATGGACCCCCAAAAGGGGCCGGCGAAGTCTATATGTACTCGCTCCCACGGCTCCGCTGGTTCTGGCCAAGGTGTTAAATCTTTGGGGGGGGGGCACTTTGATTAATTTGGCAAGCTTCGCATTTCTTTAACATTTGCTCAATGTCGGCGTTCATTCCAGTCCACGTACAATGTCGCCGCGCCAGTTGTTTGGTGCGTACTACCCCCCAGTGCCCCTGGTGCAGAAGTTTGAGCACTGTCTGCCTAAGGCTCCTGGGAATGACTACTTTCGTAAACTCGTCACCGGTTACCAATAGTACCCCCGCTTTGCACGAAAGCCTGTCTTTTTTGTTAAACCACCCGGCGTTGCTTCTTAGTATTCTTGGTGGCCACCCTTCTCTGACGAAACGCCGTACTTGATTTAGCTCCGGGTCTTTGTCTGTCTCCCTTGCTATGGCTCTCGCTTCTAGTGGAAAGTCCGCTAGACTTTCCAGATCTTCCAGGTCCAACTGGAAGCATTCCTCTTCAGATGCGTCGAATTCTGAGTCTGGGCCGGCGGGTAATCTTGACAACGCGTCCGCGTTTGCGTGCTGCGACGTGCTCCTATAATGAATCAGGTAGTCGTAGTCTGATAGAAACAAGGCCCACCTCTGCAGCTTCTTGGCCGTGCATTCCGGGATTTTCTTCCCCGGGTGGAACAGTTGAACCAACGGCTTGTGGTCGGTGATGATATGAAATTTGGTACCGTAGAGGAAGTCGTTAAACTTCCTCACTGCAAAGATGATCGCCAATGCTTCTTTCTCGACCTGCGAGTAGTTTCTCTGGTGTTTGTTGAGGGTCTTTGAGATGAAGGCGATTGGTCTCTCGACTCCTTTTTCATCCTTCTGGGACAGTACTGCCCCGAGACCGTAATCTGAGGCGTCTGCCGCCACTGTTGTAGTCCTCCCTGGGACGAAGTGGTTTAGTTTCACTGCGCGCAGCAACTCCTTCTTTAACCTGTCCAAGGCTTTTCCGCACTCCTCTGACCAAACGAATTTGACCCCCTTTTTTCTCAGCTGGTTTAAAGGAGCAGCTATCGATGAGAAGCTCTTAATGAATTTGTTATAGTAATTCATTTTGCCTAACAGCGCTTGTAGTTGCTTCAGGTCTGTTGGCGGGGGCATCTGTATAATAGCTTGCACGTGCTGCTGGGTTGGGGCTATCCCTGTGCGGTCTAACACGTGCCCTAGGAAAACGACTCGTTCTTTGAAGAACTCACATTTTTCTTGGTTAACTTTAAAACCGTTGTCTCGCAAAACTGTGAATAGCTTTATCAGGTTTTGCTTGTGCTCTTCCAAACTGCGGCCCGTGACGATGATGTCATCCAGGTAATTGCAGCAACCTTCTAGGGACGAGGTGATCTGTTCCAGACAGCGCTGGAAGATTGCTGCCGCTGAGTTTACCCCAAAGGGCAACCTATTGTAACTAAACAAACCGAGTGGTGTGTTAATTACCAACAGTTCTTTGGCCGCGGGGTCCAGAGGTATTTGTAGATGAGCGTCTCTGAGATCTATTTTGGAGAACCGTTGCCCCCCTGATAGCTTGAAGAAAAGGTCTTCTGGTTTGGGTATCGGGTATTGTTCAACTTCGACTTGTTGATTCACAGTGCTTTTGAAATCCCCACACAACCTGATCTTCCCGTTAGGTTTTTTGACCAGAACTAAAGGTGTGGCCCAGTGACTCACTGCTACCGGTGTTATCACACCTTCTTCCTGCAGCCGTGTCAGTTCTTCCTTCACTTTATCCCTCAGCGCCCATGGCACCGGTCTCGCTTTGTAAAAGCGCGGTCTATGGCCCTCCTTTAGTTGAATCTTCGCCTGAAAGCTCTTACACTCTCCTAGCCCGGGCGAAAACACCTCCGCGAACTCAGAAACCAAATCCTTGATGACCTGACCTTCCTCTTGGTCCGATACCTGATTTATTTCATCGACAACTCCAAATCCCAATTTGTCGAATGAGTCCAACCCCAGAATGTTTGTCACATCATAACGGTCGACAACTAGTACCTCTATTACTGCTTGCTTACTTTTATATGATGCCTGCACGCACACGCTTCCTAGCACCTTAATGGGCGTCTTCCCAAAATTGGTCAGTTTCTTTTGCACTTTTGTGTAACTTGGAGACCCCAATCGGCGGTACGTGTCTAAATTGATTAGCGTAACCGCCGCTCCCGTATCTAATAGGAACTCTACTGGTTGATTGGCTAACTTAACTCGCACCGTTAATCTTTTCTGCCCCTCTCTACTAATGACTTCACTAATCATGGCTACCTCCATCTCTTCTTCGTGTCTTCCGCTTCGAGCCAACTGCCGCTTTTTTTCACACACTTCCTGGATGTGGCCCATTTTCTTGCACCATAAACATTGCGCTTCCCTAAACTTGCACATGGCTCTATCGTGGTACTTCCCGCAGCCTCTACAGGACCTCTTTCTCCCGAAATTGTTCGCACTTGCTCTTTCCCTTAAGTTGTTGCCCCACTTTGTCGACCTCGCCCCGATCTGGATATTCTTCCTATCTTTTCTCACTCTGTCTCTTTTCTCTCGCACAGTTCTCGTGCTGACACTGCTCCCTACGCTGTTAACACTGTCCGAGCTACTATCTTTCACTGAACTCTTCGTGCTAACACTACACACGCATGATCCGGCCGTGATTTGGCGGGCCGTCTCGCACGTGGTCTCGTAAGTCTTGCACAAAGTTTTTACTTCTTCTAATGAAGGATCTCCGTTCTGCAAAGCTAAAAACCTAATTTTGTCTTCCGGCGTGTGCAAGACTACCATATCCCTGATCAGTGTTTCGGCGTATGATGTCTCTCCCTCCGATGGCGGGCATTTGAATTGACACTGCCGCGCTAGGCCAGCTAATTCTGTAATCCACTCACTGTGTGTCTGTCCTTCACTTTTCCTGCACTGGAAGAACTTATACCTGGCCGCGAGTACATGCGGCACCTTGTTGAAATATGCGTCTAATTTGTGTTTTATCTCTTCCCAGCTCCACTCTGCTGAGTTCTTTTCCGGGAGTAATTTTCCTAACAAACTAGTCACTTTGCTTCCTACGCAGCTCAGGAAGAACGCCTTTTTTGTTTTTGCGTCTCCTACCTGATTGTATAGTAAATGTTGTTCGAACCTCTCCACGTACTCTGACCACTCCTCCGAGTCGGGCTGGAAACAGTGGAATTGGGGCGGGGGGCGTCTGTTGATTGCCTCCAACAGGATCGCCAGCTGCTGCGTATGTGCCTCTGCTTGCTGCCGCTGCGCCTCAGCTTGTTGCCGTTGCTACTGCGCATGTGCCTCTGCTTGCTGCCGCTGCGCCTCAGCTTGTTGCCGTTGCTGCTGCGCAAACGCCTCCTGTTGCAGCTGCATCTGCTGCTGCATGAGTGCTAGCATCTGCACTATTGGGTCGCCGGCCTCCATCTTGCTTTTCCTCGTCGCCAGTTTTGTAGTGACCAGGAACAACAAAGAATAACACGGTTTCTTAAAACGTGTTTTATTCCACAATCCAAAAAGCAAAATCCAATAACAAAAGCCAAGTCAAAACGAAATTCCTGGAGATAGTCCGTGTACGTCGCGTTGTTATCCAATTCACCGTGGGGCAGTCCAAAATCCGTAAGCACTTCGACGTATCACAGTATCACAGTATCACTCACTATCACTTGCTGGCGCTCGCTTATCGACTGCCCGCTGCTTGCCCGAGCGGCTCTATTATAGCCCGCTCGGGGCGAAGGTCCGCTGGCCAACCCGGTGATACGGGTGAGTTCTTCCGCGCCGATGTCTACTCGAGCATGACGGGGCTGCCGAGTCGTCGCTCAGCGCTCTCTCTTGAGCGGTGTTGGTACCGCCCTCTGGCGGCAACTTCAAAGGTGCCTGTTCGGCCATGGCAGTATTCACTTATTGCTTATTTGTTTTCCTTATTTTCGTATAATGTTTTCATTTTTGTATATGGATACTTGGCGTAATATATTTGGAACAGCTAGTAGTTGCTGATTAGGTGGGGGGAGGGAGGGCAGCTTCCAAGAACACCGAGCGCATTCCTCAGCCTCGCAATCAAGTCAGTTCCCAACTATAAGAATGAGGTGGCTCGTGAACGAACAGACGCAGTAGACACGTGGACGTGGAGCAGGAAGTGTAAAGCAGAGAAGGGCACCGAATAAGCGAGCCGGTCAGTGAACTTGGTGTTAGCATTCTCCACCTTGTCTATTTGCGAACATCTGTCCCAGTGCCATATCGGTCTTGCAAATCCCAGGCCCCTTCCCCCACGGCCACTTTACCCTAGTCTAGGCTCGTTCGTGCCCTAGTCGTTTGCGGCAGGTGGCGATGAAAGAACGACCCCCCGATGCCTTCGGAGCAACAACCTGCTCAATAGTTTTCACAATGGACAGACTGAATCAGACACGCAGAGAAAATTCAAGATTTTCTCCGTGAATTATAAAGAAAATAGTCTCACAAAATCTTGGAAACTCAGACATCGAAGTGAAGATTCGATTGATTATATAATTCGATATAAGCAATACTAGAGTATACATACTTTGGTTTTTACGTTAAACGCATGCCTATTATTATTATTATTATTATTATTATTATTATTATTATTATTATAATTATTATTATGTACAACGGAGTCCTTATATTTCTTTTCAAACACTATATATCTGCAAAGAAAGCAAATGACCATTCGAAAATCAGAAAACTCTATACGGTACTCGAGCCCAGACCAAGATAAGATAAAGAAAAATTTATTCAAGAAAAAAACGAAGAAGTGGAAGAACATAACAAATAGAGATCTTAAAATATTTTCCAGGTCATCCGAAATCTGATCACGGAGTGTAAACCAACAATGGCGAATGTTAAGAACGAGAACGACAAAATAAATACAACAAAAGAAGAGATCACGAAAAGATGGGAAGAATACACGAAAAAGTTATGAGAAGAACTTACAAATAGAGTAGTGGATAAATATAGATGATTACGAAAAAGAACCAAAGATAGAAATACATTGGGCGACAAAACCACTGAAAAATGCGAAGTCCCCGGCTGTAGATAATATTTAAATCCAACTATTCAAAGATACAGAAGAAATCTTGGAGAAACTAACACAATTATGCAATGTGATCTGGAAAAGAAATAGTGAACAACAGATTTGCAACGCACTATAATTATTCCATTACCAAAGAAAGTAGACAGCCGAGATTGTGCAAATAACAACACAATTGCATGAATACCGTGTAATTCAGTCAATCGGCAAACATCATCGCTCGGAAAAAGAAGATTTTAAAAATGCTTTTAATGTAAGCATATACTTTCTTAAGATTTTCAAAAGCAATTCACATTGAAAGAAACCTCATTTTCTATCTCCTCTGGAAAGTTGGATGGATTACATTACGTCGCGTAAGCGTTAGCGTAAAGCATATCCTAAGATCATACTCACAGAAAAATATTTCCTTGGTTTTTAAACTCGTTTGAATTTTCCATATTATTTATATCATTGTGGCCGATAAGTCACGAAAGAGTCACGTGCAACTGGTTTTGCATACTGCAATTTCTACAGATAACTTTCTCTAGAAAATCCACTTTCTATAAAACAAAGTAAATGGAAGAGAAAACACGCTCCAAATGCAAACAAACCTCTAGAATTTATCCAATTGCGTCATTCTCCTTTATTCATTTACGTAGTCTGTACGAAATGACTCACTAGAAATTATTTATTCCCTTCAAAATTATACAACTATCACATATTTATATTATATCAAAATAACTTACCAAGTAAGCTGGGATAAGTGATGATTCATAAAATCTTATTTCGATGCTTGTTCCGGCGTTAGAGTCCGGATGCACCTCGCCAGGACGCTAGTTTACCACCTTTTTTAAGTTTGAAGTAGTAGGCTTCCGCGGCCAGAGTCATGTGCATGATCTTCGTTGGCCGGGTGACGCCGCGTCGAAGGCTGTGTTGCCGACGTTTCGACCATCTTGTCGTGGTCTTCCTCAGGGCTGGTATCTATGGGCATGTTCAGCCGTGAGGAAGACCACGACAAAATGGTCGAAACGTCGGCAACACAGCCTTCGACGCTACGTCACCAGGACAGCCAAGATCATGCACGTTTTAAATTTGTCCGAAAGTAGGAAAACATTTTCAAAATTAGCTTCGGCTATTTTACTTGGGAAAAGAGATTCACCAGATGAACTCTTTAAAGCAGATAAACGTCGTTTTGAGATCAAATATCGAGTTGTAGGATAAAAGTGCTCCTGTTTATACTCCGCTCATTCTTTCCGGTATTTGACAACGGAAGCTCTTAGAGTGGAATGATAACAAGACCTTACAAGTAAAATATCTCTAACATAAGACGTGAGGAGATGGAATAATGGTGATATTTACGAATTTAGTTCCTTTTTAAAAAAATCAGTGCCAAATCGGAATCGATATTTTGAGTAATGCCTCAAACAATTTTAAGATCGTATTTGAAGGAAGACGGAAATATGTGAAAAAAGATAGCTATGTACTACTATTAGAGACCGTTTACCTCGATCTGTGATAGTAGTATATCATCTCTAGTTTGGTAACTGTGGAAAAATAGATTGAGATGCAAAGTGACGAAAGCCGAAACCGACTGTCTGGCTTGCCTATCCCGCACGTCCCGCCTCCTCCGCCGGATCTGGCCATGCCGCCGCGCCGTCAGAGGGCTCACAACAAAGGGTGGGTGACGCAACTGTGCAAAACGGGAAGGAAGGCGAGGTGTTTTCCTAAATTTCACTTTACGACACTCCTATTCGCCCGATTTGCATGATTGTCACGGCGTTGGATTCAGGAAGCATGTCGCCATCGCGCTATGATCCCAGATTTTTTAATTTTTTCTCCGAAGTTTGATAACTAATTTCAAATTCGCGTTTTTGTCAGATTTTTGGAAAAAGAGATTCGTAGCGTAAATTCTATTTTAAAAAGGCGTCAAATTTCGTTTACACATCGAAAATCGAACCATTGGATCATACGTTATCGGTAAAGTAAATTTTACTTATTTTGGTGGTGCCACGTGGTGGCCACAAATTGTACTAGTGTCGGGACATTTAGCCTTAAGGGGTACGTGTGGTTTGCACACGGCCATCCCTACGCTATTATTTGTGGTAATCTCAACCTAAGAAGTGAGTTTTCTTAGCGTCACACAGCAACAGATGCTCGAACATTTCTAGGAAAGCGTACAATTAACTTTTGCCCCGTCCGGGAATCGAATCTGAGGATGCGCTGTGAAACGCCTGCGCGCTGACCTAGTTACCGAGCGCATGGAAAACTTGTAAGAAAATTCAATAGATCGCAGCACTATCACAAGGGAATTTACTTTACCGATAACGTCTGAACCAATGGTCCGATTTTCGATCTGTAAACGGCATTTGACGCCTTTTTAAAATAGAATTTACGCTATTAAGCCCTTTTTCCAAAAAATCTAGCAAAATCTCGAATTTGAAATAAGTTCTCAAACTTCCGAGAAAAAAATTAAAAATGTGGGCTTATAGCGCGATGGCGACATGCTTCCTGAATCCAACGCCATGACAATCATGCAAATCGGACGAATAGGAGCGTCGTAAAGTGAAATTTACGAAAACACCTCGCCCCCCTTCCCCTACTTCACCATTGCGTCACCCACCCGATTGTTGTGGGCCGTCTGTCGGCGCGGGGGCACGACCAGGCCAGGCGGCGTGCGGCCAGCCCCGGCGGAGCAGGCGGGACTTGCGGGATATGCAAGCCAGACAGTCGGTTTCGGCTTTTCTCTCTTTGCATCTCAGTCTATTTTTCCACAGATACCAAATTAGAGATGCTATACTACTATTACTGACTGAGGTAAACGGTCTGTAATAGTAGTACATAACTATATTTTTCACATATTTCCGTCTTCGAATACGATCTTAAAATTGTTTGAGGCAATACTCAAAATATCGATTCCGATTTGGAACTGGTTTTTAAAAAAAATAACTAATTTTGTAAATATAACCATTATTCCATCTCTTCACATCTTATTTTAGATATATTTTACTTCTCAGGTTTTCTGTTAACATTCCACCTTGCTCTAAGATCTTCCAAGTTCAAATACCGGAAAGAATGAGCGGAGTATACGCACGAGCTCTTTTATCCTACAACTCGATTTTTGATCTCAAAACGATGTTTATCTGCTTTAATGAATTCATCTGGCGAATCTCTTTTCCCATGTAAAATTGCCGAAGCTAATTTTAAAAATATTTTCGCACTTACAGACAAATTTAAAAAAGTTCATGATCTTGACTTTACGGGTGGTATGCCCATGACATACCAGCCCTGAAGAAGGCCACGACAAGATGGTCAAAACGTCGGCAACACAGCTTCGACGCGGCGTCACCCGGACAACCGAGATCATGCACATGACTCTGGCCGTGGAAGCCTACGACTTGAAATTTAAATAAGGTGGTAAAATAGCGGGCTGGCGAGGTGCATTTTGAATCCAACGCCGTAACAAGCATCGAAATAAGATTTTATGAATCATGACTTATTCCAGCTTACTTGGTAAGTTATTTTGATATAAAATAAATGTGTCATATTTGTATGATATTGAAGGGAATAAATAATTTCTGGTGCGTCCTTTCGTACAGACTACGTAAATGAATAAAGGGTAGTGATGCAATTGGACAACTCCTAGAGGTTTGCTTGCATTTGGAGCGTGTTTTCTCTTCCATTTTCTTTGTTTTATAAAAAGTGGGTTTTCTATAAAAAGTTATCTGTAGAAATTTCAGTATGCAAAATCAGTTGCACGTGACTCTTTCATGACGTATCGGCCACAAAGATATAAATAATATGGAACATTTTAACGAGTTTAAAAACCAAGGAAATCTTTTTCTGTGAGTATGATCTTAGGATATGCTTTACGCTAACGCTTACGCGACGTAATGTAAACTACACAACTTTCCAGAGGAGATAGAAAATGATGTTTCTTTCAGTGTGAATTGTTTTTGAAAATCTTAAAAAAGTATATGCTTACATCAACAACATGTTTAAAATCTTATTTTTCTTTTTCCGAGGGATGACTTTTGCTGATTGACTGAATCACACGGTATTCTTGCAATTATGTTGTTATTTGCACAATCTCGGCTGTCTACTTTCTTTGGTAATGGAATAATTATAGTGCGTTGCAAATCTGCTGTTCACTATTTCTTTTCCAGATCACATTGCATAATTGTGTTGGTTTCGCCAAGATTTCTTCTCCTGTATCTTTGAATAGTTCGATTTGAATATTATCTACAGCCGGGGACTTCGCATTATTCAGTGGTTTTGTCGCCCAATGCGTTTCTTCTATCTCTAGTTCTTATTCGTAATCATCTATATTTATCCACTACTATATTTGTAAGTTCTTCTCATATAACTTTTTCGTGTATTCTTCCCATCTTTTCGTGATCTCTTCTTTTGTTGTATTTATTTTGTCGTTCACGTACTTAACATTCGCCATTGTTGGTTTACACTCCGTGATCATATTTCGGATGACCTGGAAAATTTCTTAAGATCTCCATTTGTTGTTATGTTCTTCCACTTCTTCGCTTTTTTCTTGAATACATTTTTCTTTATCTCAGTCTGTTCCGAGCCGCCGCGGCGAACGCTTGTGCCCGAGGTAGCTCTGCCTTATCGCTCTCTGGTAGTGGTCAACCGCAGCGATCAGTGCGATAACACCCAGTGCCAGTGTCTTTAGTGTGAACGGTGCGAACAGTGCCTCGCTTAGAAAAGTGTTATTTTAGTTTTAGTTAAAGCCAACAAATCTTTAAAACCAGTGAATGGCCACAAGTAGTTGCTCCGTTACGGGGCAACTAATTCGAAGCGCAATGGACGCTACCTTTAGTGAAAATGATGGTGAAAACCTGCTTATCAGTGAACCTGTTCAGCCCACCCCCGACCAAACAATTCTACAACACCAAGAAATGCTTCAGCAACAACTGCAACATCTCCAACATCAGCCACAAATGATAGAGTTGCAACTTTCCCAGCTTCAAAATCATTATCACGTGCCGACACAACCGCCGCTGCCACAGCAATCACATTCACAGCAACCGCAGCTGCAAGGCACGCAGGAACATGGCAATGAACTTAAACGTAAGAGGTCACGCTCGCCAGAAGAGGCTATATCCAGGTACAATATTCCTGTTTCTAATAGGTATAAGCTTCTTGGATCATTAGAAACTAATGAAGAACCCGAAATCGATCCAGTTATTAAAATCCCCCCAATCATAGTGCACAATGCAAGAAATTTTCAACTTTTGCTAGAAGATATTAAAAAGAACGTTAAGGACGACTTCACAACTAAACAATATAAAGACGCTATTAAAATTTCATTCACTTCAATAAGTGATTATAGAAGCTTTAGGAAATTCTGTGAATCTGAAAAAATTGAATTCCATTCTTTCAAAGACCCAACTGTAAAAACTTTAGCTATAGTTATGAAGGACATTCCTACTTCCTACACGGAAAGTGAAATACTGCAGGAACTGAAAAGGCTCAAATTCCCAGCAATTAAAGTCGCAAGACTATATAATAAAGATAAATGCCCCATACCTGTTTGTGCAATAGACCTAGAAAACACATATCAAAGCAAAGAAATATTTAAACTAAACCGATTTTTGTACAGTGTAATTAGAATTCAAAAAAGATTCAAGTCTCATGTAATCCAATGTAAACGTCAGAGATTTGGGCATTCCCAGGCAAATTGCGGCTTGCAGCCTCGCTGCGTCAAATGTACTGGCCAACATCACTACTCGGAGTGTACCAAAATTAAATCTACCCCCCCTAAGTGCATTAACTGTGGTCTCGACCACACAGCTAATTATAAAGGCTGCAGCATTTACAAAAAGGCAGTAGAGTCAATGAAAAACTCGAAAAACATGCACCCACCTTCTAACATGCCCCACCTAACCACTAGTCATCCTAACCTTGTTACCACTATGCCGTGGCCGAACAGACACCCTTAAAGTTGCCGCCAGATGTCGGTACCAATATCGCCCAAGAGAGTGCGCTGTCCGGCAACGCGGCAGCACCGTCACGCTCGGGCAGACTTCGGCGCGCGAGAACTCACCCGTATCACGGGGCTGGCCGGCGGACCTTCGCCCCGAGCGGGATATAAAAGGGCCGCTCGGGCAAGGAGCGGGAGTCGATAAGCGAGCGCCAGCGAGAGTATAGTGAGTGACATTGTGAATAAGTGATACGTCGAAGTGCTAACGGATTCTGGACTGCCCCACGGTTAATTGGTGAACAAGCGACGTATTCGGACTCTCCTCTGGAATTTTGTTTGAACTTGGCTATTGTTATTGGATTTGCTCTTTTGGATTGTGAAATAAAACACGTTTTAAGAAACCGTGTTATTCTTTGTTTTTTCTGGTCACAACAAATTGGCGACGAGGAAAAGTAAAATGGAGGCCGGCGACCCGATAGTGCAAATGTTAACACTCATGCAGCAGCAGATGCAGTTGCAACAGGAGGCGTTTGCGCAGCAGCAACGGCAACAAGCTGAGGCGCAGCGGCAGCAAGCAGAGGCGCATGCGCAGCAGCTGGCGATTCTATTGGAGGCAATCAATAGACGTCCCCCGCCTCAATTCCACTGTTTCCAGCCCGACTCCGAGGAGTGGTCGGAGTACTGGGAGAGGCTCGAACAACATTTATTATGTCACCAGGTAGGAGACGCAAAAACAAAAAAAGCGTTTTTCCTAAGCTGCGTAGGAAGCAAAGTGACTAGTTTGTTAGGAAAACTACTCCCAGAAAAAGACTCAGCAGAGTGGAGTTGGGAAGAGATTAAACACAAATTAGACGCATACTTTAACAAAACGCCACATGTACTGGCGGCCAGGTATAAGTTCTTCCAGTGCAGGAAAAGCGAAGGACAGACGCACAGTGAGTGGATTACAGAGTTAGCTGGCCTGGCGCGGCAGTGTCAATTCAGATGCCCGCCATCAGAGGGAGAGACATCATACGCTGAAACACTGATCAGAGATATGGTAGTCTTGCACACGCCGGAAGACAAAATTAGGTTTTTAGCTTTGCAGAACGGAGATCCTTCATTAGAAGAAGTAAAAACCTTGTGCAAGACTTACGAGACCACGCGTGAGACAGCCCGCCAAATCACGGCCGGATCATGCGTGTGTAGTGTTAGCACTAACGATTCAGTGAAAGACAGTAGCTCAGACAGTGTTAACAGTTTAAGTAGTAGTGTCAGCATGAGAACTGTGCGAGAGAGAAGAGGCAAAGTGAGAAAAGATAGGCAGAATAACCAGATAGGGGCAAGGTCGGCAAAGTGGGGCAACAACTCAAAGGAAAGAAAAAGTACGAACATTTTCGAGAGAAAGAAATCTTGTAAAGGTTGCGGAAAGTATCACAATAGAGCCGAGTGCAGGTTCAGGGAAGCACAATGCTTTTACTGCAAGAGAGTGGGTCACATCCAAGAAGTCTGTGAACAAAAACGGCACGCGGCACGAAGCGCAAGACACGAAGAAGAGATGGAGGTAGCCATGGTTAGCGAGGTCATTAGTGGAGAAGGGCAGAAAAAATTGACGGTGCGAGTTAAGTTAGACAATCAACCAGTAGACTTCCTATTAGATACGGGAGCACCGGTTACGCTAATCAATCTAAACACGTACCACCGATTAGGGTCTCCCAGTTACGCAAAAGTGCAAAAAAGATTGACCAGTTTCGGGAAGACGCCCATTAAGGTGCTAGGAAGCGTGCGCGTGCAAGCATCATACAAGAGCAAGCAGGCAGTCATAGAAATATTAGTGGTCGACCGGTATGACGTGACGAATATCCTGGGGCTGGACTCATTCGATAAACTGGGGTTCGGAGTTATAGACGAGATAAACCAAGTATCAGACCAGGATGAAGTTCAGGTCATCAAGGATTTAGTTTCTGAGTTCGCGGAGGTGTTTTCGCCCGGGTTGGGAGAGTGCAAGAGCTTCCAGGCAAAGATCCAGCTTAAGGAGGGCCATAGACCACGCTTTTACAAAGCGAGACCGGTGCCGTGGGCCCTTAGGGACAAAGTGAAAGAAGAACTGACACGGCTGCAGAAAGAAGGGGTGATTACGCCGGTAACAGTGAGTCAGTGGGCCACGCCTTTAGTTCTGGTGAAAAAATCGAACGGGAAGATCAGGTTGTGTGGCGACTTCAAAAGCACTGTGAATCAACAGGTGGAAGTTGAGCAATATCCGATACCCAAACCAGAAGACCTTTTCTACAAACTGTCAGGCGGACAACAGTTTTCCAAAATAGACCTCAGAGATGCTTACCTGCAAATACCTTTGGATCCCGCGGCCAAGGAAGTATTGGTAATCAACACACCGCTCGGTTTGTTTAGCTACAATAGATTGCCTTTTGGGGTAAACTCAGCGGCAGCAATCTTCCAGCGCTGTCTGGAGCAAATTACCTCGGCCCTGGATGGTTGCTGCAATTATCTGGATGATATAATCGTCACGGGACGCAGTTTAGAAGACCATAAGCAAAACCTGAGAAAGTTGTTCACGGTTTTGCGAGACAATGGTTTTAAGGTTAACCAGGAGAAATGTGAGTTCTTCAAAGAAAGAGTAGTTTTTCTGGGACACGTGTTAGACCGCACGGGGATAGCCCCAACCCAGCAGCACGTGCAAGCCATTATTCAGATGCCTCCGCCAACAGATCTAAAACAACTGCAAGCGCTTTTAGGCAAAGTGAACTACTATAATAAATTCATTAGAAACTTTTCGTCGATAGCAGCTCCTTTAAACCAACTGAGAAAGAAAGGGGTCAAATTTGTATGGTCAGAGGAATGCAACAAAGCTTGGAACAGTTTAAAAAAAGAATTACTGCGCACAGTAAGACTAAACCATTTTGTCCCGGGAAGGATCACAACTGTGGCGGCAGATGCCTCAGATTACGGTCTGGGGGCGGTGTTATCCCAAAAAGATGAAAAAGGGGTCGAGAGACAGATCGCCTTTATGTCAAAAACTCTAAACAAACACCAGAGAAACTACTCGCAGATCGAGAAGGAAGCATTGGCGATCATCTTTGCGGTGAGAAAATTCAACGATTTCCTTTACGGGACCAAATTTCACATCATCACTGACCACAAACCGTTGGTGCAACTCTTTCACCCAGGGAAGAAGATCCCGGAATGCACAGCCAAGAAGCTGCAGAGGTGGGCGTTGTTTCTAGCAGATTACGACTACCAGATTCATTATAGGAGCACGTCGCAACACGCGAACGCGGACGCGTTGTCTAGACTACCCGCCGGCCCAGACCCAGAATTCGACGCGTCTGAAGAAGAATGTTTCCAGTTGGACCTGGAGGATCTGGGAAATCTAGCAGATTTTCCGTTAGAGGCAAGAACTATAGCGAGGGAGACGGACAAAGACCCGGAACTAAACCAGGTACGGCGCTTCATCAGAGAAGGTTGGCCAACAAGAAGATTAAGAAGCAACGCCGGGTGGTTTAACAAACAAGACAGATTGTCGTGCAAAGCTGGAGTTCTTTTGTTAGAGGGCGAAGAGTTTACAAAGGTAATCATACCCAAGAGCCTCAGACAGACGGTGCTTAAATTGCTACATCAAGGGCACTGGGGATTAGTACGTACGAAGCAGCTGGCGCGACGGCACTGTACGTGGGCAGGTATGAACAACGACATTGAACAAATGCTAAAGAGATGCGAGGCTTGCCAGCTTAACCAAAGCGCCCCCCCCAAAGACTTGACACCTTGGCCGGAACCGGCGGAACCGTGGGAAAGGGTCCACGTAGACTTCGCCGGCCCCTTTTGGGGGTCCATGTGGTTAGTGGTAGTGGACGCGAAGTCCAACTACCCCTATGTGGTTGAGATGGGAAGCACCACCTCTACACAGACCATAGAGATGCTGGAGAGGATTTTTGTTACAGAGGGTCTACCTGTGGTATTGGTTTCAGACAATGGTCCGCAGTTCTCGTCCCAAGAATTTGCAAGATTTTGTGCGAGCAACGGCATCCAACACATCTGTGCCCCGCCTTTCCACCCACAGTCTAATGGAGAGGCGGAGAGGTTCGTCCGGACTTTCAAAACTGCTATGGGGAAAGCGCGGGCAGCGGGGACACCAAAGTCCCGAGCACTCTTAAGGGTCCTGGCAACATACAGGGTCCTGCCAGGCTCAACGGGCAGAAGCCCAGCTGAAGTACTCCACGGCAGGCAGCCCCGGACCCTGCTATCACTGCTGAGCCCTAGCGACCCACATAGAGCTGGAGGTATTAGCCCAAAATACAAGGTAGGTGACAAGGTATATATACAGTCACTTAAAAAAGAGCCAGCATGGGTGCCCGGGGTAATACAAGAGATTCGAGGTAGCAGGGTTTATGCGGTACGAACCTTAGAAAGACTGGTCACACGCCACCAGGGGCAGATCAGACCTAGAACTAACGACAGTCAAGTAGACAACAGGCCATGGATATCACCCGAGGAATTTCGCAGGAAAGTGATGAGAGAAATAATTTATGCCCCACAGGAGCGCACGACCGTTGGAGCACCAGCAGTTGCAGCGGACACGCGGGAGGAAGCAGCCACCAGCAGCAGCAGAGAATCCGCCTGTTCGACCAGGACGGAACTCCGGCCCAGGAGGGCTACCCGTTCAGTGCGTTTTGCGCCATACGCAACGCATTTGGGCGCGGAGGGTGCCGTGGCCGAACAGACACCCTTAAAGTTGCCGCCAGATGTCGGTACCAATATCGCCCAAGAGAGTGCGCTGTCCGGCAACGCGGCAGCACCGTCACGCTCGGGCAGACTTCGGCGCGCGAGAACTCACCCGTATCACTGGGCTGGCCGGCGGACCTTCGCCCCGAGCGGGATATAAAAGGGCCGCTCGGGCAAGGAGCGGGAGTCGATAAGCGAGCGCCAGCGAGAGTATAGTGAGTGACATTGTGAATAAGTGATACGTCGAAGTGCTAACGGATTCTGGACTGCCCCACGGTTAATTGGTGAACAAGCGACGTATACGGACTCTCCTCTGGAATTTTGTTTGAACTTGGCTATTGTTATTGGATTTGCTCTTTTGGATTGTGAAATAAAACACGTTTTAAGAAACCGTGTTATTCTTTGTTTTTTCTGGTCACAACACACTAGACAGTCACCACCACATCCACCATCCTAATCCATACCTTAATAACCAATCGAGGTCATACTCTTCATTATTTAAACAGGAACAATCAAATTTAATCTCAAACATCGTTCAACAAGTCATGATAGCGCTCACTCCCTTAATTGAAAACACAGTTAAATCTGTTCTGACAAATTTAAATTATGACTAATAAAATAGCCAATATTAAACTTTTAAACTGGAACGCCAACGGATTAAAACGCCAGGAAAATGAATTCAGATATTTTCTAAAGAAAAATGAAATTGAAATAGCTTGCGTAACCGAAACCCATTTAATTCCGGGTGAAAAATTCCACATTCCAGGGTATAAAATTTTTAGAGAGGACAGAATCGCCAATAAAGCGTCAGGTGGCGTAGCAATAATAGTAACGAAAAACGTCGAGTGCGGCCAAATAACTACGCCCTCTTCCCCAAACCTCGAGTCTATAGGAATAGCAGTGAAGAGTAGTATTATCAGTAATAATATCACTAACACTATAGGTACCCCAGCAGCAGCTATTGCTACTACAGCTGATGATAACGCTGGTATTGTTGCTAATGCTAGAACGGACATTGATAGTGGTGAGAATAATGACGGTAATACTAATAGTAATAATATTAATAATAACCCTAACAATGACGAACAAGTAATAATTATTGCAGCCTATTAACCTCCCAATAAAAGCTTCCCTGAAAAGGCTTATAGAAAAATATTTAACACATATAATCGTATAATTCTCCTAGGAGATTTAAACAGTAAACACAGAGCTTGGGGCTGCAACTCAATAACTTTACAAGGCAAAAAATTACTGGAATTTGCAAATAATAATAACCTTAATATTCATGCACCAACAGAACCTACACATGTTCCCTATAATTGTAATATAATCCCAGACATTCTTGACATAGCCATAACCAAAAATATTAACTTCCCACTGCTTCAAAAAGTTGTAGCAGAACTAGATTCAGATCATAATCCGATCCTAATATCACACAAAGGAAATTTTAAAGAAATTACATCAGGAAATAACCCATTAGGAAAACATATTAATTGGACTAAATTCGCTTACCTAATGAAAAATAACTATAAATATCCACTCCCTATTAGGTCGATTGCAAATATCGACTCCGAACTAGAAAAGTTTAATGCAGCTATTCTTAATTCTCTTGATCATTCAACAACAACAAAGATATCCCCCCATTTGTATAATACAAAAAATAAACCATTTTCCTCCCAAATTCCATGGAAAATTATTAATTTAATTAAATCAAAACATAACTTAAGAAGACTCTGGCAAATAACTCGAAGGCCAGATATTAAAACAAAACTAAATAAACTATCAAGAGTAGTCAAAAATAGATTAGATAACCACCGCTACACTTCATTCCGTCGGTTTATAAACCAGATAGATCCAAATTCAGCTCATCTTTGGACAACAACAAAAAGAATCACCAGAGATAAAAACGAAATATCCGAATTAAAAGTAAACAATAAGCTACTGCTTTCAGATGACGAAAAGGTCAAAGCGATTGCAGATCATTTACAAAATGTATTTAGACCACACCCGCCAACAATGATACAACACAACAATGAAATTGAAAATTTTATGAAACAACCACTAACTACAGCTGAAACCAAAATAAAGTTTATTTCACCGTCTGAAACAGCTAACATCATTAAACATCTAAAACAACGAAAAACACCCGGTATAGATGGAATCAGTAATAAAATGCTCAAAAATCTTAATAAAAACTCTGTAGCAGGACTAACTGCAATATTTAATGCTATCTTACGCTTTAATTATTTCCCAACTGCCTGGAAGACTGCGATTGTTCTACCTTTTCGCAGGAGAGGTACCTGGATGCCCTGTGTATTTCCATTGCCTTCCGCCGCATTTCATTCGGGGAGACGTGGTCAATCGATGCTCCTTGTTCGTGGGGCCCTTTTCTTACTTTTCCGTTCTGCGGCGAACTGAAGAAGTTCTGACCCCTTGAGATTATCGTGATTGCTCAGGCTTTAATGGTGAGTTTTCCTTTTTGTTTCAGCCCGTGTTTGCTACAGTTTTAGTTGGCAATAGAGGAACTCTTTTGACGCGCTGATATGGGCGATGAAAATATAAAAGTGATTGTGCAATATTGCGTCCAAATAGGATTACGATAGCTGAAATAGTGTTATCCTTTACAGAAGTGTTGGGGCCAAATTTAAGCAAAAATTATCTTATTTTGTAATAAACTTAAATTTTCGAATAGAAAATCATATCCGAGAAATTCGATGAATTTGAAACCGCAATATCACTTTCCACCACTATTCCCGCCCGCACGTCGGAATGTCCAGGGTCACTGGAACGAGCCCGTGTTAACATTTACGAAGACCCGTGCCATGTCCCTCCGTCAGATGTCCTGGCAACAATTACTGCCATTAATCTTAATATTTTGAGTAATATTGTATGCTGCAATCTAACTTGCTTGGTAATTCTTTCCTTTTTTTTATTCAGACATTGCTATTCAGCATTGCGATGCATATATTTAGATGTGAATCGACGGAAAAAGTTTTAGTTTTTGAAGACTGCTAGCTTTTTTGGAAAGACACAGGTATATTCTCTGTAAAAGTATATGTTCCATTCTTCATTGAGAACAATTAATCTATTGGGCTTTTTTAGGGGACATTTTGGGATTAAAATATTTTACGAATATCCACAATAATCCACACAAGCACCGGCAATACAATGTAGTAATTTTACTATTCACAAGACGCTGTCTGCCATCTTTCCATTCGTAATCATTAACTTTAGATCTTGGTTTCAAGCGGTAAAAATGTATCAATGAGACAGCAACAGCGAACGTAATTTAACGACGAACAAGTTGTGACATTGGCAGGCTAATGCATTAATGAGTCCGCCTCCTTCAGTGACCCGTCTCAAAGTACATTTTTTTAAATGATCTTAATTTTTCGATGCGAAAATATTATTTTAAGATTAATAAAGAACAGTAAAACCTCGTCCTAAATGAAAATTTCCTTTGAAACATTTGGTGCCGTTTTTAAGCGCTACAGTAAATTAAAATTTGAAGCACTTTTTCAGAGGAAAGTAGTTTTGAATTGAACATTTGAACAACACTGCAAAACGTCTAGCTTATGCCGAACTGGCAGTGCATTAAAAAGAGAAGTAAAAAGTTCTATGCAAAAATGGAAATAAAACAAAAGAATGCGGGAAATGAGAATGTTGCTGGCCTATGTTTTGACTACATGCAAAATATTCAACTTCCCAAGATACCCGTGCTAGAAGCATATTATTTGCGGCAACTCACGTTTTTTTTCTGTCTAACGGATGTATAAAATAACAAATCAACAATTTACGAGTATCTCTACCATGTAGGTACTGTCAAGAAAGGACCAAACGAGGTTTGCTCTTTTTTGCTTTACTATTTTAAATCTGAATTACAGGAAACTGTGAAGGAAGTAGATTTATTTTCCGATGGATGCCGTACTCAAAATAAGAACAATACAATTATCACGGTAATGAACTACCTTGTAAATCTGGAAGATTCAGTTATGTATTCCAGTACTATCCTCTCCACGGTCATTAATTTCTCCCATGTGATCGAACATTTGCTGGCATCAAGAGACTAATACGTCGAAGAGGTAGAATATATTCATTGTACGAATATATTGAACTTATTGCTTGCACATATCAGAAACAAAGCATACTAGTGAAACTCATTGGTACACAAGATGTCGTAGAGGACAAAAAATGGTGGACGAAATTATACAAGCGATCTTGCTTGTCTGAAGACAGCCGTGGAATGTCTGGTGAAGCTAATCTGAAAGTTACTTTTTCTGTTGCAAATTATATGTTTCCACCGCAGGCAATCATTTTCTGGACAAGTAGAATGCTATGAGTAGGTTGATGGCCTCATAAAATATCGATTTTCACTTTTCAAGAATCAAAATGTAGGATCAATGTTACCTTCAGAAAAAAACTTACAATAAGGTGGTTCCAATGAATATAGTAAAATTGCTGGAAAAAACAAAATCGATCCAATACATTCCTGTAAACACAGGTTTTTATGATAATATCAGATATTGGCCAAGTAACAACGCCAACAGTAGAAGACGAATATAGAAATAAGATTAAATTATATTGTAAAGCCGTTAACTTAGTGTGTCATGATACTGCACAGTACTGATGATACATGGGTAATTTCGCAGGCAGCTGAATCACAGGAAATAAGTCGGGAAATTGTAACTCTTTGTTTAATTAGGCTTCTCCCGCACGATCTCACTGCTAGTCTAGTGCCAAAAAGTTTATTGTGTTTGTACAAATTATTTACGTTTACATTAAGTCGTAAGTCATTTGTTTTTTCAGTAATGTCCTTTTACTATCATTAGTCATGTGTGTCAGTTAAGTTTTAAGAATTAAGCATTCATTGAAACCAATCAAGCCAGTTTTGAGATAGGGTGAGATGAGATCTTAGGTATTGAAAAAGTTTTTTGCCAAGGGCCAATACTTGCCCGGGGAACAGAGTTCATATCTTCACCTTAAACGGAGTTTTGGAATACCCAACCCCTCAACTGGTTGGTCATTCGAAGAGAATTTAAAATAGTTAAAATTTTGATAATATTTTGTTTATCTCAAAATATTGGTCAGATCATAAAGGATTATCTCTGCTTTAATTTCAGATTTACTTTCTTGAGATCATAACAACCTATACTTTTTCTAAGTAATACACTTTTTTACGTTTTTGAATAATGGCGAAACAAAAATACTAATTAAAAAATATTCATCGCTTTTGCAAAAGTGCGCCATCTTTCCTGTACCGAACTATTGCACTCGCATTGCATGTTTATATCACGAAATGTTTAATGTTTAAGCTTCAGACGTTTGTAGTTGCTAGCCTACCCCTGAGGTTTTCTGATACTAACCTTTTTTGTTGATAGGTGAATGGAATTATGCATCAGAGAAAACCAACACAATCCAGATACAACAGAACACACTACAGACTTGGATTGTATCCCTAAGAGTAGCTTCAGCAACTATGACCAGACCACGCACCACGAGAACGCGCTTCCTAATTGCAGCAGCCTCAGAGGAAAACGTTTTAAGTGTTCCATTTGCAATACGATGTTCAGTAGAAATGGGAAGTTGCGTAGGCACTTGCGCACCCACACTGATGAGAAACCTTTTCAGTGTTTAATCTGCGAGAAGACCTTCGCTCAAAAAGGAACTTTGAGTAAACACAGGCGCACCCACACTGGTGAGAAACCTTTCCAGTGTTTAATCTGCGAGAAGACCTTCGCTGAAAAAGGAACTTTGAGTAAACACAGGCGCACCCACACTGGTGAGAAACCTTTCCAGTGTTCAATCTGCGAGAACACCTTCACTGAAAAAGGACACTTGAGTAGGCACGTGCGCACTCACACTGGTTAGAAACCTTTCCAGTGTTCAATCTGCGAGAAGACCTTCCCTCAGAAAGGACACTTGGATACGCACTTGCGCACCCACACTGGTGAGAAACCTTTCCAGTGTTCAATATGCGAGAAGACCTTCAATGATAAAGGAAACTTGAGTAAGCACATGCGCACCCACACTGGTGAGAAACCTTTTCAGTGTTCCATTTGTGTGAAGACCTTCTCTCAAAAATATACCTTGAAAAGTCACATGCGGACCCACACTGGTGAGAAACCTTTCCAGTGTTCCGTCTGTGAAAAGACCTTCACTGAAAAAGGACCTTTGGCTCTTCACATGCGCCTCCATACTGGTGAGAAACCTTTCCAGTGTTCCATCTGTGAGAAGACCTTCACTGCAAAAGGACTTTTGGCTCGACACATGCGCACCCACACTGGTGAGAAACCTTTCCAGTGTTCTCTGTGTGAGAAGAACTTCGCTCGGAAAGGACACTTGGCTCGGCACATGCGCATCCACACTGGTGAGAAACCTTTCCAGTGTTCAATCTGCGAGAAAATCTTCGCTCAGAAGGGGCATTTGGATTACCATATAAGCACACACACACTGGTGAGAATCCTTTCCAGTGTTCCATCTGTGATAAGACATTCACAATTAAATGTACCTTGAGTACGAACATGCGCACCCACACTGGTGAGAAACCTTGCCAGTGTTCAATCTGCGAGAAGACCTTCACTGAGAAAAAAAACGTTGTTAGTCACATGCACACCCACACTGGTGAGAATTAAGGTCAAAAATTACCTACTTAAGGGCGGGAATATATTATCAGGAAACGCCGATGTCTACAACTACAACACTATATTTAATTGGTTGTTGATTCGTGAGACTGACAGCTTGGCGTTGATGTTTCTGCCTGAGGATACTCCACTTGCCTTTTCGCAGATGACGTAATGACTTCGGACGAGGAAGAATCCCCGATTGTCATCATGTGCTTGATCATATCCTCGCCTTCTAATGCAGATCATCAGGAGCTATTACTCTGTGAGAATAAAAATTAATTTACATTTTTTAAATCATACCAAATATAAATCCACTTCAAAGAACGTTACCTGTTAATTGTGGGATTAATGTAGCTGATTCCAATGCATCAGTCAATATGGCAGAACCTCCTGTTTAAAAAAAATGTTAATATTATCTCAGTGAAAGAATTAAAACCAAATGTGTGTGGTCTAAATGCTCGAATATAATTGAAAGGGTCTTGGAGCACATTATTAAGACTGTGGTATTAATTGTTTTTATTTCGAATTTATGATTTTGTTGAATTTTTAAAAGATTACACGGAAATATACTCACGAAAACACAGAACTGAACTACAGCATAATTTCCTTTTGGGTAATTAGCAATGAAATCCTCAGCCCTGAAATGTGCACTGCATTTATCTCTGCCTCGTCATCGGATTCTTGCAAATTCTCTCAACTTTTACGGGATGAACGGTCTTGCTTCTGAGAAGGAAATCTATGGTAAATGACTCTTTCCTCTTAGCTTGCCATGGATCGGGAGCACACACATAGTATACAACACGTGTTCACTTTTTTTTTTTTTTTTTTTTTTTTAGATGAAAAATTTCAATATGGGGAGGATGATGAGATGTTACTCATATATTTGTGGGTCCTAAGCGGGACCGCGATCACAAATGATTTGAATTGGCACCTTTAGGAGTGTCGGTGTCAGCCGTCCGGCTAGTTAGGGGAGGCCTTGGGGAGTGAGTAGGGGATGTGGGCCAACTTGACCAGCGAGCAAAAGGTATTCAGCCTTGTTCTGAAATCTGCAGCGGGCGAGATCGAACGCGCGTCGTTCTGGAGAACAAGCATCGCAGTTATGCGTAAGTAAAACGCAACGAGGGTTTTTCGACGTGTTTCTTCAACGTCGTAGGCTACTAGAATATAATAGCTTAGTGTCTAATCTTTCACTTTGTGGTGAATTCAGTACAAATGTTCCAGTTTCTTGAAATTACGGAGCACCGAACGAGAACGAGTAAAATATTGCATGGCAGAACATTTTAATATAGTGCTTGCATATGTCGGGCGGCGTTTGTTCCTGTGTTTGCAACAGAAACGAATGAGAAAAACGAGACAGGCCACTCCAGTGAACGAACTATTTTCTTTAAAAAAGCGCACAAACTGTGAGTTGTCAAAATCATGCACACCAAATTTGCGAGGGAAAGCGCCTGAACATGTGTGTATTCGACGAAGATCTGAATGGAAGAGGAGGACCGGCTGGGGCAAAACAACGAATATCCGAAGCTGCGTATGAATAGGATTACGGAAGAGGATTTTGAGGCGTAGAACGGCCGCCGACCTTGTCTGTTTGCAGTCAGCGGTGCGCCTTGGAGGCGCGTCGGCGTTGCTGTGAGCGATTCGACCATTGTTGGGGGAAAGGGGACGAGAGCCGACGTCAGCAGAACGTTAAGTAGATCTGAATTTGATTTTTTGTGCGTCGAGTGAAAACGCTAGGGAAGTGTTTGTTTCGGAAGGGTATGTGCAAAGAACACTGTAGAATATTAAATCCGGAATTTTATGTAATATAAGAAAACCTTAATTATTGCTAACTAGGTTGGCTAACCGAGAAATAATTGAGTTGATTTATGACTGTATATCTTTTAAAAATAAAACAGCTGCAAAATTAGAATAAGAACTTAATTAGAGGGGAATTTATGTAAATTTAGTGTAATTGTGAATTTTATGTTAAAGTGCAAGCAAGGCTTAATTAGAGGGCCCGTTTATTGAATACAGCGTAATCAAGTCTTAAAATATTGCATATGTTGATGCTATGCATAATTCATAGTGATTGTTTATCTGTTACCTCTAATTAAAGAAGAACCAATTGATGTGAATAAAGATAATTGCTGGAATGCTTTCGTGAGTAATATTCACATTAGTGGCATAATGTAATCAGTGTTGTGTGGTAAATGAAAATTAATTGCTGATTTGATATATTGGGGTTTAGAAGAAGTGGTCATTGTTATGAAAGTGCAGATTTTTCAGCATTGAAGAGTGCTGAGAGTGAGTGTGTTAGATTTCAATGCTCAATACCCAGGTTGAATTCCTGATTGGAGCAGGAGAAAATTCTAGGTTCCACAGAAATGTCTTATTTGTTGTGCCAAAAGGAGAGCTGTGAATTTTAGGGTGAATCTGCGTAATGCTTTTGGATGTTGATTCTTGAGGGGCGTTTGTAATTAATAGCTTGGTAAGGAAACCAGGTACTATTTCAGGTCCTGTATTATGTACCTTATTGCCTGTAAGTCATCTTCAATATAATACTATTCGTGGGTGTGGAGATCTAAAAGAAAGAGAAGGTTTTAACATCACTGGAAAGATGTAAGGATATTTGATTTTAAATGCCCTATGAACCATCTCGAAAGTGAAATTTCATTTTTTTTAAATTTCAAGATATTGAAAGGGAAGTTTTGCTTTTATGTTGTATTAAATTCAACTGCATTCATCTGTATATTAAAAAGGAGCTTGTAGAGAAAATATTCTTCAGTGTGTTCTTTCAGTGAAATTTCATCTAGCAGTTGTGTGTTTTGAATGATATTTGTAAAATCTACTACTGCAATGACTCTTCCTTTGCTATTATCCTGAATTTTTTTTCAAATTCAGCCTTATTTTGCAGATCTCTCGCCATAGCACATTCAAACACGAATTGTGTACCCAAATAACTTAAGATTATTACAACTCTTTTGAAGAAAATTAACAAAGGAGATGCAAATCTTTCAATATGTTTTTGAATCCATCAATATTGGTCAAAAAATGTTTAACAATATACGTGCATAGTTTTCCTAACCATGTATTGATAGTTACATAAATATACCTATATACCTATGTATTTATAGTTACATAACAAGTTCATTCAATAAAAACATTGAATAGCGTGCAAATAACATGAAGTGAATCACGGGCTGAGAAGCCAATATAACCTATATCACAATAAATGTCGTTACTATTCAAGGGTTTATGAAATATTGTACACCTGCCCATGAAAACAATACAAATGTTACTATCTCCGTGAAATAATATACTATTTCTACCATCTTTTTTTACCCTGTGAAACAAAATTTAAGTTTTGAACATTTTTCCTGTAGACCTATTGACATCAAAGCCACTCTTTCATTGTTACCAAAATTCACTGTCCAAATGGTAATGTTTGAATAGCTTGTTGAAGCTTTGAGTACTGAAGGTAAGAATTGTTACAAGGAGTTTGCTGGGATTAATTAGCTGTCCATGTGATTACAGCTGCCCATACCAATGTGAATATGGCAAAAGAAAGAAGTGTGGAAAGTGGAAGAGGGACAGATTGGAATGATGCAAGACTATAGGGGACGACACGAGATTTAAAGCAGGGTATGGTAGGGCATTGGCTACTCAATTATCGAATTCATTTCTGTTTCTTGTCTAATAGATAATTGTAAATAAAACGCTGGGCAATACTAAGAGTACAATATACATAAAGTAGTGTAGTTCCTTTCATTCTTTGAAACACTAGTGGGTATAATGATAAGCCGAGATCTTTATTATTTGCATATGGATATGTATGTTTATTGTTACTGTTTTTAAAACTAAAGACTTTTTTTCATAAGCCTTATTTTTTGTTCGCTTTAACTGCAAGGTCATTTCCAACCATTTATACAATACTTTACAAGTCATCATATAATATTATAACCCCTAGAAATTTTAATTCAATATAAATACGAGATGTTTCCGTTCGTAAGTTTGAAAGACAAAATTTAAATTGAATATGTCGTATGTAGCACTCAATACACTGAGCTGTCTATTGAGATATGATGATAAGTTTTAGAATATTACACGAAATACAAAGTGGTGGAGATTCTTTATTTAACAGATGTGAATAGGTAAGTCGTCTATGTCCTATGCGAAGTTTTGCGAGAGTAGTTTCTTCTTGTTGAAAGGGAAGTAGCATAATTATGAAAACTACTTGAGGAGGTGACAAGATTGAGTATACCACATTAGTGTTCCACTGGACCTTAATACGTGTGTGGAGTTTTTTCTTTGTCGTCTTGTGAATCTGTTTTTTCTTGGAGAGGGAGTTATGTGCTTGGTTAGCAACTGAATCCACCAGATAATATTAGCTTGGAATCCTTTATGTGATGCTATCCATATAAGAATAATGACTATATTCTTATTTGCCAAATCATTGTATATACGGTTGTCTCCAGGAATTGACTCCAGGAATTGACAATTGAAACGCCAGGAGTTGTCTCCAGGCGTTGACTCCCTAAGTCACAGGTCCGGTTTCACTAACATTACAAATAAGCTAAAGAAGATTCGATTATGCTGAATCACAACCTGGTCTATTGTGAACACAGTCCTAGAGATTAATTTTATCTTGGATGTTATTAGGCTACTAAAAGGGCCTTTGGAGTGTGGGATGCTGATTCATCAGTGCAATAGGCATTCAACGATGTTAAGACTGCATTATGAAACTTACAGACAGGGTACAATGCAGACTGAAGTATGAAGAGAGCATAAACTGTGGAGAAGGATCCAGAGAAATTGCTAATGAAAAGTGTACGAAGTAAACAATTGTTGTTTTATTTTGTGGCAAATAAAGATAATGGAATTTTCAGTTCATGCTATTAATGAATTCTGCTGTATCTCTGTATTAATAAAATCAATCATTATGGTAAAATTCTATTTAATGTTGACATCAGGTAAAATGAACCAAACATGTTAGTCCCCAGAAATTCACCATGATCGTAGTCAACTGTATTGATGTCTTTTATAATTCCTTCATTTTTATTTAGGACGCTTATTAATCAATAAAGATGATACATTTAGAGTCTTCTTTTTCTTCGATGTATTTGAGTGCAGCAAGAATAGCATAAGTTTCACATTAGAAAATGGGCATAAATTATGTAACAGTGTGAAGAATGTTTTCCTTAATTTTGACTGTGATGATGTACGAGTGTATGTATAGAGTTTTAATGATTTTAATATAGATGAAGTAGCTGACTAGTATATTATAGATCCATAGTCCAGTTATGATTGTATTAATGCATTGTATGTGAGAAAAACAATTTTTACATTGGCGATCTAGGAAGTAGATAAAAGAGATTCGATGATGTTCATTCATTTTAGACATTCTATTTTCAAGTGATGTGATATTCCGGGTTAATTTCTTGTCATAAAGCATTCTTAAAATTGTTATTTCCTTAAAACAATGAAGACGAGACTTTATAGTGAGGTAGAGTTTTTCTTTTTATCGTTTAGAATGTATTGAAATTTTGAGTAAGATATTTTATATCCTGTTTCATGAGTCAAATCAATAAGTTTCTTGAGGGTTGATTGTGCAAGTTATTGAGTGGTGCGAATATTTATGTCAACGACTGTTGTTGTGAAGTCATCTGCTAAAAAATCTTCTTTTAGGCATCCAGGAACTTGCGAAGTTATATTGTTGATTGCGATTAGAAACAATAATGTGCTGATAACAGGGCTTTGACGGGCACTGCTTCGGATGTAGTATTGTATTGTGCATGATTTAATTGAACATGTATTGAACTATTAAAGAAATTTGCTATAAATGTCAAGATATTCCCAATTGAAGTAATATATTAATAATTCTATTTCTCCAAACCATGTCATAGGTCTTTTTCATATTAAGGCTTATAGCGAGAAGATGTTCATGATAAATGAAGGCATTACAGATACCCCTGTGAATGTTACCTAGGTGATCTGTAGTAGAGTGGCAATGTCGAAATCCACATTGAAGTGGAGAAATTTTGTTGTTAAGGTCTAAAAACTACGTAATTTTTTACATATATTTTTCACTAGTAGTTTGCATGAAGTATTAACTAAGTGAAATAGCCAATAAATGTCAGGAAGTTTAGGGTTCTTATTGTTTTCAAGAATTGGGTATATGATTGATTCTCTCCAAGTTTTGGGAAAAGAACCAGTTAAGAGGAGATCATTAAATGAGTGTGATGTATTGTATTGCGGTTCGACGAAGTTTTCTTAGTAATATGTTATAGACACCATCTGCTCCAGGACTTGATGTGCACAGTTTATTCTGAATGTTGTTGATTACACAGGGTGTAATTGAAAGGTTTAATTCTGAATTATAGTTATAGCAGATATTTTTGCATGTTTTAATGAATGAATATTTATTTAAATGGTTTGAACGAAGTTTATGGGTGAGGTATAGAGTGCTCTTAATATTAGTGTGAGTTCATAATGACATAAAAGCTGACTAGATTGGGTCGCTCTTCATTTGGACATCATCTCCTATCTTGATATTGAGGCTAAGATGAATGTGGAAAGTGCAAGAAAAAGATTGAAAATGAGGACTTGGTGGGGTGTGAAGGTGTATCCTAAAAGTATTTTCATCCAACATGTGCTAAGATTATGGCTCAGGAATTGAGAATAATAAAAAATAAAATAAGCAAATGAAATGGGTGTGTGAAGAGTGTAATGAAGAATATGTTCACTTAATTAATACTTCACTAAAGAGAATGATGAATGAAATGATGCATACAGTGAAGTCAATGATGATAGAAGTGATATCAAAAAAAATATTGAGGGATATATAGGGAAGATTGAGGAGAAACATGGGAGTTAGAAACGAAAATGAAACAGCGAAAGCATTCTATGAGTATGCAGTAAAAGAGACCAAAGAAGTTCTTATAGTACAACCAAAGAAATGAAGTCTGACAAGTGAGGTAACAAAGAACATATGTAAAGAAATGTTAAAACCTGTAGATATTAAAGTAGAAATTGAAAGTCTCAGGAAGATAAGAAATGGAGGTATTGCCATAACTTGCACAAGCAAGAAAGAAATTCAGAAAATAGATGCAGAAGTCAAGGGAAATATGGGAAATGAATATGTGGTAAATATTCCAAAATTGAAGAATCCAAATCTGAGAGTTTATGAAATAGAAGAGGTAATGGATGAATTTGAATTGATAACGGCCACAGGGAATTAAAATCCCGAAATAATTAAAGCAGACTGAGAGATTCAAGTGAGCATAAACAGGTAATTCAAAAACGCATTTATGCATGTTTTAGAAGTAGATCCCCTGATATTCAACAGAGTGATGATGAAGAGAAAATTAAATGGCAACGCTGTCAAGTTAATGAATATGTGAGAAATTTCCAGATGTATGAACTGTTATTACTTTGTTGCTTTTTCTGGATCCAACCTTCAATTCCTTAATTTTGTCTCTCTTCACAGATAAACTTCAGATACAAATTGTGGTGCTGCTTCTTGAAAAGGCATTAAAAATGTTTTTACAAAATAAGACAATGATCTTGATCAACATATTATTGGTGTTTGTTGTGCTGTATATTATACATAACGCAATCTCGAATGCTGCGGATGTTCAACCAGTAGACATTTAGAGCATCAATATCAAAATTTCAGTTTTAGGTTAGCATAGTGGAGAAAAAATTTAAAGACTTCTGCGATAAGCTTCATTGAGTATCAACTCATTTTTGGCAAGTGCATGATGCTTGCCAGCGTGAGGCTTGCTTGCCAGCGTTAGAAAGGATTTGAAAGGATGTTTGAATGTTTGAAATAATGAAAGAAACCATTGAAGTCTTATTTTCTTTAGTTATACAAATGTCCCCTCGCAATTAAATTTTTTTTGGAAAGGACAGTGCAAAGTTACGGTTGATATTTCTGCTTTCGCAGACTGTAGTTTTCCTCGATGCAGTGAAAAGTGAGGAAGGAAATTGCAACACTTTCGAACTGCAGAAGTATTTGATCATTTGGAAATCCAATTGAAAGTACAGTTTCAATATTAGTAACTGCGTATCATGATAAAAAATTATCTTCAGCAGTTAAACGAAGATTAGCATTTTTACATGGTCCTTGGTTTTACTCGTACATTTTTATTCTAACTGTCTAGAATAAGTAGAAATTTGATTGTCATGTATCATTGACTTGCTAATCTTATATTATTATGTTAATTTTTATATTTTTTGTATTTCTTTTCTGATCATTAATGAAAATTATTTGAATTTTATGTAATGTAAAAAGGTATGCAACAAAGACAAAATTAATCAGTGGACTAACAAAAATGATTATTCTGGTGCTAGGTGTGTCGTAACTTAAAGTATTTTTAAAGCAAGCATATTCCAATTAATTAATATAAAAAAAATGTGCCTAATATGGTTTGGTTTTACCGGCTGGTGATTCTGAAAGGGAAAGAGTCACCAATACATGGAAAAACTCTCTGAAAAGATTGAAGTGAGCATAGGAACTGTGAAAACTACGCTGTTTGTTAAAACATAATTTATGTAATGCATGTTCCGAATTCTTAAACTATATTTGGAAGCAATGCAAGCTTTAAAAATATTCCTTATTTGGAAAAGTCTGTCTCGACAAAATCCAAAACGATAGACAAACAAGATTCATTTTTATGCATTACACTGCAGATTTGGTCTGTTAAATATTTAATTACATCCTCAATATCTTTACTTTTCTGGAAAACATCATCATCATCATTGACAGCAAGGATTAGACCTCTTGATCTGTTCCATCTCAGAATTGTTCATGCCATCTCTTCAAGGGACGTCCTACATTTCTTTTTCCCTTAGGTTCATGTTGAAGAATAATTTTACACTCTCTATGTTCTGGCATTCTCAGGACATGATCTTTCCAGTTTTCTCGATATTTCTTTATGGTGTGTATAACACGCTCAATATTTAGTTCTTCTCTGATATCAACACTTTTTTTGTGGTCTAATAGTGTATATCCTGCCACAATACGAAGAAATCTCATTTCTGCTGATTCAATTCGGCACATCTGATCTGATGTTAATGTCCATCTCACACTTCCATAAAGTAGTAATGGCAAAGCAATAACTTAGTAAAATCTGAGAAGAGTTTCTTTTTGCGCATTATGCTGTAGAGTTCGCTGTAACGTTCCACAGAAATATGTGAAGTTGTTCAGCTTTATTTCCATGTCCCTTGATTTTATATAATTAAAATGATATCCAAGATATTTAAATTCATTAACTTGTTCAATTATTTGATCATATACAACTATCTTTGCTCTTAAAGGTTCAAGCCCTTTAAATGCCATCACTTTTATTTACTTGGTGAGATTTTCATACCATACTCATTAGCAACCTGACTTAACTTGTGGACTGTGCTATTTGAATTTCATATTCAGATTTTCCTATGATAAGCTGGTCGTCGGCAAAAAGTAATGTTGGGATCTCAACATTATTAATCTTAAAAACTTCAATTAAAGTCTTCTACCATTTTTGAATGATCACGTCCATACATATATTAAAAAGCGTTGGCGAGAGCGGGCATCCCTGTCTTACTCCCTGGTTTATATACGCTGATTCTTTTCCATTTCTTAGCATTCGGATCATGATTTTATTATTTTTGAATAAAGATTGATTTGCTGTAATAAAATGGGAAGGGAGTCCAATATTATTCAGTGGTTCCTATAATAATCTTCTTTTAAGGCTATCAAATGCTTTTACGTTGTCAATAAAGATATAGTATGTCGGTAGTTTAAATTCCCTTTGCTTTTCAGTAAGTTGTGTCAGTACAAAAATACAGTCTGAGCATGATCTACCTTTTCTGAAACCATGTTTGTGTCAGATATTTGAGTTTCAGCAATAGGCACTAATCTTTGATTGATAATTTTTGCATAGATTTTATAACAGGAATTTAGAAGACTTATACCTCTATAATTTGAACATTCAGATTTGTCGCCTTTTTGATATACTGGGTAAATTAGGGCTTCATTCCATTCTTCAGGCACATATCCAGTGGACCAGGAGATATTAATAAAGTTAAGAAGTCTCTGTGTAAATTGATTTGATGCATATCTAATCAATTCCATGTTTATTTTATCAGTACCAGGTGACTTTTTATTTTTGGTTGTGTTAATGGCTGCTTTCAACCCATCCATAGAGATCAGGTCAATAGAATTACATGTATATTTTTGATTCCTCTCTCTTTTTCTTCATCTTCAGAGGTCCATAGCGATTTAAAGTAATTTAACCATTTAGTTTCTGCAATTATATTTAATTGAACTTTATCTCTTTCTTGATTATTTAAATATTTTATGATTTTATATGCCTAACATTGGTTTCCAAATATGTCATGTTCAATTTCGCTAACATATCATTTCCAACTTTATCGTTTAAGCATACAGACTTCTCTTTTAACTAAAGCAGATTTTCTTTTATATTCCATTCTATGATTCATATTCCCAGAAGATGAGAGGGACTTTAAATACGCTTCGTTTTTTTCTTTAATTAGTTGTTTGACATTATCATTCCAAAACCTTAGCCCTCGATTTGAGAATTTCTTTTTCCTTGACCCTATTGCTTCTGCGTCTGCCTGTGTTATAATTTCTTTAATGTTTGCTAATTCTTCATTTATATTGTTCCTTACAGGATTAATAAGATTTTTCTCGTTGAGTCTAGTGCTGGATAGTAGTGCTAGGTAGTGGTCTGGTATAAAAGTATTATACTATAATCTTGTTAAAGGTGAACTTCAAATGTTTCTATTTCTGGTTTGGATTTTGATTGGATGGTTTTCTTCCATCTCTTTGGGAACATTATGTTCCCGAAGAGATGGAAGAAAACCATCTTTAAAAAAATCTTACTTTTCTGGAATGCAAACAGAGAAAATTGTTTATTATTTTGACAGTGTGAGTTCAAACATTATTTTTCTTGATCACCTTTTTAAAAGTTATTTAAAATTCGAAATTAAGAAAATCGGTGTGTAATTCGTGGCTTCCTCTCTGTCCCGTGGGTTATATATTTAGAACACTTCGGAATTTTTAAAAAGGTAATGCATTACTCATCCATCATGCATTTATTAACAAACATAAAAAAACAATGTTGGTTCGTTGGTTTGTCCATAATGCGCTGCCGTACCGTTCATCCGATTGTGATAAAACTTTGTCTAGTTATTGCTAGCTCGTGTGGTATAATTTAGCCATTGTACGATGGGAATGTGCTTAAGACGGCGCACGTAGACGGGCGATGATAATAAAATGAAAGCTGACCCAAGCGCCTCTGAACAGGGCATTCTACGCAATGGCGCTCAACGCAACACGCCACACCCTGAAGTGCGAGTATTAAGAGCGACTTGTTTGCATATTCTGCCCGCTCATCGCTTTGCAGCGCAGTTCCGTGTGGCCCCAAAAGTGCAATGCTGCCACATTTCCCTGCTGTGGAGCCATCCCTATCTTTTCGGACATCTATGGCTGATCTGAAAATAGAAAGAAAACATAGGTCAGAAATGACAATAGCCGTTCGGCGCGCTTTTGGCGTTGTTTCCCGCAATTTTCATGCAAGTATTGGCGTCTCGCCTATTGTAGCATATCTCTCGGGCGCTTGTACGTAGCCGTGGGATCCGGCTCGTACAAATTTAAATTTAATATCATGTCATTATTTGACGTATTTATTTTTGAAAAGAAATTTTGAGCTAAGTTTTTAAAGTGCTCTTCGAGGAGCGGTAACTTTAATGCAGCGTGTAAATCTGCGATTCTAATATACATTGGCGCGCACAGTATTTTACGGAGGCACGCATTTTGAACTATTTGCAACTTATTTAAGTGCCAATGCGCCGCTATTCCCCAACTTGGGCAGGCGTAGTCCATAATGGGCCTAATCATGGCTTTATATAAAAGCAGAGCATTCGCTGTGGACAGTTTGCTTCGCTTATGTAATAAGCTTCGCAATATGCCCAGGCTTTGCTAGCGACCGCGTCCGCGTGCTCGCGGAAAGTTAAAGCGCGATCCAGTGTGATGCCGAGGTACTTTGTGCTGGCGCGCCATTCAATGTTTGAATTGCATAGCGCGAGCGGCCGCGGCTGGTCGTATTTGTATCTGCGTGTGAAGAGCACTGCCGTGCTCTTTTCCACGTTGACTTTGATACGCCAGCGCTGCAGCCACTCCTGGATCTGTATCAAATGTTAATCCAAATATTTAACAAGCAGATCGATTATTTTGGACGTGGCAATTACTGCCGTGTCGTCTGCGTACATGGCGAGCTCGGTTTGGGTCGAGGTAGGTATATCGCGCACATACAGGCAGTAGAGCACAGGGAAAATAATGCTCCCCTGAGGCACGCCCGCCCATATGTGGCGGGTGGTTGATTTCGCGTGCAGAACCGTCACTTGAAACGATCTGTTCGCGAGGAAGGAGTGCACTAAGCGTACAATATAGGAAGGGAAGTTAGCTTCGATAAGTTTGGCGAGGAGGCCGTCGTGCCAAACCTTATCAAAGGCGCTGGCGACGTCCAGGAAAACTCCGCCAGTGAATCGCCGCTCGTTAAAGTTACGCCGAATTCTGTCTACTATGCGCACTAGCTGATGGGTGGTGCTGTGGTGCGCCCTAAAACCAAATTGTTCATTATTAATAAGGCCATGCTTTTCGGTAAATTTTAAAATTCTCTTGAGAATTTTCTCAAAGAGTTTGCCGAGCGTGTTAAAAAGACTAATTGGTCTGTACGACTGCGGCAAACTCTTATTCTTTCCAGGTTTAGGAAAGTTTAGCACGTGCGCGTGTTTCCATTGCGCCGGAAATAGCTGGAAGATGAAAATTGCGTTAAACAAACACACGATATAGTTTATGGCACTTTGCGGGAGCCTTTTCGGAACTTCGTTTCGGATCCCGTCCGGTCCCGGAGCTTTTCCGCTCCGTAGTGCTGCGATGGCGTCGGCTACTTCGGCGACGTCCGTTAGCTCCGGCTCGTCGGCGGGGCCGTGCAGGGCCGCTGCGACCGTGCAATGCACGCTCTCGGCGTGCTCCGCAGGCGGCTGCTCCTCAACCGGCTGGAATTGCGATTCGAGGGAGTCAGCGAAAAGCTTCGCTTTCGCCTCGTTCGCTTCCACGTCGCTGTTCGCGTTGCGCAGCGGCGGGACTGAAACAGAAGATTTTGTCAAAGTTCGCGTTAGCTGCCATAGTGAACTATCCTCCGGCTTTAGCTTTCTCAGTAGGTTACCCCACTTTGAGTTTCTGTATTCAGTTAAGGCGTCGTCTACACGCCGTCTTAACTGATTCAGAGCAAGCTTGTCTGCCGGATGTCGCGTGCGCTGCCATTCCCGTCGCTGCTCGTTTCGCCCGGCGAAGGCGGCCGCATTCAGGCTATCTGTGATTGCCTCCGCAAGCTGTTTTGCCCCTGGCTCGATCTGCTGCGGGTCTGAGATGGGCTCTGCTTCCGGGAGGCGTTTCTCCAGTTCCTTCTGAAATAGAGGCCAATTAGTGCGTTTGCGGGCGGGTGGAAGCGCTAAGGAAGTTTGCAAATCGCTGCGTCCTATTTCGGCAATGACTGGGAGGTGGTCAGAGGAGAGCTCGCAGGCTGTGGTGAGGTGAATTGGGGCGCCAAGATCGCGGATGACGGCGATGTCCAAGACGTCCGGCCGTCTTGCGTTGGCGGGGATGTGCGTGGGTTGCATCGGGCCTATCACCTCGTAGCCGTGCGTTTCCGCAAAGTTTTTCAGCTGTCGGCCACGAGGCGAGGTGATGCGGGAATTCCAAGGCGGGTGTTTCGCGTTGAAATCACCCGCCAGGAGGGTAGAGATGCGGGCGAGCGGCTCCAGAAGAGCGTCGAAATCGCTCTGCTCTAGGGACGCATTTCGCGCCGGCGGAATGTAGGCCGATATGATGCGCAGCGGGCCCTTGTTCATCCGGACCGCAATCGCCGTGGCCTCGATGTACTGAAGCGGCGGCAAAGCTAATTCGTGATGCGCGATGTCGCGCCGCACTAATGCTGCCGTTCCGCCGCCCGGGTTTGCATTCGGGAGCCGTGCTGATCTGTCTGACCTGTAACAAACGTAGCCAGGGAGAGAGAAACGATGCTTAGGTTGAAGGTGGGTTTCGCCTAGCATCAGAATTGCCAAGTGGTGCTTTGCGGCGAATGCGGCTAGCTCCGCCTGTTTGTTCCTGCTTACGATACCGTTGCAGTTCCAAAAGGCGAGCTGGAGCTGCTGTAAGAGAATTGGCTTTTAAATTATTATCGATGGCCGTGTCAGCCATCACTGGGCGGAGGAGGCGGGGGCGGAAACGGCCGCTCCCTCGATCGCTGCGCCAGACCGACCTGCGTGACCATGCGCGTGCTGAAGCAGCAGCTCCATGACCACCTGCAGCATCAGCCTCGGCCAGTCGCTCGGGGAGCGTCCGGTGATGGTGCGGGTTATGGCGCGGATAGTCATGAAAGGATCCACGTTGTTAAGGGCCAGATCCTCGGCGACATGGTGCATAAATTTCTTCTGCTCTTCCAAGGTGTAGGAAGGCGGGAAGTTCAGCTCCTCGTCTCTTCTGTACCCGCGTCGTCTCGCGGGCGGCCTTTCCGGGGGTGGCGATGGAGGCCCTTGTTGCGTGGGTTGGAAGGGCCGGGAGGGGGCGGCGGGTGGAGAAGCGGGGGCGTCGTGGGCCACGGCGCGGCGTGCGCTGCGGAAGCGGCTGCGGCGGCGGCGATGGGCTGCAGCGTGAGGGCGAGCGGGTCGACGCCGTCTCTGCGCTTGAGGCGCGGCGGCGCTCGATGTAGGCCCGGCGGGCCCGATCCTGGCGTCGGCGCTCCTCTCTGCGTCGCTGCGCCTCGCTCCCTCTGTAACAACGGCGCTGGTACTCGGGGCAGCCCTTGTACCGTGCACCGTGGTGGTCCGCGCTACAGTTAGCGCAGCGCCGCGACTCCACGGGCGGATTGTCCCCGAGGGGGCAGGCCGCCGTGTCGTGCGCCGCGCCGCACTTCCCACAGCGCGGGTGGCGTGCGCAGTGCCGCTGCACGTGACCGAAGTCAAGGCAATTGCGGCACTGCACTGGTCCTCTCGGTGGCCGATACCTCTCCACCGAGATCTTCAGTCCCCGAAGTTCCCTCAGCGCGAGGATCCTGCGCTGGTCCGGCTCGTCGGGCAGCGTGACGAGGACGAGCGGAATCGGCCGTCCTCTCCGCCCGTGTTTGTGGCTCGTCAGCCGCTCCGCCTTCTCTGCCTGAAAATTAAGCCGCCCGAGGGCGGCGATTAGCGCTAGCGCGTCGGTCGTAAGCGGAACGCCGCGGATAATCACCTGCAGCTTCCGCGCATTGCCGATGGAATACGTATGGTATTCCATCGTGTGCTCACGCAGCAAGGAAACGGAGGCCGTATAATCCTCCACCGAGGCCGTGCGGAGGCGTACGGCTTCGCCGGTCGCTTCTGCAACGACCGGCTCGCCGCAAACCCCTCGCAGAGCCTCCAGGAGGGAAAATACATCCCCGCATCCGAACACGTGGATAGGGGGTGGGCGTCGCTGGCGGCGGACGAGCGTGAACCCGTCGTCGTCCTCTTGCGTTGCTGCGGCGGCGTCCGGCATCGTAGCCGGTGAGCCGCTCCTCGCGGCGGTGGCTGGCGTCGGCGGCGATGCGATCGCCGATCGATGGGGAGCGGAAGGGACGCTCCCGTTGCGAACAGAAGATGCGCGTAGGTCAATACAAATTCTTTCCGTTGACGAGGTGGCCATGCGCAGGCGCTTTGGCGACCCCGCGAGCCGAC
This sequence comes from Gryllus longicercus, assembly GCA_038098605.1. Taxonomy (NCBI): domain Eukaryota; kingdom Metazoa; phylum Arthropoda; class Insecta; order Orthoptera; family Gryllidae; genus Gryllus; species Gryllus longicercus. The sequence goes on along the minus strand of JAZDUA010000294.1, from coordinate 927,482 downwards.
GTACTCCGCGTCCGCGGCTGCCGCTTTCGCCCTCCGGAGGAGTTTGAAATGCGGCGCCCGGCGACGCAGCGCTCGACATCTTTTTACGGCCCGAGGGCCTCGCTCGGCTATGCTCTTTTAGTCCTAAAAAGGACTGTTTCTTCCTCGCTGTGCTCTCCTCAGGAACGTCCGTCCTCTTCGGCGGTCAGCTTCGGAATCCCAATCGCATATTCTGCCCCTGCGATTACGAAAGTGTGCCCAGGAGAGTCGGTGACAGAGAGGGACAGGGACGGGGGGAAGGAGAACGAGAGAGAAGGCGGGCAGGACAACGTCGGCCTGGTCTCGCTAGTTAACAATGAAAGTTAATGGCCTCATTATATAATCTGAAGCAATTTTAATCAATGCAATAGGAATGTGATCAACCTGTCCAGGCTTTTAAGAATTTGTTATTAATGACATTAATTCTTCATTGGAGTTGCAAAAATAGAATCCATTGGAGTTCCGTCTAAAGTATCTTTGACTATCATCGCGTGATGAAATTTTCGGCCATTTTTTGACCCAATTTTTACAAAGAATTCATTAATATTATATACAGTTGATTTATTGGTATGCAATATAGTATTTCAATTATCAAACAAAATATTTTGAATGGATAGTTTCTCACATATGTTTTCTGCACGTTTTCGTTTAATCCAAAACGAAATTCAACGTTTGATTTAAGATTGGTTGCTGATTTATCACCACTAACTTCGTTTTGTACAGGAGGAGTTACAGCCTCCAATTTTTGTGTTTATTGGGCCACCAGTGAAGCAAGAAACATCATGTACTCACGAAGAAGCGGTAAGAATAACAGGTTACATTCGCATTTCGACGTCTTGAATACTGTGTGGTTTCTGGTCCATTTTCTGCACTCATTCCCATTGCTCTTACGATAGTGAGTGTAGAAGACTATTGCCATGTGTAACGTTTCTAGAGCATGTGTTTGTCATTGGAAGAATTTGTGAGCTCTTTATTTCGTTCCTGCCCGTTCACTTTCTTGACGTTAAGTAGCATTCCTAGTTATTATTGTTAAAGGTAAACGTCTCATTGCAGAGCATGCCATTTTATATTTTGTGTGGGTAAGGGCTTAGTATAGAGCTATGCGAATTCCTTGTATTTTAAAATTCTCAGTGCATCTATTACGTCGAATTACATCTGTGCGAATTTCTGGTATGTCACAGTATCATTTAAAACGCATTTACTCAAGAATGCAATACTGTGAACAAATCGCTGCTAATACGTATAAATATCAACGACGAGAGACAGTCATACATATGTATGTTCTTTGGCTGTGGTTAAGGCCTACCAGCAGCGTCCCAGCCTTGCGGCCATGGATCATGGGGTACGTGTGGTTTGCACATAGCCATCCCTACGCTGTTACTTGTGGTAATCTCAACCTGAGAAGTGAGTTTTCTTAGCGTCACGCAGCAACAGATGCTTGAACATTTCTAGGAAAGCGTACAATTAACTTTTGCCCCGTCCGGGAATCGAATCTGAGGTTGCGCCGTGGAAAGCGAGCGCGCTGACCAACGAGCCACCGAGTGCATGAGACAATCATAAAAATTACTTTTTTGTCTTTTTTGAAAGGAGAAAAACAATAACAAATGGCGTAGATGTAATCTTACGCTGTATATTTGGTACTATCCGTTCCTTTTATAGAAAAAATGTGGAGCCGTTTTGGGGAAAGTTTTGGTTTTTTTATATAAAACGTTTCACGCAATCTTGCGCGAAAACTACTCAAATTTGAAAATAAATAAATTAATAAATAAAGTATACTTGATCTTAATCAAAGAACTAATTACCGAGAGAAAAATTTACTTGTACTTGAACAAATATTTAATTTCCTTTTTGGAATACGTACGTATATAAGGAGAAATATTCTTAGTATGGAGAAAGTTATGTAATGCTGCAGAATATCAGTTTCCAAATGTCAACGGAAATACGTTTGCGCGTCCCCTGATAGCGAAAAAATATATTATATTTTTAAATCGTCCATCTGTGAACAGCACTAGACACTACATTAAACTTAGGATTTTTTCCAAATTGAATATTTCTGTATATCTGACTCGACTCGTAGCTTTCTAATTTTGAGAAACCTTCAATAATATTTGAAGGTCCTTTACATGAAGTCCCAGACTTTTCAATTTTGTATTCAAAGATAAGTGATAAATACAGTAATAAAGATATCATAGGTCCGCTCGTACTGTTAATTCTAAAATTTCGTAAGTTTGAATTTATTTCAGCGTCTTCCTCCAACTACAAATTTGAAGGTAGAGAGTTTTCCTTTGAGTAGTTTTCGTGCAATATGAGCAATAGTTCTAAACGGTGGCAAATGTGTTTTAGTGGTAACCGAATAATGTAATGTCAGAGGAAGAGTGGTACTTCAAACTCATAGTTGTCTATGCATTCACGCATGCTTGGCCCATTGATAATAACAAAACGTTTTACAAACGAGAAATTGGTCCCCAAATTCGTTTGTTACAAGTTCTATTAAAATAGCGAGGCTCTAGCTGTTGGCTTGCTCATAAAATTAAGAGACGTGAAGTTATTTAGTCGTCTCTTAATTCTCATTTTCCGTTCATGCCCTATGAATAACGTCATTGATTTCGAATCAGTGAAGGGTGAATGAGAGCGCAGGATTCGTCAGCGAGTGGTTGTTTCGCGGTGCCACTGACCGGGAGACTAGAGTTCGAGGCCCGACCGTGGCAGGGTCTGGAGGAGCCTTCTAGCGGTCGGCTGGTCTGGTCGATAGTTGGCCTTGGTTTCTCTAAACCATGCCGGAGCAGCATGCTAACAAAGGGGCCATGAGCCGCGCGCTATCTTTTCTTCCTCTTTTCCTATCCGCACCCCTTGCTTGGACCGCCACTTACAGGCGCTACCTAGCACATGTGTCGGGAACTTAGAGCATGTCCCGGCTGGGGCGGTGTCCCGCTGGTAGGAAATGAGGTAACCGCGCCAACCGCACTGGAGGTCGGCGCTGGATTTTAAAATCCAGCTAGAGAAGAACATCGCCACCTCCCGTGATATAAAAACTACATTCACAGGAACAATAATAAAAATTCACATGATTTATCCGCGTCATTGGCGTCAACTGAAAACCAAGAATCTCCTTTTAATGCTAATTTAAGATGCGGGGCTGCAAAACATTAAAGGACAACATGGATTACTAGAATTTTTCAAAGTTAAATTTACCCTCCGAATTGAAGTTTAAAATTTTCAATCTCAGTATTTTACTCCGTGAAGAGATCGTTTATAATTTTTATTTCTGTAGGATCCTCTTGCATCCTGCTGCGATGGTGCTTCTGTTGCTACAATTAAACAAGAGATCCCTGCATGTTCCCCAGGTAAGTGTATGATATATTTTTTAATTATTTCGTGAACCTAGGATCCAAACCATTGGGGTGGTAAGTACAGTACTTGGTAAAAATTGTACCTGGGCTGTTCATAAAACAATGTGGCAAGATTCCCTTTCTCCTTGAAAAGACAGCTGCCTTTGATGCTCTGCAGACGCTAACTTCTTCACAGGTTGAACGGATCCGATGGTGCCCCTAAAGCACTGAAGTGCGCAAATACCCAACGGAATTACAAACTGTTTTTTGTATAAAAGAGGATTGCCTGTATTTATCGCTTGCTAGACTACACATTACTCGTCCAGATATTGGTGTAAATTTTGGGAATTGACGAAAAAGAAGTAATGAACAACTTATCACATTGCAAAAGAATTGAAATGGTATGTCTTTCCTGATTCATCAGAAAGCGTCCTTCCCCGTTCTTTATACCTTGCAATCAACCCTTTTCCTTGAAAATGGTTAAGTAGCTTGTTGTGAGTTAATTCTGTTCATTATCTTAGAACTGAATGAAGCTTTATTGTAGGGCACTTTCCCATTGTAACTTATTAAATGCCTTAGAGAATGTGTTTTCCAAGCACTTATTTCTCTGAATATTGTAGTAAATATATAATATTATAATATTCTTATGAAAGAGTTGTGAAAAAAGACAATTTTTACTTCCTACCAGCGTACCCAGCTTTTCTTTTCTCATAGTTAAGTACCCTCTCAAATACTTAGCATAGTCAAAATCTATATTTTGGTGTTCCTTAAAACCCAATAATATGTTGTTGTTTTTACTTCTGTCCGTCGGTGAATAATTCTAAGGCTTACACCATTCGAATGTTCTAGTCGAAAAACCAAATTACTAAATCGAGAAGACCTGACTTACAGCTCTGATATTTTGAAAGAGTTCTTTAAATTTTGTTCTGTCATGAAGCTCCTGAAACCCTTTTAAAATTTCTAAACATTAGCTCTAAATTATTTCTTTATATTGTAGGAATACATTGAAATATACTTATAAAGATGGCAGGATGGCGATTTTTACCGAAATCGCTGAAAATTTGAAAATCGCTGAAGTTCAACATTTTTCCCATCTCTTCTACATTGTTGAAGATACAAATCTTTTTCCTCAAATGAAAGTTGTGCTCCACAAATAGTTCTTTAAAAAATGTATTGAATTTTTTTTAAATGTTGGTAATTTCCGTGCAATTTTTACTGAATTATAACAATACAAAGTTGAAATTAATACTGAGGGTTTGTATCATAAAGAATTTTTACGTGTGCAAATTTCAGTGTTTTATCTGGTTACTCAACAGAGTTGATACTGGAAAAAATCTAAAATTCCAATTTTAGGGAGTGAGTAATTTTTAATTAGTGCGGTTCTTATCATTTTTTTTTTGCATTGTAACTTACATTGTTGTGTAAATATGCGCAGAAGGAATCGGGCTTTAAGTCTATTCCTTTGAAAAATTTCTGTGTGAAAATCGAAATTTGTTCGTTTGCGTCCGAGAGATTTTTTGCAAATATTACCCGAATAAAAAATATGTCTTTGTCTCGCAGAATTTACTGAATCCAATACATTTTGGTTTACCAAGCTATAACCTAGCGCTGAGTAATTTAAATACCGTAAGTATCTACAAACACGAATTGCGCGCGCTTTAGAACAGAAATGGTCTCCATTTGTGAACAACCACGACCGATTCTGGTCGAGTGCTTACGTTTCCCGTGGAAAATAACGAAACTTAGGAAATTTATTTACAAATCAAGTTGTTATTGTCTAAGATGTGAGGCGACTTTTTTTTTTATTCGTGGTCACTTACTCGGAATGACATTGGCCTTGTCTCGACTGAAGTTTAGGTATGAAAAAATTACTAATTGTTTCTTCGTGTTAGAATAAAACGAATGTTGGTTTTACTACGTTTATCGTGCAGACTATCTCTCTCAGGAGAGATACATGGATGCTCCCCCGTATTTCGTTCGGGGAGACGTGGTCAATCGATGCTCTTTATTCGTGGGGCCCTTTTCTTACTTTCGCTTCTGCGGCGAACTGAGGAAGTTCTGACAGCTTGAGATAATCCTGATTGCTCAGGCTTTCATGGTCATTTTTCCTTTTTGTTTCAGCCCGTGTTTGCTACAATTTTAGTTGGCAATAGAGGAACTGTTTTGACGCGTTGATATGCGCGATGAAAATATAAAAGTGATTGTGCAATATTGCATCCAAATAGGATTACGATAGCTTAAATTGTGTTATCCTTTACGGAAGTGTTGGGGCCAAATTTAACCAAAAATTATCTTATTTTGTAATAAACTTAAATTTTCGAATTGAAAATCATATCCGAGAAATTCGATGGATTTGAAACGCAATATCACTTGCCACCATTATTCCTGCCCGCACGTCGGAATGTCCAGGGTCACTGGAACGAGCCGGTTATGACATTTACGAAGACCCGTGCCATGTCCCTCCGTCAGATGCCCTGGCATCAAGATTGAGCCGCTTCGTTCTCGAGATTGCATGCTCTTTACGGGAGAATCTCGTAGACTCGTCTCAATCAGTCTTTGTCGTTTACGATAACCAGAGAGAATATGCAGCAACTTACTGCCGTTAATCTTAATATTTTGAGTAATATTGTATGCTGCAATCTAACTTGCTTGACAATTCTTTCCCTATTTTTTATTCAGACATTGCTATTCAGTATTGCGATGCAAATGCTTAGATGTGAATCGACGGAAAAAGTTTTAGTTTTTGAACACTGCTAGCTTCTTTGGAAAGACACAGGTACATCCTCTGTAAAAGTATATGTTCCATTCTTCATTGAGAACAATTAATCTATTGGGTTTTTTAGGGGACATTTTGGGATTAAAATATTTTACGAATATCCACAATAATTCACACAAGCACCGGCAATACAATGTAGTAAATTCACTATTCACAAGACGTTGTCTGCCATCTTTCCATTCGTAATCAATAACTTTAGATCTTGGTTTCAAGCGGTAAAAATGTATCAATGAGACAGCAACAGCGAACGTAATTACACGACGAACAAGTTGTGACATTGGCAGGTTAATGCATTGATGAGTCCGCCTCCTTCAGAGACCCGTCTCAAAGTTGATTTTTTTAAACGATCTTAATTTTCGATGCGAAAATATTATTTTAAGATTAATAAAGAACACTAAAACCTCGTCCTAAATGACAATTTCCTTTAAAACATTTGGTGCCGTTTTTAAGCGCTACAGTAAATGTGAAATTTGAAGCACTTTTTTAGAGAAGAGTAGTTTTGAATTGAACATTTGAACAACACTGCAAAACGTGTAGCTATTGCCGAACTGGCAGTGCATAAAAAGAGAAGTAAAAAGTTCTATGCAAAAATGGAAGTAAAACAAAAGTATCCATGAAATGAGAATGTTGCTGGCCTATGTTTTGACTACATGCGAAATATTCAACTTCCCAAGATACCCGTGCTAGAAGCATATTATTTGCGGCAACTCACGTGTCTTTTCTGTCTCACGGATGTATAAAATAACAAATCAACAATTTACGAGTATCTTTACCATGTAGGTACTGTCAAGAAAGGACCAAACGAGGTTTGCTCTTTTTTGCTTGACTATAATAAATCTGAATTACAAGAAACTGTGAAGGAAGTAGATTTATTTTCTGATGGATGCCGTACTCAAAATAAGAACAATACAATTATCACGGTAATGAACTACTTTGTAAATCTGGAAGATTCAGTAATGTATTCCAGTACTATCCTCTCCATGGTGATTAATTTCTCCCATGTGATCGAACATTTTCTGGCATCAAGAGACTAATACGTCGAAGAGATAGAATATATTCAATGTACGAATATATTGAACTTATTGCTCGCATATATCAGAAACAAAGCATACTAGTCAAACTGATTGGTACACAAGATATCGTAGAGAACAAAAAACTGTGGACGAAATTATACAAGCGATCTCTCTTGTCTCAAGACAGTCGTGGAATGTCTGGTGAAGCAAATCGGAAAGTAACTTTTCTTTTGCAAATTATATGTTTCCACCACAGGCAATCATTTCCAGGAAAAGTATAATGTTATGAATGGGTTGACGGACTCATAAAATATCGATTTTCACTTTTCAAGATTCAAAATGTTGAATCAAAGTTACCTTCAGAAAAAACTTACAATAATGTGGTTCCAATAAATATACTAAAATTGCTGAACAAACAAAATTGATCCAATACATTCCAGAAAACACAAGTTTTTATGAAAACTTCAGATATTGGCAAAGTTCTGAAACAGAAGAAGACTAGTATGGAAATAAGATTAAATTGTATTGTAAAGCCGTTAACTTAGTGAGTCATGATACTGCACAGTACTGATGATACATGGGTAATTTTGCAGGCACCTGAATCACAGAAATAAGTCAGGAAATTGTAACTCTTTGTTCAATTAGGCTTCTCCCACACTATCTCACCGCTAGTCTAGTGCCAAAAAAGTTTATTCTGTTTGTACAAATTATTTACGTTTACATTAACTCTTAATTCCATTGTTTTTTCAGTAATGTCCTTTTACTATCATTAGTCATGTGTGTCAGTTAAGTTTTAAGAATTAAGCATTCATTGAAACCAATCAAGCCAGTTTTGAGATAGGGTGAGATGAGATCTTAGGTATTGTAAATGTTTTTTTCCAAGGGCCAATACTTGCCCGGGGAACAGAGTTCATATCTCTGCCTTAAACAGAGTTTTGGAATACCGAAGCCCTCAACTGGTTGGGTCATTCGAAGACAATGTTAAATAAGTAAAATTTTGATAATATTTTGTTTATCTCAAAATATAGGTCAGATCATAAAGGATTATCTCTGCTTTAATTTCATATTTACTTTCTTGATATTATAACAACCTATTCTTTTTTAAATATTACCCTTTTAAATTTTTGAATAATTGCGAAACAAAACTACTAATTAAAAAATATTCATCGGTTTTGCAAAAGTGCGCCATCTTTCCTGTACCGATCTATTGCACTCGCATTGCATGTTTATATCACGAAATGTTTAATGTTTAAGCTTCAGACGTTTGTAGTTGCTAGTCTACACCTGATTTTTTCTGATACTAACCTTTTTGTTGATAGGTGAATGGAATTATGCATCAGAGAAAAGCAACACAATCCAGATACCACAGAGCCATAGGACAGCTTTGGATTGCATCCCTAAGAGTTGCTTCAGCAACTATGATCAGACCACGCACCACGAGAAAGCGCCCCCTAACTGCAGCAGCCTCAGAGAAAAACGTTTTAAGTGTTCCATTTGCAATACGATGTTCAGTAGAAATGAGAAGTTGCATAGACACTTGCGCACCCACACTGGTGAGAAACCTTTCCAGTGTTCAATCTGCAAGAAGACCTTAACTGAAAAAGGAAACTTGAGTAAGCACATGTGCACCCACAATGGTGAGAAACCTTTCCAGTGTTCAATCTGCGGGATGCTCTTCACTCGGAAAGGACACTTGGATAAGCACATGCGCACCCACACTGGTGAGAAACCTTTCCAGTGTTCCATTTGTGTGAAGACCTTCTCTGAAAAATATACCTTGAATAGTCACATGCGTACCCACACTGGTGTGAAACCTTTCCAGTGTTCAATCTGTGAAAAGACCTTCACTCAAAAAGGATCCTTGAGTAAACACATGCGAACCCACACTGGTGAGAAACCTTTCCAGTGTTCAATCTGCGAGAAGACATTCACTCAGAAAGTGAACTTGCATAAGCACAGGCGCACCCACACAGGTGAGAAACCTTTCCAGTGTTCAATCTGCGAGAAGACCTTCGCTGAAAAAGGAAATTTGAGTGAGCACATGCGCACCCACACGCGTGAGAAACCTTTCCAGTGTTCAATCTGCGAGAAGCCCTTCACTCGGAAAGGACACTTGGATAATCACATGCTCACCCACACTGGTGAGAAACCTTTCCAGTGTTCCATATGAGAGAAGACCTTCACTGAAAAAGGACACTTGGCTCTGCACATGCGCATCCACACTGGTGAGAAACCTTTCCAGTGTTCAATCTGCGAGAAAACCTTCGCTCAGAAAGGACAATTGGATTACCACATGCGCACTCACACTGGTGAGAAACCTTTCCAGTGTTCCATCTGTGAGAAGACCTTCACGGAAAAAGGAAACTTGAGTATGCACATGCGCACCCACACTGGTGAGAAACCTTTCCAGTGTTCAATCTGCGAGAAGCCCTTCACTCGGAAAGGACATTTGGATAAGCACATGCGCACCCACACTGGTGAGAAACCTTTCCAGTGTTCCATCTGTAAGATGACCTTCACTATTAAAGGAACCTTGAGTAGGCACATGAGCACCCACACTGGTTAGAACCCTTTCCAGTGTTCCATCTGTGAGAAGACCTTCATTCGGAAAACACAGTTGTTTGATCACAAACGCGCCCACACTGGTGAGAAACATTTTGAGTGTTGAATCTGCGAGAAGACCTTCACTAAGATATAAACCTTGGATAAGCCCATGTGCACCCACACTGGTGAGAAACCATTTCAGTAATTTAGATATTGTACTCCATTACATGTACGTTTGATGATGTAACATAATTTCATTTTAAAATTGGTGATTTTTATGTGGTATTCTGAGGAATAATGATCCTTTCGTTGTTATATTACCAATTTACACGAATATGATTATATTTCGCGTATTAAAATACCGAAAAGAGTATGAGGGTACATAAGTTCTTCTACTGACATTTTCGGCAAAGTTATAGACAATTTTTACACCTTATTAGTAATTTTTACTTCAGTTGCACTTTTGTCACATTTGTGTTTTTAGATAGTACTTTAAAAACACATCATAATATATCATGGAAAATCATATAAAAAGAAAAAAATATAATTAAATTCCTAAAAATTTGAAAATTTCTGATTTGAACTGAAGAGTTAGTGTAATGAAGGATGTACATCAATTTAACAAACTTGATTCACTCCACATGACGTTGACAATTAGATAGCTTCGGCCTGCTCGTTTGACTCGACTCCGTGAAGTCGTCTCTAAGTGGCTTCCCGTGCGCCCTTAGGCACGGCTTGCTGTCTCGTCGCTTTCCACACCGCGCGCTGACCCTCCGACTCCCGAGTTGACTCTTGTACACTCCTTGGCTGAGCCCCTGACCGGACTAGTGGGGGGTAGACTACTGTGCACAAGCTGCTGTTTGAGCCCCCAAGTGCGCTTTCGTCCGCCCCTCGCCGCCCCAGGGCTCTATAACTCCCATATTCTAAAATAACTGAAATACGAACTGCTACCAATGTTTTTAAAACGTGCGTGGGTTCTCAGGACGCAAACACTCGCTTGATACAAAAGATCGCGCCGCCGTTCGCGCTAACTTTTCTTTCAGGCGTGTAATATTAAGAATAAATGCATTTTAGAAGATCAACACAGTATTTAATTTCTTTTGTAGTTTATTTCAGAAATCGCTCAATATCAAAGTGTATTGAATTGAATTGAATTTGCCTTATTTTACGTGGCGAGACTGGGGCCATTAGGCCCGCTCTTCCGTCTGACCTCGCAAATTTCGCTACGCTTCTTTCACCAACTAGCAGAGAAAAGAGGTATTTTTTGGGCGAGAAACAGGCGATTTGAATTTAGCTCAAAGGCGTCGTTTAGGCTTGAGGATCTATTACATGCAAGTAAATCTACTAACATGGGACAGCCGGCTTTACTTCCCCTCCGAAGGAAAGCGTACGAAGGATTTTTTCGCCGTTAAAAATCCACGGCTTCGATCGGGTTTGAACCCGCGAACTTGGGTACAACAGTCCGGTCGCTAACCGTTACAATATCGCCGCCGCCAAAGTTTATTCGTATTTCTTGACCAATTTTTATGAACAAAGTTGCCGAGCCTTACCAGCAGCTGTATCCAGCGACACTAGCGCATCCTATAGTAGCAACTTCTAATTTTGTCTTCAATTTTGATGGAGAGATGCCGGGCCCTGAGGCTCGCTGTGTCGCAGGCGGCGCTCCGCACCAGCGAACTCGTCGACGCGCGGCGTCTCCTTGCGTTCGCACCAGGTACAAAAGGCTGACCGCAGCAGGAACGGTTTTTCGAAGATAACATGGATGGTGCTTTATGTTGTTAAATAAGAAAGATACAGAATGCATAAGCGTTATGAAAATTGGACAAGGAGGGAACTGATAAATCAATGTAAAATAAAAATCTATGTTCTTGTAGCAATAATTTGAAATGGAACTACAGGTACTATAAAAACGTGTTAGTCATTAATAAAGAAAACTAGGGATTCTTACTATAAAATATTCTCAGCACGATATCTGGTAATGTTAAAAACGTTTGGGTATGTATAACCCTCGTGTGAGCAATGATAAAAAATTCTCCTTTACAAAAAAAATATGAAAATAATAAACTTGTAGATTCGAACTTGGATATAGCTAATATTGTTTTAATCAATTTTGTGTAAACATTGGTTCACACATGACACATGTATTTGAGCATATTGTGGATTATACACCTTCATATTCTGTTTAGTCTCGTGTCGACTTGTGTGGATGGAATCTCGATTGTAATAATTAAAAAACTTTGAAAATTATAAATATATTGTTGTTTATAAATGTTTGTTACATTGTGTTTAAAACTTGATATTATCTCTATTGTAATAATTGGAATTGCGTTAATTCATTTCTCACCCACGTGGCTATGCCCTCGGTGAGGTGTAGAAATGTGATGTCTTGTACTCGTGTATATTCACATATTCGTGTATTACGTAATATGAAATAAATTGAAATTGGTATGACTCCTTACGTTGACTATATAACCGTCGGTTTCTCAAGTAATGTTAGAAAGTTCCTTTCTGAAGTCAAGTCTGAAAGTAGAAATCAGCCAGGGGGTTGTTTTTCCAGGACACAGGAAATAAAATGTACGAGTCAATTTTATGCAATGTTCCGTATGCATTTGAGTCCGAACATTACAGTTAATTGGAGAATAATGCGTCTGTATAATATAGTACTTACAACTTGTTATCGGGAAGGAATTGAAAACGATTTTGCGTTATGTATTTCATAATTTGGACAACCAAGTCCAGCACACTCCTTCCCAGCCTATAAATAGAATACGCCCTTTGGTTAGAACAGGTCGGGTCACTGAGCGCTGGTTTCGAAAGTCCCCCATTACATCGCAGTGTGTGATGTACATCTGTATTTTGTGTATATAATTTGATTGTCGGGACTGGTGAGCATCGTGCTCTTGATTCAGACTGTAGGGTCGGTTGTTTGATGAGTATTTCTGTAGTTTCTGAGGAATTGTATATCTGCCTGTGAACCATCCATAAATTACGTAAATAAAATTTGGAATATGTTACCACTCTTTCCCCTGTGTGCACCCGTAACGCGCGATTCAACCACTCTACATTACAATTACGTAACGCTTGCGACATCACCTTCCTGTAATTTCAAGATGTAAAAATAAAACATAGCTCAGTAAAAAATGGTAATTAATATGATCATTATCAATAGAAAAGTATAATTTAAATGAAAGTAACTTTTTTTAATACTATTCATTCAATTTTTCTCGTTTCCCGTAGTTGGTGATAACCTGTATATACAGAACGTCCAGGGGGTATACGTCAAAGTTTCGGAAATATGCTCTCAAGACAATTTTTAGCTTTTTTTTTTTTTGATAAACTACTTGGATATACTGAACGGCGAAGCCGCAATAGGCACTCAAAAGTTGGTTTGAAAAAATGTTCTCTTACAAAAATTTAGTTATAGAAAAGCAGTTGCATTGGCTGCTTTTTTATATATGGTTCTTCTTTTTTCATTCTGAACAAATATATTATTTCTTTTGTAAATAATAAACAATTTACTCTTTTTTGGAGTTTTTCTATGCTTCTGCAATGCCAATGTTTGCTTATAAAGCATATTTTCAAACCAGGTGTTGAATTGAAAATATCTAGGTCTTTCAATTAAGTCAAACCTTAAATGGAACGTCCATTTAAATGAATTGAACACTAAATTATATTCTTTATGCTACGCTTTCAGAATTCTTTCAAATTCAGTCAGCCTTCATACTGCTTGTTGTGTATATTTCGCGAGTGTTCATTCCCGCCTGAGATACGGCATAATATTCTGGAAAAATACGTCTTATAGCTCCCAGACATTTAGATTACAAAAAGGAATTCTACAAATTATAAGCAAACCCACGTGATACTTGAAAGCCGCGCTTTTTTTAATCACACTAAATACAAATCCACTTCAAAGAACGTTACCTGATAATTGTGGAATTAATGTAGCTGATTCCAATGCTTCAGTCAATCGTGCAGAACCTCCCGTTAAAAAAAATGGTTAATATTATCTCAGTGAAAGAATACAAACCAAATGTTGTGTGTTGTCTAAATGCACGAATATAATTGAAAGAGTCTTGGAGCACATTATAAAGACTGTAGTATTATTAGTTTTAATTTCGAAATTATGATTTTGTTGAATTTTTAAAAGATTACACGGAAATATACTCACGAAAACACGGAACTGCACTACAGCACAATTTCTTTTTGGGGCATCAGCAATGAAATCCTCATCCCTGAAATATGCACTGCATTTACCTCGGCATCGGATTCTTGCAAATTCCCTCCACTTTTACGGGATGAAGGGTCTTGCCTCTGAAAAGGAAATTATGGTAAATGACTCCTTCCTCCTGGCTGGCCATGGATCGGGAGCACACACACAGTATGCGACACGTGTTCACTCGGGTGACGGGAAGAGAACAACGGCCTGTCCAGGCCCGTCTCCATGCCAAAATCTTCGTCTTCCGCGGGGATTTCGATATCTTCGGTTGAACTCGGATGTGCTCGATTGCATTCGTGACCCTCGAATTTTCCTTTGCTGTCTAATTTTCGCCTTTGTTTTCTAACACTGCGACTGCAGCGCATCCCGAAGGGCGGATCTACAATTAATCCTTACCGAGAACGTATGCCAGTATCGGCCAGTCGGCGATAAGCACATGCACCTAGAATCACTTGTAGATGTAGTTGACTGAGGTAGTTGGTACTATAACAGTGTGGGTGCTCTAAGAATTAGGAGGATCGGGCTGGGAGCGAGGCACGGGAGTTCTTGTGTCCCGTCTGGGATTTGTCAGATATGCTTTCGCTCTTTTCTGCATCACAACATTAGTATTACATTCTCGTATACGTGAGTAATGTACGTAGTATAGAGAAAATTATATGATGTTGCGGAAAATTGATTTAGAGATTTCAACAAAATGCGTGTTTTGGGACTTCCATATACCGAAAAAGTTTTCTTTTCAAAAAGTGTGTCTGGCTATCCATCGGTGAAAAACACTATGTCCAAAACTACAAGAATTACCCAAAAAAGGGTCAATTTTTTTAAAAATTTTTGGTAGGAATGGTACTAATGGTCCTGTGTAAGATGACGTGAACGCGTAGTGCCCTATTCATTTTTTAGTTCAAAACTTAAACAAATGTTTGTTTGTTTTACATTTATCTCACGTCCTTAATATTTACAGTATCGGCAACTTGTATACATTATTGCATTTGTTAGTACTCGTGCTTTAAATAATGTCTCATAAATAAATACCGTAGGTATTAAACGTCAAAATATGTAATGAAAACACTCATACTATATGTAATAATTATGTAAAATAGGATAAATATGTAAGAAATAAATACACTATTTATAAAACGAAGATTTACATAGTACGAAATCATATTAATAACAAAATACGAAATAAATTTTGAAAATAATTCAACCGTTTTTATAATTTTTCAACCATTCAACCGTTTTTATAATAATATAAAAATAATTTGCTCTGTACAAACTTTTGCATGCTTTGTTATATAAAACTTTCCCGTCAGTTTCAGTTCACCTTCATCTGCTACTATTCAGTACTGTTGTTTAGCAGCCAGACCATTAGCAATTGATACCAACCTACGAACAGGCGATATCTACGACCAGCAAACAATCACTGCAGCGTGCAGCATTCTCAGCAAAGAGTTGCTCGTCGAAGATCGGCAAAGTTACTCGGAAATTAAGATTAAAGTTCACGAGACGCGGCGTCTGTAATACTTTTAGAACCCGAAGATGATACTGATCTCTGTTACTGACACGCACTCTGGGCTGCTAAGTAACTGATGCAGACGAGCAGGACTGTGACAACATCCTACTGCGTTTTCATGTAGCTAACCTTGAGTAGACAGTACGCAGTAACGATGGAGGAAATAAGCGAGTTTTTAATAATTAGTCATAATATTGAAGAAATTTTTAGAATAAAGAAATATTTTTTTTAAAAAATAGCAAAAAATGTAATATAGTACTAAATATGTAAAAATATGCAACGAAAATTTTTGATATTGTGTTAGGACGGCGACAATTCACCAAGATTAAAATTTGTAGATAGGTAAGTAGAAAGACAAAAAATACGTAATTTTATGATAATACGGTTTCTATTAATTAAGTTCTTCACAAACACAAAAGAATTGTGAGAGATTGAGCTCGGTTTCAGAAACACTTAAACGTTAGTTTCTTAAAAATTTTCATTTCAACGAAAATGTCTATGTACGACGAGGTTTTACATTTCTATAGTATTCTTAAAATCATGTTTCGGTTCTATCATTAGAGAAAGGAAAAATTGAGAAAAATGTTTAAAAAAATATCTGTAGGTGGCAATGGATGGCAGCTGCAAAGAGGGTGGAGTAAAACCGATAATAAAGCCTACATCAAAGAAATAAGTAAATGAACTAGTCCGAGAAAGTCTGTGCCATTTGGTTGCATCACTAGTTTATTTTATTTCACATATCACACCAATGGTGCTATAATTGGGGCAGACGTTCTCGTATCCTCTATAACCGAAGAATGGAACTGAGTATCTTGAAAAATTGGGTTTCCAAATAACTCCGGTTTTTACCCGGTCATCCTTCGAACAAGTCCCGTAAACTGAGGTGACTTCGTGCCTCAAGAATGTTCACTAGCAGCAATAGTGGAGATGGAGCAGGAAGTGTAAAGCGAAAAGGGCGGCGAGTAAACGAGCCAGTCAGTATTAGTGAACTTGGTAAGGACATTCGCAAAGTTGTCTATTTGCGAACCACAGTTCCTGTGCTCCGTCGGATTTCGAAGTCCTGCACCTCCTCACGATGTCCGTAAAATTAGCATAGTAAAGTTTTTTTTTTTTTAATTGGACTTACGCTCAAAATTTGTCGCTTTTTTTCTTTGCTAATTTGTTACGCAAAGAAAGTGTCGCTGTTTATTTGACCCTGCTTTAAACAACAGGACATCACGTGCAGCCGCTTCGAAGGATTGGGGTTTGCAGCTGCTAAGAAGGGATTCTCACAGCCCTTGCTTTACGTGAGCGGGCGCCGACAAGATGGCGTCATTGCTCCGAACAGCCTATCCCCACTTTCAAATATATTTTTGATATCCGCAGTCTTACACGTATTCATACTGCACATCTTCGAAAAAAACTCTCAGAATTATCATCGCGCTCTTTCTGAGATTCGGACTAGGACGGTAGCAAAGACAGCTTGTATTTAATTATTTTAATAAAAAAACAGTTAATAACTGTGTAACGACTACGAGGAGAAGGCCAAAATGCAGGACTTAATTTGAAGTTATATTTATGACAAAGAATAAAACAAGTGGCAATTTCAGCATTTGCTCAAGGAACAGGGAAACTAGTAGAAAACCTGATCGGGATGGGGGTCATTGTAGCTGAACTACAATAATTTTTACAGCTGCTTTAGAATTATTCGGTCCAAATGGTATTTATTACACTTCATGTCACTTTTAAAATTAATATTAGTTTCCTTTTGGATGCTCGTAATAAGTCTCTAATTGTATAGAAAAAGTTGTGCAGTAGAAATGATTTTACTGGGGACTTAAAAATTTGTATCGAATTTAATATCTTCTGACACAGTGTTCTAAAAATAATGTAGATGATTGTATGTGAATTTTGTAGTGAGAAAATGATACTGGTACAACAATTGCAAATGCACAAGGATTGTAAATGCAAACATTATATCAATTTAATTTAAAATTTTTAAGATTAAAAATTAAATCATCGCCCAAAATCCATCTGGTTTACAAATATCTAACATATTCACGGAAGGAATAGTTTTATTCGAATATGACAGTACGCTATTTTACCACTTTTCCTAATTTGTTCGAATGCACGAAAATACTTTTAAAATTATTTTCAGCTATTTTACCTTGGAAAAGAGAATCACAAAGTGAATTGTATCAAGGTAAACGCCGTTTTGAGATCAAAAATCGAGTCATTGGATAAAAGTGGTCGTGCTCTGCTCATTCTTTCCGGTAGTGGAATGGTAACGGGAGATCTCGCTCTCGTGCCGCAGTCCCCTGCCTTTCACCACTGAGGTGCGGGGCTCGATTCCCGTAGAATCTCCGAAAAACCCCATATGGTATCTGTTACGACAAAAGGAGTTTGCCACTTCACAGGGGCTAGTCCATCTCCTATAAAGCGTCCTAAACCTCAGCTCAATCCTTGTTCCTTCCCAATTCTACCTGCTGAGTAGTGGCGCAGGAGTATGTATGTGATATGGAATTCGAAAATGCAAAATGTAGTGGAGTTAATCAACGAGCAACGCCGGAATATTGGCCAATACAACTTTTTCAGTCTATGACCTAGTTCAAATGAAATGAAGACCTGAAGATTATAGCTAACAAGAGTGAAGTTTTTTTTTTTTTTTTTTTTTTTTTTGAGATGAAAAATTTCAATATGCGGAGGATAATGAGATGTAACTCATATATTTGTAGGTCCTAAGGGGGACCGCGATCACAAATGATTTGAATTGGCACTTTTAGGGGCGTCGGTGTCAGCCGTCCGGCTAGTTAGGGGAGGCCTTGGGGAGTGAGTAGGGGATGTGGGCCAACTTGACCAGCGAGCAAAAGGTATTCAGCCTTTTTCTGAAATCTGCAGCGGTTGAGATCGAACGCGCGTCGTTCTGGAGAACAAGAATCGCAGTTATACATAAGTAAAACGCAATGAGGGTTTTTCGACGCGTTTCTTCAACGTAGTAGACTACTAGAATATAATAGTTTAGTGTTTAATCTTTCACTTTGTGGTGAATTCAGTAAAAAGGTTCCAGTTTCTTGAAATTACGAAGCACCTAACGAGAACGAGTAAGATATTGCATGGCAGAACATTTTAATATAATGCTCGCGTATGTTAGGCGGCTTTTGTTCCTGTGTTTGCAAAGAAACGAATGAGAAAAACGAGACAGGGCACTCCAGTGAACGAACTATTTTCTTTAAAAAAGCGCATAAACTTTGAGTAGTCAAAACGTGAACACCAAATTCGCAAGGGAAAGCGCCTGAACGGGTGTGAATTCGACAAAATCTGATGGACCGGGCTGGAGCAAAAGAACAAAAATCGGAAGCTGCGTATTTATAGGATTACGGAAGAGGAGTTTTGAGGCGTAAAACGGTCGCCGACCTTGTCTGTTTGCAGCCAGCGGTGCGCCTTGGAGGTGCGTGGGCGTTGCTGTGAGCGATTCTACCTTTGCTGGGGGGAGAGGGACGACAGCCGACGTCAGCAGAACGTTAAGTGGATCTGAATTTGATTTTTTGTGCGTCGAGTGAAAACGCAAGGGAAGTGTTAGTTTCGGAAGGGTATGTGCAAAGAACACTGTAGAATATTTAATCCGGAATTTTATGTAATACAAAAAACCTTCATTTTTGCTAACTAGGTTGGCTAACCGAGAAATAATTGAGCTGATTTAGTACTGTATATCTTTTAAAAATAAAACAGCTCTAAAATTAGAATAAGAAGTTATTTAGTGGGGAATTTATGTAAATTTAGTGTAATTGTGAATTTTATGTTAAAGTGCAAGCAAGGCTAATTAGAGGCCAGTTTATTGAATACAGCGTAATCAAGTCTTAAAATATTGCCTGTTTTTTACGTACGGGATCCAATAAGGATAGGTAGCAAAAGAGGTAGGTCCCAAGTGGTAGAAAATAATAGTTTCTATTTCTCGCCTTTGAAGATGTATTTGGAATAATGTCATTAGTGCTCGTTGCGAGCTTTCGCCTTCAACTTGTTATTGTATCAGACAGGAGGAAGCAAGGTCCCCAGTCAAGAATAATTGGCCGATTATAACCGTACACGGCACCAGTTTTGACCGCCATGTTTCACGTTCGGAGTTTATATCTGGAGTTTAGGGTGCCACCGATTCATTTGGTTCACTGACCCGGTTCACCAAAGGTGAATCGAGTCACTGAACTGAATCCTTGTTTACTATTCGCGTGTTGTAATGTTCACCAATCGATCGCAAGAATTATAATTTCTATTTAACACTCACATGCTACTTAAACTCAAATCATTACTACTCAAAGCCAATATTTTATTACCGAAAAAGCAACTTGTCTACTTAACACATTTTTATACGCTCTAGAATTCGCAGTATATTTCACTAACACTTTCTACTTAAACTTTTTTAATTATAAAATCCCCATTTTAATAATATAAAATCAAATCGTCTATTTTTTCCAAACAAATAGTATATTTTAAAGATAGCAGTATTTTATTAGAAAAAAGAAGAAAATATCAACCTACATAATCGCTGAAATTATAGAATTTTAATAGTATTCAAAATACTATGGTAGTAAAATTAGTGTACAATCTCTGCACGTATAACATCCTTATAACACAAAAAACTTCAATGATTCATCAACGTATCACCAAATCTGCTTTTATCTAAAAAAATACACACTTTACTTTCTTTGAACTGAAGTTCAGTAAATTAATAAGAAGAGTCCTTTCACACAGACATTTTCACGCTATGACCATTCTCGCTTCTGACTCTACAAATCCGCTCATAACCATCTGTTCTATCCTTTCTTGCTAGGGTTGCCACCTCTCCGGTTTTAGACCGGAGACTCCGGTTTTTGAGCTTCATCTCCGGTCTCCGGTTTTTGAAATATTATCTCCGTTTTTTTTTTCAATTTCAATACATTATACAATAAATGATTTTTCCACTTTAAAGCTTTTTCTATTTCATCAGAAATCTTTCCTTTCCTTCTTCATTAGAAAGATAAAGAGCAGAACATGAAAATTAGTCTTGCGATTCTCGTGTTATCGCCATCCGCTCTTTCTTTCTACGCATATCAGACAGAGACAGCATCTAGCGATTATGTGAGAATCGCGTCGCGCAACAGTTTTAAGAATAATCCCCCGGGAATGCTATTCGATTTCTTCATTTTGAACAAGATCGAATTTTCGTTCGTTTTTTCTTTGAAAATTATTTCTTGGAAACATTAAGATAAAGGTACATTTGTGATATATATATATATATATATATATATATATATATATATATATATATATATATGTGTGTGTGTGTGTGTGTGTGTGTGTATATAACCGAGCGAAGTGGCTCAGTGCGTAGCGCACTGATTTCGTAATCGGGAGGTCCGGGTTCGATTCCCGGGCCGGCCATCCTGACCGGGGTTTTCGTGGTTTCCCTCGGTCATAAAGGCGAATGCTGGGATGGTTCCAAAAGTCCACGATCACCTATCGCCTCCTAATCCATTCTTATCATCTCTCATCTTCCATACCCCCGGGCTAACAACAATGGGGGATAAAAATCGGATCCAGCTAAATGCTGGTCCCCCCTAAGAATTGTTGCAAGCACCTGCCACCGCGATAATAAATAAAAACTGAGCCACGGTAAATGCAGGATGCTTGCTTGCGTGGTCCTAGTCGGCCGATTAACGAATATATATATATATATATATATATATATATATATATATATATATATATATATATATATATATATATATATATATATATATATACTCTTTTCCCAAGTAAAATGGCCGAAGCTAATTTTAAAAATGTTTTCGTACTTTCGGACAAATTTAAATAAGTACATGATCTTGACTGTACGGGTGGTATGCCCATGACATACCAGCCCTGAAGAAGGCCACGACTAGATGGTCGAAACGTCGGCAACACAGCTTCGACGCGGCGTCACCCGGACAACCAAGATCATGCACATCTCTCTGGCTGTGGAAGCCTACGACTTGAAATTTAAAAAAGGTGGGAAAATAGAGGGCTGGCGAGGTGCATTTTGACTCCAACGCCGTAATAAGCATCGAAATAAGATTTTATGAATCATGACTTATCCCAGCTTACTTGGTAAGTTATTTTGATATAAAATAAATGTCATATTTGTATAATTTTGAAGGGAATAAATAATTTCTGGTCCGTCATTTCGTACAGACTACGTAAATGAATAAAGTGTAATGATGCAATTGGACAACTCCTAGAGGTTTGCTTGCATTTGGAGCGTGTTTTCTCTTCCATTTTGTTTTTGTTTTATAGAAAGTGGATTTTCTAGATAAAGTTATCTGTAGAAATTTCAGTATGCAAAACCAGTTGCACGTGACTCTTTCATGACGTATCGGCCACTAAGATATAAATAACATGGAACATTCAAACGAGTTTAAAAACTAAGGAAATCTTTTTCTGTGAGTATGGTCTTAGGATATGCTTTACGCTAACGCTTGCGCGACGTAATGTAATCTACACAACTTTCCAGAGGCGATAGAAAATGAGGTTTCTTTCAATGTGAATTGTTTTTGAAAATCTTAAAAAAGTATATGCTTACATCAACATTTTTAAAATTTTATTTTTCTTCTTTTTCCGAGGGATGACTTTTGCCGATTGACTGAATCACACGGTATTCATGCAATTGTGTTGTTATTTGCACAATCTCGGCTGTCTGCTTTCTTTGGTAATGGAATAATTATAGTGCGTTGGAAATCTGCTGTTCACTATTTCTTTTCCAGATCACATTGCATAATTGTGTTGGTTTTGCCAAGATTTCTTCTCCTGTATCTTTGAATAGTTCGATTTGAATATTATCTACAGCCGGGGACTTCGCATTATTCAGTGGTTTTGTCGCCCAATGCGTTTCTTCTATCTCTGGTTCTTATTCGTAATCATCTATATTTATCCACTACTATATCTGTAAGTTCTTCTCATATAACTTTTTCGTGTATTCTTCCCATCTTTTCGTGATCTCTTCTTTTGTTGTATTTATTTTGTCGTTCACGTACTTAACATCCGCCATTGTTGGTTTACACTCCGTGATCATATTTCGGATGACCTGGAAAATTTCTTAAGATCTCCATTTGTTGTTATGTTCTTCCACTTCTTCGCTTTTTTCTTGAATACATTTTTCTTTATCTTATCTTCGTCTGGGCTGGAATACCCTTTTTTTTATAGTATATCTTTATTAGTGAACGAATGTACATAGTTCAGTATTATGTATACTACATCATATGTATTTTTATGACTTATATTTAACTTAAATGCTAATCTTACAACTAAATCTAAATACACATGAATAGGAAACTCACAGAGCACCTATGTGATTAATTGAGTTCTGAAAATATGCTGAGGAATGAATCTAATGGATATCTATTTTTTATTCTTGTTGGGAGCTGGTAGGTGGTGGCTAGGCCGTAATGGGTGGCTTGGGTTATTGTGTTTATTTTGGAGAAGAAATTGTTAGATAGGAGCGCGATATGGTCAAGTATAGGGGGTAAATTAAATTCTTTATGCAATTGAATGTTTGAGATGAACCAGGGTGCATGAGTGGCAAGTCTGAGGAAATTATTTTGAATGATCTGTAATTTATTTATATTAGTTTTAGAAGCATTGATCCAGATAGGGCATGCATAAAGCATTAGGGGTCTAATTATTGATTTATAGATGGTGATGGCATTGTTTAATGAGAGCTTACTATTGCGATTTAAGAGTGGCTTTAGTTGAATTAATTTTATTTTGGCTTGCTGTGCTTTTGCTGTTATGTGATTTTTCCAATTTAGTCTGGTATCAAGATTCAGCCCTAGGTATTTGACAGATTCATTGTGCGGGGTCCATGGAATTGGGTTATTGTTTATTAGGAGTGGTGTTGGGGTTGAAAATGTTCTTAATGAGAATATTTTGGCGCATGATTTTGTAGGATTTAGTTTGATTTTCCATTTGACAGACCATTCATCAATTTTATTTAAATGTGTTTGAATTTGTTTACAGATTTGATCAGTTGAATGATTGGACATGAAAATTGCGGTGTCATCGGCGAATTGGGCGATGTGCGTGTGTGATGTTATGGGAATGTCGGCTGTGTATATGTTGAAAAGCGTGGGGGACAGTGGTGAGCCTTGAGGTAATCCAGCTGTAATTCTGCGGGGATTGGATGTGTGATTATTAACTGTGACTGAAAATGTTCTATCTTGGAGAAAACTATTAATGGTATTAATTAAATAGTTAGGGGTACCTATTTCTTTAAGTTTGAATATTAATCCAGGGTACCACACTTTGTCAAAAGCTTTCGAAATGTCTAAAAAGGTAACTATCGTATGGTGTTTTTTTTGAAATGCCGTGTGTATGTGCTCCGTGATTCTTAGTAATTGATGAGAAGTTGAAACTTTATTAGTGAAGCCAAATTGGTGCATTGGGATTGTTTGAGTTTTATTCAGATGGGAATTTAGTCTTTTAAGGATTAGTTTTTCTAGGATTTTTGATAAAGTGGGAAGAAGGCTAATGGGTCTGTAGTTGTCAGTTCTGGATAGATTTTTGAATGGCTTGGGGATGGGTATTACATTTGAATTTTTTCAAATAACGGGGAAGTAACCAGTTCTAATTATTGAATTGTAAATATTGGTGATATATGCTATTGTGGGTTTAGGTAAGTTTTTTAAGATTTTGTTACTTATTTTGTCGTGACCAGGGGCTTTTCTTATTGGCAAAATCTTAATTATATTAATGATTTCATTTGGGGATATGTAGTTTATTTTGTGTGGTACGTTATAGTTGGGGGCTGATGCTATTTCGAGTATGTTTGAATGCAGTGGGTGAGTTGGGGTGGCATTGGGAGTAAATGATTTAGCAAAGTGATCGGCTAATGCTTCAGCCTTCTCATAAGAAGCGAATTTCTTGCCCGTTGGAGTTGTTAATGGGGGTATTATTGCTTTCTTTTTCAAGATATTTTTAGTGAATTGCCACAACGTGTTGTTATTTGTGCTGAGGGACTGGATTAAGTTATTGTAAATTGTTTGTTTATGTTCCCTTAGTGATTTTTTTACGATGTTGGACAGTAAATTTAACTCTTTCTTAAGCTGTGGGTTTCTCATGGTGCACCAAAGTCTTCTTGTTTTGTTTCTAGTGTTAATAATTGTGAGAATGTTTTTCGGAAGTTTTTTAGTGAAATATTTAGTGGTGGGGGATTGAGCATTATTATTAAGAGTGTTGATTGTGTTAATTATCATATTGTTTAAAAAGGCTATAGCTTGTTCTATTTCTATGGGAGTTTTTAATATTTTAAAGTGGGGTGATTGTTTTTGAATTATGTTCTTAAATTTTTTCCAGTTGATGTTTTGTGTGTTAAGTGTGTGAGTTGGAGTGTGAGGGGGCGTAATTTGTTGAGTTGAGATGATGGTTGGCAGGTGATCCGAGTCTAGTTCAAAGAAGGGTGCTGAGTAAAAAGTGGTTTGAGTGTTAGAAATTGCAATATCTAATATGTCTGGGTGTTTATTGTGATCTGTGGGGTAGTGAGTGGGTTCTGCTGGGATAATTAACTGAAGTTTGAGGTCCGTAATTATTTTGCTGAGTTGGCGTCCTGCAGTGTTGGTATTTCTACATCCCCATAGAGTGTTTTTAGCATTAAGATCCCCAATCAGAAGAGTGGGCGAATTCATCTGGAATAGCGCTGAAATATTCGAGTCAGAAATTTTTGTTTTCGGAGGCTTGTATGCCGCTATTAGGGTTATTAATCTATTGTTTAGAGGGAATTTAATGGCTATAGTTTCGAGACCTGGGGTGTGTGGAAGGTTGATTTTAATAAATGGTATGGATTTTTCTATTAGTATTAGTACACCACCTCCGTTTGCATTTGATCTGTCGGTTCTGACTACACTATAGCCTGATATATTAAATGTAACATCTGATTTTAAATGCGTTTCCGTTATGCAAGCTATATTTATTTTGTTATCATTTAAGAAATATGTTAGTTCTAATTTTTTATTGTTGATGCCATTCGCGTTCCAGTTGAGCAGATTTAAATTATTTTTATGGTACTGTTGCATTATTGTTGTTAAAATAGGCTGAGAGAGATGCTTGTAAATTGCTGACTGATGTTGGGATGATATTATTAATAATATTGATTAAGAAGCAGGTAATTGAGTTAATAATGGAATGAATGAAAGAGTTATTATTAGAATTATTTATAAGAGGAGGATGTGTGGATGGGTTATTGTTAGGTTGGTTGTTTTGATTTGTATTTTGGGGAGGGTTTGGAGCAAATATGAAATTTGGAATATTGTTAGATGTGGGGAGAGGTGGGAAGTTTTGTGAGGTGAGTCTTGGAGGGGGGTTGTTTCTTAATCTATTTTTAATATTGCCTGGTTTGGGGTTACTTGAGGGGTTGTCTATTTGTTTTTTATAGTATGGGCATTCTATCGATCTTAAATCAGCTCTGTGAGATCCATTGCAATTTTTACAGATTGCAGGTAAGTCTTTTTTAGGGCAATTAACAGAATAATGATCTTGTGCACAGGAAATACACGCGATTGAATTGTTGCAGTTATTCTTTGTGTGTCCAAAGTCTAAGCACCGCATACACTGAACTGGACCTTTCGGCCTTCTTCTTCTTTCTGGCTTAACACTAATGTTACGGATCTGATTAATTTGTAGCACTTGTTCGATATTTTGACTTCCGTTGAATTCTGCTGCAATAACTGGAATGGGCACGTTATTTTTATAGAGTCTTGTTACACTGATGATGGACGGGAATTTGTGCTGAAGGTCTTCGGTTATTTCCTCTAGTGTAATTGTTGGGTGAATGTTTTTAAAGACGACAGAAAAATTTTTATTGGCTGGATCTTTGTAGGTGTGAAATTGTCTTTTAGTTTCAATGAGGTATTTGATAGCTTTTCTGAAGTCTGCTTCAGCGATATGGCACTGGGACAGTGGTTCGCAAATAGACAACGTGGAGAATGCTCACACCAAGTTCACTGATCGGCTCGCTTACTCGGTGCCCTTCTCCCCTTTTACACTTCCTGCTCCACGTCCACGTGTCTATTGCGTCTGTTCATTCACGAGCCACCTCATTCTTATGGTTGGGAGCTGATTTGATTGCGAGGCTGAGGAATGCGCTCGGTGTTCTTGGAAGCTACCCTCCCTGCCCCCGCCTAATCTGCAACTACTAGCTGTCCCAAATATATTACGCCAAGTATCCATAGACAAAAATGAAAACATCATACGAAAATAAGGAAAACAAATAAGCAACAAGTGAATACCATCAATGTGGAATTTTTTTATCTTTACAATATGGCCTTTTCTTACGGGAGTACTCAAGGCTGCCCCGCCGGCTTCAAATCCTTCTTTTTTAATTGATATCACAGTTCGAACAGATACTTCAGTATAGTTTACTACGCGAAAATTGCTGTTGTGCAGCGTGTGATGAGGAACGCCCGAATTATTTTGTTCGTCACATTTCTTAATAACGAGACGTATAATTTCCCTAGCTTAACTGTGTATTGTTTGGCCTTTACTACGAACAAAAGCTATACCGTCCCACCAAAAGTCAGAAACCAAATTAAAATGAATACGCTACACATGTTACACATTGAGTAAACACATTGAGGCAATCAACATGTTACACATTGAGTTCATGTCTTCTCAGAACAAGAAACATTCTATATCAGATGAAGTGATATTGAACCTCATACAATGTTGTCAAAGCAGATATACTATTTCCTCGACTGCTGGCGTAGGCGGCAAATTGCAAAACACGTCAATAAGCCGAATACTTACACTGTAGGTCTTCGCGAATTCTTTAGTTCAATCTCGTATGTACGACATATGACAGTAATATTTAAATATGTGATTTATTAAAGTTTTAGAAATATATTTATTTGTGCAATGTAATTGAATTTCCCTCATTATTTAAGAGAGATTATTGTCAAATTGCCGCTTTGGGAAAGATGAGGCGTCAAAAATCGTTACACTAGTGGGAACACTTTTCAGGTTTTCAACGTCAAAAGTAATTTGTTGAGACCGTAAAGTGTGAAAGTGACTTTTAGATTGTACTATTTCAGGTACTAAAAACTTCGATTTATAGAGGAGTATACTGCACAATAATTCAAGTATAAAATGGCCAATGAATTGAGTGTTTGTAAACATTTCTTTCAATAATATTTGAGACCCTCCAATAATCAGTACGAAAATCAGTATTCCAACGTTGGTTTTGCATCAGAATCGCTTACAACACCACCAACAAAAAAATCTCTGCTGTCATCTTGAAAGACGAAAAGGAGATTGTTGCCTTCTAATCTCATGACTTGGATAATGGAAAACAAGAGACGGTGAGTGATCCATCAAAAACATAATTCGAAAACTGCAGATCTCGTCAGTGCAATAAGTCGCAGAGACAACCACTCATTTTTCATAATTTACTTTTTTCATGTTACAAACATAAGATGTACAAACTTTTAGAATTTCGTTGGTCAGTCACAAAACCTTTGTGTTCTCTCTCTTGTATCTGCCTGTTAGTCTGTGCAACAGAGATTGTGAATGTATTGCGTGCCTGTCGTACCGACTCCGATCTCACAGATCTACCCTTGATTTCGGTACTTTTGAATAAATGTAAATAGAAATAATAATAATAATAATAATAATAATAATAATAATAATAATTATTATTATTATTATTATTATTATTATTATTATTATTATTATTATTATTATTATTATTATTATTATTACACTGTAGATAACTGCGGCTACGTGCATAAAAAGTACCAAGAAATTCAAAATTATAATTTACTTTTTAGTTTACGAGATAAAACTTTCCCCAATGTTACCAGTAATTGTAGCTCGCGTCATGAAAATTCAAGGCCCCCCTCACATCGTTTCGCCTCCCTTCCTGAAGCGTTGCCGTGGGAGACGCCAGATCTGTGCAGGATCTGCGGTCGCTTCCGATGACATACGAGGGTCTGTGTTCTTGCCTTCCGCTTACGGAGTTAAGAGAGGTGTCACAGCAGGAGCGGATCCAGCCGATTATTTTTCGGGAGGTGGGGATATATTTTTGTAAATAATAAATGTTGTTGTTATTATATTGTATATAATTTAGAGATTCACCAGATGAACTCATTAAAGCAGGTAAACGTCGTTTTGAGATCAAAAATCGAGTTGTAGGATAAAAGAGCTCGTGCGTATACTCCGCTCATTCTTTCCGGTATTTGAACCCGGAAGATCTTAGAGCAAGGTAGAATGTTAACAGAAAACCTGAGAAGTAAAATATATCTCAAATAAGATGTGAGGAGATGGAATAATGGTTATATTTACAAAATTAGTTCATTTTTTAAAAAAACAGTTCCAAATCGGAATCGATATTTTGTGTATTGCCTCAAACAATTTTAAGATCGTATTCGAAGGAAGACGGAAATATGTGAAAAATATAGTTATGTACTACTATTACAGATCGTTTACCGCAGTCAGTAATAGTAGTATAGCATCTCTAATTTGGTATCTGTGGAAAAATAGACTGAGATGCAAAGAGACGAAAGCCGAAACCGACTGTCTGGCTTGCGTATCCCGCAAGTCCCGCCTGCTCCGCCTGGGCTAGCCGCACGCCGCCTGGCCTGGTCGTGCCCCCGCGCCGACAGAGGGCCCACAACAATCGGGTGGGTGACGCAACGGCGAAGAAGGGGAAAGGGGGCGAGGTGTTTTCGTAAATTTCACTTTATCGCTCCTATTCGTCCGATTTGCATGATTGTCACGGCGTTGGATTCAGGAAGCATGTTGCCATCGCGCTATAAGCCCACATTTTAAATTTTTTTCTCGGAATTTTGAGAACTAATTTCAAATTCGAGATTTTGCTAGATTTTTGGAAAAAAAGCTTCGTAGCGTAAATTCTATTTTAAAAAGGCGTCAAATGCCGTTTACAGATCGCAAATCGGACAATTGGTTCAGACGTTATCGGTAAAGTAAATTCCCCTGTGATAGTGCTGCGATCTATTGAATTTTCCTACAAGTATTTTTCGGTGCATTTAGCCTTAAGAGTGTGAAAAGTAATCAAGTTTTAACTACATTTCTAACGAAAAAAGGAACCACCGAAGAATTAAATGTTGCTATAATAGAATTGGCAAAAGTATTTCATGGTGTATCTCATCACCACAGTTACTTAAGTATGGACTGCGGTATGAAGATCAATTCAAAATTGTATTCGCATTCCAACCTTGGAAAGAAAGTGCATTGTGGAAAGACGAAAACTGTGGCTCTAGTTGAAAATGTTCTAGCACCGAAGTCTATTGAAATGGTACTGGCTGAAATGAATGCTGGAAAGGAATCTGCCATTAATTTCTCAATCGCAACTGATGCTTCCAACAAAGGAAATGTAAAACTTTTTCCAGTCGTTGTAAGATATTTCGATATAAATGTGGAAATCAAAGATCGCATAATTGAGTTTTATGAAGACAGTTTCGAAACTGCAGAAGCTATCACCACTCGGTTAATATCAACCTTGAAGAATTGCGGATTAAAATTAGAAGACATTTTTTTCTAACATCTGCTTTATTTGCAATTTGTTCTACTCGAACATTCGGCAAATACAATTGTACATACATTATTGACATGTAAAGAAACCATACAATTCTGGTTCTTTCTAAAAATGGTTTTAAACTAATTGTCCAGTTCAGAGAGAGAGAGAAAAAAACAAGAACAACAATAAACAACATCACATTGAAATAACAATAACACAATAACAAACAAACATACAATAGTGCAAGCATTGTGACAAAAAATATATCTACAGTAACAATTATTTTAAAAGAAAAATATTATTTATATCTGTGGTCCAGATCAAGAGGATGTACTCTTTTCAATCTTTTTGTCATTGTGCTGTTATCTAAGATGTTCATGGCCAGATGATTAATATGATTTTCGAGTCTGTGTTGGTATTTGTGAGATTTGAGAGTGATTTCCTCTTTAACAGTGGTGATATTGAGATCTTTATTGTAAACAAACCTTCTAATACACTAAACTAGCCCCACGTTGGGACCAGCCAAATGTAAACAAACCTAATGTGAGCGGGGGAGGGCGCCAGGTTCAGCTCCTGAAATGTGACTGGATGGAAGCGTTGGGAGGTCATGAATTAGCACAGAGTCATTTGTAACGAATAACAGTTTATTCCTGGCACCAAGAGTTGCCAGGGAAGTTACATGTCGCAAAGGGCGACGCAAGTTTTTTACTAAATCTACTCTGTGAGCTGGTTATCTTAATTACTAGTTGTTGATTCTCTTAAGGCTAACATATTAGGCTTATTCTTTGATGAAACGTGCTATTCATCATTCAAGGTCTGCAGGGCCTGAGCGCGGCCACTTGCAATTTCTCGCCGTTACGATTGTTCTGCGAGACGGCTTCGTCTCGTAGTTTTTCACCAGTGGCTGCGTTGTCTCCGCGGGCGGGCCGGGCGGCAGCCTCGAGGCAGGTGCGGCGGCAGTCCCGGGTCGCTGACCTTCTGCGGCGCTTCCCCTCTCGGCAGGCAGCGGCAATCCCAGGTCGTCGGCTCGAGCAGGCTCAGTGGGGCGGGTGGCCACGGGCATTGACGTAACGCGGTGGGCTGTCAATCAGCACCGACGCGGGAGGCGGCAAAGGCTGGCGGGCCGATGCGGAAACGGCGCGGGATCCGGTAGTCTCCCGCCCGAGTTTCCTCCGCGACAAGTCCACTAGTCGCGTCCTAACTAATTCGATTCTGGGAAAGTCTTTCCCAAACTCGCGTCCCGATCGTAAGTAACTGAGTAATCAAGCAAATTTAGCAACCAAGAAGTATCTTGGAATTCTCTCGAAGTATCTTAGAAGTATCTCGAAGTAACAAAAAATTAGCTCTCTAAAAATTCTTAGGAGCGTTTCAAAAAAATCTTAGAAGTGTCGCCGAAAAATCTTAGAAGTCTGGCCGAAAAAATCTTAGAAGTGTGTTCGAAAAAGTACTTCTCCGCTCTGGGGGCGTTCCTCCCCCGTCGCGCTCCGATCGAAAAGTTAAAAAAGTGTCTCTCTGGGAGTGTTCCTCCCCCGTCACGCTCCGATCTCAAGATAAGTTTTCTCTCTGCATCTCGTTTTTAAAAGAACTTCCTTTCCCCTTCCCAAAATGTTCCTAGCTCTGAATTTCTCCCTTCCCTCATGGCGAAGCTTCCCATTGGCTGAGGGTGGCTGCGTCGCAGAATTCTGATTAACCAATCATGTGGCAATTTTCCCGTATTTTTCCGTAGATTGTTCTCTGTCTAGCACCGGCTTCTCTCTCTCGCTCGCTTCCCTTTGTCAACGGTTCCAGAAACTTTTGGCAGCTGTCTGGACACGTGTTCGAGCAAGAGCGCAATTTCACGGGCTCTCGACGGTCGGCATGGGCTAATCGACAGCCTACTGTATTTAGTTTGTAAACAGCCCCTGCGGGAATTCGGGTGCCTAGCCCAGGCGCGTGCCAAAACGGGTGCGGGGGCGGGCAAGGTTTGGAAGGGGATCGGTTGATGGCCGAGAAAGGTTTAGTTCACGACATGTTGTAAATGCGTCGTCGTCTTAATTGACACCCGGCCAACCCCTCCGGGGGGCTCCGCCTTCCTTCCCAGGGTGGTGCCAAAAGAAAGAATACGCGAGGGCGCGCATTGTCCGACCGGGCTCCGGCCTTCCAATTTATGAGGGCAATAAACGAGTCGCCTCTGAAGAAGAGGGCCTGAATTCGGCGCGTCTCCGCTCAGCTGCGTAGCGAAAGGGCCTCCGCGGCACTAATGTGTCCCTCGACCCACTTCTGCCGCGGCGGGGGCTGTCCTTAGATGTAGAAATTATTTTGTTATTGGCGATGCCACAATAAAATTATACTTAATTAACTGGTGACGCCACATTATGTAGAGTGGTGTTTGATACAAACCAGGGAGCATTGCTTAATAGTCTGAGACATTTGGATTGAAATCTTTGAATTATTTCTATATTTAAATGTGATGCTGTTCCCCAGAGTTCAATTCCATAAGACCTGATAGGTTTGAGTATTGTTTTGTAATGTAAAATTTTGTTTCCTAGACTTAAACAAGATTTTCTTCCTATTAACCATATCATTTGTCTACTTTTCAGTTCTGCTTCCTTTCTTTAAATCGAAATATGTTTCTTCCAGGTTAGCTTTTTGTCGAGATGTAGTCCGAGATATTTGACGGTGTCTACGTTTTCAATTAGTTTTCCGTTTATTTCTATTCTTGTATTTCATGTTCGTCTGAGGGTAAATATTATACATTTGGACTTTGTTTCATTCATTCTTATTCTCCAGAGTTTACACCATTTGTTTATAAGCTCGAGGTGCTCTTTCAATGTTCTTGTTGCCGTTTCTTGGTTTTCGTGCGAAGCTAGCAGGGCTGTGTCATCTGCATATGTTGCAGTGGTGACATCTGGGGACTGAGGTAAGTCAGCGGTGTACAGCGTGTACAGCACTGGTCCAAGGATGCTCCCCTGTGGCACTCCTGATAATACTGGATGAAACGGTCTTATTTCATCTCCGAATTTTATTTGAAAAAATAGATCTGAAATTAAAGATCGAAGTATATTATAGTATGGATGCGGCAGACATTTCTTGATTTTATATAGCAAACCTTGATGCCACACTTTGTCGAACGCTTGCGCGATATCTAGAAAGAAGGCGGAACAATACATTTTATTTTCTAGAGCTCCGTTGATGGTGTCGACTATTCTATGAATTTGTTCTATTGTAGAATGACGATTTCTAAAACCGAACTGATGGTCTGGAATTGCGTCATTTTCTTTAAGTAATGGATATATGCGAAATAGTACTAGTTTTTCGAATACCTTAGACAAAGAAGGCAATAAACTTATTGGTCTGTACGAGGAAACATCTTGTAGCTGTTTTCCTGGTTTTGCGATTACAATTCAAGTTCACTAACAAGTAATCAAACCATAGGAACAGTTAGACAGCTCACATATGCACAAATGGCCCAACATTCGCAAATCAATAATCAAAATGTGTCGTATGAAAATAATCTGATATCCATAATGCAAGAATCATTTAAAAAATTCGAGTCCATCTTAGCAAAGCAAGCTGAACAAATCTCCAGCCTAATTAATATCATGACTGCAATAATGAAGAAACTATGAGAAATTTACTGCGAATTGTCTCCTGGAATGCCAACGGAATACTTCAACATCGAAGAGAGTTCCAAATGTTCCAGTTTCTTGAAATTACGGAGCACCGAACGAGAAAGAGTAAGATATTGCATGGCAGAACAGTTTAATATAATGCTCGCGTATATTAGGAGGCATTTGTTCCTGTGTTTGCAACAGAAACGAATGAGAAAAACGAGACAGGCCTCTCCAGTGAACGAACTATTTTTTAAAATAAAGCGCACAAACTGTGAGTAGTCAAAATCATGAACACCAAACTCGCGAGGGAAAGCGCCTGAACATGTGTGAATTCGACGAAGATCTGATGGGAAGAGGAGGACCGGCTGGGGCAAAAGAACGAATATCCGATGCTGCGTATGAATAGGACTACGGAAGAGGCCTTTTGAGACGTAGAACGGCCGCCGACCTTGTCTGTTTGCAGCCAGCGGTGCGCCTTGGAAGGCGCGTCGGCGTTGCTGTGAGCGATTCGACCTTCGCTGGGGGTAGAGGGACGACAGCCGACGTCAGAAAGAATAGTTTCTATTTCTCGCCTTTGAAGATGTATTTCGAAGAATGTCATTAGTGCTCGTTGCGAGCTTTCGCCTTCTACTGTTTATTGTACCAGCGAGGGGGATGCAAGGTCCTTAGTCAAGAAAACTTGGCCGATTAATACCAGGGTTGGGAAACTTGGCGGTCAAAACGGGGTAATGATTTTTGCGCCATCTACAACAGGTCCGACGTGAGCCGAACTAAATGTGTGACGTCATGCAATTCAAAAAGCTGGCAATCTAGGCGGTATTTGCTTTTCGTTACGTCCAGGCTGCAAGCAGGTAGGTGCTCTTTTTTATCGAATTTCTTTAGCATTTTGTTAGTATCTAGAATGTCGTGCATTGTTAGTAGAGTGAATTGTGTCGCGATATTTATTTGTCATGTTTAAAACTTTGTTTTCAGTATTTTGGAAGATGATATTAAGAAAACTGGTGCTAGACAAGTACATTGCTAGAATTTTCGCCCTACCAGCAGTGGAGGTATTTATAATTCATTTTGGAATCTTGTTGCATAATTGTAATTGATTATTTCATTTGTGAACATTTATACCATGCAAAATAGCCTTAAATATCCGTAAATCCATGTAGTATATCCTAACTTGTACATGTCATTTATTCTGTTCTATTTGTTTAAAGTATTGTAATTATATTATTTCGTGTGGTATTGGACAAGTTTTGTAATATGTCCATTGTATATCCATATATCCATTGTTTGCGTTACCCTGGTAATCAAAATGTCTAATTTTCAAATATACATAATTCATTATTGTTTACATTTCTAGAATAGGTACACTCATTAGTGTATGATGAAAATGTAATTAATTTTATTGGCTTAGGTGTACGAGTTACGTTTCCATTCTGGAGGTAATCTTCGAGTTGCAGTATGATAACTGGCAAGATATAAACGAATTTGACTTCACTAACATTAGAAGATGGGGTATATCCGGAGTTTAGGGTGTCGTTCACTGAACCGGTTCACTAGAGGGGAATCGACTCACTGAACTGAATCCTTGTTTATTGTTCGCATGTTCTAATGGTCACTATGTTATCGCAAGAATTATAACAAACCCACAAATCCACGCCACAAAATTTGTATTTATATTGTTCACTTCAATCACTTTGTCCCCGCCGCAGAGAAATGCAAACTTAGTTTCAAAGGCAAGTCTTCTCGCTTCGCTCGCCCGGATCCAAGTCACGGCGAGGCTCGGGCCTTCGGCCCTCGCGTTCACTATAAACAACCTTGAGTCTATCCAACGCATAATTACCAATTCACTTTTATAAGAAAGCACTTTTCAAGAAAGCCTCCACAATTCAAACTGCGCAGTTGCCGCGAAACTATAACCTTGTGAATCACGAGATTAGTGAACCGAATCAGTGAACTGAAGGAACCGAAGGTTCAGTGAACGACACCCTAAACTCCGGATCAACCGAAGATGGAATTGTATCAACAGTGTTTTCTACAAGCCCAGCCCTCTTGTCTTCTCAAAGAATTTTTCAAGAAAATCTTTTTACAAAGTGTGCCAGTGAAATTTTTCTTTCCCTTGATCCTGCAATGCTGCTAGTATCGATATTAATTACAAATATATTATTTCTGCAATATATATTTCAAATAATAATTGCCTTGTTTAGAAAAACTTGCCTAACAAGCACTGGAAATATATTAATAAATTATCCAAACAATTTTGAATTGAACAATTAAAAAACTTTTGTTTTTGAATGTGTACTAAAAGAACTGTGTGTAATAAATAATATACTCTAAATATCTAACGTTTGTTTTAAAAATATTTGGATATTTCACATACTTCAGTGCTAAAAAAGGTTAATATATTATAGATGATTTTTAATTAAATGTAGCCAAATTTGAATTGGTAAATGAAACATCTGAACAATAAATCCTGTAATAATATTATTGATATTTATAGTAAAAATCTAATCCAATTTTTCTACATATACCGTCTAAATTCTGTCATCCGTAACAATTCAGTATTGTTCTGCCCATGTGTAGGTTTCAATGAGGATAGTTTGTGTGTGGGCTTTGTGGAAATATTGTCATGATGTGCAGTAACCAATCAGAGAGCTATAGGAAATAAAAAAATCTTGTATTACAGCCTAAACAGAAGAAATCTGTGCCAATTGTTTATTTAAAAGTTAAGATTGCCTAAAACTAGAGAGAAACTGGCCAAATTAAAATTGTTATATTTTCCAAAAATTTTCATTTCATAAAAGATTTTTTTTGTAAACAATGCAAATTCCCTCTTTAATCCCAGAACACTAAGCATATTTACTAGTATGTTATTACTAACTAGAAGACGAATCAACTTGCCAAACATAAAACTAGTATAATTTATAAATTTCTTTCATTTTCCTTGGTTTTCAATGAGTTACCCAAAATAGTCACAGTACCAATGATTGATATTGTATCAAAATTACAATTCTATTTCTGGCTATAAAATGTCACCAAAAATTAAGGCTGGTATGATTTCAATCATGATTTATATCAAATTATAATTTTTTTAAAATCATTGATTTGTTATTTTTTCAATTATTACAAATAATAAATATTAAGTTATAGAGATGAAGACTTAAATCAATTACACAGTTTATACAAAGAATATATTTCTTATAAACTTTTTCACATAATTGAAGAATTTCGAGAAAAGAAATACAACGTAATATACTTTAAAATGAGCATGCTTATGAAATGAACAATAAACAATTTGTAGCAGTTATTTACTAATGGACTTGGATGATATATAAGTTTTTATCCAGCATTTCATTGTCTAGATAATGGCAAATTTAGGAACAATACACACACCGACCTAGTTTCAGGAAAAATGCGTTAAATCTTCAAGCATATTTATAATTCTAGATTTGGAGTAAAACGTTTGCTAATGCCACATAAAGTATAACATCTTAGAGAAGATGAGCATTAATAAAAATGGAATTTTATTGATACTTACTCAAGGAAAAAATAATATTGTGAAACTAATAAATGGCATTTAATCTTACTAATTTTAATAATATTTTCCTTGTGTATATTGATAAAATACCATTTAAGTGGGAAGGAATTGGACAACTATTAAATAGAATTTAATATTTCAAAAACTGTCTAATAATGTTATAAGTTTTTTTATGAAAAAAGTTGTTTTTATCAGTAAGAGGTTTTTTTGATTCAGGTAATATTACAGAAAAGATGGTAAAATTTTTTTGGACAAAGAATGCCTTTGTACTGATACATGCTAACAGGTATTGCTACAAGCTTGTTCGATAACGTGAACACATAAGAAGTGATGAAACTATAAGTACTCACATTT
The DNA here is from genome assembly GCA_038098605.1 of Gryllus longicercus. NCBI lineage: Eukaryota > Metazoa > Arthropoda > Insecta > Orthoptera > Gryllidae > Gryllus > Gryllus longicercus. The sequence goes on along the minus strand of JAZDUA010000294.1, from coordinate 890,091 downwards.
AAAGATTTTGTGGGTTAGAGCGGTATTGCACCAGACCCCTCAAATGTATAGTATCTACGTGAAAAAAACAACTAAAACAGACAATAAGGAAATGATCAATTTAAAACTTCATGTTTTAATTTTTTTCTGCTTTTAAAGTAATTAAGGATAAATAAATCACTTTACCATTTTGGTTTTAAGTAAACACATCTAATACAATATTTAAAAATATTATTTAAATCAAGTTAATCTAAATCATAAGAAAAGCAGATAATACTCTTGAATAATCTCCACGCACCACAATTAATTCGTACAACCTTACTTTGAAAATGTGCGCCAAAACGAAACAGCTGCGCTATCTGCCCCAGGTCCGGGACTGAGGAAACAAACTTAGTCCCCCGTCTTTTAACATTTGAGTGAACCGGCCCTGATTAATACCGTACACGGCAACAGTTTTGACCGCCATGTTTCACGTCCCTGCAAGCTGCTTCCATCTACTTACTTCTTACCTGTAACCAGTGGTGTGATACTAGATAGGGCACATCTGGTCCTTATTCAAATTCCATACGGTAGCCAATCAGAGTTCAGAGCGACGCCATATACATCTGTACAACACCAACTCGCTCAAGCGGAGAATATGGGAACCACTTATTCATTTTGAAATTTTTACGCAAACGAGCCGGTTGGTTACCGTTGGATTCCTTTCTCCGGGCCCTTTCGTTGTATATTCACGTGCTGTTCGTAGGTCTGTTAACGCCATATCGCAGTCAGTGAATTAGAGAAATGAAGTATTTTACCGCTGTTTGAAGTCTGAAGCGTGCATTTTGGCTTCGAGAAGATGATGGGTGCGTAACAAATAGTGGAATTTTTTAAATGTTCATGTTCAGTTGCAGATCCCTTGTTTGGACCAAGCGAGATAACACCCACTGCAGGGTGTAATTGGTAAGACATTTTTAATAGAATATTACTGGAATATAGTTTTAATAGAATATATTTTTATAGTTTTAATAGAATATATAGTTTGATGGGAGGCTATGATACCAGCATTTTTTAATTTTCGGATCCTTGTATACAGGCAGCTTTTCTAACTGAAAATGGTAAGTCTCTTGTATGTTTGTAAAATGCAAAAAGAAGTATGCTATTGAAAGCATAATGTATTGGCAATAATTTGTTGTCGATTAATACAGGTTCTAGTGCTGTTGAACATGCTGCTACAGCAAGTGCAGCAGATGCTTATTCTAGCCTTGTGAAAGGTAAATATTTGCTATAATCTTTAAGAATCTCAATTATTACTTTGTTGCATTTATTGAACATGGGATAGATTTCAAGTTTGTCTCCATTTTTAGATCTTTTTCACCCATGTGAGGTGTCACCTCAAGTTTTTATGGACGTTTCTCATGGTATGTTCCTTTCAATATACAGTTATTAGTGCCAATTGAGGGCAAAATATAGTAAATAAAAAACTCTTTTTTTGGTGATTACAGATCCTTGTATTTCTGGACAGGTGCAAGAAGCCATTCTGGGAGATGTATCTGCGCCTTCGGTGTGTGGTAAGTGCAAGATATTCCTGTGCTTTCTAATTTCGAAATTCTAGATGGTGAATTAAAAAAAACATTTCTTTTTGATACCGATTTGTTTTCAGAACATTCATTTGATGACCTTTGATGATTCATTTGATGATCTTTCTTAACGGCATTTTTTGCTTTTCAGATCCTCTTCCAGAGATGGCTTCTGAAGCATGCATATTAGACCCTACGAGTTTGACCCTCAGTGGCTTTAAATTAATGTTCACTTTGAGGCGTCGGAACTCAGAGATAATTTTTAAGAATTATTGTTATATGCAGTGAATAACTTGCTTCATTGTGCACAAAGTTTCTGAACATATTTCTTTTACGCTGACAGTTTATAAAGGTATGAACAACGAGAGTTTTAAAATCAGTGTTTATTCTGTCATTGAGTAGAGATCCATTATATAAACTGTATTTCCCACATCTGATTTGGAAAGTTCTAATTAAAAAAATTTAAAGATAAAATTAATTCTGTAAAGCACGATCATTTTCTCAATTTTGGAATGCCTCTTGCTATGTTAAGACACTTTATTTGAATATTATGAATACAAAGGTTTTGAGTTTCTGTTTCAGAGGCTATTTTCATGCAATTTTAGAATTTCTTTAATGTCTAGTCTGCAATTTCTTTCTTTCTTATTAGTATTAATTTTTATTATTAGTACTGATATAAGTTGCTTATGTATTGTTATACTGTTCTGGCAATAATAGTTTCTCATGACAAACACAATCTTGATTCAATTTATATTCTAGTATGTGTGTATCATTGTGTTTTGTTCATCCTCATGCCAATTACATTCTGGATTGTAATGCTGATTCTTATTAGATTGTGAATTGTTGTGAGTCGTGAATGCAATGCTTGATTCTATAGCTCAGTTATTAGGACATCTGCCCAGTTATCAGAAGGTCCCGGGCTTGGCTCCTGGTGAAATCATATATTTGCACCTTGACAATCCATTTTCAGAATTAAATTGTAGTGCATAAGCATTGATGGAATTTCACTATTTGTTAATCATTGTTTTAAAAGTGAATGTACATTCACAGTGGATCCCATTATAAAAAAGCCAGGCTCTGAACTGTACATGTGTGAGATTAGCATGGGTGAATAAAATAGTTTTGTCAAACATTTATTGACTAATGAAAAACATTTTTAGGTTGCAACTAGTAAAAGCGGTTCTTTCAAGGCATGCAGAGCATGCTAAAAGCTCAATTTTTTGCACTACTGCTAAAAGTGGGACAATGCTCAAATGTTCTGATAAAACTTTGAAAGCAACAAAGAAAACAAAATACGTTCATGTGACCTAATCAGATAATATTGATCTTAATGTAACAGCACATAATTATGTAATTCGTGTTCTTAATGGCTTAAGTAATTCGCAAAATAAAATGGCACTTTTACCCCTTGTATCATAACTATTTCTTTTACCTGGGCAAATGTGCGATAGTATTTTCATTTGTTTCTTTTCAATTCTGTTCTTATTGTTTATTCATAATGCTTGTAATAATGTAGTATTCCAAAGAATTAATTTGGCATATCTACAAGCAAATACTAAAGTTGCAATTATGCAGGTGTACTGTTTATTACTTTCTGTAATTCAAAATTGTTATTACTAATGAAATTACGAAATTGTATAATATAAATATGCTCAATAAATACTAGATTTTTACTATCCTAATTTGACTTTTTTCTTCCATAAAATCCTTATAGTTATTATTGTGAATTTTTTAATAAATGAAGGCGTGGAAAGTATGGGAGTGAATTTTAAAGTTCCCGCGTCGCTGGTTTATTTCAAAATTACCGGTTACTTCTTCGCTATTGGCTGTCCGTTTACCCAATAGCAATTATACAGAACAATGTGGCGGCACCGGAAGTTGGGCAAATAAGGCTTTTCCTTTTAACATTGAGTGCCGTCTCTGATATTTACTCTTTGCCTGTTACTAGTTATAGAAAGAAAGTTTGTTTCTCAGCTTTGTCAACATCAGGATATACAGTTGTTCACTTGTAATCAGGCTGTGATAGTGATGGAAGAGATTCATATTTTGTCGGAAAGCATTTTTAAAATAGAAGCTGTATGTCTCATGATTTAGGTTTATGTGTTATTTAAATTAAGTCATTGAAGCTCAATTCCCTTTGTAAATATGTTCTAAGTGCAGCATATGTTGATGCTATGCGTAACTCATAGTGATTGTTTTTCTGTTACCTCTAGATTAAAGAAGAACCAATTGATGTGAATGAAGATAATTGTTGGAATGCGTTCGTGAGTAATATTCATTTTAGTGGCATAATGTAATCAGTGTTGTTTGGTAAATGAAAATTAATTGATGATTTGATATATTGGGGTTTAGAAGAAGTAGTCATTGTTATGAAAGTGCAGATGTTTCAGCATTGAAGAGTGCTGAGAGTGAGTGTGTTAGATTTCAATGCTTAATAGCCAGGTTGAATTCCTGATTGGACCAGGAGAAAATTCAAGGTTCCACAGAAATGTCTTATTTGTTGTGCCGAAAGGAGAGCTGTGAATTTTAGGATGAATCTGCGTAATGCTTTTGGATGGGGATTCTTGAGGGGCATTAGTAATTAATAGCTTGGTATGGAAACCAGGTACTATTACAGGTCCTGTATTATGTACCTTATTGCCTGTAAGTCATCTTCAATATAATACTATTCGTGGGTGTGGAGATCTAAAAGAAAGAGAAGGTGTTATCATCGCTGGAGAGATGTAAGGACATTTGATTTTAAATGCACCATGAACCATCTCCAAAGTGAAAATTTCATTGATTTTATATTTTAAGATATTGAAAGGGAAGTTTTGTTTTTATGTGGTTTTAAATTCAACTGCATTCATCTGTATATTAAAAAGGAGCTTGTAGAGAAAATATTCTTCAGTGTGTTGCTTTCAGTGAAATTTCACCTAGCAGCTCTGTGTTTTGAATGATATTTGTAAAATCTACTACTGCAATGACTCTTCCTTTGCTATTATCGTGAATTTATTTTCAAATTCAGCCTAATTTGCAGATCTCTCACAATAGCACATTTAAACACGAATTGTGTACCCAAATAACTTAAGATTATTACAACTCTTTTGAAAAAAATTAACAAAGGAGATGCAAATCTTTCAATATGTTTTTGAATCCATCAATATTGGTCCAAAAACGTTTAACAAAATACATGCATAGTTTTCCTAACCATGTATTGATAGTTACATAAATATACCTATATACCTATGTATTTATAGTTACATAACATGTTCATGAAATAAAAACATTGAACAGCGTGCAAATAACATGAAGTGAATCACGGGCTGAGTAGCCAATATAAGCTATATCACAATAAATTTTGTTACTATGCGAGGGTTAATGAAGTATTGTACACCTGCCCATGAAAAAAATACAAATGTTACTATCTCCGTGAAATAATATACTGTTTCTCCCATCTTCTTTTCTTACCCCGTGGAACAAAATTTAATTTTTGAACATTTTTCCTGTAGACCTATTGACATCGAAGCCACTCTTTCAGTGTTACCAAAATTCACTGTCCGAATGGTAATGTTTGAATAGCTTGTTGAAGCTTTGGGTACTCAAGGTAAGAATTGTTACAAGGTGTTTGCTGGGATTAATTAACTGTCCATGTGATTACAGCTGCCCATACCAATGTGAAAGTGGCAAAACAAAGAAGTTTGGGAAGTGGAAGAGGGGCAGAGTGGAATGATGCAAGACTAATGTGGAGGACATGGGTTTGAGTGCAGGGTACGGTAGGGCATTGGTAACTCAATTATAGAATTCATTATTGTGCTATATTAGATGTTTGTGAATAAAACGCTGGGCAATACTAAGAGTACAATTTACATAAGGTAGTGTAGTTCCTTTCATTCTTCGAAACACTAGTGGGTATAAAGATAAGCCGAGATCTTTTTTATTTGCATATGGATATGTATGCTTATTGTTACTGCTTCTAAAAGTAAAGACTTTTTTATAATAAGCCTTATTTTTTGGTCGCATTAACTGCAAGATCATTTCCAACCATTTATACAATACTTTACAGGTCATGATATAATTTTATAACCGCTAGAAATTTTAATTCAATATAAATACTAGATGTTTCCGTTAGTAAGTTTGAAAGACAATTTGAAATTGAATATGTCGTATGTAGCACTCCATACACTGACCTTTCTATTGAGATATGATGAGTAGTTATTAGAATATTACACGAAATACAAAGTGGTGGAGGTTCTTTATTCAACAGATGTGAATAATTTGGCTATGTAAAATGCGATGTTTTGCGAGAGTAGTTTCTTCTTGTTGAAAGGGAAGTAGCATAATTATGAAAACTACTTGAGGAGGTAACAAGAATGAGTATACCACATTAGTGTTCCACTGGACCTTAATACGTGTATGGAGTTCTTTCCTTGTCGTCTTATAAAACTGTTTTTTCTTGCAGAGGGAGTTATGTGCTTGGTTAGCAGCTGAATCTACCAGATAATGGTAGCTTGGAATCCTTTATGTGATGCTATCCATATAAGAATTATGACTGTATTCTTATATGCCACATCATTGTGTATACTGTTGACTCCAAAGATATTGGCGTTGACTCCCTAAGACACAGGTCCCGTTTCACTTACATTACAAATAAGCTTAAGAAGATTCGATTATGCTGAATCACCACCTGGTCTATAGTGAACACAGTCCTAAAGATTAATTTTGTCTTGGATGTTATTAGGCTACTAAAAGGGCCTTCGGAGTGTGGGATTTTGTTTCGTCAGTGCAATAGGCATTCAACGATGTTGTGACTGCATTATGAAACTTACAGAGTACAATGCAGTCTGAAGTATGGAGAGAGCATGAACTGTGGAGAAGGATCCAGAGAAATTACTAATGATACGTGTATGAAGTAAACAATTCTTGTTTTATTTTAAGGCAAATAAACATAATGGAATTTTCTGTTCATGCTATTAATGAATTTTGCTGTATCTCTGTATTAATAAAATCAATCATTATCGTAAAATTGTATTTAATGTTGACATCAGGTAAAATGAACCAATCATGTTAGTCCCCAGAAATTTACCATGATTGTAGTCAGCTGTATTGATGTCTTTTATAATTCCTTCATTTTTATTTAGGACACTTTATTAATCAGTAAAGATGATACATTTTGAGTCTTCTTTTTCTTCGATGTATTTGAGTGCAGCAAGAATAGCATAAGTTTCACATTAGAAAATGGAGGATAAATTATGTAACAGAGTGGGAAGAATGTTTTCATTAATTTTTAGTGTAAGGATGTAGGAGTGTATGTATAGAGTTTAATGATTTTATTATAGATGAAGTAGCTGATGGGTATATTATAGAACCGAAGTCCAGTTATGATTGTATTAATGCATTGTATGTGAGAAGGACAATTTTTACATTGGCGATCCAGGAAGTAGATAAAAGAGGTTTGATGATGTTCATTTATTTTAGACATTCTATTTTCAAGTGATGATATGATATTTCCGGTTTAATTTCTTGTCGTAAAGCATTCTTAAAATTTGTGGTTTCCTTAAAAAAATACAGACGAGATTTTATAGTGAGGTAGAGTTTTTCTTTTTATCGTTTAGAATGTATTGAAATTTTGAGTAAGATATTTTATATCCTGTTTCATGAGTCAAATCAATAAGTTTCTTGAGGGTTGATTGTGCAAGTTATTGAGTGGTGCAAATATTTTTGTCAACGACTGAAGTTGTGACGTCTTCTGCTAAAAAATCTACTTTTATGCGTCCAGGAGCTTGCGAAGTTAAGTTGTTGATTGTGATTAAAAACAATAATGTGCTGATAACAGGGCCTTGAAGGGCACTGTTTTGGATGTAGTATTTATTGTATAGTGCATGATTTAATTGAACATGTATTGAACTATTGAAGAAATTTGCTATAAATGTCAAGATATTCCCAATTAATCCCAATTGAAGTAATATATTAATAATTCTATTTCTCCAAACCATGTCATAAGTCTTTTCCATATCAAGGCTTATAGCGAGTAGATGTTCATGATTAATGAAGGCATTACAGATACCCCTCTGAATGTTACCTAGGTGATCTGTAGTGGAGTGGCAATGTCGAAATGGGTGGGAAAAGTGGGAAAAGAACCAGTTAAGAGGAGATCATTAAATGAAGAAGTGATGTATTGTATTGCGGTTCGACGAAGTTTTCTTAGTAATATGTTATAGACACCATCTGCTCCAGGACTTGATGTGCACAGTTTATTCTGAATGTTGTTGATTACACAGGGTGTAATTGGAAGGTTTAATTCTGAATTATAGTTATAGCAGATATTTTTGCATGTTTTAATGAATGAATATTTATTTAAATGGTTTGAGCGAAGTTTATGAGTGAGGTATAGAGTGCTCTTAATATTAGTGAGAGTTCATAATGACATAAAAGCTGACTAGATTGGGTCGCTGTTCATTTGGACATCATCTCCTATCTTGATATTGAGGCTAAGATGAATGTGGAAAGTGCAAGAAAAAGATTGAAAATGAAGACTTGGTGGGGTGTGAAGGTGTATGCTAAAAGTATTTTCATCCAACATGTGCTAAGATTATGGCTCAGGAATTGAGAATAATAAAAAATAAAATAAGCAAATGAAATGGGTGTGTGGAGAGTGTAATGAAGAATATGTTCACTTAATTAATACTTCACTAAAGAGAATGATGAATGAAATGATGGATACAGTGAAGTCAAGTAAATTTTTTTTTTGAATAGCACAGTACAAAGTTACGGTTGATATTTCTGCTTTCGCAGGCTGTAGTTTTCCTCGATGCAGTGAAAAGTGAAGAAGGAAATTGCAACTCTTTCGAACTGCAGAAGAATTTGATCATTTGGAAATACAATTGAAAGTCCAGTTGCAATATTAGTAACTGCGTATCATGATAAAAAATTATCTTTAGCAGTTAAACGAAGATTAGCATTTTTACATCTTCCTTGGTTTTACTCTTACATTTTTATTTTTAACTGTCTAGATTATGTAGGAATTTGATTGTCATGTATCATTGACTTGCAAATCTTATATTATGTTATTTTTTATATTTTGTGTATTTCTTTTCTGGTCATTAACGAAAATTATTTGAATTTTATGTAATGTAAAAAAGTATGCAACAAAGACAAAATTAATCAGTGGACTAACAAAAATGCATATTCTGTTGCTAGGTGTGTCGTAACTTAAAGTATTTTTAAAGCAATCATATTCCAATTAATTAATACAAAAAAAATGTGCCTAATATGGTTTGGTTTTACCGGCTGGTGATTCTGAAAGGGAAAGAGTCACCAATACATGGAAAAACTCTCTGAAAAGATTGAAGTGAGCATAGGCACTGTGAAAACCTCGCTGTTTTCAAACATAATTTATGTAATGCATGTTCCGAATTCTTAAACTATATTTGGAAGCAATGCAAGCTTTAAAAATATACCTTATTTGGTAAAAGTCTGTCTCGACAAAATCCAAAATGATAGATAAACAAGATTCATTTTTATGAATTACACTGCAGATTTGGTCTGTTAAATATTTAATTGTATCCTCAGTAATATTACTTTTCTGGAAAGCATCATCATCATCATCATCGACAGCAAGGATTAGACCTCTTCATCTGTTCCATCTCAGAATTGTTCATGCCATCTCTTCAAGGGACGTCCTACACTTATTTTTCCTTTAGGTTCATGTTGAAGAATAATTTTACACTTTCTATGTTCGGGCATTCTCAGGACATGATCTTTCCAGTTTTCTCGATATTTCTTTATGGTATCTATATCACGCTCAATATTTAGTTCTCTGATATCTACACTTTTTTTGTGGTCTAATAGTGAATATCCTGCCACAATACAAAGAAATCTCATTTCTGCAGATTCAATTCGGCACATCTGATCTGATGTTAATGTCCATCTCTCACTTCCATAAAGTAGTAATGGCAAAGCAATAACTTTGTAAAATCTGAGAAGAGTTTCTTTTTGCGCATTATGCTGTAGACGTTGCTGTAGATGCTGCAGATGCTGTAACGTTCCACGGAAATATGTGAAGTTGTTCAGCTTTATTTCCATATCCCTTGATTTTATATAATTAAAATGATATCCAAGATATTTAAATTCATTAACTTGTTCAATTATTTGGTCATATAAAACTATCTTTGCTCTTAAAGGTTCAAGTCCTTTAAATGCCATCACTTTTGTTTTACTTGGTGAGATTTTCATACCATACTCATTAGCAACCTGACTTAACTTGTGGACTGCTATTTGAATTTCACATTCAGATTTTCCTATGATAAGCTGGTCGTCTGCAAAAAGTATTGTTGGGATCTCAACAATATTAATCTTAAAAACATCATTTAAAGTCTTCAACCATTATTTAATGATCACGTCCATCTATATATTATAAAGCGTTGGCGAGAGCGGGCATCCCTGTCTTATTCCCTGGTTTATATACGCTGATTCTTTTCCATTTCTTAGCATTCGGATAATGATTTTATTATTTTTGAATAAAGATTGAATTGCTGTAATAAGATGGGAAGGGAGTCCAATATTATTCAGTGTTTCCTATAATAATCTTCTTTTAAGGCTATCAAATGCTTTTACGTAGTTAATAAAGACATAGTATGTCGGTAGTTTAAATTCCCTTCGCTTTTCAGTAAGTTGTGTCAGTACAAAAATACAGTCTGAGCATGATCTACCTTTTCTGAAAACATGTTGTGTTTCAGATATTTGAGTTTCAACAATAGGCACTAATCTTTGAGTGATAATATTTGCAAAGATTTTATAACAGGAATTTAGAAGACTTATACCTCTATAATTTGAACATTCAGATGTGTCACCTTTTTTTTAAAGTTGGTAAATTAGGGCTTCATTCCATTCTTCTGGCACATATGCAGTGGACCAGCAGATATTAATAAAGTTAAGAAGTCTCTGCGTAAATATATTTGATGCATATCTAATCAATTTCATGTTTATATTATCAGTACCAGGTGATTTTTTATTTTTGGTTGTGTGAATGGCTGCTTTCAACTTATCCATAGAGATTAGATCATTAGAATTACATGTATATTTTTAATTCCTCTCTCTTCTTCTTCATCTTCAGAGGTCCATAGCGATTTAAAGTAATTTAACCATTTAGTTTCTGCAATTATATTTAATTGAACTTTATCTCTTTCTTGATTATTTAAATATTTTATAATTTTATATGCCTTACTTTGGTTTCCAAATATGTCATGTTCAATTTCGCTAACGTATCATTTCCAACTCTCTCGTTTAAGCTTACTGACTTCTCTTTTAACTAAAGCAGATTTTCTTTTATATTCCATTCTATGATTCATATTCCCAGAAGATGAGAGGGACTTTAAATAAGCTTCGTTTTTTTTTTTAATTTGTTGTTTGACATTATCATTCCAAAATCTTAGCACTCGTTTTGAGAATTTCTTTTTCCTTGGCCCTATTGCTTCTGCGGCTGCCTATGTTATCATTTCTTTAATGTTTACCCATTCTTCATTTATATTGTTACTTACAGAGTTAATACGATTTTTCTCGTTTAGTCTAGTGCTGGGTAGTAGTGCTAGGTAGTAGTCTGGTATAAAAGTCTTATACTATAATCTTGTAAAAGGCGAACTTCAAATGTTTCTATTTCTGGTTTGGATTTTAAGATGGTTTTTGTTCCATCCCTTTGGGAACATTATGTTTCCAAAGAAATGGAAGTAAACCATCTTAAAAAAGTCTTACTTGTCTGGAAAGCAAACAGAGGAAATTATTCATTATTTTGTGGGTGTGAGTTCGATCATTATTTTTCTTGATCACCTTTTCAAAAGTAATTGAAAATTCGAAATTAAGAAAATCGGTGTGTAATTCGTGGCTTCCTCCCTGTCCCGTGGGTTAAATATTTAGAACACTTCGGAATTTTAAAAAGGTATGCATTACCCATCCATCATGCATTTATTAACAAATATAAAAAACAATGTTTGTTCGTTGGTTTGTCCATAATGCGCTGCCGTGCCGTTCATCCGATTGTGATAAAACTTTGTCTACTTTTTGCTTGCTCGTGTGGGAAGAATGTAGACATTGTACGATGGCAATGTGCTTAAGATGACGCACGTAGACGGGCGATGATAATAAATAAAAGCTGATTCAAGCGCCTCTGAACAGGGCATTTTACGCAATGGCGCTCAACGCAACACGACACACCCTGAAGTGCGAGTATTAAGAGCGACTTGTTTGCATATTCTGCCCCTGCGATTACGAAAGGGTGCCCAGGAGAGTCGGTGACAGAGGGGGACAGGGACGGGGGGAAGGAGAACGAGAGAGAAGGCGGGCAGGACAACGTCGGCCTGGTCTCGCTAGTTAACAATGAAAGATAATGGCCTCATTATATAATCTGCAGCAATTTTAATCAATGCAATAAGAATGTTATGAACCTCCCCTGGCTTTTAAGAGTTTGTTATAAATCACAATCAATAATTCTTCAATGGAGTTCCGTCTAAAGTATCTTTGACTATCATCGCGTGATGAAATTTTCGGCCATTTTTTACCTAATGTTTACAAAGAATTCATTAATATGATATCCGTACAATTGATTTATTAGTATGCTATATAGTATTTCAATTATCAGACAAAATATTTTGAATGTCTAGTTTCTCACATATTGTTTTATGCAAGTCTTCGTTTAATCGTGAACGAATTTCCACATTTGATTTAAGATTGGTTGCTGATTTATCACCACTAACTTTGTTTTGTACAGGAGGAGTTGCAGCCTCCAATTGCTGTGTTTATTGGGCCACCAGTGAAGCAAGAAACATCATGTACTCACGAAGAAGTGGTAAGAATAACAGGTTACATTCGCATTTGGACGTCCTGAATACTGTGTGGTTTCTGGTCCATTCTCTGCACTCATTCCCATTGCTCTTACGATTGTAAGTGTAGAAGACTATTGCCATGTGTAACGTTTCTAGAGCATGTGCCTGTCATTGGAAGAATTTGTGAGCTCTTTATTTCGTTCCTGCCAGTTCACATCCTCGACGTTAAGTGGCATTCACAGTTATTGTTATAGGCAAACGACTCATTGCAGAGCATGCCATTTTATAGTTTTTGTGGCTAAGGACTTAGTATAGAGCTCTGCGTATTCCTTGTATTTTAACATTGTCGGTGCATTTATTACGTCGAATTGCATCCATGCGACATTCTGATATGTCACAGTATCATTTAAAACGCATTTACTCAAGAATGCAATACTGTGAACAAATCGCTGCTAAAACGTATAAATATCAACGACGAGAGAGTCATACATATGTATGTTCTTTGGCTGTGGTTAAGGCCTACCAGCAGCGTCCAAGCCTTGCGGCCATGGATTATGGGGTACGTGTGGTTTGCACATAGCCATCCCTACGCTGTTATTTGTGGTAATCTCAACCTGAGAAGTGAGTTTTCTTAGCGTCACACAGCAACGGATGCTCGAACATTTCTAGGAAAGCGTACAATTAACTTTTGCACCGTCCGGGAATCGAATCTGAGGTTGCGCCGTCGAAAGCGAGCGCGCTGACCAACGAGTTACCGAGTGCAGGAGACAGTCATGAAAATTACATTTTTGTCATCTTTGAAAGGAAAAAACAACAACAAATGGCGTTTATGTAATCTTACGCAGTATATTTGGTACTATACGTTCCTTTTATAGAAAGTATTTGGAGACGTTTTTGGGAAAAATTTGGTTTTTTTATATAAAACATTTCACGCAATCTTGAGCGAAAACTACTCAAATTTGAATATAATTAATTTAATAAATAAAGTATACTAGATCATAATCAAAGCACTAATTACGGAGAGAAAAATTTACTTGTACTTAAACAAATATTTAATTTCCTTTTTGGAATACGTACGTATATACAGAGTAGTATGCTTAGTATGAAGAAAGTTATGTAATGCTGCAGAATATAAGTTTTTAAATGTCAACGGAAATACACGTTTTCGCGTCCCCTGATAGCGAAAAAAATATATATTTATTTTTAATTTTCCCTCTGTGAACACCACTAGACACTTCATTATACGTAGGATTTTTTCCAAATTGAATATTTCTCTGTCAATCTTTCTCGACTCTCAGTTTTCCAATTTTGAGAAACCTTCAATAATATTTGAAGGTCCTTTACATGAAGTCCCAAACTTTTCAATTTTGTATTCAAATATAAGTGATAAATACAGTAATAAAGATATCATGGGTCCGTTCATACTGTTAATTCTGAAATTTCGTAAGTTTGAATTTATTTCAGCGTCTTCCTCCAACTACAAATTTGAAGGTAGTGAGTTTTCCTTTGAGTAGTTTTCGTGCAATATGAGCAATAGTTCTAAACGGTGGCAAATGTGTTTTAGTGGTAACCGAATATTGTAATGTCAGCGGAAGACAGGTACTTGAGACTCATAGTTGTCTATGCATTCACGCATGCTTGGCCCATTGATAATAAACAAACCGTATTCCAAACGAGAAATTACTCCCCAAATTCGTTTGTTACAAGTTCTATTAAAATAGCGAGGCTGTAGCTGTTGGCTTGCTCATAAAATTAAGAGACGTGAAGTTATTTAGTCGTCTCTTAATGCTAATTTTCCGTTCATGCCCTATGAATAACGTCATTGATTTCGAATCAGTGAAAGGTGAATGAGAGCGCAGGATTCGTCAGCGCGTGGTGGTTTCGCGGTGCCACTGATCGGGAGACTAGAGTTCGAGGACCGACCGTGGCAGGGTCTGGAGGAGCCTTCTAGCGGTCGGCTGGTCTGGTCGATAGTTGACCTTGGTTTCTCTAAACCATGCCGGAGCAGTATGCTAACAAACGGGCCATGAGCCGCGCGCTATCTTTTCTTCCTCTTTTCCTATCCGCACCCCTTACTTGGACCGCCACTTACAGGCACTACCTAGCACATGTGTCGGGAACTTAGAGCGTGTCCCGGCTTGGTCGGTGTCCCGCTGGTAGGAAATGAGGTAACCCCGCCAACCGCACTGGAGGTCGGCGCTGGATTTTAAAATCCAACTAGAGAAGAACATCGCCACTTCACGTGATGTAAAAACTACATTCACAGGATCAATAATAACAATTAACATGATTTATCCGCGTCATCGGCGTCAACTGAAAACCAGGAATCTCCTTTTAATGCTAATTTAAGATGCGGGGCTGCAAAACATTAGAGGACAACTTGGATTACTGGAATTTTTTAAAGTTACATTTACCCTCCCAAATGAAGTTTAAAATTTTCAATGTCAATATTTTACTCCGTGAAGAGATTGTTTATAATTTTTATTTCTGTAGGATCCTCTTGCATCCTGCTGCGATGGTGCTTCTGTTGCTCCAATTAAACAAGAAACCCCTGCAAGTTCCCCAGGTAAGTGTATGATATATTTTTTAATTATTTCGTAAACGTAGGGTCCAAACTATTGGGGTGGTAAGTACAGTACTTGGCAAAAATTGTACCTGGGCTGTTCACAAAACAATGTGGCAAGATTCCCTTTCTCCTTAAAAAGAGCTTTCTTTGATGTTCTGCAGACGCTAACTTCGTCACAGGTTAAACAAATCCGATGCTACCCCTAAAGCACGGAAGTGCGGAAATACCCAACGGAATTACAAACTCTGTTTTTTGTATAAAAGTGGATTGCCTGTATTTATCGCTTGCTAGACTACACATTACTCGTCCAGATATTGGTGTAAATTTTGGGAATTGACGAAAAAGTAGTAATGACTAACTTATCACATTGCAAAAGAATTGAAATGGTATGTCTTTCCTGAGAGTGATGTCCTTTCTTTGAGAAAGCGTCCCTTCCCTTTCTTTATACCTTGCGATCAACCCTTTTCCTTGAAAATGGTTAAGTAGCTTGTTGTAAGTTAATTCAGTTCATTATCTGAGAATTGAATGAAGCTTCTTTGTAGGGCACTTTGCCACTGTTTCCAGCGTAACTTATTAAACGCCATTGAGAATGTGTTTTCCAAGCATTTACTTCTCGGAATATTGTAGCAAAGATATAATATTTTAATATTCTTATGGAAGAAATGTCAAAAAAGACAATTTTTATCTCCTACCAGCTGTTCCAGCTTTTTTTTCTCGTATATTACCCACTCAAATACATAGCATAGTCAAAATCTATATTTTGGTGTTCCTTAATACCCAAAAATATGTTGTTGTGGTTGTCTTTTTACTTCTGTCCGTGGGTGAACAATTCTAACACTTACACCATTCATATGATTTAGTCGAAAACCTAAATTACTAAATCGAGAAGACCTGACTTAAAGCCCTGATATTTTGAAAGAGTTCTTTAAATTTTGGTTTGTCATGAAGCTCCTGAAACATTTTCAAAATTTCTAAAAATTAGCTCTAAATTATTTCTTTATATTGTAGGAATACATTGAAATATACTTTTAATGATGGCAGGATGGCAATTTTTACCGAAAATGCTGAAAATTTGAAAATCGCTGAAGTTCAACATTTTTATCCATCTCTTCTACGTTGTTGAAGATACAAATCTTTTTCCTGAAATGAAATTTGTGCTCCACAATTAGTTCTTTAAATAACGTTTTGAACATTTTTTTAATGTTGGTAATTTCCGCTCTACATTTACTGAAAGATATACAATACAAAGTTTAAATTAATACTGCAGTTTTGTATCATAAAGATCTTTTACCTTCGCAAATTTCAAGATTTTATCTGGTTCCTCAACAGAGTTGATACTGCAAAAAGTCTACAATTCTAATTTTCGGGCGGATGTAATTTTTATTTAGTGCGGTTCTTTTAATTTACTTTTTACGCATTGTAAACTACATTGTTGTGTAAAAAAGCTCAGAAGGAATCGGGTTTTGAGTCTATTCCTTTGAAAAAAATTCTCTCTGAAAATCGAAATTTGTTCGTTTGCGTCCGATGTATTTTTTGCAAATATTACCCAAATAAAAAAATACTTGGTAAATATGCCTTTGTCTCGCAGAGTTTACTGAATCCAATTTATTTTGGTTTAAAAAGCTATAACTTAGCGCTGAGTAATTTAAACTCCGTAACTATCTACAAACACGAATTGCGCGCAGTTTAAAACAGAAACGGTCTCCATTTGTGAACAACCACGACCGATTCTGGTAGAGTGCTAAAGTTTGCCGTGGAAAATAGCGAAACTTAGGAAATTTATTTACAAATCAAGTTGTTACGTTTTAAGATGGGAGGCGACTTTTTTTTTAATCGTGGTCACTTACTCGGAATGACATTGGACTTGTCCCGACTGAAATTTATTTATGAAAAAATATCTTATTGTTTCTTCGTGTTAGAATAAAACAAATGCTGTTTTTACTACGTTCATCGAACAGACTATCTTTCGCAGGAGAGATACCTGGCCGCCCTGTGTATTTCCTTTACCTTCCGCTGCATTTCATTCGGGGAGACGTGGTCAATCGTGGCTCTTTATTCGTGGGGCCTTTTTCTTACTTTTCCCTTCTGCGGCGAACTGAGGAAGTTCTGACAGCTTCAGATAATCGTGGTTCCTCAGGCTTTAATGGTCAGTTTTCCTTTTTGTTTCAGCTCGTGTTTGCTAGAATTTTATTTGGCAATAGTGGAACTGTTTTGACGCGTTAATATGCGCGACGAAAATATAAAAGTATTTATGCAATATTACATCCAATTAGGATTACGGTAGCTTAAATTGTGTTATCCTTTACGGAAGTGTTGGGGCCAAATTTAAGCAAAAATTATCTTATTTTGTGATAAATTCAAATTTTCGAATAGGAAATCATATCCGAGAAATTCGATTATTATGCAAAGCAATATCACTTGCCACCACTTTTCCCGCCCGCACGTCGGAATGTCCAGGGTCACTGGCACGAGCCCGTGTTGACATTTACGAAGACCCGTGCCATGTCCCTCCGTCAGATGCCCTGGCAACAAGATTGAGCCGCTTCGTTCTTGAGATTGCATGCTCTTTACGGGAGAATCACGTAGACTCATTTTGATCAGTCTTAGTCGTTTACGATAACTGGACAATATGCAGCATATTACTGCCGTTAATCTTAATATTTTGAGTAATATTGTATGCTGCAATCTAACTTGCTTGATAATTCTTTCCTTTTTTTATTCAGACTTTGCTATTCAGTATTGCGATGCAAATGCTTAGATGTGTATCGACGGAAAAAGTTTTAGTTTTTGAACACTACTAGCTTTTTTTGGAAAGACACGGGTATGTCTTCTTTAAAAGTATATGTTCCATTCTTTATTGAGAACAATTAATCTATTGGGCTTTTTTATGGGACATTTTGGGATTAAAATATTTTATGAATATCCACAATAATCCACACAAGCACCGGCAATACAATGTAGTAATTTCACTATTCACAAGACTCTGTCTGCCATCTTTCCATTCGTAATCATTAACTTTAGATCTTGGTTTCAAGCGGTAAAAATGTATCAATGAGACAGCAACAGCGAACGTAATTTAACGACGAACAAGTTGTGACATTGGCAGGTTGATGCATCAATGAGTCCGCCTCATTCAGTGACCCGTCTCAAAGTACATTTTTTTAAATCTTAATTTTTCGATACGAAAATATTATTTTAAGATTAATAAAGAACACTAAAACCTCGTCCTAAATGACAAGTTCCTTCGAAACATTTGGTGCCGTTTTTAAGCGCTACAGTAAATGTGAAATTTGAAGCAGTTTTTCAGAGGAAAGTAGTTTTGAATTGAACATTTGAACAACACTGCAAAACGTGTAGCTATTGCCGAACTGGCAGTGCATAAAAAAAGAGAAGTAAAAAGTTCTATGCAAAAATGGAAATAAAACAAAAGTATGCGGGAAATGAGAATGTTGCTGGCCTATGTTTTGACTACATGCAAAATATTCAACTTCCCGAGATACCCGTGCTAGAAGCATATTATTTGCGGCAACTCACGTTTTTTTCTGTCTCACGGATATATAAAATAACAAATCAACAATTTACGAGTATCTCTACCATGTAGGTACTGTCAAGAAAGGACCAAACGAGGTTTGCTCTTTTTTGCTTGACTATTTTAAATCTGAATTACAAGAAACTGTGAAGGAAGTAGATTTATTTTCCGATGGATGCCGTACTCAAAATAAGAACATTACAATTATCACGGTAATGAACTACCTTGTAAATCTGGAAGATTCAGTAATGTATTCCAATACTAACCTCTCCACGGTAATTAATTTCTCCCATGTGATCGAACATTTGCTGGCATCAGGAGACTAATACGTCGATAAGATAGAATATATTCATTGTACGAATATATTGAACTTATTGCTCGCACATATCAGAAACAAAGCATACTAGTCAAACTGATTGGTACACAAGATATCGTAGAGAACAAAAAATGGTGGACAAAATTATACAAGCGATCTTGCTTGTCTGAAGACTGTCGTAGAATGTCTGGTGAAGCAAATCGGAAAGTAACTTTTCTTTTGCAAATTATATGTTTCCACCACAGGCAATCATTTCCAGGAAAAGTATAATGTTATGAATGGGTTGACGGCCTCATAAAATATCGATTTTCACTTTTCAAGAACTAAAATTTAGGATCAAAGTTACTTTCAGAAAAAACTTACAAAAAGGTGGTTTCAATAAATATACTAAAAATTGCTGAACAAAACAAAATCGAATCAATACATTCCAGAAAGCACAAGTTTTTATGAAAACTTCAGATACTGGCGAAGTACTGAGACAACAGAAGAAGACTAATATGGAAATAAGATTAAATTGATTAAATTGTAACTGTGTTGAATTAGGCTTCTCCCGCACGATATAACCCGCACCGCTAGTCTAGTGCCATAAAGTTTATCATTGTATTTGTATAAATTATTTACGTTTACATTAACTAAATCCGTTGTTTTTTCAGTAATGTCGTTTTACTATCATTAGTCATGTGTGTCAGTTAAGTTTTAAGAATTAAGCATTCATTGAAACCAATCAAGCCAGTTTTGTGTTAGGGTTAGATGGGATATTAGTTATTGTAAATGTTTTTTGCTCAGGGCCAATACTTGCCCGGGGAACAGAGTTCATATATCTACCTTAAACGGACTTTAGGAATACCCAAGCCCTCAACTGGTTGGGTCATTGGAAGAAAACCTTTCATTGTTAAAATTTTGAAACTATTTTGTCTATCTCAAATTGTAGGTCAGATCATAAAGGATTATCTCTGCTTTAATTTCAGATTTACTTTCGTGAGATCATAAAAACCTATTCTTTTTCTAAATATTACACTTTTTTAATAATTGCGAAACAAAAATACCTATTAAAAAATTCATATCCTTTGCAAATGTGCGCCCTGTTTCACGTTCCGAACTATTGCACTCGCATTGCATGTTTATATCACGAAATGTTAGTTAAGCTTCAGACGTTTGTAGTTGATAGTCTACCCCTGAATTTTTCTGATACTAACCTTTTTTGTTGATAGGTGAATGGAATTATGCATTAGAGAAAACCAACACAATCCAGATACAACAGAGCCAGAGTACAGACTTGGATTGCATCCCTAAGAGTAGCATCAGCAACTATGACCAGACCACGCACCACGAGAACGCGCTCCCTAACTGCAGCAGCCTCAGAGGAAAAGCTTTTAAGTGTTCCATTTGCAATACGATGTTCAGTAGAAATGGGAAGTTGCGAAGGCACTTGCGCACCCACACTGGTGAGAAACCTTTCCAGTGTTCCATTTGTGTGAAGACCTTCTCTGAAAAATATACCTTGAATATTCACATGCGGACCCACACTGGTGAGAAACCTTTTCAGTGTTCAATCTGCGAGAAGACCTTCCCTGAGAAAAAAAACGTGGTTATTCACATGCGCACCCACACTGGTGAGAAACCTTTCCAGTGTTCAATCTGCGAGAAGACCTTCGCTCAGAAAGGACAATTGGATTACCACATGCGCACCCACACTGGTGAGAAACATTTCCAGTGTTCCATCTGTGAGAAGACCTTCACTGAAAAAAGACCCTTGGCTCGGCACATGCGCATCCACACTGGTGAGAAACCTTTCCAGTGTTCCATTTGTGTGAAGACCTTCTCTGAAAAATATAACTTGAATAGTCACATGCGGACCCACACTGGTGAGAAACCTTTCCAGTGTTCCGTCTGTGAGAAGACCTTCACTGATAAAGGACACTTGGCTCGTCACATGCGCATCCACACTGGTGAGAAACCTTTCCAGTGTTCAATCTGCGAGAAGACCTTTGCTGAAAAAGGAAGTTTGAGTAAGCACATGCGCACCCACACTGGTGAGAAACCTTTCCAGTGTTCAATCTGCGAGAAGACCTTTGCTGAAAAACGAAGTTTGAGTAAGCACATGAGCACCCACACTGGTAAGAAACCTATCCAGTGTTCAATCTGCGAGAAGCCCTTCACTCGGAAAGGACACTTGGAGAATCACATGCGCACCCACACTGGTGAGAATCCTTTTCAGTGTTCCATGTGTGTAAAGACATTCTCTGAAAAAGATTCCTTGAGTAGGCACATGCGGACCCACACTGGTGAGAAACCTTTTCAGTGTTGAATCTGCGAGAAGACCTTCACTCAGATATTAACCTTGGATAAGCACATGTGCACCAACACTGGTGAGAAACTATTTCAGTTTTCTATTTCAGTAATTTAGATATTATACTCCATTACATGTACGTTTGATGATGGACAATAAATTCTATTTAAAATTGGTGATTTTAATCTGGTATTCTTAGGAATAATGATCCTTACCGTTGTTATATTACCAATTTACATGAATGTGATTATATTTCGCGTATTAAAATACCGAAAAGAGTATGAGGGTACATAAGTTCTTGTACTGACATTTTCGGCAAAGTTATAGACAATTTCTACACCTTATTGATAATTTTTACTTCATTAGCACTTTTGTCACATTTGTTTGTAGATAGTACTTTAAAAACACGTCATAATGTATCATGGAAAATCATATAAAAAGAAAAAAAATATAATTAAATTCCTGAAAATTTAAAATTTCTGATGGGAACTGAAAAGTTCGCTTAATGAAGGATGTACATCAACTTAACAAACTTTATTCACTCCACATGACGTTGACAATTAGATAGCTTCGGAGTCAATGCCCCACCTCCACCATGAAGATGAGAGCACGCACCGCGGCCCCCAATGTAAGGTTTTCGGGGTAACGAGCGACCTGCTCGTTCGACTCCGTGAAGTCGTCTCCAGGCGGCTTCCCGTGCGCCCTCAGGCACGGCTTGCTGTCACGTCGCTTTCCACACCGCGCGTTGACCCTCCGACTCCCGAGTTGAGTCTTGTACACTCCTTGACTGAGCCCCTGACCGGACTAGTGGGGCGTAGACTACCGTGCACAAGCTGCTGTCTGAGCCTCCAAGTGCGTTTTCACCTGCCCCTCGCCGCCCCAGGGCTCTATAACACTCGAATTCTAAAATACTAACTAAAATGCGAACTGCTACCAACGTTTTTAAAACGTGCGTGGGTTCTCAGGACGCAAACACGCGCTTGATACAAGAGATCGCGCCGTTCGCGCTATCTTTTCTTTCTGGCATGTAATATTAATAAATGCATTTTAGAAGATCAACACAGTATTTAACTTCTTTTGTAGTTTATTTCAGAAATCGCCCAATATCAAAGTGTATTGAATTGAATTTGCCTTATGTTACGTGGCGAGACTCGGGCTATTAGGCCCGCTCTTCCGTCTTACCACGTCTTACGTCTTACGGCGTTCGCGCCAGGTACAAAAGGCTGACCGCAGCAGGAACGGTTTTACCAAAGATAACATGGATGCTGCTTTATGTCGTTAAATAAATATGATACAGAATGCATAAGCGTTGTAAAAATTGGATAACGAGAAAACTGGTAAATTATGTAAAATTAAAAATCTATGTTCTTGTGACAATAATTTGAAATGGAACTACAGGTACTATTAAAACGTGTTAGTCAATAATAAAGAAAACTAGGGATTCTTACTATAAAATATTCTGAGCACGATATCTGGTAATGTTAAAAACCTTTGGGTATGTATAACCCTCGTGTGAGCAATGATAAAAAAATCACCTGTACAAACAAAATATGATGAAAATAATAAACGTGTAGATTCGAACTTGTATATAGCTAATATTGTTTTAATCAATTTTGTGTGAACATTGGTTCAAACATGACACATATATGAGCATATTGTGGATTATACACCTCCATATTCTGTTTAGTCTCCTGTCGACATGTGTGGGTAGAATATCGATTGTAATATTTACAAATCTTTGAAAATTATAAATATATTGTTGTTTCTAAATGTTTGTTACATTGTGTTTAAATCTCGATATTATCTCTATTGTAATAATTGGAATTGCGTTAATTCATTTCTCACCCACGGGGTTATGCCCTCGGTGAGGTGTAGAAATGTGATGTCTTGTACTCGTGTATATTCATATATTCTTGTATTATGTAATATGAATTAAATTTAAATTGGTATGACTCCTTACTTTGACTATATAACCGTCGGTTTCTCAAGTAATGTTAGGAAGTGGCTGTCTGAAGTCAAGTCTGAAAGTAGAAATCAGCCAGGTGGTTGTTTTTCCATGACACAGGAAATAAACTGTACGAGTCAATTTTATGCAATGTTCCGTATGCATTTGAGTCCGATCATTACAGTTAATTGGAGAATAATGCGTCTGTATAATATAGTACTTACAACTTGTTATCGTAAAGGAATTGAAAACGATTTTGCGTTATGTATTTCATAATTTGGACAACCGAGTCCAGCACACTCCTTCCCAGCCTATAAATAGAATACGCCCTTTGGTTCGAACAGGTCGGGTCACTGAGCGCTGGTTTCGAAAGTCCCCCATTACATCGTAGTGTGTGATGTTCTACTGTATTTTGTGTATAGAATTTGATTGTCGGGACTGGTGAGCATCGTGCTCTTGATTCAGACTGTAGGGTCGGTTGCTTGATGAGTATTTCTGTAGTTTCTGAGGAATTGTATATCTGGCTGTGAACCATCAATAAATTACGTAAATAAAATTTGGAATATGTTGCCCCTCTCCCCCCTGTGAGGCACCCGTAACGCGCGATTGAACCACTCTACATTACAATTACGTAACGCTTGCGACAACACCTTCTTGTAAATGCAAGATGTAAAAATAAAATATAGCTCAGTTAAAAAATGGTAATTAATATGATCATTTTCAATAGGAAAGTATACTTTAAAGTTAAGTAACTATTTTTAATACCATTCATTCAATTTTTCTCGTGGACCATAGTTGGTGATAACCTGTATGTACAGAACGTCCGGGGAGGATATGCCTAAGTTTCGGAAATAAGCTCTCAAGACAATTTTAAGCATTTTTTTAATTAACTACTTGGATATACTGAATGGCGGAACCGCAATAGGCACTCAAAAGTTGGTTTGAAAAAATGCTCTCTAACAAAAATTTTCATATAGAAAAGCAGTTGCATTGGCTGCTTTTTTATATCTGGTTCTTCTTTTTTCATTCTGAACAAATATATTATTTCTTTTGTAAATAATAAACAATTTACTTATTTTTGGAGTTTTTCTATGCTTCTGCAATGCCAATGTTTGCTTACAAAGCATATTTTCAAACCAGGTGTTGAATTGAAAATATCTAGGTCTTTCAATTAAGTCAAACCTTAAATGGAACGTTCATTTAAATGAATTGAACACTAAATTATGTTCTTTATGCTACGCTTTCAGAATTCTTTCAAATTCAGTCAGCCTTAATACTGCTTGTTGTGTATATTTCGCGAATGTTCATTCCCGCCTGAGATACGGCATAATATTCTGGAAAAATACGTCTTATAGCTCCCAGACATTTGGATTACAAAAAGGAATTCTACAAATTATAAGCAAATCCAACCCACGTGATTCTTGTAAGCCGCGCTTTTTTAATCACACCAAATAAAAATCCACTTCAAAGAACATTACCTGTTAATTGTGGGATTAATGTAGCTGATTCCAATGCTTCGCATGTCATTCTTGCAAAACCTCCCGATAAAAAAATTGTTAATATTATCTCGGTGAAAGAATTCAAAGCAAATGTTGTGTGTGGTTAAAATTCACGAATGTAATTTAAAGAGTCTTGGAGCAGAATATAAAGTGTTAATATTAATTGTTTTTCCTTCAAATTATGATTGTGTTGAATTTTTAATAGATTACACGGAAATATACTCACGAAAACACGGAATTTCCTTTTGGGGCATTAGCAATGAAATGCTCGGCCCTGAAATGTGCACTGCATTTATCTCGGCATCGGATTCTTGCAAATTCTCTCCACTTTTACGGGATGAACGGTCTTGCCTCTGTGAAGGAAATCTATGGTAAATTACTCCTTCCTCTTAGCTCGCCATGGATCGGGAGCACACACACAGTATGCGACACGTGTTCACTCGGGTGACGGGAAGAGACCAACGGCCTGTCCAGGCCCGTCTCCATGTCAAAATCTTCGTCTTCCGCGGGGATTTCGATATCTTCGGTTGAACTCGGATGTGTTCGATTGCATTCGTGACCCTTGAATTTTCCTTTGCTGTCTAATTTTCGCCTTTGTTTTCTAACACTGTGACTGCAGCGCATCCCGAAGGGCGGATCTACAATTAATCCTTACCGAGAACATATGCCAGTACCGGCCCCCCGGCGAGAAGCACATGCACTTAGAATCACTTGTAGATGTAGTAGACTGATGTAGTTGGTACTATAACAGTGTGGGTGCTCTAAGAAGTAGGAGGAGCGGGCTGGGAGCGACGCACGGGAGCTCTTGTGTACCATCTGGTAGTTGTCAGATATGCTTTCGCTCTTTTCCGCATCACAAAACAGTATTACATTCTCGTATACGTAAGTAATGTACGTAGTATAGAGAAAATTATATAATGTTGCGGAGAATTGATTTAGAGATTTCAACAAAATGCGTGTTTTGGGAAATTTTTCTTTTCAAAAAGTGTGTCTGACTATCCATTTGTGAACAACACTAGGGCCAAAACTACAAGAATTACCCAAAAAGGGTCAATTTTTTAAAAGAATTTTGGTAGGAATGGTACTAATGGTCCTGTGTAAGATGACGTGAACGCGTAGTGCCCTATTAATTTTTTTATTTCAAAACTTATACAAATGTTTGTATTTTTACATTTATCTCACGTCCTTAATATTTACAGTATCGGCAACTTGGATACATTATTGCGTTTGTTAGTACTCGTGCTTTTAATAATGTCTCATAAATAGAGACCGTAGGTATTAAACGTCAAAATATGTAATGAAAACACTCATACTATATGTTATAATTATGTAAAATAGGATAAATATGTAAGATCGTTAGTCTCTTAAAAATTTTCATTTCAACGAAAATGTTCATTTATGACGAGGTTTTACATTTCTATAGTATTCTTAAAATCATGTTTCGGTTCTATCATTAAAGAAACGAAAAATTGAGAAAAATGTGAAAAAAATATCTTTAGGTGGCAATGGATGGCAGCTGCGAAGAGGGTGGAGTAAAACCGATAATATAGCCTACAGCAAAGAAATAAGTAAATGAACTAGTTCGAGAAAGTCTGTGTTATTTGGTTGCATCACTAGTTTATTTTATTTCACATATCACACTACTGGTGTTATAATTGGGGGAGACGTTCTCGTATCCTCTATAACCGATGTATGGAACTGACTATCTTGAAAAATTGGGTGTCCAAATAACTCCGGTTTTTACCCGGTCATCCTTCGAACAAGTCCTGTAAACTGAGGTGACTTGGTGCCTCAAGAATGTTCACTAGCAGCAATAGTGGAGATGGAGCAGGAAGTGTAAAGCGAAAAGGGCAGCGAGTAAGCGAGCCAGTCAGTATTAGTGAACTTGGTAAGGGCACTCGCAAAGTTGTCTCTTTGCGAACCACAGTTCCTGTGCTCCGTCGGATTTCGAAGTCCTGCACCTCCTCACGAGGTCCGTAAAATTAGCATAGCAAAGTTTTTAAAAAAAATTGGAAATCAAGTTCCAAATTTTTGTTTTTTTTATTTTTGAATTTGTTACGCAAAGAAAGTGCCGCTGTTTATTTGACCCTGCTCTAAACAACTGGACATCACGTCCAGCTGCTTCGAAGGATTGGGGCTTGCAGCTGCTAAGAAGGGATTCTCACAGCCCTTGCTTTACGGGAGCGGGCGCCAACAAGCAGGCGTCATTGCTCTGAACAGCCCATCCCCACGTTCAAATATATTTTTGATATCCGCAGTCTTACACGTATACATACTGCTATTGATCAGGAAAAACTCTCAGAATTTTCATCACGCCCTTTCTGAGATTTGGACTAGGATGATAGCAAAGACAGCATGTATTTATTTCTATCTATTTAGCGGTTTTTTATAGCCTTGCCTGTTTTCCGCATCTTAATTTCCATGTCTCTTTATCCCGTACATCGTTTTTTTCCATTTCTCTTTTTTCCATGGCTTCAGTTATTGCCATGTTCCATGTTCTTCTCGGTCTTCCCCTGTATCTTCTTCGATTTGGTATCCACTCCAAAACTTTTTGAGGAAGTCTATCCGATTTCAACCTTCTCATATGTCCATACCATTTTAGTTGTCTCATTTCGATTGTATCGTTCAAGGTTGTTTGCACTTTCATTTTATTTCTTATTTCATCATTTCTTATTTTATCTAACAGAGAAAGTTTACAACATATTCGTCAGAACATCATTTCTGTTGATTGAAATTAGTCTTTCAATTTTTTTGATAGTGTCCAGACTTCTGCCCCATGGAGTGTGGTACTCTCTATGAACGAGCTATATACGCTTTTCTTTGTTTTCATTGAAATAATTGAGTTCCATAGCACTGGGTTCAACTGCCTCGTGGCTATTTTTCCTCTCATATTTTTATTTTTCACATCCTGTTCGTCTGTACCATCTGCTGTTAGTGTGACTCCCAAATACTTATATTGTGTTTTACCTTTAATTATTCCTATACTAGTCTCTAAATCATGGGGCATACCTCCCACCACCATATATTCAGTTTTGTGTAAATTTATTTCCATCCCCCATTTTTCATACTCTTCTACTAATTTTCTGAACATATAAGTTACATCGTCTTCTTCTTCAGCCATTATCACCTGGTCATCTGCAAATAGTAGACTAAACAATGTTTCATCACCTATTTTCACACCCATGATTCTGCACTTTCTTTTCCCTTATTTTAGGGCTTTATCAATGTATATCTTAAACAGGGTTGGAGATATATAGCAGCCTTGCCGTAATCCTTTATTTACTGGGAAGTTGTCTGATAGACATTTTCCCACTTTTACTTGACTTTTGTTATCTTTATAAAGTTGTTTGACTGCATTTATGTATGTTGTTGATATTCCTTTTTCTTCCATTGCCCCCCCCCCCATACTTCTTTTACTGGTACATTATCATAAGCCTTTTTGATGTCAATGAAAATTATGTGAAGTTCTCTTCCTCGCTCAATTGTTTTTTCCATCAGTTGTTTGAGACAGAAAATATTGTCAATACACGATCTTCCTGGTCTAAAACCACTTTGCTCTTCTGAGTCTAATGTTTGCATTTCAATTCTATTCTTTAGCACTCGTCCATACAGTCTAACCAAAGATGAAGGTACACTTATCCCTCTATAATTATTACAATCTTTTTTACAACCTTTTTTGTAAATTGAATTTATGTTGGCTAATTTCCATATTTCAGGTATTTTACCTCCTTTTAAAATGCAATTGAATATTTCAGTAATTAATTCCAAACCTACGATAGGATAATTTTTACCCAGTTCTATGGATATACCTCCAGGCCCAGGTGCTCTATTATTTTTCATGTTTCTTAACGCTTTTTTTAACTCTTCCAAAGTCACATTTGGAATGATGGAATTTACGTGCAGTGGTTCATAATTTATTCCCTGAAACTTAGCTCTATTTTCTGTCAAAAGATTTTCATAGTATTTTTGCCATTTTTCAATACCAATTGAGTCTACTAAATGTCATTCTTGGGTTGTACTCAATTTCATGGAATGTAACATTTTCCATGCCTCTCTGGATTTGGTGTTACCAATGCACTTGTCTAATCTGTCACATTTTTGTTCCCAGAATACATTTTTTGCCTTCTTCACTTCTTTTTTGACCAAATATTTCATTCTGTTGTATTCACTTCTGTCTTCTAAATCCTTTGTGGAAAGCCATCTCAAATATAACTTTTTCTTTTCTTCGACCAGGTTCTTTATATGTTCTGTCCACCACAAGTCTTTTTGTTTATATTCACATTTTCCCTCCTCTCCCAAAGCTTCTTTAGCGGCTTCATGAGTGCATTTTTCTAAAAAATGGTATTTTTCTTCAGTACTTCCTATTGGGATGTACTTTAATTTTTCTGCCATGCGCAATTTGTACAAAAATGCAATAGAATCATCTTGAAGACTCTCAATATTGTATTTCGGCCACATCTGACTCTATTTTTCCACCTTTTGTACTTGGCTTTGTGTTTCCGTAACTTTTGAAGTACGGTTTATACATAAGGTAAGCTATTCCTTTTAGTAGGTAGTGATCTGATCCACAGGAAGCACCTCTTTGAACCCGAACATCGCTCCACTTTATTGATGACTGTTGTTTAGTAATTATGTAGGCAATTATTGATTGCAATTTTCTAGTGGGTTGGGTCCACGTGAATTTATGTATTTCTTTATGTGGAAAATAGCCATTCAATATTTTAAGGTCATACAGTTCACATGTCTCTATAAGTCTTTCTCCGTTGTCATTTAATACATTTTCACCATATCGACCCACATAATTATGCGCCATTCGTTTTCCAACTCTTCCATTAAAATCACCTAGAAGCACCACTTCTTTGCGATTTCCAATAGAATCCAGCAGCATAGTCAGTTTCTCTAAAAATATATCTTTTTCTGCCACACTTGCATCGTCTGTTGGAGCATAAATTCCTATAATAAAAACATTGCGTCCTCTTCGTACAAGTTCGAGACATGCTATTCTCTCATCAATTGCTACCCAGCTTTGAATATTTTTCTCCAATCTTTTATGTACAGCTATGGACACTCCTGCTCTTGCTCGCTTTTCTTTTCCCACTCCGCTAAAAAAGTGAACATTATTTCCTTTCCTTTCATTTCCATTTCCCTTCCTTTTAGTTTCACTCAACACTATTATATCTATGTTAAACTCCTCTATTGCGTTAAAAACTTCATTTACTTTAGTGCTTAAACCTTGAACATTCCAGCATTCAAAATTCATAGACCATTTTCTTTGCCTTTGTCGACGTCGTGAGTTAATCCGAGGCTCATTTCCATTGAGAGTTTGAGCGGCTTTTTTTTATTTTCCGAGTATGGGGGTGCTGGCCCCATGCCTCAACCCCCTTCCAGGAGGACCGGGTAATTTTCTTTTAGGGTTTTCTTCCCTTAGATTGAGTGTCTTCCAAGACTCCGGAGCTCAATCTACCCGTATTTGAAGCACTTCTGCTTCTGAACAGGAAAAAGGGAATGGTAAGGATACACCTAAGGTTAGAAAACGGAAGCCTCCGAGCTACTCAATCCACCCATTGGCTCCCGGGGTTCGGGAAAGGATTTTAGGTAAGAAGGATATCTTACAGTTATGGACAGCGGTCAGCCACTCCTTTGTAGATAGGAGAAACCAGGCTAATTGCTGCATTCCCAACCCACCGGTAAGGGCGTGCAGGGCGATGGGGTCGCTAAATCCCTACGCCTTTATGTATTTATTTATTTTCATAAAAAAACAGTTAAAAACTGTGTAACGACTACGAGGAGAAGGCCAAACTTGCAGGACTTAAATTGAAGTTATATTTATGACAAAAAATAAAACAAGTGGCCATTTCAGCATTTGCTCAAGGAACAGGGAAACTAGTAGAAAACCTGATCGGGATGGGGGTCATTGTAGCTGAACTACAATAATTCTTACAGCTGCTTTCGAATTATTCGGTCCAAATGGTAAATATTACACTACTTGTCATTGTTAAAATTAATATTACTTTACTTTTGGATGATCCTAATAGTCTCTAATTGTATAGAAATAGTTGTGCAGTAAAAATGGTTTTACTAAGGACTAAAACTTTTGTATCGAATTTAATGTCATCTGGCACAGTGTTGTAAAAATAATGTCTTAAGTAGATAAGTTCCTTTTTTTCGTATAAAATATTGGCTTTGAGTAGTAATGATTTGAGGTTAAGTAGCCATGTTCTGAAATCTGCAGCGGTCGAGAGCGGACGCGCGTCATTCTGGAGAACAAGCATCGTAGTTATACGTAAGTAAAACGCAACGAGGCTTTTTCGACGTGTTTCTCCAATGTACTACAAGTCTACTAGAATATAATAGTTTAGTGTTTAATCTTTCACTTTGTAATTGGTGAAAATACTGGTGTACATTGGTGGACATACTGGTATTGGTG
This sequence comes from Gryllus longicercus, assembly GCA_038098605.1. NCBI lineage: Eukaryota > Metazoa > Arthropoda > Insecta > Orthoptera > Gryllidae > Gryllus > Gryllus longicercus. Next base: position 859,185 of record JAZDUA010000294.1, on the reverse strand, counting down.
TACATTTTACTGAATTTGTTTCACAAATTCAGAAAATGTTCCAGTTTCTTGAAATTACGAAGCACCGAACGAGAACGAGTAAGATATTGCATGGCAGAACATTTTAATATAGTGCTGGCGTATGTCAGGCGGCGTTTGTTCCTGTGTTTGCAACAGAAACGAATGAGAGAAACGAGACAGGCCACTCCAGTGAACGAACTATTTTCTTAAATAAAGCGCACAAATTGTGAGTAGTCAAAATCATGAACACCAAATTCGCGAGGGAAAGCGCCTGAACGGGTGTGAATTCGACGAAGATCTGAATGGAAGGGGAGGACCGGCTGTGGCAAAAGAACGAAAATCCGAAGCTGCGTATGAATAGGACTACGGAAGAGGCCTTTTGAGGCGTAGAACGGCCGCCGACCTTGTCTGTTTGCAGCCAGCGGTGCGCCTTGGAGGCGCGTGGGCGTTGCTGTGAGCGATTCGACCTTTGCTGGGGGGAGAGGGACGACAGCCGACGTCAGCAGAACGTTAAGTGGATCTGAATTTGATTTTTTGTGCGTCGAGTGAAAACGCTAGGGAAGTGTTAATTTTGGAAGGGTATGTGCAAAGAACACTGTAGAATATTAAATCCGGAATTTTATGTAATATAAAAAACCTTCATTTTTGCTAACTAGGTTGGCTAACCGAGAAGTAATTGAGCTGATTTAGGACTGTATATCTTTTAAAAATAAAACACCTGTAAAATTAGAATAAGAGAGAGGAGAATTTATGTAAATTTAGTGTAATTGTGAATTTTATGTTAAAGTGCAAGCAAGGCTTAATTAGAGGGCCCGTTTATTGAATACAGCGTAATCGAGTCTTAAAATATTGCCTGTTATTTACGTACGGGATCCAATAAGGAAAGGTAGCAAAAGAAGTAAGTCCCAAATGGTAGAAAAAAATTGTTTCTATTTCTCGCCCTTGAAGATGTATTTGGAATAATGTCATTAGTGCTCGTTGTGAGCTCTCGCCTTCAAATTTTTATTGTGCCAGAGAGGGGGAAGAAAGGTCTCCCGTCAAGAATAGATGGCCAATTAATACCGTACACGGCACCAGTTTTGACCGCTATGTTTCACGTTCGGAGTTTATATCTGGAGTTTAGGTGTCACCGGTTCATTTGGTTCTCTGATCCGGTTCACCAGAGGTGAATCGAGTCACTGAACTGAATCCTTGTTCACTATTCGCGTGTTGTAATGTTCACCATGCGATCGCAAGAATTATAATTTCTATTTAACACTCACATGCTACTTAAACTCATATCATTACTACTCACAGATAATATTTTATTACCGAAAAAGCAACTTATCTACTTAACACATTTTTATACGCGCTAGAATTCGCAGTATATTTCACTAACACTTTCTACTTAAACTTTTTTAATTATAAAATCCCCATTTTAATAATATAAAATCAATTCGTCTATTTTTTTTCAAACAAATAGTATATTTTAAAGATAGCAGTATTTTATTAGAAAAAAGAAGAAAAAATCAACTTACATAATCGCCGAAATTATAAAATTTTAATAGTATTAAAAATACTGTGGTAGTAAAATTAGTGTAACGTCTCTGCACGTATAACATCCTTATAACACAAAAATCTTCAATGATTCATCAACGTATCACCAAATCTACTTTTATCTAAAAAAATACACACTTTACTTTCTTTGAACTGAAGTTCAGTAAATTAATAAGAAGAGTCCTTTCACACAGATATTTTCACGCTATGACCATTCTCGCCTCTGACTCTACAAATCCGCTCACAACCATCTGTTCTATCCTTTCTTGCATACATTACATAAACGTCGAGACGCAAGCAAACCCACTTTTTGACACCACTAAATCACATTCAAACTTCCCTCTCGGCGCAAATCATAAATAAATTCTTAATTTATACCTTCCATCTCGGTAGACATACAAAACTATTAAAAGACAACTTGAAATGCCAAAAAACACGCATATCCACGCCACCAAAGCCTTAACAATTTTACAATTCATAAAATTATGAGGTAAATAATTTTGTCGTCATACTAACAACAAAATGTGTTATTAAGAGGCTGTTTAATAAGTAAATCAAGACTATATGAGTAATCCATTTCAACCAGTAAGCTAGTCTTAATTTTGTGATTTGAAAGAGTGTTCTGATGTGTAATTTTAGATGTGAATTTAAATTAAAAATGTGTCGTCATGAAGAAAAAATGTTTCGTAATAGCAAAATGTATAACTTTATATGGCATAGTCAAATTGTTTATATATTTATGCTTTGAATCAATGCCAGCAAAATTATTCTCTAGTGATTGAAGTGAACCGCGCAACTATAACCTAGTGAATTACGAGAACTAGTGAACCGTTTCAGTGAACCAAATGAACCGGTGGCACTCTAAACTCCGTATTAACCAACGTCCCTGCAACCTGCTTACATCTACTTACTGCTTACATGTAACTAGTTATAGACAGTGGTGTGACATTAGATAGGGCACATCCGGTCCTTATTCAAATTCCATACGGTAGCCAATCAGAGTTCAGAGCGACGCCGTATACATCTGTACAACACCAACTCGCTCAAGCGGAGAATATGTGAACTACTTATTCACTTTGAAATTTTTTCGCAAACGAGCCGATTGGTTACCGTTGGATTCCTTCCTCGTCGACCTATCGTTGTATATTCACGTGCTGTTCGTAGGGCTGTTAACGCCATATCGCAGTCAGTGAATTAGAGAAATGAAGTTATTTACTGCTGTTTGAAGTCTGAAGCGTGCATTTTGGCTTCGAGAAGATGATGGGTGCGTAACAAATAATGGAATTTTTTTAATGTTCATGTTCAGTTGCAAATCCCTTGTTTGGACCAAACGAGGTGACACCCACAGCAGCTATGGGTGTAATTGGTAAGACTTTTTTAATAGAATATTACTTGAATGTAGTTTTAATAGAATATATTTTATTAGTTTTAGTAGAATATATATTTGATGGGAGGCTATGATACCAGCCTTTTTTAATTTTCAGATCCTTGTACACAGGCAGCTTTACAAACTGAAAATGGTAAGTCTCTTGTATGTTTGTAAAATGCAAAAAGAAGCATGCTATAGAAAGCATAATGTGTTGGCAATAATTTGTTGTTGATTAATACAGGTTCTAGTGCTGTTGAACATGCTGCTACAGGAAGTGCAGGAGATGCTTATTCTAGCCTTGTGAAAGGTAAATATTTGCTATAATCTTTAAGAATCTCAATTTTAACGGTGTTGCATTTATTGAAGATGGGATAGATTTCAAGTTTGTCTCCATTTTCAGATCTTTTTCACCCATGTGAGGTGTCACCTCAAGTTTTTATGGACGTTTCTCATGGTATATTCCTTTCAATACTCAGTTATTAGTGCCAATTGAGGGCAAATTATAGTAAATAAAAAAAACTTTTTTTGGTGATTACAGATCCTTGTACTTCTGGACAGGTGCAAGAAGCCATTCTGAGGGATGAATTTGCGCCTTCGGTGTGTGGTAAGTGCAAGATATTCCTGTGCTTTCTAATTTCGTAATTGTAGATGGTGAATTAAAAGAAACATCTTTCTTTTTGATACAGATTTGTTTTCAGACATTGTATTCATTTGAGGACATAGTATCTTTCTTAACGGCATTTTTTTTGCTTTTCAGATCCTCTTCCAGAGATGGCTTCTGAAGCATGCATATTAGGCCCTATGGGTTTGACCATAAGTGGCTTTAAATTAATGTTCACTTTGAGGAGTCAGAACCCAGAGAGATAATATTAAAGAATTATTTTATATGCAGTGAATGACTTGCTTCAATGTGCACAAAGTTTCTGAACATATCTCTTTTACGCTGACAGTTTATAAAGGTATGAACAACGAGAGTTTTAAAATCATTGTGTATTCAGTCATGGGGTACAGATCCATTATATAAACTGTATTTCCCACATCTGATTTGGCAAGTTCTAATTAAATAAAATTTAAAGATAAAATTAATTCTGTAAAGCATGATCAATTTCTGAATTTTGGAATGCCTCTTGCTATGTTAAGACACTTTATTAGAATATTATGAATACAATGGTTTTGAGTTTCAGAGGCTATTTTCATGCAATTTTAGAATTTCTTTAATGCCTATTATCTAGCCTGCAATTTGTGTCTCTCTTATTAGTATTAATTTTTATTATTAGTATTGATATAAGTTGCTTATGTATTGTTATACTGTTCTGACAATAATAGTTTCTCATCACAAACACAATCTTGATTCAATTTATATTCTAGTATGTGTGTATCATTGTGTTTTGTTCATCATCATGCCAAATACATTCTGGATTTGAATGCTGATCCTTATTGGATTGTGAATTGTTGTGAGTCGTGAATGCAATGCTTGATTCTATAGCTCAGTTATTAGGACATCTGCCCAGTTATCAGAAGGTCCCAGGCTTGGCTCCTGGTGCAATCAAATATTTGCACTTTGACAATCCATTTTCAGAATTAAATTGTAGTGCATAAGCATTGATGGAATTCCACTATTTGTAAATCATTGTTTTAAAAGTGAATGTTCTTTCACAGTGGATCCCATTTTAAAAAAGCCAGGCTCTGAACTGTGCATGTGTGAGATTAGCATGGGTAAATAAAATAATTTTGTCAAATATTTATTGTCTAATGAAAAACATTTTTAGGTTGCAACTAGTGAAAGTGGTTCTTTCAAGGCATGCAGAGCACGCTAAAAGCTCAATTTTTTGCACTACTGCTAAAAGTGGGACAATGCTCAAATGTTCTGATAAAACTTTGAAAGCAACAAAGAAAACAAAATATGTTCATGTGACCTAATCAGATAATACTGATCTTGATGTAATAGTACATAATTATGTAATTCGTGTTCTTAATGGCTTAAGTAATTCGCAAAATAAAATGGCACTTTTACCCCTTGTATCATAACTATTTATTTTACCCGGGCAAATGTGCAGTAGTATTTTCATTGTTTCCTTTTTATTCTGTTCTTATTGTTTATTCATGATGCTTGTAATAATGTAGTATTTCATAGTATTAATTTGGCATATCTACAAGCAAATACCAAGTTGCAATTATGCAGGTGTACTGTTTATTACTTTTTGTAATTCAAAATTCTTATTACTAATGAAATTACGAAATTGTATAATATCAATATGGTCAATAAATACTAGATTTTACCACCCTAATTTGACTTTTTTCTTCCATAAAATCCTTACAATTATTATTGTGAATTTTTTAATAAATTAAGGCGTTGTAAGAATGGGAGTGAAATTTTAAAGTTCCCGCGTCGCTGGTTTATTTCAAATTTACCGGTTACTTCTTCGCTATTTGCTGTCCGTTTACCCAATAGAAATTATACAGAACAATGTGGCGGCACCGGAAGTTGGGCAAATAAGGCTTTTCCTTCTAACATTGAGTGCTGTCTCTGATATATACTCTTTGGTTATAGAAAGTTTCTTTCTCATCTTTGTCAACATCAGGATATACAGTTGTTCACTTGTGATCAGGCTGTGATAGTGATGGAAGAGATTCAAATTATGTCAGAAAGCATTATTAAAATAGAACCGGTAAACATTAAAATAGAAGCTGTAAGTCTATTGATGCAGGTTTATGTGTTATTAAAATTAAATCATTGAGACTCAATTCCATTTGTAAATATGTTCTAAGTGCAGCATATGTTGATGCTCTGCATAATTCATAGTGATTGTTTTTCTGTTTCCTCTAGGTTAAAGAAGAACCAATTGATGTGAATAAAGATAATTGCTGGAATGCTTTCGTGAGTAATATTCACATTAGTGGCATAATGTAATTAGTATTGTGTGGTAAATGAAAATTAATTGACGATTTGATGTATTGGGGTTTAGAAGAAGTATTCATTGTTATGAAAGTGCAGATTTTTTAGCATTGAAGAGTGCTGAGAGTGAGAGTGAGTCTTAGTTTTCATTGCTCAATACCCAGGTTGAATTCCTGATTGGAGCAGGAGAAAAAGTCTAGGTTCCACAGAAATTTATTGTGAAAATTATATGTTGTGCCGAAAGGAGAGCTGTGAATTTAAGGGTGAATCTGCGTAATGCTTTTGAATGGGGATTCTGGAGGGACATATTTAATTAATAGCTTTGTAAAGAAACCAGGTACTAATAACAAGTCCTGTACTATGTACCTTATTGCCTGTAAGTTATCTTCAATATAATACTATTCGTGGGTGTGAAGATCTAAAAGAAAGAGAAAGTGTTAACATCACTGGAGAGATGTAAGGATATTTGATTTTAAATGCACCATGAACCATCTCGAAAGTGAAAGTTTCAAGATATTGAAAGGGAAGTTTTGCTTTTATGTTGTATTAAATTCAACTGCATTCATCTGTGTATTAAAAAGGAGCTAGTAGAGAAAATATTCTTCAGTGTGTTGCTTTTAGTGAATTTTCTTCTAGCAGTTCAGTGTTTTGAATAATATTTGTAAAATCTACTGCAATGACACTTCCTTTTCTATTATCCTGAATTTATTTTCAAATTCAGCCTTATTTTACAGATCTCTCACAATAGCATTTTTTAACACGAATTGTTTACCCAAATAATTTTAGATTATTACAATGCTTTTGAAAAAAATTAACAAAGGAGATGCAAATCTTTCAATATGTTGTTAAATCCGTCATTATTGGTCCAAAAACGTTTAACAATATACATGCATAGTATTCCTAACCATGTATTTATAGTTACATAAGTATACCTATATATCTATGTATTTATAGTTACATAACAAGTTCATTCAATAAAAATATTGAATAGCGTGCAAATAACATGAAGTGAATGACGGGCTGAGTAGCCAGTATAATCTATATCACAATAAATTTTGTTACTACTTAAGGGTTAATGAAATATTGTACACCTGCCCATGAAAACAATACAAATGTTACTATCTCCATGAAATAACATACAATAACTCCCATCTTGTTTTCTTACCCCTTGAAACAAAATTTAAGTTTTGGACATTTTTTTCCTGTAGACCTATTGACTTCGAAGCCACTTGTTCAGTTTTCCACAAATAGTTCAAAAACAGCAAGTAAATCTAACAAAGGTTATTCAGTGTTTCCAAAATTCTCAAATGGATTTGTTTGAATAGCTTGTTGAAGCATTGAGTACTGAAGGTAAGAATTGTTACAGGCAGTTTGCTGGGATTAATTAGCTGTCCAGGTGATTACAGCTGCCCATACCAATGTGAATGTGGCAAAAGAAAGAAGTGTGGGAAGTGGAAGAGGGACAGATTGGAATGATGCAAAACTAAAGGGGAGGACATGAGTTTGAAAGCAGGGTATGGTAGGGCATTGGCAACTCAATTATCGAATTCATTTCTGTTTCTTGTCTAATAGATATTTGTAAATAAACGCTGGGCAATACTAAGAGTACAATTTACATAAAGTAGTGTAGTTCCTTTCATTCTTTGAAACACTAGTGGATGTAAAGATAAGCCGAGATCTTTTTTGTTTGCATATGGATATGTATGTTTATTGTTACTGCTTCTAAAACTAAAGACTTTTTTTTTAATAAGCTTTATATTTTGGTCGCATTAAAGGGAAGGAGCATCGTTATGAAAAATTTGTGAGGAGGTGAGAAGAATGAGTATACCACATTAGTGTTCCACTGGACCTTAATACGTTTTTGGAGTTCTTTCTTTGTCGTCTTGTGAAACTGTATTTTCATGGAGAGGGAGTTATGTGCTTGGTTAGCAGCTGAATCCGCCAGATAATATTAGCTTGGAATCCTTTATGGGTAGCTATTTAAATAAGAATAATAACTATATACTTATATGCCAAATCAGTGTATATACTGTGGACTCCAGATATATTTTCGTTGACTCCCTAAGACACTGGTCCCATTTCTCTAACATCACAAATAAGCTTAAGAAGATTCGATTATGCTGAATTACAACCTGGTCTATTGTGAACACAGTCCTGGAGATGAATTTTATCTTGGATGTTATTAGGCTACTAAAAGGGGCTTCGGAGTGGGATGCAGTTTAATCAGTTCAATAGGCAATGAACAATGTTAAGACTACATTATAAAACATAAAGACAGAGTACAATGCAGACTGAAGTATGGAGAGAGCATGAACTGTGGTGAAGTATCCAGAGAAATAACTAATGAAAAGTCAACGAATTAAACAATTGTTGTTTTTTTTTAAGGCAAATAAAGATATTGGAATTTTCAGTTCATGCTGTTAATGAATTTTGCTGTATCTCTGTATTAATAAAATCAATAATTCTGAAAAATTCTATTTAATTTTGACATCAGGTAAAATGAACTAAACATGTTAGTCCCCAAAAGTTTACCATGACCGTAGTCTACTGTATTGATGTCTTTTATAATTCCTTCATTTTTATTCAGGACAATATATTAATCAATAAAGATGATTCATTTATAGTCTCCTTTTTTTTCGATGTATTTGAGTGCAGCAAAGATACCATAAGTTTCACACTAGAAAACGGAGCATAAATATGTAACAGAGTGGGAAGAATGTTTTAATTAATTTTGACTGTGATGTAAGAGTGTATGTATAGAGTTTAATGATTTTAATACAGATGAAGTAGCTGACTGGTATATTATAGATCCATAGTTCAGTTATGATTGTATTAATGCATTGTGTGTAAGAAGAACAATTTTTATATTGGCGATCCAGGAAGTAGATAAAAGAGATTTGATGATGTTCATTCATTTTGGTCATTCTATTTTCAAGTGATGGTGTGATATTTCTGGGTTAATTTCTTGTCATAATGCATTCTTAAAATTGTTATTTCATTAAAACAGTGAAGATGAGATTTTATAGTGAGGTAGAGTTTTTCTTTTTATCGTTTAGAATGTATTGAAATTTTGAGTAAGTTATTTTATATCCTATTTCATGAGTCGAATCAATAAGTTTTTTGAGGGTTGATTGTGCAAGTTGCTGAGTGATGCGAATGTTTTTGTCATTGATTGTTGTAGTGACGTCATCTGCTAAAAAACTATTTTAGGCGTCCAGGAACTTGCAAAGTCATGTTGTTGATTGCGATTAAAAACACTAATATGCTGATAACAGAGCTTTGACGGGCCCTGTTTTGGATGTAGTATTTATTGTATAGTGCATGATTTAATTGATCATGTATAGAACTATTCAAGAATTTTGCTATAAAAGTCAACCTATTACCAATTATTCCCAATTGAAGTAATGTATTAATATTTCTATCTCTGCAAACCATGTTATAAGCCTTTTCCATATCAAGGCTTATAGCGAGAAGATGTTCATGATTAATGACAGCATTACAGATACTGCTCTGAATGTTACTTAGGTGATCAGTAGTTGAGAGGCGGTGTCGAATTCCACATTAAAGTGGAGATATTTTGTTGTTAAGATCTAAAAACCAAGTAATTTTTTTACATATTATTTCACTAGTTGTTTGCATGAAGTATTAACTAAGTGAAATAGCCAATAAATGTCAGGAAGTTTAGAATTCTTATTTTTTCCAGGAATTGGTGTATGATTGATTTTCTCCAAGTGTTAGGAAAAGAACCAGTTAAGAGGAGATCATTAAATAAAGAAGTGATGTATTGTATTGCGGTTCAACAAAGTTGTCTTAGTAATATGTTATAGTCATTATCTGGTCCAGGACTTAATGCACAGTTTATTCTGAATGTTGTTGATTACACAGGGTGTAATTGGAAGGTTTAATTCTGAATTATAGTTATAGCAGATATTTTTGCATGTTTTAATGAATGGATATTTATTTAAATGGTTTGAACGATGTTTATGAGTGAGGTATACAGTGCTCTTAATATTTTGAGAGTTCATAATGACATAAAAGCTGACTAGATTGGGGGGCTCATCGTTGGACGTAACCTCAATATCAAGATGGGAGATGAATGTGGAAAGTGCAAGAAAAAGATTGAAAATGAGGACTGGGTGGGGTGTGAAGGTGTATGCTAAAAGTTGTTTTATCCAACATGTTCTTAGATTATGGCCCAGGAATTGAGAATAATAAAAAATAAAATAAGGAAATGAAATGGATGTGTGATGAGTGTAATGAAGAATATGTTGACTTAATTGATACTTCACTAAAGAGAATAATGAATGAAATGATGGATACAATGAAGTCAACCATGGAAGAAATGGTATCAAAAAACTAGGGGAAATGTTGAGGAAAATCATAGGAATTAGAAACCAAAATAAAACAGCGAAAGCATGCTATGCATATGCAGCAAAAGAGACCAAAGAAGTACAACCAAAGAAATGAAATCTGACAAGTGAGGTGACAAAAAAAAATGTGTCAAGAAATGTTCAAATCTGTAGAGATGAAAGCAGGAATTGTAAATCTCAGGAAGATAAGAAATGGAGGTATTGCCATAACTTGCACAAGCAAGGAAGAAATTCAGAAAATAGATACTGTAGTCTAGGCAAATCTGGCAAATGAATATGTGGTAAAGATTCCAAAATTGAAGAATCCTAACCTGAGAATTTATGAAATAGAAGAGGTAATGGATGATCTTGAGTTGATAACGGCTACAAGGAATCAAATCCTGAAATAATTAAAGCAGACTGAGAGATCCAAGTGAGTATTAACAGGAAATTCAAAAACGCAATTTTGGTTGTTTTGGAAGTAGATCCCCAGATATTCGAAAGTGTGATCATGAAGAGAAAATTAAAATTTAAATGGCAACGCTGTCAAGTTAACGAATATGTGGGAATTTCTAGACGTATGAACTGATACTACTTTGGTTGCGTAGGCTTCCACGGCCGGAGTTAAGATTGTCGAGGCTATCCGGGACGAGCCGCGTCAATGTCATGGTGGCTAACGTTTCGCCCAGCGTATTGTGGCATTCTTCAGAGCGTACTGCTGTACTTGTTATTACTTTGTTGCTTTTTCTGGATCCAATCTTAAATTCCTTCATTGTGTCTCTCTTCCCAGATAAACTTCAGGTACAAATTCTGGTGCTGCTTGTTAAAAAGGCATCAAACACGATTTTACAAAATCAGATAACGATCTTGATCAACATATAATTGGAGTTTGTTGTACTGTATATTATACATAACACAATCTCGAATGCTGCGGATGTTCTACCAGTAGACATTGAGAGCGTCAATATCAAAATTTCAGTTTTAGATTAGAGTCGTGGAGAAAAAATTTAGACTTTGCGATAAGCTGCATTTAGTATCAACTCATTTAGGGCAATTGCATGTGAGAGAGCTTGCTTGCCAGCGTTAGAAACGATTTGAAAGAATGTTTTGAAAAGTGAGGAAGGAAATTGCAACACTTTTGAGCTTCAGAAGTATTCGATAACTTGGAAATCCAATTCAAAGTTCAGTTTAAATGTTAGTAACTGCGTATCATGATAAAAAATTATCTTCAGCAGTCAGAGAAACATTAACATTTTTACATCTTCCTTGGTTTTACGCATACATTTTTATTCTAATTGTCTAGAATATGTAGAAATTTGATTGTCATATATCATTGACTTCCAAATCTTATATTATTATGTTAATTGTCTTTTGTCGGTTTCTTTTCTGGTCATTAATGAAAGTGATTTGAATTTATGTAATGTAAAAAGGTATGCGACAAAGACAAAATTAATCAGTGGACTAACAAAAATGCATATTCTGTTGCTAGGCGTGTCGTACTTGAAGTACCTTAAAAGCAAGCATATTTCAGTTAATTAATATAAAAAAATGTGCCAAATATGCTTTGGTTTTACCGGGTGGTGATTCTGCAATGGAAAGAATCAACAATACATGGAAAAAGTCTGAAAAGATTAAAGTGAGCATAGGAACTGTGAAAACTACGCTGTTTGTCAAACATAATTTATGTAATGCATGTTCCGAATTCTTAAACTATATTTGGAAACAATGCCAGCTTTAAAAATATACCTTATTTGGAAAAGTCGGTGCCAAAAAAATCCAAAATGATTGATAATCAAGATTTATTTTTATAAATTACACAGCAGAATTAGTCTGTTATATTTAATTGCATCCTCAGTACTTTTACTTTTCTTGAAAGCAAACAGAAAAAAATATTTATTATTATGGGGGTGTGAGTTCAATCATTTTTCTTGATCACCTTTTCAAAGTAATTGAAAATTCGAAATTAAGAAAATCGGTGTGTATTTCGTGGCTTCCTCCCTGTCCCGTGGGTTGTATATTTAGAACACTTCGGAATTTTAACAAAGGTTATGCATTACCAATCCATCATGAATTTATTAACAAATATAAAAAACAATGTTTGTTCGTTGGTCCAGGAGAGTCGGTGACAGAGAAGGACAGGGACGGGGGGAAGAAGAACGAGAGAGAAGCAGGGCAGGACATCGTCGGCCTGGTCTCGCTAGTTAACAATGAAAGATAATGGCCTCATTATATAATCTGCAGCAATTTTAATAAATGCAGTAAGAATGTGATCAACATCTCCAGGCTTTTAAGAATTTGTTATTAATGACATTAATTCTTGATTGTAGTTACAAAAATAGAATCCATTAGAGTTCCGTCTAAAGTATCTTTGACTATCATTGCGTGATGAAATTTTCGGCCATTTTTTGACCCAATTTTTTCAAAGAATTCATTCATATGATATACAATTGATTTATTAGTATGCAATATAGTATTTCAATTATCAAACGAAATATTTTAAATGATAGTTTCTCACATATGTTTTATTCTTCATATTTGATTTAAGATTGCTTGCTGATTTATCGCCACTAACTTTGTTTTGTACAGGAGGAGTTGCAGCCTCCAATTGCTGTGTTTATTGGGCCACCAGTGAAGCAAGAAACATCATGTACTCACGAAGAAGCGGTAAGAATAACAGGTTACATTCGCATTTCGACGTCTTGAATACTGTGTGGTTTCTGGTCCATTCTCTGCACTCGTTCCCATTGCTCTTACGATTGTGAGTGTAGAAGACTATTGCCATGTGTAACGTTTCTAGAGCATGTGTTTGTCATTGGAAGAATTTGTGAGCTCTTTATTTCGTTCCTGCCAGTTCACATCCTCGACGTTAAGTGGCATTCACAGTTATTATTGTTATAGGCGAACGTCTCATTGCTAAAGCATTTCATTTTATAGTTTGTGTGGGTAAGGGCTTAGTATAGAGCTCTGCGTATTCCTTGTATTTTAACATTCTCGGTGCATCTATTACGTCGAATTACATCCGTGCGACATTCTGGTATGTCACACTATCAGTTAAAACAGATTTACTCGAGAATGTAATACTGTGAACAAATCGCTGCTAATGCGTATAAATATCAACGACGAGAGATAGTCATACATATGTATTTTCTTTGGCTGTGGTTAAGGCCTACGAGCAGCGTCCCAGCCTTGCGGCCATGGGTTAAGGGGTACGTGTGGTTTGCACATGGCCATCCCTACGCTGTTATTTGTGGTAATCTCAACCTGAAAAGTGAATTTTCGTAGCGTCACACAGCAACAGATGCTTAAACATTTCTAGGAAAGCGTACAAATAACTTTTGCCCCATCCGTTAATAGAATCTGAGGTTGCACCGTGGAAAGCGAGCGCTGACCAACGAGCCACCGAGTGCATGAGACAATCATAATAATTACATTTTCGTCATTTTTGAAAGGAGAAAAGCAACAACAAATGGCGTATATGCAATCTTACGCAGTATATTTGGTACTATCCGTTCCTTTTATAGAAAGTATTTGGAGCCGTTTTTGGGAAAAATTTGTTTTTATATAAAACATTTCACGCAATCTTGCGCGAAAACTACTCAAATTTAAAAATAAATAAATTAATAAATAAAGTATACGTGATCATAATCAAAGAACTAATTACGGAGAGAAAAATTTACTTGTTCTTGAACATATATTTAATTTCCTTTTTGGAATACGTACGTATATACGTAGTAATATGCTTAGTATGGAGAAAGTTATGTAATGCTGCAGAATATCAGTTTCCAAGTGTCAACGGAAATACGTTTTCGCGTCCCCTGGAAGCGGATATATATTGTGGCGTTATGGGATTATACAACCGTTTCGTCGACATGAACACCCACGGGCAGCGAGAAGAGCAGCCGAAAACCAGAGTATCAAAACGCGCAGCCTGGTATCCGTTGCTCGTACTAGTCACCACGAACTATCAAGCAACGTTTTGACTGGTGAAAGGTTGAAGGAGGAGAAGTTACCCCCGCCGCGGAGAATTTCCCCAGGCAACGCCAATAAATAGGCGGGCGCGCAAGCGGGAGCTCTCTTTTCTGGCCATCACGCAGCGAGTCAACACCTTTTTTTTTCCTATCAGCGTTCGTCGAAGAAGCAGCTCTCCTAGTGGTCACCGCTCGCCAAGTAAGCAGATTTTCATCAACGCTCGTCAGCTTAGGTAGTATTCGCCGCCGCAACGACTGTTTAGATAGGAGTTTCCGGCGTTGCAAAGACGTCTAGTTAGTCGTCCGCGCAGTAGTGAGGAATAGTAAAGTGTTCTTCTATTAACTAATACGGGAAGTAAAAGTTACCCGTTGTGAGGAAAGCTCTGAAAGTTCTTGATTAACGGAGTAAAAGTTAGGAACGAGCGAGGCACTTGCACCAGCATTCAGGGAAGTGCAAGGGACAATTTTCTACAACGTGGGCGTAATCGAAGGCGCCGGTAGCAGCCGAGGGAGGAGAAGAGGCCGATTAGTGGAGACGGAAGAAGACGCGAGTCGACCGGGTAGAAGACGGCGGCCGACAGAAAAAGACGCAAGAGGACAGCGCAGGCAACGCAGAGGTTGGAATCGAGCAACGCGGTGCGGAACCCAGCACGCGACTTCAAGGTTGGAAAGTGGACAGTTTCGAGGTAACCTGTAGAACTGCGAAAATAGGTCAAGTTCACGTCGGCAGGGAAAAGACTAGTTCCAGAAGTGTTAGGAAACTGAGGACACGGGTGGTAATAATTTGCAGCTTTGTAGTGGGAGATTTTGATGCGTTATTGCTTGCCTTAAACCATTCTATTGGAGCAGTCATTATTCTGTTATTAGCAGTTATAATTAAAAGATAAATTGAGAGTAGTGCACTTGCCCATATTTTGTTCAGTATATGTAATATTTTTAAAAAAAGCAAGAGATTGTAAATTAAGTTTAATTTCACGTGCAATTGTAACTAGAATAACTTAAATTTAGGCGTAATGAATTTTCAAAGGGAATTCCCAGTTCTGGTTAGAGAAATTGTTTCAGAAAATTAGTTCTGAAGAAAATTAAGTGTTCACTCATTGAATAGGCTGTAAAGGTTGCTTTTTGTGTTTATTTGATTATTTTTGAAAAGTGTGATTCTATTTTTGATTTGTTTTTCTTTGTCGTTAACTCATGCCACAGAATTTTGGGTGAATTATATGCTCGTTTATGTGTAATTTGTGTGACTTTTATTGTGTCAGGGCTCAAACCTTTCTCGTACCCCAAAGATCCTGCTTCCCGAGATTCTAAGCTCGCTTCACGAGCATAATATCTTAACAACCCGCTTACAGTGCATGCGGCTGTGTGTGCAGAAGGTACCAGTTTGTGTGATAGGTGGGCCTGTTAGAATATATATATATATATATATATATATATATATATATATATATATATATAATGTATATATTTAATTGTCCATCTGTGAACACCACTAGACACTATATTATACGTAGGATTTTTTCCAAATTGAATATGTCTCTGTCGATATTTCTCGACTCGTAGCTTTCCAATTTTGAGAAACCTTCAATAATATTTGAAGGTTATTTACATGATGTCCCAAACTTTTCAATTTTGTATTCAAAGATAAGTGATAAATACAGTAATAAAGATATCATAGGTCCGTTCGTACTGTTAATTCTGAAATTTCGTAAGTTTGAATTTATTTCAGCGTCTTCCATCAACTACAAATTTGAAGGTAAAGAGTTTTCCTTTGAGTAGTTTTCGTGCAATATGAGGAATAGTTCTAAACGGTGGCAAATGTGTTTTAGTGGTAACCGAATATTGTAATGTCAGAGGAAGAGTGGTACTTCAAACTCATAGTTGTCTATGCATTCACGCATGCTTGGCCCATTGATAATAAACAAACCGTATTCCAAACGAGAAATTACTCCCCAAATTCGTTTGTTACAAGTTCTATTAAAATAGCGAGGCTGTAGCTGTTGGCTTGCTCATAAAATTAAGAGACGTGAAGTTATTTAGTCGTCTCTTAATGCTAATTTTCCGTTCATGCCCTATGAATAACGTCATTGATTTCGAATCAGTGAAGGGTGAATGAGAGCGCAGGATTCGTCAGCGCGTGGTTCTTTCTCGGTGCCTTTGACCGGGAGACTGTAGAGTTCGAGGCCCGACCGTGGCAGGGTCTGGAGGAGCCTTCTAGCGGTCGGCTGGTCTGGTCGATAGTTGGCCTTGGTTTCTCTAAACTATGCCGGAGCAGTATGTTAACAAACGGGCCATGAGCCGCGCGCTATCTTTTCTTCCTCTTTTCCTATCCGCACCCCTTACTTGGACCGCCACTTACAGGCACTACCTAGCACATGTGTCGGGAACTTAGAGCGTGTCCCGGCTGGGTCGGTGTCCCGCTGGTAGGAAATGAGGTAACTCCGCCAACCGCAATGGAGGTCGGCGCTGGATTTTAAAATCCAGCTAGAGAAGAACATCGCCACCTCCCGTGATATAAAAACCACATTCACAGGAACAATAATAAAAATTCACATGATTTATCCGCGTCATTGGCGTCAACTGAAAACCAAGAATCTCCTTTTAATGCTAATTTAAGATGCGTGGTTGCAAAACATTAAAGGACAACATGGGTTACTAGAATTTTTCAGAGTTACATTTACCCACTCAAATGAAGTTTAAATCTTTCATTGTCAATATTTTACTCCGTGAAGAGATTGTTTATAATTTTTATTTCTGTAGGATCCTCTTGCATCCTGCTGCGATGGTGCTTCTGTTGCTCCAATTAAACAAGAAATCCCTGCAAGTTCCCCAGGTAAGTGTATGATATATTTTTTAATTATTTCGTAAACGTAGGGTCCAAACCATTGGGGTGGTAAGTACAGTACTTGGTAAAAATTGTACCTGGGCTGTTCACAAAACAATGTGGCAAGATTCCCTTTCTCCTTAAAAAGACAGCTGTCTTTGATGCTCTGCAGACGCTAACTTCTTTTAACTTCAGGTTGAACGGATCCGATGATGCCCCTAAAGCACTGAAGTGCGCAAATACCCAACGGAATTACAAACTTTTTTTATATAAAAGACGATGTATCGCGTGCTAGACTACACGTTACCCGTCCAAATATTGGTATAAATTTTGGGAATTTACGAAAAATTAGTAATGAACAATGAATCACATTGCAAAAGAATTGAAATGGTATGTCTTTCCTGATTCATCAGAAAACGTCCTTCCCCTTTCTTTATACCTTGCAATCAACCCTTTTCCTTGAGAATGGTTAAGTAGCTTGTTGTGAGTTAATTCAGTTCATTATCTTAGAACTGAATGAAGCTTCATTGTAGGGCACTTTCCCATTGTAACTTATTAAATTCGTTTGAGAATGTGTTTTCTAAGCACTTATTTCTCTGAATATCGTAGTAAAGATATAATATTATAATATTCTTATGGAAGAAATGTGAAAAAAGACAATTTTTACTTCCTACCACCGTACCCAGCTTTTCTTTTCTCGTAGTAAATTAACCTCTAAATACTTAGAATAGTCAAAATCTATATTTTGGTGTTCCTTAATACCCAAAAATATGTTGTTGTTTTTACTTCTGTCCGTCGGTGAACAATTCTAAGGCTTACACCATTCGTATGATTTAGTGGAAAACCAAAATTACTAAATCGTGAAGACCTGACTTAAAGCCCTGATATTTTGAAAGAGTTCTTAAAATTTTGTTTTGTCGTGAAGCTCCTGAAACATTGTTAAAATTTCTAAAAATTTGCTCTAAATTATTTCTTTATATTGTAGGAATACATTGAAATGTACTTATAAAGATGGCAGGATGACGATTTTTACCGAAGACGCTGAAAATTTGAAACTGCGGCAAACTGAGGAAGTTCTGACAGCTTGAGATAATCCTGATTGCTCAGGCTTTCATGGTCAGTTTTCCTTTTTGTTTCAGGCCGTGTCTGCTACAATTTTAGTTGGCAATAGTGGAACTCTTTTGACGCGTTGATATGCGCGACGAAAATATAAAAGTATTTATGCAATATTGCATCCAAATAGGATTACGGTGGCTTAAATTGTGTTATCCTTTACGGAAGTGTTGGGGCAAAATTTAAGCAAAAATTATCTTATTGTGTGATAAATTCAAATTTTCGAATAGGAAATCATAACCGAGAAATTCGATGAATTTGCAACGCAATATCACTTTCCACCACTATTCCCGCCCGCACGTCGGAATGTCCAGGGTCACTGGAACAAGCCCGTGTTGACATTTACGAAGACCCGTGCCATGTCCCTCCGTCAGATGCCCTGGCAACAAGATTGAGCCGCTTCGTTCTCGAGATTGCATGCTGTTTACGGGAGAATCTCGTAGACTCATCTTGATCAGCCTTTGTCGTTTACGATAACCAGAGAGAATATGCAGCAAATTACTGCCGTTAATCTTAATATTTTGAGTAATATTGTATGCTGCAATCTAACTTGCTTGATAATTCTGTACATTATTTTTTATTAAGACATTGCTATTCAGCGTTACGATGCAAATGCTTAGGTGTGAATCGACGAGAAATGTTTTAGTTTTTGAACACTGCTAGCTTCTTTGGAAAGACACAGCAATATCCTCTGTAAAAGTATATATTCCATTCTTCATTGAGAACAATTAATCTTTTGGGCTTTGTTAGGGGACATTTTGGGATTAAAATATTTTACAAATATCCACAATAATCCACACATGCACCGGAAACACAATGTACTAATTTCACTATTCACAAGACGCTGTCTGCCATGTGTTCATTAGTAATCAATAACTTTAGATCTTGTTTTCAGGCGGTAAAAATGTATCAATGAGACAGCAACAGCGAACGTAATTTAACGACGAACAATTTGTGACAATGGCAGGTTAATGCATTAATGAGTCCGGCTCCTTCAGTGACACGTCTCAAAGTACATTTTTTAAATTATCTTAATTTTTCGATGCAAAAATATTATTTTAAGAATAATAAAGAACACTAAAACCTCGTCCTAAATGACGATTTCCTTTGAAATATTTGGAGCCGCTTTTAAGCGCTACAGTAAATTTGAAATTTGAAGCACTTTTTCACAGAAAAGTAGTGTTTTGAGTTGAACATTTGAATAACACTGCAAAATGTGTAGGTATTGCCGATTTGGCAGTGCAAAAAAAGAGAAGTAAAAAGTTCTATGCAAAAATGGAAGTAAAACAAAAGTTTGCGGGAAATAAAAGGTTGCAGGACTATGTATTGACTACATGCAAAATATTGAACTTCCAAGATAAACGTGCAAGTAGCTTATTATTTACGGCAGCTCACGTGTCTTTTCTGTGTCACGGATGTATAAAATAATAAATCAACAATTTACAGGTATCTCTACCATGTAGGTACTGTCAAGAAAGAACCAAACGAGGTTTGCTCTTTTTTGCATGACTATATTAAATCTGAATTACAAGAAACTGTGAAGGAAGTAGATTTATTTTCTGATGGATGCCGTACTCAAAATAAGAACAATACAATTTTCACGGTAATGAACTACCTTGTAAAAACTGGAATATTCAGTAATGTATTCCAGTACTATCCTCTCCACGGTCATTTATTTCTCCCATGTGATCGAACATTTGCTGGCATCAAGAGACTAATACGTCGAAGAGGTAGAATATATTTATTGTACGAGTATATTGAACTTATTGCTCGCTCATATCAGAAACAAAGCATACTAGTGAAACTCATTGGTACACAAGATGTCGTAGAGGACAAAAAATGGTGGACGAAATTATACAAGCGATCTTGCTTGTCTGAAGACAGCCGTGGAATGTCTGGTGAAGCTAATCCGAAAGTTACTTTTTCTGTTGCAAAATTTATGTTTCCACCGCAGGCAATCATTTTCTGGACAAGTAAAATGCTATGAGTACGTTGATGGCCTCATAAAATATCGATTTTCACTTTTCAAGAATCAAAATGTAGGATCAATGTTACCTTCAGAAAAAAACTTACAATAAGGTGGTTCCAATAAATATAGTAAAATTGCTGGAAAAAACAAAATCGATCCAATACATTCCTGTAAACACAGGTTTTTATGATAACTTCAGATATTGGCCAAGTAACAACGCCAACAGTAGAAGACGAATATAGAAATAAGATTAAATTGTATTGTAAAGCCGTTAACTTAGTGTGTGATGATACTGCACAGTACTGATGATACATGGGTAATTTCGCAGGCAGCTGAATCACAGGAAATAAGTCGGGAAATTGTAACTCTTTGTTTAATTAGGCTTCTCCCGCACGATCTCACCGCTAGTCTAGTGCCAAAAAGTTTATTGTGTTTGTTCAAATTATTTACATTTACATTAACTCTTAAGTCCATTGTTTTTTCAGTAATGTCCTTTTACTATCATTAGTCATGTGTGTCAGTTAAGTTTTAAGAATTAAGCATTCATTGAAACCAATCAAGCCAGTTTTGAGATAGGGTGAGATGAGATCTTAGGTATTGAAAAAGTTTTTTGCCAAGGGCCAATACTTGTCCGGGAACAGAGTTCATATCTTCACCTTAAACGGAGTTTTGGAATACCCAAGCCCTCAACTGGTTGGGTCATTCGAAGAGAATTTAAAATAGTTAAAATTTTGATAACATTTTGTTTATCTCAAAATATTGGTCAGATCATAAAGGATTATCTCTGCTTTAATTTCAGATTTACTTTCTCGAGATCATAACAACCTATACTTTTTCTAAGTAATACACTTTTTACGTTTTTGAATAATGGCGAAACAAAAATACTAATTAAAAAATATTCATCGCTTTTGCAAAAGTGCGCCATCTTTCCTGTACCGAAGTATTGCACTCGCATTGCATGTTTATATCACGAAATGTTTAATGTTTAAGCTTCAGACGTTTGTAGTTGCGAGCCTACCCCTGAGTTTTTCTGATACTAACCTTTTTTGTTGATAGGTGAATGGAATTATGCATCAGAGAAAACCAACACAATCCAGATACAACAGAACCACACTACAGACTTGGATTGTATCCCTAAGAGTAGCTTCAGCAACTATGACCAGACGACGCACCACGAGAACGCGCTCCCTAACTGCAGCAGCCTCAGAGGAAAACGTTTTAAGTGTTCCATTTGCAATACGATGTTCAGTAGAAATGGGAAGTTGCGTAGGCACTTGCGCACCCACACTGGTGAGAAACCTTTTCAGTGTTTAATCTGCGAGAAGACCTTCGCTGAAAAAGGAACTTTGAGTAAACACAGGCGCACCCACACTGGTGAGAAACCTTTCCAGTGTTCAATCTGCGAGAAGACCTTCACTGAAAAAGGACACTTGAGTAGGCACATGCGCACTCACACTGGTGAGAAACCTTTCCAGTGTTCAATCTGCGAGAAGACCTTCCCTCAGAAAGGGCACTTGGATACGCACTTGCGCACCCACACTGGTGAGAAACCTTTCCAGTGTTCAATATGCGAGAAGACCTTCAATGATAAAGGAAACTTGAGTAAGCACATGCGCACCCACACTGGTGAGAAACCTTTTCAGTGTTCCATTTGTGTGAAGACCTTCTCTCAAAAATATACCTTGAAAAGTCACATGCGGACCCACACTGGTGAGAAACCTTTCCAGTGTTCCGTCTGTGAGAAGACCTTCACTGAAAAAGGACCCTTGGCTCTGCACATGCGCCTCCATACTGGTGAGAAACGTTTCCAGTGTTCCATCTGTGAGAAGACCTTCACTGCAAAAGGACTTTTGGCTCGACACATGCGCACCCACACTGGTGAGAAACCTTTCCAGTGTTCTCTGTGTGAGAAGATCTTCGCTCGGAAAGGACACTTGGCTCGGCACATGCGCATCCACACTGGTGAGAAACCTTTCCAGTGTTCAATCTGCGAGAAGACCTTCCCTCAGAAAGGACACTTGGATACGCACTTGCGCACCCACACTGGTGAGAAACCTTTCCAGTGTTTAATCTGCGAGAAGACCTTCTCTCAGAAAGGAAGCTTGGATACGCACTTGCGCACCCACACTGGTGAGAAACCATTCCAGTGTTTAATCTGCGAGAAGACCTTCGCTGAAAAAGGAACTTTAAGTAACCACATGCGCACCCACACTGGTGAGAAACCTTTTCAGTGTTTAATCTGCGAGAAGACCTTCGCTGAAAAAGGAACTTTGAGTAGGCACATGCTCACCCACACTGGTGAGAAACCTTTCCAGTGTTCAATCTGCGAGAAGACCTTCTCTCAGAAAGGAAGCTTGGATACGCACTTGCGCACCCACACTGGTGAGAAACCATTCCAGTGTACAATATGCGAGAAGACCTTCACTGAAAAAGGAAAATTGAGTAAGCACATGCGCACCCACACTGGTGAGAAACCTTTTCAGTGTTCCATTGGTGTGAAGACCTTCTCTCAAAAATATTCCTTGAAAAGTCACATGCGGACCCACACTGGTGAGAAACTTTTCCAGTGTTGAATCTGCGAGAAGACCTTCGCTCAGAAGGGGCATTTGGATTACCATATAAGCACACACACACTGGTGAGAATCCTTTCCAGTGTTCCATCTGTGAGAAGACATTCACAATTAAATGTACCTTGATTACGCACATGCGCACCCACACTGGTGAGAAACCTGGCCAGTGTTCAATCTGCGAGAAGATCTTCACTGAGAAAAAAAACGTTGTTAGTCACATGCACACCCACACTGGTGAGAATTAAGGTCAAAAATGACCTACTTAAGGGTGGGAATATATCAGGAAACGCCGATGTCTACAACTACAACACTATATTTCATTGGTTGTTGATTCGTGAGACTGACAGCTTGGCATTGATGTTTCTGCCTGAGGATACTCCACTTGCCTTTTCGCAGATGACGTAATGTCTTCGGACGATGAAGAAGCCCGATTGTCATCATGTGCTTGATCTTATCCTCGCCTTCCAATGCAGATTAGCAGGAGCTATTACACTGTGAGAATAATAAATTATTTACATTTTTTAAATCATACCAAATATAAATCCACTTCAAAGAACGTTACCTGTTAATTGTGGGATTAATGTAGCTGATTCCAATGCATCAGTCAATATGGCAGAACCTCCTGTTTAAAAAAAATTGTTAATATTATCTCAGTGGAAGAATTCAAACCAATTGTGTGTGGTCTAAATGCACGAATATAATTGAAAGGGTCTTGGAGCACATTATTAAAACTGTGGTATTAATTGTTTTTATTTTGAATTTATGATTTTGTTGAATTTTTAAAAGATTACATGGTAATATACTCACGAAAACACGGAACTGAACTACAGCACAATTTCCTTTTGGGGCATTAGCAATGAAATCCTCAGCCCTGAAATGTGCACTGCATTTATCTCTGCCTCGGCATCGGATTCTTGCAAATTCTCTCCACTTTTGCGGGATGAACGGTCTTGCCTCTGAGAAGGAAATCTATGGTAAATGACTCTTTCCTCTTAGCTCGCCATGGATCGGGAGCACACACATAGTATACAACACGTGTTCACTGTTTTTTTTTTTTAGATGAAAAATTTCAATATGCGGAGGATAATGAGATGTAACTCATATATTTGTGGGCCCTAAGGGGGACCGCGATCACAAATAATTTGAATTGGCACCTTTAGGAGCGTCGGTGTCGGCCGTCCGGCTAGTTAGGGGAGGCTTTGGGGAGTGAGTAGAGGATGTGGGCCAACTTGACCAGCGAGCAAAAGGTATTCAGCCTTGTTCTGAAATCTGCAGCGGTCGAGATCGAACGCGCGTCGTTCTGGAGAACAAGCATCGCAGTTATACCTAAGTAAAACGCAACGAGGGTTTTTCGACGTGTTTCTTCAACGTAGTAGGCTACTAGAATATAATAGTTTAGTGTCTAATCTTTCACTTTGTGGTGAATTCAGTACAAATGTTCCAGTTCCTTGAAATTACGGAGCACCGAACGAGAAAGAGTAAGATATTGCATAGCAGAACATTTTAATATAATGCTCGCGTATATTAGGAGGCATTTGTTCCTGAGTTTGCATCAGAAACGAATGAGAAAAACGAGACAGGCCTCTCCAGTGAACGAACTATTTTCTTAAATAAAGCGCACAAACTGTGAGTAGTCATCATGAACACCAAACTCGCGAGGGAAAGCGCCTGAACATGTGTGTATTCGACGAAGATCTGATGGGAAGAGGAGGACCGGCTGGGGCTAAACAACGAATATCCGAAGCTGCGTATGAATAGGACTACGGAAGAAGCCTTTTGAGGCGTAGAACGGCCGCCGACCTTGTCTGTTTGCAGTCAGCGGTGCGCCTTGGTGGCGCGTCGGCGTTGCTGTGTGCGATTCGACCTTTCTGGGGGGAGAGTGACGTCAGCAGAACGTTAAGTGGATCTGAATTTAATTTTTTGTGCATCGAGTGAAAACGCTAGGGAAGTGTTTGTTTCGGAAGGGTATGTGCAAAGAACACTGTAGAATATTAAATCCGGAATTTTATGTAATATAAAAAAAACCTTAATTATTGCTAACTAGGTTGGCTAACCGAGAAATAATTGAGTTGATTTATGACTGTATATCTTTTAAAAATAAAACAGCTGCAAAATTAGAATAAGAACTTATTTAGAGGGGAATTTATGTAAATTTAGTGTAATTGTGAATTTTATGTTAAAGTGCAAGCCAGGCTTAATTAGAGGGCCCGTTTTTTGAATACAGCGTAATCTAATCTTAAAATATTGCCTTGTATTTTCGTACGGGATCGTATTAGGAAAGGTAGCAAAAGAGTTAAGTCCCAAATGGTAGAAAAGAATAGTTTCTATTTCGCTCCTTTGAAGATGTATTTGGAATATTTGTGATTAGTGCTCTTTGCGAGCTATCGCCTTCTACTGGTTAAGGCAAGAGGGGGAAGTAAGGTCCCCCGTCAAGAAAAGTTGGCCTATTAATACCGTACACTGCAACATTTTCGACCGCCATGTTTCAAGTCCCTGCAAGCTGCATACATCTACTTACTTCTTACCTGTAACTAGTTATAGAAAGTTTCTTTCTCAACTTTGTCAACATCAGGATATACAGTTGTTCACTTGTAATCAGGCAGTGATTGTAATGGAAGAGATTCATATTTTGTCGGAATGCATTATTAAAATAGAACCGGTAAACATTAAAACAGAAGCTGTAAGTCTCATGATTGAGGTTTATGTGTTATTAACATTAAGTCATTGAAGCTCAATCTCATTTGTAAATATGTTCAAAGTGCAGCATATGTTGATGCTATGCATAATTCATAGTGATTGTTTATCTGTTACCTCTAGATTAAAGAAGAACCAATTGATGTGAATAAAGATAATTGCTGGAATGCTTTCGTGAGTAATATTCACATTAGTGTCATAATGTAATCAGTGTTGTGTGGTAAATGAAAATTAATTGATGATTTGATATATTGGGGTTTAGAAGAAGTAGTCATTGTTATGAAAGTGCAGATTTTTCAGCATTGAAGAGTGCTGAGAGTGAGTGTGTTAGATTTCAATGCTCAATACCCAGGTTGAATTCCTGATTGGAGCAGGAGAAAATTCAAGGTTCCACAGAAATGTCTTATTTGTTGTGCCAAAAGGAGAGCTGTGAATTTAAGGGTGAATCTGCGTAATGCTTTTGGATGTTGATTCTTGAGGGGCGTTTGTAATTAATAGCTTGGTAAGGAAACCAGGTACTATTACAGGTCCTGTATTATGTACCTTATTGCCTGTAAGTCATCTTCAATATAATAGTATTCGTGGGTGTGGAGATCTAAAAGAAAGAGAAGGTTTTAACATCACTGGAAAGATGTAAGGATATTTGATTTTAAATGCCCTATGAACCATCTCAAAAGTGAAATTTCATTTTTTTTAAATTTTAAGATATTGAAAGGGAAGTTTTGCTTTTATGTTGTATTAAATTCAACTGCATTCATCTGTATATTAAAAAGAGGCTTGTAGAGAAAATATTCTTCAGTGTGTTCTTTCAGTGAAATTTCATCTAGCAGTTGTGTGTTTTGAATGATATTTGTAAAATCTACTACTGCAATGACTCTTCCTTTGCTATTATCCTGAATTTATTTTCAAATTCAGCCTTATTTTGTAGATCTCTCGCCATAGCACATTCAAACACGAATTGTGTACCCAAATAACTTAAGATTATTACAACTCTTTTGAAGAAAATTAACAAAGGAGATGCAAATCTTTCAATATGTTTTTGAATCCATCAATATTGGTCAAAAAACGTTTAACAATATACGTGCATAGTTTTCCTAACCATGTATTGATAGTTACATAAATATACCTATATATCTATATATTTATAGTTACATAACAAGTTCATTCAATAAAAACATTGAATAGCGTGCAAATAACATGAAGTGTATCACGTGCTGAGTAGCCAATATAACCTATATCACAATAAATGTCGTTACTATTCAAGGGTTTATGAAATATTGTACACCTGCCCATGAAAACAATACAAATGTTACAATCTCTGTGAAATAATATACTATTTCTCCCATCTTTTTTTTTACCCTGTGAAACAAAATTTAAGTTTTGAACATTTTTCCTGTAGACCTATTGACATCAAAGCCACTCTTTCATTGTACCAAAATTCACTGTCCAAATGGTAATGTTTGAATAGCTTGTTGAAGCTTTGAGTACTGAAGGTAAGAATTGTTACAAGGAGTTTGCTGGGATTAGTTAGCTGTCCATGTGATTACAGCTGCCCATACCAATGTGAATGTGGCAAAAGAAAGAAGTGTGGGAAGTGGAAGAGGGACAGATTGGAATGATGCAAAACTAAAGGGGAGGACATGAGTTTGAAAGCAGGGTATGGTAGGGCATTGGCAACTCAATTATCGAATTCATTTCTGTTTCTTGTCTAATAGATATTTGTAAATAAACGCTGGGCAATACTAAGAGTACAATTTACATAAAGTAGTGTAGTTCCTTTCATTCTTTGAAACACTAGTGGATGTAAAGATAAGCCGAGATCTTTTTTGTTTGCATATGGATATGTATGTTTATTGTTACTGCTTCTAAAACTAAAGACTTTTTTTTAATAAGCTTTATATTTTGGTCGCATTAAAGGGAAGGAGCATCGTTATGAAAAATTTGTGAGGAGGTGAGAAGAATGAGTATACCACATTAGTGTTCCACTGGACCTTAATACGTTTTTGGAGTTCTTTCTTTGTCGTCTTGTGAAACTGTATTTTCATGGAGAGGGAGTTATGTGCTTGGTTAGCAGCTGAATCCGCCAGATAATATTAGCTTGGAATCCTTTATGGGTAGCTATTTAAATAAGAATAATAACTATATACTTATATGCCAAATCAGTGTATATACTGTGGACTCCAGATATATTTTCGTTGACTCCCTAAGACACTGGTCCCATTTCACTAACATCACAAATAAGCTTAAGAAGATTCGATTATGCTGAATTACAACCTGGTCTATTGTGAACACAGTCCTGGAGATGAATTTTATCTTGGATGTTATTAGGCTACTAAAAGGGCCTTCGGAGTGGGATGCAGTTTAATCAGTTCAATAGGCAATGAACAATGTTAAGACTACATTATAAAACATAAAGACAGAGTACAATGCAGACTGAAGTATGGAGAGAGCATGAACTGTGGTGAAGGATCCAGAGAAATAACTAATGAAAAGTCAACGAGTTAAACAATTGTTGTTTTTTTTTTAAGGCAAATAAAGATATTGGAATTTTCAGTTCATGCTGTTAATGAATTTTGCTGTATCTCTGTATTAATAAAATCAATAATTCTGAAAAATTCTATTTAATTTTGACATCAGGTAAAATGAACTAAACATGTTAGTCCCCAAAAGTTTACCATGACCGTAGTCTACTGTATTGATGTCTTTTATAATTCCTTCATTTTTATTCAGGACAATATATTAATCAATAAAGATGATTCATTTATAGTCTCCTTTTTTTTCGATGTATTTGAGTGCAGCAAAGATACCATAAGTTTCACACTAGAAAACGGAGCATAAATATGTAACAGAGTGGGAAGAATGTTTTAATTAATTTTGACTGTGATGTAAGAGTGTATGTATAGAGTTTAATGATTTTAATACAGATGAAGTAGCTGACTGGTATATTATAGATCCATAGTTCAGTTATGATTGTATTAATGCATTGTGTGTAAGAAGAACAATTTTTATATTGGCGATCCAGGAAGTAGATAAAAGAGATTTGATGATGTTCATTCATTTTGGTCATTCTATTTTCAAGTGATGGTGTGATATTTCTGGGTTAATTTCTTGTCATAATGCATTCTTAAAATTGTTATTTCATTAAAACAGTGAAGATGAGATTTTATAGTGAGGTAGAGTTTTTCTTTTTATCGTTTAGAATGTATTGAAATTTTGAGTAAGTTATTTTATATCCTATTTCATGAGTCGAATCAATAAGTTTTTTGAGGGTTGATTGTGCAAGTTGCTGAGTGATGCGAATGTTTTTGTCATTGATTGTTGTAGTGACGTCATCTGCTAAAAAACTATTTTAGGCGTCCAGGAACTTGCAAAGTCATGTTGTTGATTGCGATTAAAAACACTAATATACTGATAACAGAGCTTTGACGGGCCCTGTTTTGGATGTAGTATTTATTGTATAGTGCATGATTTAATTGATCATGTATAGAACTATTCAAGAATTTTGCTATAAAAGTCAACCTATTACCAATTATTCCCAATTGAAGTAATGTATTAATATTTCTATCTCTGCAAACCATGTTATAAGCCTTTTCCATATCAAGGCTTATAGCGAGAAGATGTTCATGATTAATGACAGCATTACAGATACTGCTCTGAATGTTACTTAGGTGATCAGTAGTTGAGAGGCGGTGTCGAAGCTTTGAGTACTGAAGGTAAGAATTGTTACAAGGAGTTTGCTGGGATTAGTTAGCTGTCCATGTGATTACAGCTGCCCATACCAATGTGAATATGGCAAAAGAAAGAAGTGTGGAAATTGGAAGAGGGACAGATTGGAATGATGCAAGACTATAGGGGACGACACGAGTTTGAAAGCAGGGTATGGTAGGGCATTGGCAACTCAATTATAGAATTCATTTCTGTTACTTGTCTAATAGATATTTGTAAATAAAACGCTGGGCAAAACTATGAGTACAATTTACACAAAGTAGTGTAGTTCCTTTCATTCTTTGAAACACTAGTGGGTATAATGATAAGCCGAGATCTTTATTATTTGCATATGGATATGTATGTTTATTGTTACTGTTTCTAAAACTAAAGACTTTTTTTTAATAAGCCTTATTTTTTGTTCGCATTAACGGCAAGGTCATTTCCAACCATTTATACAATACTTTACAAGTCATCATATAATATTATAACCCCTAGAAATTTTAATTCAATATAAAAACGATATGTTTCTGTTCGTAAGTTTAAAAGACAAAATTTAAATTGAATATGTCGTACGTAGCACTCAATACACTGAGCTGTCTATTGAGATATGATGATAAGTTTTAGAAATATTACACGAAATACAAAGTGGTGGAAATTCTTTATTTAACAGATGTGAATAGGTAAGTCGTCTATGTCCTATGCGAAGTTTTGCGAGAGTAGTTTCTTCTTGTTGAAAGGGAAGTAGCATAATTATGAAAACTACTTGAGGAGGTGACAAGATTGAGTATACCACATTAGTGTTCCACAGGACCTTAATACGTGTATGGAGTTCTTTCCTTGTCGTCTTGTGAATCTGTTTTTTCTTGGAGAGGGAGTTATGTGCTTGGTTAGCAACTGAATCCACCAGATAATATTAGCTTGGAATCCTTTATGTGATGCTATCCATATAAGAATAATGACTATATTCTTATTTGCCAAATCATTGTATATACGGTTGTCTCCAGGAATATTGGCGTTGACTCCCTAAGTCACAGGTCCGGTTTCACTAACATTACAAATAAGCTAAAGAAGATTCGATTATGCTGAATCACAACCTGGTCTATTGTGAACACAGTCCTAGAGATAAATTTTATCTTGGATGTTATTAGGCTACTAAAAGGGCCTTTGGAGTGTGGGATGCTGATTCATCAGTGCAATAGGCATTCAACGATGTTAAGACTGCATTATGAAACTTACAGACAGGGTACAATACAATGCACACTGAAGTATGGAGAGAGCATAAACTGTGGAGAAGGATCCAGAGAAATTGCTAATGAAAAGTGTACGAAGTAAACAATTGTTGTTTTATTTTGTGGCAAATAAAGATAATGGAATTTTCAGTTCATGCTATTAATGAATTATGCTGTATCTCTGTATTAATAAAATCAATCATTATGGTAAAATTCTATTTAATGTTGACATCAGGTAAAATGAACCAAACATGTTAGTCCCCAGAAATTCACCATGATCGTAGTCAACTGTATTGATGTCTTTTATAATTCCTTCATTTTTATTTAGGACACTTATTAATCAATAAAGATGATACATTTAGAGTCTTCTTTTTCTTCGATGTATTTGAGTGCAGCAAGAATAGCATAAGTTTCACATTAGAAAATGGAGCATAAATTATGTAACAGTGTGAAGAATGTTTTCCTTAATTTTGACTGTGATGATGTACGAGTGTATGTATAGAGTGTTAATGATTTTAATATAGATGAAGTAGCTGACTAGTATATAATAGATCCATAGTTAAGTTATGATAGTATTAATGCATTGTATGTGAGAAGAACAATTTTTACATTGGCGATCTAGGAAGTAGATTAAAGAGATTCGATGATGTTCATTCATTTTAGACATTCTATTTTCAAGTGATGTGATATTTCCGGGTTAATTTCTTGTCATAAAACATTCTTAAAATTGTTATTTCCTTAAAACAATGAAGACGAGATTTTATAGTGAGGTAGAGTTTTTCTTTTTATCGTTTAGAATGTATTGAAATTTTGAGTAAGATATTTTATATCCTGTTTCATGAGTCAAATCAATAAGTTTCTTGAGGGTTGATTGTGCAAGTTATTGAGAGGTGCGAATATTTTGGTCAACGACTGTTGTTGTGAAGTCATCTGCTAAAAAATCTACTTTTAGGCATCCAGGAACTTGCGAAGTTATATTGTTGATTGCGATTAGAAACAATAATGTGCGGATAACAGGGCTTTGACGGGCACTGTTTCGGATGTAGTATTGTATTGTGCATGATTTAATTGAACATGTATTGAACTATTCAAGAAATTTGCTATAAATGTCAAGATATTCCCAATTGAAGTAATATATTAATAATTCTATTTCTCCAAACCATGTCATAGGTCTTTTCCATATTAAGGCTTATAGCGAGAAGATGTTCATGATTAATGAAGGCATTACAGATACCCCTGTGAATGTTACCTAGGTGATCTGTAGTAGAGTGGCAATGTCGAAATCCACATTGAAGTGGAGAAATTTTGTTGTTAAGGTCTAAAAACTATGTAATTTTTTACATATATTTTTCACTAGTAGTTTGCATGAAGTATTAACTAAGTGAAATAGCCAATAAATGTCAGGAAGTTTAGGGTTCTTATTGTTTTCAAGAATTGGGTATATGATTGATTCTCTCCAAGTGTTGGGAAAAGAACCAGTTAAGAGGAGATCATTAAATGAAGAAGTGATGTATTGTATTGCGGTTCGACGAAGTTTTCTTAGTAATATGTTATAGACACCATCTGCTCCAGGACTTAATGTGCACAGTTTATTCTGAATGTTGTTGATTACACAGGGTGTAATTGGAAGGTTTAATTCTGAATTATAGTTATAGCAGATATTTTTGCATGTTTTAATGAATGAATATTTATTTAAATGGTTTGAACGAAGTTTATGAGTGAGGAATAGAGTGCTCTTAATATTAGTGTGAGTTCATAATGACATAAAAGCTGACTAGATTGGGTCGCTCTTTATTTGGACATCATCTCCTATCTTGATATTGAAGCTAAGATGAATGTGGAAAGTGCAAGAAAAGATTGAAAATGAAGACTTGGTGGGGTGTGAAGGTGTATGCTAAAAGTATTTTCATCCAACATGTGCTAAGATTATGGCTCAGGAATTGAGAATAATAAAAAATAAAATAAGCAAATGAAATGGGTGTGTGAAGAGTGTAATGAAGAATATGTTCACTTAATACTTCACTAAAGAGAATGATGAATGAAATGATGGATACAGTGAAGTCAATGATGATAGAAGTGGTATCAAAAAAACTAGGGAAAATATTGAGGAGAAACATGGGAGTTAGAAACGAAAATGAAACAGCGAAAGCATTCTATGCGTATGCAGTAAAAGAGACCAAAGAAGTTCTTATAGTACAACCAAAGAAATGAAATCTGACAAGTGAGGTAACAAAGAACATATGTAGAGAAATGTTAAAACCTGTAGAGATTAAAGTAGAAATTGAAAATCTCAGGAAGATAAGAAATGGAGGTATTGCCATAACTTGCACAAGCAAGAAAGAAATTCAGAAAATAGATGCAGAAGTCAAGGGAAATATGGGAAATGAATATGTGGTAAATATTCCAAAATTGAAGAATCCAAATCTGAGAGTTTATGAAATAGAAGAGGTAATGGATGAATTTGAATTGATAACGGCCACAGGGAATTAAAATCCTGAAATAATTAAAGCAGACTGAGAGATTCAAGTGAGCATAAACAGGTAATTCAAAAACGCATTTATGCATGTTTTAGAAGTAGATCCCCAGATATTCAACAGAGTGATGATGAAGAGAAAATTAAATGGCAACACTGTCAAGTTAATGAATATGTGAGAAATTTCCAGATGTATGAACTGTTATTACTTTGTTGCTTTTTCTGGATCCAACCTTCAATTCCTTAATTTTGTCTCTCTTCACAGATAAACTTCAGATACAAATTGTGGTGCTGCTTCTTGAAAAGGCATTGAAACTGTTTTTACAAAATAAGACAATGATCTTGATCAACATATTATTGGTGTTTGTTGTGCTGTATATTATACATAACGCGATCTCGAATGCTGCGGATGTTCAACTAGTAGACATTGAGAGCATCAATATCAAAATTTCTGTTTTAGGTTAGCATAGTGGAGAAAAAATTTAAAGACTTCTGCGATAAGCTTCATTGAGTATCAACTCATTTTTGGCAAGTGCATGAGGCTTGAGGCCAGCGTGAGGCTTGCTTGCCAGCGTTAGAAAGGATTTGAAAGGATGTTTGAAATAATGAAAGAAACCATTGAAGTCTTATTTTCTTTTGTTATACAAATGTCCCCTCGCAATTAAATTTTTTTTTGAAAAGGACAGTGCAAAGTTTAAGGTTGATATTTCTGCTTTCGCAGACTGTAGTTTTCCTCGATGCAGTGAAAAGTGAGGAAGGAAATTGCAACACTTTCAAACTGCTGAAGTATTTGATCATTTGGAAATCCAATTGAAAGTCCAGTTGCAATATTAGTAACTGCGTATCATGATAAAAAATGATCTTCAGCAGTTAAACGAAGATTAGCATTTTTACATGTTCCTTGGTTTTACTCGTACATTTTTATTCTAACTGTCTAGAATATGTAGAAATTTGATTGTCATGTATCATTGACTTGCTAATCTTATATTATTATGTTAATTTTTATATTTTGTGTATTTCTTTTCTGCTCATTAATGAAAATTATTTGACTTTTATGTAATGTAAAAAGGTATGCAACAAAGACAAAATTAATCAGTGGACTAACAAAAATGATTATTCTGTTGCTAGATGTGTCGTAACTTAAAGTATTTTTCAAGCAAGCATATTCCAATTATTTAATATAAAAAAAATGTGCCTAATATGGTTTGGTTTTACCGGCTGGTGATTCTGAAAGGGAAAGAGTCACCAATACATGGAAAAACTTTCTGAAAAGATTGAAGTGAGCATAGGAACTGTGAAAACTACGCTGTTTGTCAAACATAATTTATGTAATGCATGTTCCGAATTCTTAAACTATATTTGGAAGCAATGCAAGCTTTTAAAATATACCTTATTTGGAAAAGTCTGTCTCGACAAAATCCAAAATGATAGACAAACAAGATTCATTTTTATGAATTACACTGCAGATTTGGTCTGTTAAATATTTAATTGCATTCTCAATACCTTTACTTTTCTGGAAAACATCATCATCATCTTTGACAGCAAGGATTAGACCTCTTGATCTGTTCCATCTCAGAATTGTTCATGCCATCTCTTCAAGGGGCGTCCTACATTTCTTTTTCCTTAGGTTCATGTTGAAGAATAATTTTACACTCTCTATGTTCTGGCATTCTCAGGACATGATCTTTCCAGTTTTCTCGATATTTCTTTATGGTGTGTATAACACGCTCAATATTTAGTTCTTCTCTGATATCTACACTTTTTTTGTGGTCTAATAGTGTATATCCCGCCACAAAACGAAGAAATCTCATTTCTGCAGATTCAATTCGGCACATCTGATCTGATGTTAATGTCCATCTCTCATTTCCCTGAAGTAGTAATGGCAAAGCAATAACTTTGTAAAATCTGGGAAGAGTTTCTTTTTGCGCATTATGCTGTAGAGTTTGCTGTAACGTTCCACAGAAATATGTGAAGTTCTTCAGCTTTATTTCCATATCCTTTGATTTTATATAATTAAAATGATATCCAAGATATTTAAATTCATTAACTTGCTCAATTATTCGGCCATATATAACTATCTTTGCTCTTAAAGGTTCAAGCCCTTTAAATGCCATCACTTTTATTTACTTGGTGAGATTTTCATACCATACTCATTAGCAACCTGACTTGACTTGTGGACTGCTATTTGAATTTCATATTCAGATTTTCCTATGATAAGCTGGTCGTCGGCAAAAAGTAATGTTGGGATCTCAACATTATTTATCTTAAAAACATCAATTAAAGTCTTCAACCATTTTTTAATGATCACGTCCATATATATATATATATATATATATATATATATATATATATATATATATATTGGTTTGTATACGCTGATTCTTTTCCATTTCTTAGCATTCGGATCTTGATTTTATTATTTTTGAATAAAGATTGAATTGCTGTAATAAGATGGGAAGGGAGTCCAATATTATTCAGTGTTTCCTATAATAATCTTCTTTTAAGGCTATCAAATGCTTTTACGTTGTCAATAAAGATATAGTATGTCGGTAGTTTAAATTCCCTTCGTTTTTCAGTAAGTTGTGTCAGTACAAAAATACAGTCTGAGCATGATCTACCTTTTCTGAAACCATGTTTGTGTCAGATATTTGAGTTCCAGCAATAGGCACTAATCTTTGATTGATAATTTTTGCATAGATTTTATAACAGGAATTTGGAAGACTTATACCTCTATAATTTGAACATTCAGATTTGTCGCCTTTTTGATATACTGTGTAAATTAGGGCTTCATTCCATTCTTCAGGCACATATCCAGTGGACCAGGAGATATTAATAAAGTTAAGAAGTCTCTGTGTAAATTGATTTGATGCATATCTAATCAATTCCATGTTTATTTTATCAGTACCAGGTGACTTTTTATTTTTGGTTGTGTTAATGGCTGCTTTCAACCCATCCATAGAGATCAGATCAATAGAATTACATGTATATTTTTGATTCCTCTCTCTTTTTCTTCATCTTCAGAGGTCCATAGCGATTTAAAGTAATTTAACCATTTAGTTTCTGCAATTATATTTAATTGAAATTCATCTCTTTCTTGATTATTTAAATATTTTATATGCCTAACTTTGGTTTCCAAATATGTCATGTTCAATTTCGCTAACATATCATTTCCAACTTTATCGTTTAAGCATACAGACTTCTCTTTTAACTAAAGCAGATTTTCTTTTATATTCCATTCTATGATTCATATTCCCAGAAGATGAGAGGGACTTTAAATACGCTTCGTTTTTTTCTTTACTTAGTTGTTTGACATTATCATTCCAAAACCTTAGCCCTCGATTTGAGAATTTCCTTTTCCTTGACCCTATTGCTTCTGCGTCTGCCTGTGTTATAATTTCTTTAATGTTTGCTTATTCTTCATTTATATTGTTCCTTACAGGATTAATAAGATTTTTCTCGTTGAGTCTAGTGTTGGATAGTAGTGCTAGGTAGTGGTCTGGTATAAAAGTCTTATACTATAATCTTGTTAAAGGTGAACTTCAAATGTTTCTATTTCTGGTTTGGATTTTGATTGGATGGTTTTCTTCCATCTCTTTGGGAACATTATGTTCCCAAAGAGATGGAAGAAAACCATCTTTAAAAAAATCTTACTTTTCTGGAAAGCAAACAGAAAATTGTTTATTATTATGTCAGTGTGAGTTCAATCATTAATTTTCTTGATCACCTTTTTAAAAGTTATTTAAAATTCGAAATTAAGAATATCGGTGTGTAATTCGTGGCTTCCTCTCTGTCCCGTGAGTTATATATTTAGAACACTTCGGAATTTTTAAAAAGGTAATGCATTACTCATCCATCATGCATTTATTAACAAACATAAAAAACAATGTTTGTTTGTTAGTTTGTCCATAATGCGCTGCCGTACCGTTCATCCGATTGTGATAAAACTTTGTCTACTTATTGCTTGCTCGTGTGGAATAATATAGCCATTGTACGATGGGAATGTGCTTAAGACGGCGCACGTAGACGGGCGATGATAATAAATGAATGCTGACTCAAGCGCCTCTGAACATGGCATTCTACGCAATGGCGCTCAACGCAACACGCCACACCCTGAAGTGCGAGTATTAAGAGCGACTTGTTTGCATATTCTGCCCGCTAATCGCTTTACACGCAGTTCCGTGTGGCCCCAAAAGTGCAATGCTGCCACACTTCCCTGCTGTGGAGCCATCCCTATCCTTTCGGACATCTATGGCTGATCTGAAAATAGAAAGAAAACATAGGTCAGAAATGACAATAACCGTTCGGCGCGCTTTTGGCGTTGTTTACCGCAATTTTCATGCAAATATTGGCGTCTCGCCTATTGTAGCATATCTCTCGGGCGCTTGTACGTAGCCGTGGGATCCGGCTCGTACAAATTTAAATTTAATATCATGTCATTATTTGACGTATTTATTTTTGAAAATAAATTTTGAGTTAAGTTTTTAAAGTGCTCTTCGAGGAGCGGTAACTTTAATGCAGCGTGTAAATCTGCGATTCTAATATACATTAGCGCGCACAGTATTTTACGGAGGCACGCATTTTGAACTATTTGCAACTTATTTAAGTGCCAATGCGCCGCTATTCCCCAACTTGGGCAGGCGTAGTCCACAATGGGCCTAATCATGGCTTTATATAAAAGCAGAGTATTCGCTGTGGACAGTTTGCTTCGCTTATGTAATAAGCTTCGCAACATGCCCAGGCTTTGCTAGCGTCCGCGTCCGCGTGCTCGCGGAAAGTTAAAGCGCGATCCAGTGTGATGCCGAAGTACTTTGTGCTGGCGCGCCATTCAATGTTTGAATTGCATAGCGCGAGCGGCCGCGGCTGGTCGTATTTGTATCTGCGTGTGAAGGGCACTGCCGTGCTCTTTTCCACGTTGACTTTGATACGCCAGCGCTGCAGCCACTCCTGGATCTGTAACAAATGTAAATCCAAATATTTAACAAGCAGATCGATTATTTTGGACGTGGCAATTACTGCCGTGTCGTCTGCGTACATGGCGAGCTCGGTTTGGGTCGAGGTAGGTATATCGCGCACATACAGGCAGTAGAGCACAGGGGAAATAATGCTCCCCTGAGGCACGCCCGCCCGTATGTGGCTGGTGGTTGATTTCGCGTGCAGAACCGTCACTTGAAACGATCTGTTCGCGAGGAAGGAGTGCACTAAGCGTACAATATAGGAAGGGAAGTTAGCTTCGATAAGTTTGGCGAGGAGGCCGTCGTGCCAAACCTTATCAAAGGCGCTGGCGACGTCCAGGAAAACTCCGCCAGTGAATCGCCGCTCGTTAAAGTTACGCCGAATTCTGTCTACTATGCGCACTAGCTGATGGGTGGTGCTGTGGTGCGCCCTAAAACCAAATTGTTCATTATTAATAAGGCCATGCTTTTCGGTAAATTTTAAAATTCTCTTGAGAATTTTCTCAAAGAGTTTGCCGAGCGTGTTAAAAAGACTAATTGGTCTGTACGACTGCGGCAAACTCTTATTCTTTCCAGGTTTAGGAAAGTTTAGCACGTGCGCGTGTTTCCATTGCGCTGGAAATAGCTGGAAGATGAAAATTGCGTTAAACAAACACACGATATAGTTTATGGCACTATGCGAGAGCCTTTTCAGAACTTCGTTTCTGATCCCGTCCGGTCCCGGAGCTTTTCCGCTCCGTAGTGCTGCGATGTCGTCGGCTACTTCGGCGACGTCCGTTAGCTCCGGCTCGTCGGCGGGGACGTGCAGGGCCGCTGCGACCGTGCAATGCACGCTCTCGGCGTGCTCCGCAGGCGGCTGCTCCTCAACCGGCTGGAATTGCGATTCGAGGGAGTCAGCGAAAAGCTTCGCTTTCGCCTCGTTCGCTTCCACGTTGTCGCCGTTCGCGTTGCGCAGCGGCGGGACTGAAACAGAAGATTTTGTCAAAGTTCGCGTTAGCTGCCATAGTGAACTATCCTCCGGCTTTAGCTTTCTCAGTAGGTTACCCCACTTTGAGTTTCTGTATTTAGTTAAGGCGTCGTCTACACGTCGCCTTAACTGATTCAGAGCAAGCTTGTCTGCCGGATGTCGCGTGCGCTGCCATTCCCGTCGCGCCACGTTTTTGCGCTGAATCAGCGCGATTATTCTAGGTGGTAGCTCCGCTGCTCGCTGCTCGTTTCGCCCGGCGAAGGCGGCCGCGTTCAGGCTATCTGTGATTGCCTCCGCAAGCTGTTTTGCCCCTGGTTCGATCTGCTGCGGGTCTGAGATGGGCTCTGCTTCCGGGAGGCGTTTCTCCAGTTCCTTCTGAAATAGAGGCCAATTAGTGCGTTTGCGGGCGGGTGGAAGCGCTAAGGAAGTTTGCAGATCGCTGCGTCCTATTTTGGCAATGACTGGGAGGTGGTCAGAGGAGAGCTCGCCGGCTGTGGTGAGGTGAATTGGGGCGCCAAGATCGCGGATGACGGCGATGTCCAAGACGTCCGGCCGTCTTGCGTTGGCGGGGAAGTGAGTGGGTTGCATCGGGCCTATCACCTCGTGGCCGTGCGTTTCCGCAAAGTTTTTCAGCTGTCGGCCACGAGGCGAGGTGATGCGGGAATTCCAAGACGGGTGTTTCGCGTTGAAATCACCCGCCAGGAGGGTAGGCATGCGGGCGAGCGGCTCCAGAAGAGCGTCGAAATCGCTCTGCTCTAGGGACGCATTTCGCGCCGGCGGAATGTAGGCCGATATGATGCGCAGCGGGCCCTTCTTCATCCGGACCGCAATCGCCGTGACCTCGATGTACTGAAGCGGCGGCAAAGCTAATTTGTGGTGCGCGATGTCGCGCCGCACTAAAGCTGCCGTTCCGCCGCCCGGGTTTGCATTCGGGAGCCGTGCTGATCTGTCTGACCTGTAACAAACGTAGCCAGGGAGAGAGAAACGATGCTTAGGTTGAAGGTGGGTTTCGCCTAGCATCAGAATTGCTAAGTGGTGCTTTGCGGCGAATGCGGCTAGCTCCGCCTGTTTGTTCCTGCTTACGATACCGTTGCAGTTCCAAAAGGCGAGCTGGAGCTGCTGTAAGAGAATTGGTTTTTAAATTATTATCGATGGCCGTGTCAGCCATCACGGGGCGGAGGAGGCGGGGGCTGAAACGGCCGCTCCCTCGATCGCTGCGCCAGACCGACCTGCGTGACCATGCGCGTGCTGAAGCAGCAGCTCCATGACCACCTGCAGCATCAGCCTCGGCCAGTCGCTCGGGGAGCGTCCGGTGATGGTGCGGGTTATGGCGCGGATAGTCATGAAAGGATCCACGTTGTTAAGGGCCAGATCCTCGGCGACATCGTGCATAAACTTCTTCTGCTCTTCCAAGGTGTAGGAAGGCGGGAAGTTCAGCTCCTCGTCTCTTCTGTACCCGCGTCGTCTCGCGGGCGGCCTTTCCGGGGGTGGCGATGGAGGCCCTTGTTGCGTGGGTTGGGAGGGGCGGGTGGAGAGGCGGGGGCGTCGTCGGCCACGGCGCGCGCGTACGTGCGCAACTGGCGGCGGCGGCGCGCGCGGCGCGGCGTGCGCTGCGGAAGCGGCGGCGGCGATGGGCTGCAGCGGCGCGGCGCCGCTCTCTCCCGTGAGGGCGAGCGGGTCGACGCCGTCTCTGCGCTTGAGGCGCGGCGGCGCTCGATGTAGGCCCGGCGGGCCCGATCCTGGTGTCGGCGCTCCTCTCTGCGTCGCTGCGCCTCGCTCCCTCTGTAAGAACGGCGCTGGTACTCGGGGCAGCCCTTGTAACGTGCACCGTGGTGGTCCGCGCTACAGTTAGCGCAGCGCCGCGACTCCACGGGCGGATTGTCCCCGAGGGGGCAGGCCGCCGTGTCGTGCGCCGCGCCGCACTTCCCACAGCGCGGGTGGCGTGCGCAGTGCCGCTGCACGCGACCGAAGTCAAGGCAATTGCGGCACTGCACTGGTCCTCTCGGTGGCCGATACCTCTCCACCGAGATCTTCAGTCCCCGAAGTTCCCTCAGCGCGAGGATCCTGCGCTGGTCCGGCTCGTCGGGCAGCGTGACGAGGACGAGCGGAATCGGCCGTCCTCTCCGCCCGTGTTTGCGGCTCGTCATCCGCTCCGCCTTCTCTGCCTGAAAATTAAGCCGCCCGAGGGCGGCGAGTAGTGGAGATATGCGGGTCTGGGATCAGGTGACGTCACAGATGAGATCTTATCGCTGACGTCACATCCTGATCCCAGACCCGCCTATGTTTCGGAGGGCTGAAGCCTGATCCCAGACCCGCACATGTTTCGGAGGGCTGACGTCACATCCTGGTCCCAGACACGCCTATGTTTTGGAGGGCGGCGTCCGCCGATGTGTCTGGGGGTCGTCACGGCGCGCCTGGTGGCGAAGGGGTGTAGCGTGTGGCGGTGACGCGCCCTGGCGGCGAATGGTGGAAGCGTATGTGTGTGCGCCCTGGCGGCGAATGGTGGAAGCGTATGTGTGTGTGCGCTCTGGCGTATGTGTGTGTGCGCTCTGGCGGCGAATGGTGGAAGCGTATGTGTGGTTGTGTAGGTGTGCGTGTGTTTCAAAAATGCCGGCCGTCCGAGGGGCGGATTCGAACCAGCCTGAGTCCCGTTTCCTGTTGGGTGTGGGGTGTTACCCAGCGCTTTGGCTCTGAGCTACGGCGACATCTCGAGCGGAGCTGTCCGGTGAGGGGTTCTGATAGTACGCGAGGCGGCGGCGGCGGATGTTGTGGTTGATAAGAAGAAGATAGCGGCGCGCGCGCTGGCTGCTGTGTTGGTCGCGTGCATAGGACTTTCATAATGGAGGGGAGAAAGGAAAAAACAAATGAAAAACAGGTCGTGAAAGAATGATTTGTTTTATTTATAGAAAACAAATGAAAATCAAAATATACATAGGAGATTTCAAAAAACAAAATGAAAAAATCAAAGTATACATAGAATCCGCCATGTTAAAAGTCCTCTCTCTTCTACACTCGTAATTTAGCGATTTCTTTTTTGATTTTCTCATCCACATAAGCTTTCGTTGCACCGTCTTCCTTTCTGACGGGCGGCGCCACGTTGACGAGACGTTTCTTCATCACGTTCACGTTTCCAAGTTTGCTGCACCGGAGTTTTGGAATTTTTGCTAGATGCGTCTTGATGATGTTGATGTGGCGGTCGACGTACGCTTTGTTGGCGACATCTTTTTCGTCTTGAGGAGGAGCCGTATTCGAAATGCGGTAAAGATCGGCGTTAAATGCATCGTTGACGGTCCATTGCCGGAGACATCTGGATTGAGTGTCGCTCACGCTTTGTAATTTTAGCTTGACTTGATGGAGCTCGTGCTGCAATGCTATACTGGCATCTTGCGCTGAGAGTTGACGCGCGTGTTCGAGTTGATCGTTCACGTACTCTTTGGTGGCGACATACTCTGGTATATTGCAATTTTCTATTTCCTCCTCCTCCTCCTCTTCGTTCGTCGGGATCGCTTCGTCATCGAACACTTCCTCGTCCTGCTGTTGATCCTCCTCCTCCTCCTCAGCCGAGTCGTAGAAGACCATCGTGTTGCCTTGACTGACGCTCGTGGTGAACTGTCGTCCGCAGCGTGTCATCGCGTCTTTTAACGAAAAAACGCGCAGGCAATGTCGGCGGCGGATGAGATACTTTTGTTTTTTTTGGTTAACTTTAAAGTATTAAACAGATAAAAGCGGCGAGCACGATGGCAAAGTCCAGAAGAGCTAGACCGATCGCGATGCTATCAAACCACTCCATAACACACACGTTTACACAGACGTGACGATAGTCCTCTTACAAAACACGCAATCCCGTTTCAATAGCAAAGGTCCGTTGTCGTGGTGCTGCGTGCAGACGAGAAGGGAGACGGCTTGACACGAAGGACACTCGTTCCTCGACGGTGCGGCGTCGTCCTCCTCCGAGTAGTGTTGTCGACAAGGCTGGCGGAGAGAAATGCAAAAGCGGCAGCTCCGCTTCGGTGGCGGCGGTCCGTCGATACGCGTCCGTCCGCGGTTCCAATGCTCCTGACAAGAGCGAAGTTCTTGAACGCACGGTAGGTTTTGGATGTCTTCAGGTAGTTTCTCGAACACGCGCTCCACCTCGTAGGGCGCCGGCCAATGACACAAAAATTCGACCGGTAAGTGACGCAATGACTCCGAGTCGAGAAGCGTAAGCGTGTAATCGGCTTCACGCAACGCTCTGAAAGCGCGTTCGATGTTGTCGCGCGTCTCGCGTCTGATCTCTTGCGCGGTGTGCTCCAAAAGGTCGGCCACGGAGAGGATGAGCGGAGGAGTGGATGCGTACGACGGAACACTCTGCATCATAATGACGAGCGACGGGCAGAGTGCATGATTATAACGTGCCCAGGAGGTGTATCTTATCACATTTCCCTTTCCACCACGTCATGATGCAATAAGTCCGGTCGATGAACGCTCATCCATTCGTACAGGGCGATGACGTGCTGGCCTGCTAAACTGACGTCACCGCAAGCGTAGTGTTCACGGTACTTGCGTAAGCACTTGTGCAGCGGAGGACATCCGAACGACTCGAGATCGAAAATGTCTTTTCCTTGGAGTACCTCCTGCAACCACTCTTTCTTCTGTCCTCCCTTGACGTAGATCGTCGAGACACCTTCGAAAGCTTTCATCATCACAAACGTCCTGTCGCCATAATCGTAACGTCCGCTACTCCACGGCGGTGTGGCGTGATGACAGCGTTTGATCCACCACACGTGTCTCTTGTCGTCTCTGTTCAAAGTATGGAAAGGCCGCGGCGGACGAAAGGTGAATTTCTGAACGCACTGCTCAGACTCGTCTCGGACGGCGCGGATGACGGTTAGCACTTTGATCACGAAGTGTCCGTCTATCCAAAAACCTTGAAGATCAGCGACAGCTGCGAGCGCACGGTGACCGTTGTGCGTTCGTCGTTTTTTTATTCTTGTCACGGCATTGTTCTCGCGCCACGGCGTGGTCGGAGGTGTTGCCGCTCGACCTTCTTCTTCTTCTTCGTCGTCTTGTGCATTGATCCGTGGACGTGGAGGAGATGTTTCTCGTGCTTGATCGTCTTGCAAGAGTTTACATAAGGAATTTTTCACATACCGCAACATGATGACGCACGCACCACAGCAGGCACCGCAAATCGAATGGAAAACACACACACACCGCGGTGATGTCTCGCACACGGGAAAAACGAGAGACTGACGGTCGTCGAGTTGTCGCCGTCCTTCTTATACAAGTCTGTGACGTCAGCGGACATGCACTCGCGCAGCGCGGTCCGGCGGCGACGCCGCCGGATGTTGTGGTTGATAAGAAGAAGATAGCGGCGCGCGCTGGCTGCTGACGTCACCGGGTGACGCAAGACGCTTACACTTCAATGTCTCTCGCATGCACCCACGAATTATGACGCGAGTCGAATCCTAGCCATTTCACGAGGCGAAGCGGACCCTTTTTCCGTACGACGCGCTCGACTAAATATTGATCGGGGTATCGCGTGCGATGCAGTTCCTCGGTGTAGAAGCGACCCTCGATCGTTTCGCCTTGCAGGTCTTCTAGCGAGTACGTGACGGGATTCGAGAGATGCACACGAACGATTTTGAAGAGTTCGGTGCCCCATC
This sequence comes from Gryllus longicercus, assembly GCA_038098605.1. NCBI lineage: Eukaryota > Metazoa > Arthropoda > Insecta > Orthoptera > Gryllidae > Gryllus > Gryllus longicercus. Next base: position 814,926 of record JAZDUA010000294.1, on the reverse strand, counting down.
GCGCTTCGTAGCCTTTCCGAAACGGCGAGTTTTTGTACGTGCTCACCCGAACGATGTCGCCGACGCGAAAGCGATGTCTCTTCAGGAGTCGCGGGTCGAGCGTTTTCACTTGCCCGTACACCGTGCGCATGAGTCGATCGTCTTTCACGTCTTTCGGCTTCATGCCGATCGTTCGATGTTTCGTGTTGTTGTAATCTCGGAGGAGGGCGGGTAGCATAAGGGTCCAGCGTCGCGTCCCCTCGCCGGTGAAACGCCTCCACATCCGCTCCTTGAGCGTTCGATTAAACCGTTCGACAACGGCGGCCTTCACGTTGGAAAAGGTGGAATAATGATGAATGCCACGCTCTCGGAGCCACTTGTTGAGAGCGGTGTTGTAAAACTCCTTGCCTTAGTCGGTTTGTAGGAAGTGAGGCACTCGCCCGCTCGACGTCACGATGCGGTCGAAGGCCTTGACGACTTCCGCTCCCGTCTTTTTCTTTATCGCTTCCGCCCAGGCGTACTTGCTGTAGACGTCGATGACGGTGAGAATGTATCGCATCCCTCGATTGCTTTTGGAGTACGGCTGCATGTCGACCAAGTCGGCTTGCCATAGATCATCGAGTCCTTTCGTGATCACCCGCCGTCTCGCGTAACGACGTCGGGCAGGCGCGTGCAATTCCGCAGCGAGTCCTTGTCGAACGGTCGTCAACACCGTCGTCTTCTTCTTCTTCTTCTTCTGCATGGTCAGAGGCGCTAGACGATAATACCGGCGTCATGCAATTCATCTTCTATTTCTACTATTTCACCGTCGAGCCCGTTGTTACCGGCGGCTTTCGAAGCGTGTAACAGACGTAGCCTCTCGACGAGTGTGTTCGGATCGCACCAATATTTGTAGTCTGGCGCCGTCACAAAACGTAGACCGCTCCCCTTCCTCTTTTTTTCCACTCCCCATTTCTTCTTTCTTTCTGCAAGTCTTTTGCTTTGTCTTTCCCCCCACCGAAAAGATTCGCGATAATATTACGATATTTCCATGGATTGCCTCTCGTGTTAAACGCAAAATTCGATTTGAAGTTTTTCTTGTGCGCGGAAGTGAGTTGCAGAATTGTTTTATATTGTTTCAAATCGTCTTTCGTGACATCATTTAAGTCGGGACGGTCTTCAAAAAGGAGTTCGAGAAGCCCCGGCTCTGGGTAGAAGGTGTGACCTTGCACGGAGAATGTTCCGTCTTCCGGGTGAAGTTCTAGGAAGGCGTTACCGATGTGAGGACGCCCTCCTATATAGTACGGTCCGAAAGTCGTATCGCCTACGTCGATCGCAGCATTCGACAAATAGCGCTGTAATTGTTCATAATGTTGTCTGCGAACATCTCCATGTCTTTCTATGCTGTCTTCTTCGTCTTCCAACGCCGGGAGTGTTTCGAAGGAGGAGGAGGAACCTGCTTCCACTCTCGGTTCGTGTTTGCTGCTCGTGGAAGACGGTGGTGGAGTGTTCGTTTTGCCCTCTCCTTGCGGGCGGTGCAGGGCTTTCGAGACGGGCGTTGTGAGATACGTATCGAGTAATCGACTGCGCATCGTTTCGGCGTCTTGCAAGATGCTCATTTTTTTGCGAATGTTTTCGCGTGCCTTCTCCACCTCCGTTTTCAATCGCTCTTCCGACGTGATGGGTCGAAGGGGTGCGGGTGCGGAGGAAGAGGGAGGGCGCGGTGTCTTTCCACGCAAGCTCCTTTTCGTTTTCGCAAGCGCATTCAGCGTTTTCAAGTCTATGTTTGATCGTTTGTTCTCGTGTAGTCGTGTTTCACGGACGACGTGTCTTCGTCTTCTTCTTCTCACGTTGTCGCGAAGCCGTTGTATTGCGCTCACGCGTCCGCCTATTTTGGATTTCACTTTCATCGCGCCCGCCACACCCAGCGCGGCCGCCCTTTCACCGATACTCGCGTCTCTGGACGTGACGCGCGCCCACGCGGCCTTGGCGAGCGCTTCGTCTGCCCTTTTGCGTTCCTCACCGCCTTTGTAGTTGTGGTAAGCGATGTCGTGCTCTCTGCACGCTTCGTCCAACGGATTCATACCGCGGTCGCCTCTTTGCAGTCTCTTCATGAGCTTCGTACCGGGCCCGCAAAATTGATAGCCGCCGGGAATGTGAAGTTCGAAGGGCAGTTTGTCTATCGCCCGATTCAGCATCCGTCCTATAAATCCTCTTCCGCGATACTGTCGGCCCCCCCGTCGCGTTCCCGCGACATTGAAATGCTGTCGCACGTACACCATGGCGTAGAGTGAAGTCTCTCGCGAAAGAAAAGATATTATACAACCTTCGCATCAGCACCGCGGCCATCGGCCGTCGGCACGAGAAACCGGTCGAAGCCCGATCGGTATCGACCGTGTTGCAGCGCACTCGGTTTACAGATGACCACAAAAGCAAAACGGTCGGCGTTCCACACGTTGGAACACATCGCCTTAAAATCGTTGAAGGTCTGAAAATCGTTGCCCACGTGTTCTTTGTAGATATACTCGAGGTTGTTATCGTCTTGCCGGAAGATGACAATCATATTCGCGTTATCGCGAATCAACTGCTTGGGAATTTTGGTGTACGTTTGACACAGATAGAGCACGTCCGTGTGTTTATGTCTCCCGGCCGCAAAGTAGGCTTTGATACAGTCTTGTTTTTCGGTGGCGATGTCGTCGAAAATGAAAACGCTGTCGGGCGACGCCTCGGCTGGCGGCACGATGCTATCGTGTTGCGAAAACGAAAGAAAAGGAAGGAGTCCGTCGCAGACTTGTTTCAAGTACATGTACATGGGCTGCGTGTCTGTGGTGGAATATAAATACACGTTGCGGAACGCCAGACCTAAGCGACGGGTGAGAAGCGATACGACCACGTTTGTCTTCCCGCATCCGGAAGGTCCCACGATAAGAGCGCGCACGCTATCGGGGAAAAGGGGTCCGTGTCGACTCGTGTTCTCGTCGTCTTTGCCGCGCCATAAGGCCGTCACGTTCACGACGGGCAGTGTTGCCGATTGTGGAACAACGTGCATCGTCATGCGAAGAGCGAGGGAGAGAGAGAGAGACTGTTTGCCTTTGTCGAAGGACACTGTTTTTAAAGGGTGCGACAAAGGCGAGAGGGAGGGGGGTGAATCGGTGTGTGTGAGTAGGAGTCGAAATGAAACATGACACATACAATCAAGCAAGTCCTTTTATTGATTAAAAAAAAATTACATAGATGACGTACACATTAAACATGACTGTTACGGATGTCGGTGGTCGTGGGCGTCATCGATGCAATTGCCATCTGGACGGCTCTCGCTAACCATGCCGCTGCGTTGCGCGCGCATTCGCTGACGTCCACCGCAAGATCGCAGCAGACCGTATCCGGTGAGGTGGAGGTCGATCGTTCCGTTGTCGTCGTCTTGCGGCGTCGTGATGGTGTTGTTTTTTTGTCTTTCGCTCTTTTGGTTTTGCGTCCTTGCGGGTTTTCTTCTTCTTCTTCTTCTTCGACGTGCAATGCATGGGACAGGGATGACCGCATGCAGAAGGAACATCGGATGACGCCGACGCCGCTCTCACCTCCATGTCCTCCTCCTCCTCCTCCTCTTCCTTCATGTTGTCGTGGAGTGCAGCAAAAACGGTGAAATGCGAATCGCAAGAAGAAAGCGCACCCACGTCGTCTTCACCGGCCGAGGCAGATGGAACGTGTTCTGCGCCTTCTTCTTCGTTCATCATCGCGTGAAGGAAAGACACGGAATGTGGAAGCGAGCGAAACGCGCGACGTCTTATACGATCACGTTTTTCTTCACCACAAAGTCGTCGATGGGTGCGTATTGCACTTCCGCTTTGTAGACAATGAGACAATACCCTGTGACGTTAGCGGGCATGGCTGTACCCGTTTCCCACGTGATCTTGATGTCGGTTTGCGAGGGGAGTACGGCAGACGCTCTGGCGGAGACGTCCCATACAATAATAGGAAACCAAGAATTCAGATACCAATATTCCATGGCCGATATGGGATTGCGATTGTAGTAAGAACGTTCCGCATTTTGCATCATTTCATAGAGATACGGGTGCCATTTTTCATCGCCGGTATAAAATTTGACATTGCATAGAAGTTCGGAATAAGGGTAAAACTCGTCGTTTAAATACAGTTTTGCTCTTGTCATATCGTTACCATTGAATTCACCCGAATTCTGTTTCAGGTTCGCGTCTTTATCCGTTTGCATCCCAAAGAAAATGTACAGGGGATGGTCCTCTTTTGCGGCCGTCTTCACCGTCCACTGAAACGGTCCCATGCCTCCACTTGGAACGTTGGGGTATTCGTGAAGTTCCCATCGTCGGAATTGCACGGGGATCGGTCGCCGACTGTCCAACGTTCGCGTCACCGCGAGGGAAGCAGCATCGCTCAGCGTCAAATGAGGCATTCTCCAAATCACGTCCGTCACGGTAATCGTCGTTTCGTCCGGTGTTTCGTTTGTCGTCGTGAGACATCGATTATCGTGACGACCTCGAATGAGGACGAGGTCGTGTTTCACGCCAGTCATGATACCCGTGTGATCTTCGAAAAAGCCCATCCACAGTCGCAATGGCACGATACCGTAAAATTTTCCCCCGTTCTTACTGAGCATGAATCTGGTGTTGCTTTGGCCAGACTCGTACAATAGAAGGTCTTCGGTCCAACAGGCGTTGCCGAACGATCGTCTTTCTGCCGGCGAAAGGAAACACGTTCTTCATCGTGGTCGTGATGCCCGGATTTTTCACCACGTCGACGATCACGTTGTTGATTTCGTAACGAATTTCGCTAAAAAGAAAGGCGAAACCGTTGTTGATCAATTCGCAGTTGGTGCGCGTGGCGGTGCCCGTTTTGACCGCAGATCCCGCGATGACGAGCGAACTCTCGCAAGGTAAGAGAACGGCGTCCTTATTCATGATAGTAATGCGAATTTCATCGTTTTGCCCAAACGATTTAATGTACGGAAAGTGTTCGTGAACAGCTTCGTTGACGATGTGGTGTTTTATATTCTCCCTGCGGAGAATGTCGATCGCGTGTTCGTCCACAAACTCCGTTGAAGATGGATGACTGGTCTTCATTTTCTTCGACGACATTTTTTATTTGTTTGTCGTGTTTCGCCTTCCTCCTCCTTAGAACGAGAGTGTAACCCAACGCTCGTAAGGTTTGTCGACTGGACGGTGTTAACGTGGTGAGCGGACAAAGCACTCTGTGCCTCGGTCGCGACACGACCCGCATTTTATAGTGCTTTTTCGATGTTGTTTTAGAAGAAAGCGGCATTGCGGTTGCTTCTGGGGCGTACGAGTAAGGTGCACGTCAACGGCGTTTCCGCGTACAACGGAATCAGTTGACCGTCCGCGTTCTCTAGTCGAATGGATAACTCGTCGATCCAATGCCGGGTGACGCGGTGATAGATTTTTTCGGTCGGCCTTTCTTCGACGATGGCGGCAGGTAAATCGTTCACGTGAAACTGATACAGCACGTGGGCTATTCGGTCGTTTATATACCCGCTTTCGATCACGTTACACGTCACGAACACTTCGAAATCTTTCACGATCGTCGGCGCCGCATCGGCCGTCACGTACGCGCCGAAAGGTGTGGGTGACACGGTCTTTGAAAAACCGAGGAGAGGACCGATGGACGCGGGCTGGTCGAAATTCAGCTTGAAGGACGTGTTGACGCGCACTTTGTTCGATTGCGGGTCCGCTTCCAAATCGAAAAAGTGCTTCTTCGTCGCAAACTCATCGGGAAACTGTTGATGAAGAATGTTCGATATATGATGATGGATGTCGTCTAAGGTATACGTACCCGGAGGGACGGATAGCACATAGCTTGCTGGCGGTCCCCCCTCGACGAGAACGTCGTAGTGGAGTGTGTTGTGACCGTCCTTCACGTTGCGAATGGTGTGAACGGTGCTGAGATGCACTAACGCGATCTCGTACACGTCGTTCGAGAGGTCGACCCCCGGCGCAAACTTCACCGAGATCTCCGGCCCCTTCCCCATTAAATTGTACGTGCGCATGACACGAACGACGCAAGCGAAGTGATCACGTCCGGTGTTTAATCTTCCTTTTTCTTCTTCTTCCATTCGTGAACGAGAAATTGTAGACATAACTTACCGCAATTGTTCGCGTTGTATTGTTGAACTTGACGCGTGTTGTACGTCACGCGGTGTCCGCGCGCGTAGCGAAGGAATTCGGGCGGGGGCGGAAGTCCGAACGAATCGAAGTAGCGCACCGTTCGACCTCGTTTCACGTACGCCACGAAATGAGTACCGTCGCCGCTGGCGTCGTCGAGGTTGACGACGCCGCACTCACGCTTCGCCCTCGTTCTTTCGGGCAGCGCATCTCGCGTAAACACGCCGCGAAAATGCGGAATGTTCAACATCTTCTTCGCAAAACGCGACATTTCCTCGTGCGTGAGCGCTCGGCGCGGTACTTTGCTCATTGGTTTTTTCGAGACGTTCTCCTCCCTCTCCTCCCCTTGGTCTTCGTGTTCGTGCGAAGCATTTTCGTGGCCCTTAGTAACACGCCCGATCCTTTTTTGGTCTCTTCCATCATCTTGTTATGACGCACCATTTCCGCTAACTCCTGGTTTTTAGTTTTGGCGTTTTTCACAGCGTTCGCGATAGCGGCAGCGCCGCCTGCGACGGTTCCGAGCGCGCTCAGTCCGCTGAGGATGGTCGGGAGGAGAGGGATGAGGGCAGGCAGAAACCTGCCTCTCTTACTCTTTCGACCGCCACGCGCCGTCGTCTTTCGCCTTCGTGCGCCACTCCCCTGCAGACGACGACGTTTCTTACAAGGACCGCCGACGCACCGACCTCTCAAAAACATGCCGCGACCCATCGCGGTCGGAGCAATTACTGCACCCGGAATCCGCTGTTCTCTCTCTTGCGCGCCTCTCCGCCGTATCGGCCAGGGGGGTTGTCTCCTACAATCTCTCGTCGTTGTCGTTCTACACACGGTGCGAACCATGACAATACTAATACAAGAGCGCAAGTGTCGAAATATATATACATAATACGGTGACTACCTTCAGTCTTGTTCTTTTCCATTATCACACGATAATGATTCTCATTACAGTCGATCAACCAATTCTTTTACAACCGTCATAAAAAATATTTTTCACGAAGTTTAGTCCCGCAATTTAATGATTTTTTTTTTACATCAACAAACCTTCCAGAATATGTCTATTATCGAAAATCTGCTTCCTGAGGGCTTGAACATCATTCTCCACTCGCTTCTCGAGGTTTTCCAAATTTTCTTTATTTTTGGAATTGACCTTTTCCAAATTTTCTATCTTTGTTTCGAGAATAGAATAGTCGTTTTTAGCTAGTTCTTTATGCGTGTGAAAAAGACTCTCCGCGTGCTTTTTCGCCTCCGCCAGCGTGCCGTCCAATTGCGCCTTAATCACCACGTCCGAGCTGTTCGTGCCAGGACCAACTTTGCGAATAAGTTTGTCGTGAAAATTATAATTACCGGACGAACCGACTAGCGGTAACGTCTCCAAGAGATTCGAGGGCACTTTTCTTTCGTGCGCGCTCATGGTGGCTTGTAATTCGCTTTTCACGAAAGCCTTCAAAGATGTCTCGTGTTCGACGAAACGGCGTTTCACATCCTTCACGTGCTCGTCGAGTGCGTGACGCAATACTTTCTCAACGTTTGTCTCCAAGATCTTCGGGGTTTCGCTTCGAACTTTATTTTCGTGCGCGCTCATGGTGGCTTGTAATTCGCTTTTCACGAAAGCCTTCAAAGATGTCTCGTGTTCGGCGAAACGACGTTTCACATCCGTCACGTGCCCGTCGAGTGCGTGACGCAATACTTTCTTACAACGTTTGCGGCACGCTCCTCCGCGTGATGTTTCACAGACGGTAAAATATCCCTGGTAATATCTATAGGCGTCGGTGTTTTCTTTTCGCGCGCGCTCAGGGTCGCATGTAATTCGCTTTTCACAAAATCCTTGAACGATTGTTCGTGTTTCGCTAAATCATCGCGATGAACGACGTCCTCGTGCATGCGCCGACGCTTCAGCGCACTTCGACGTACGCGCGTGCTGTGTCCGAAGCTATCCATCGCGACGACTGCACTAACGCTAATGTTCTATAGACGCGGTGTTTTATAGTGATGCGTATAGAAAAAAAACGTTCATGGTTGTAAAAAGAACATGTTGGGTCGCGAGACCTTTTTAAAAAGCGCGCTGCATGTGCGCTCTCGTATCCACCATGTCAACACGACATGCATTGCAGCGCGCTCTCGTAGCGGCACCGACAAGGGCATGCAAACAGTGTGAAACGCGAGCGTTCGTAACATGCATTGCAGCGCGCTCTCGTAGCGGACACGACAAGGCCTTGCAAACAGTGTGTGAAGCGCGAGCGTTCGTCGCGCGCCTCAGCGCCAGCGCCCGGATGTTGCGGTGAACATCGCACGCCGGCGCGCGCCTCAGCGCCAGCGCCCCGGATGTTGCGGTGAACGCTCGCCGGCGCGCGGCGCAGGGCTAGCGACCGGATGGTGCGGTTGATAACGATGCCGCGCTGCGCGTGAACCAAGCCGCGCCCCGACACACGCAGTCGCATTGTGTCGACAAATTATATTAGACGTGTGTGCGTGTGTTAGCAATGAATCCAATGTGGTATGGCTTTTATCGAAGTGAAAATTACGCGCGTTTTTTCCCGGTGGATATGTTTGGGCGGAGCATTATCCACTACGCGGCGGGGTGTGGCGATATTTCAGGCATCATCTTTTGCGTCGCGCGCGGCGACTCCCCTAACCGGGAAGACAATTTTGGGAAAACACCATTGCACTACGCCTACCGATCGCATCGGTGGGTAGTAGTGCATTTTCTAATATTTATCGGTGCGCGCGAAGACATACAGGACGCGGGGGGGAAAACACCACGACAGTGTGCGACCCTGCCTCGGCACATTGTGTGCGGGGACAATTGTCCAGACTGTTTATGGTGTCCCCGCCATGCTATTGTGGAGATGGCACTAGACTTGTATGCGCGGGAGTATATGATGCCGGTCCCTCCGGAGTGGCAACCCCCCGCGGCGCCGTTCCCGTCTCCCGCGCCGCTCGAAGTGCATGCGCGGGAGAGACAACAACCAGCGGTGCCGTTCCCACCTCACCCGACGTACGAGACGGCGGCGGCGGTGATGACGCTGCCGTCACCGCAGCGGACCCGCACACCACCGCCACCCCTCGCTCCCATTCCCATAACGCCCTGCTCACCAACACCCCCCGTTGCAGAGTCTCCCACTCTCCGCTCTCCAACACCCTCCTCGTCTCCCACTCGCATGATCTCGCCCCGCATACGTCTTCGTCGCGTCAGCAACGAAGAATGGGAAAGTAAGTTGTATTGTTTATAATTTTTTATATCTTTTTATGGTCTTCTTATCAGAGTTTTAATTCTCAGTCTTATTGTCGCAGTTTATTGATCGGTTTTCGAGCATGACGTGGCGCCAAGGGTGTCGTCATCGCCTGCAGTCTTCACCCTGGTTCAACAATACATATTGCAATGAATAAAATAAATTAACTAAATTAAAATAAGAAAGGAGATCTACGTTCTTAATAAAATCATTATGAAACGATGACTTGTTTTATTGAAGCCATGAGGAATGGATATTTCAGGAAATGACGTTGGAAAAGAAAAACAATACTCATGATGATTTAACATTTCAGTTTTTTTATTCAGTAGTGTGTACAAATAAATATTGAATTATTGAAGGGTTGGCTTGTCCAATAATCCGTAGTGCCGATACAAAGCGAAAAGTTTGTCCCACGTTGAGTGATGGCATAAGTCATCCAACTTGTAGATGAGAACTATATAAGCTTTGTTTTTTGGATTGATACCCACAAATGACATATGTGGTCTTTCTGCAAAAAAGTTTTCTTTTCCAATCGCCTCAATCTCTGGTGTAAATCTGTAAAATCAAGAGAATTGCATTCGTGATTAGTTTTTTTAATTTTTTGTAATTTTACAAACCATTTCATACATTTCTTAGTTTTCATACCTTGTCGGAAGAAACACATCATATGTGTGATGTAACGTCGCGACGAAGGCGGATTTCTTATAGAGTTCACTCGTGATAAGATTAATGTCCGTTATTTCAAAGAAGAGTCCTCTTGGTAAATTTAACATATTCAGTCGTATTGTAGAGGCGTCCATTTTCTTAATTAACATTTCCCACGGTCTAAAAAATTAAATTAAATTAGTTTCATTTTTGTTGACCACAAAAAAAAAACTTACTCTGACGTCTTCTTGGATTTGTAGATAAACACTACACTGTTCTTCACCTGTGTACAACTTGCGTTCGCCGCGTTAAAATGTAGCGTACGCACGTCGTCATCTGTCTGACGGAAGGGGAGACTCATATCGCGAGTGTAATCATTGGTGTTGCCTGATGTACATGGCATGAGTGCTTTCGTCAAATCATTCTCTTTTTCTTCCAAAGCACCCTCTAGCGCTCTCGTCATTGCCTTTTCCTCCTCCTTCGTCTCCTCATCACTCCATAATAAGCGTTTAATGTCATCTTTCACTTGTTGTTTAAAAAGTTTCCTCTTTTGTTTGATGTTTTCCAGAGGTCTTTAAAATCAAGAAGACAAAAACACTATGAAAACGACAACATATTAATACACCAAAGATGTTTAAACTTTTTAAATCACTTACTGTTTGCGTTTTCTTGGAGGCGTTGTGTCTATCACTTCCCCCTCTTCCTGCGAGTCGTCTACGGTGACACATTCCATAGTATCCATGACGTCTTGCATGCTGTGTGTGTGTGTGTGCGCGTTCACGTTCGCTGATAGCGAGAGAGTGAACGTTGCTCAGATGGAGCCCCTTTTAAACGCGTGTCGTGTCCTGCTCCCATTCCTTTGTTCGCAGGATGACGTCAACGTCTGTTATCTACCACAACATCCGACCGCTGACTCTGAACTGCGCGCGCGCGTTATCAACCACAACATCCGCGCCACCCGCGTCCGTTCTGTGGTTCGATGGTCTTATCGCTATCGCTCTTCCGGTGGTCGTGTGGTTGCGTCCGTTCTGTGGCTCGATGGTCTTATCGCTATCGCTCTTCCGGTGGTCGCGTGGTGGATGACATCCGCGCATGGGTGCCGCACGTGTTCTCTGCAATTTGGGGTGATGCAATGTTGGCGGTTCAATATCGTGTGTGTGTGCGATAAGCTCGCGTTTAAAACACAGCGTCCACAGAGCTCTGCGATTAGTCGTACGTTTGACCATGGAGCGTACGGACATTGCCGTGCGCTGTTTTTTCGTGACGGTTCTCTTCTTGATTGTCTACGCCGTGCTCGTCACCTGTTTGTTGTATTTGACGCAGTTCAACGGTGCGATTGCTAGTCATTTCATTCGCGACACTGAAGATGAAGAAACTTCTTTTAAGTCGCCACGTTCGCGAATCTACGCAGCGTGATGATGGTAAAAAACCATGTCTTTTATAGTAGTGTTGTGTGGGTCCGTTCAATGCTTATCATTTATGTTTTGTGTGTGTGTGTTTTGTTTGTTTCTATAGGTCAGCCCTATCCATCCAACGAACAACGCAGATCGTGTATTGCAAACGCTCTCCAATGGACGGACGTCGCGCAGTCTTTAAACAGACGTGTCGTTCGGGGTGTCATTTCGAATCCTCCTCCCCCACACGACATCGCGGATCCGGTCGCGTTTCTCAACCGTTGTCGTGTTCCCTTCCATCGTAAGATGTTTGAAGAGCTCCATAACGATCTCCACCGACCTAGTTTCAAAATTTTCGCGCAACTCGAGTGTCAGTTTTTGATCGAGAAAGAGAACGTCGAGACGCACGAAATCGTAGGGGTGCTGCAGCCCATCTTTCTTTCGGCACGGACTGCGGTGTTATCGCGCGGGGATAACATTTCGGTATTTTTCCTTTCTCGTATCGCGCATCCTATCAATTCCAAATTCGACGAGTTTTCCGAGAGAGATTCCGGAAAATCGTTGGCCTCTATCGTCGCTCTTCACGTTTCGGCTCACTTATTCGAACCTATCGCGCATTCTGCCTCTTCTTTTCTGCCTCTTCCGACTACCGTCGCGAGACGTCGTGCTGTGATCAACGTGCAAAATCGAGACGAGAAATGTTTCCTGTGGGCGCTGGCTTCGGCTCTCTTTCGTGCGCGTCAGCCCCCACACATCAAAATTTTGAATTCTAATCGTACCGGTACCTATCAAACCCTTTTCGATGAATTGGAAAACAGTCTCGCGGAAAACTTGCGCGGCATCTCCTGGCCCATGCCCGTTCACGAGATAAAACGTTTCGAACGTCAAAATACTAGCTTTTCCTTTAACGTTTTCACGTTAGAGTTTGATTCGGTCAACAAATCTTGGAAAGTCGTCGGTCCTGTTCACTTTTCGGGTACGAAGAAAGAGAACCATTTCAATTTCTTGTTGCTGCATGGCGAGGGCGGGCGGTCCCATTACGTTTGGATTAAAAATTTAGGTAGACTGATTCAGTCTCAACATTCGGAACACAAGGGTAGGGTTTTCGTTTGCGACAGATGTTTGAATGTGTTTTACTCGCAAGCGCATCTCGAGGCTCACGACATCGATTGTAGATCCGTGGGGTCCCCCGCACGTTTGATCCTTCCGTCGGAGACGAGCGAGGAGGAGCGCTTCATGCAATTTCGACATGTCGAAAGACAGCAACGATGCCCGATTGCGGTGTACGTTGATTTCGATGCGCTCACGCTTCCCGTGTCTTCGTGTGAGCCCTCGTCGAACGGATCCTTCCTTCAACCGTATCAAATTCACGAACCCTTTTCGGCGGCGCTTCAAGTGGTGTGCTCGTTTAATGAGTCGCGGAATCAGCTGGTCGCCTTTCACGGTCCCGACGTCGCGATACAATTATTAGCGTTCCTAGAAGGTCTCGCGAAAGATTACGAACAACTTTTAAATTGTCCTTCTCCCCTCGTGATGCACGACGAGGACGAGGAGGCTTTTCAAAATTCCGATGTATGTCACATATGTAAAGAACCTTTTCTTCCAAATTCCGTTCGCGTCAGGGATCACGATCATTTTTCGGGTGTCTTTCGCGGCGCGGCTCACCAAGCGTGTAACGTCAACTTTCCCACACCGACGCTCATCCCCGTCGTCATGCACAACGGGAGCGGTTACGATTGGCATTTTCTCCTTCAGGCCTGGGGCGAAAAGAACTGCATGAACAACGACGGGCTGCGCGTGGTTCCACACAATCACGAGAGATTCGTGGCGATTTCCCAGAAAATCGGGAAAGTGGAACTGCGCTTTTTAGATTCTTTGAAATTTTTAGGTGCATCGCTCGACTCTTTAAGTCGATCGCTCGATTCGACCGATTTGAGATTCACCCGTGCAGCTTTTCCCGACGATCGTCTTTTTGCATTGGCCAGAAGGAAGGGGGTGTTTCCCTACGATTATGTCAACGACGTGTCCAAATTGGACGAAACGAGGTGTCCGCCGCCCGAGGTCTTTTACAGTCGCCTCACAGACACACCCGTGTCGGACTCGGAGTACGCACACGCGCTCGCCGTGTGGGACGCGTTCTCCGTTCAAGATTTGGGCGAGTACGCCGATTTGTATTTGAAAATCGACGTCCTCCTCGAAACCGACACGATGGAAACCTTTCGAAATGTGTGTTTGGAGGTGTACGGGCTGGATCCTCTGTTTTACTACACCGCTCCCGGGCTTTCGTGGGACGCCATGTTAAAGACCACCGGCGTTCGACTAGAGCTACTCACGGATATCGACATGGTTCTCTTTTTCGAGCGGGGCATCCGGGGGGGACTCGTGCAAGTGATCGGTCGACACGCCGAGGCCAATCACCCCTTTGCGGGCGATCGCTTCCGGCCTGGCGATAAGCCATCTTATCTCGCCTACGTCGACGCGAATAACTTGTATGGGTTTTCGATGTCACATCCGCTTCCGGTGGGCGACTTCCGGTGGATGCCGGAAAGCGACATCGAGCGGTTGAACATCGCTGAGGCGGCTGCGGAAGTCGATCGGGGATACGTTTTTGAGGTCGATCTCGACTACCCGGACGTCATCCACGATCGGTTGAGCGATTTGCCGCCCTGTCCGGAAACCCGCGTCCCCCCCGACTCGAAAAGCAGGCAAGTCAAGTTGTTGGTGACGCTGCTGCCCAAGCGTCGTTACGTCGTTCACATTCGAAATCTACTTCAGGCCCTCGAGTTGGGAGTGCAACTCACGAAAATTCATCGCGTTGTCTCGTTTTCGCAACGACCTTGGCTTGCCACGTACATGGACCTGAATAACGCGCGTCGACAGCGCGCGTTCTCCGATTTCGAAGATAAATTTTTTAAACTGATGAACAATTCTATTTACGGCAAGTCGATGGAGGACGTGCGCAACCACCGGCGCATTTATCTCGTGAACAAGTGGGAGGGGAGGTGCGGGGCCCGACGTCTCATCGCCGATCCCGCTTTCGTGCGTAGTCACCACGTGAACGGCGATCTCATGACCATCGAGTTGCGCAAAACGGAGGTGAAGCTCACAAAGCCCATCTATTTGGGGTTTTGTATATTAGAAATATCCAAGCATAGAATGTACGACTTTTATTATTCGTACTGTCAAAAACATCTTTGTGACCTTCACCTTCTTTACATGGATACCGATTCATTCATTCTTTCTACTTCCACGAGTGTGTACGCTGAGATGAATCGGCATCCATCCTGGTTCGATACGTCCTGTTTCGGTCCCGATAACGCCTTTGGCGTGACACCTCGCAACAAAAAGGTTCTAGGTCTGTTTAAGGACGAATGCGGAAACGATCCCCTGCTCGGCTACGTAGGTTTACGTCCAAAAATGTACTCCATCGAAACCCGATCTCGGGCGTGTTCTTCTCGGGCGAAGGGAGTACAACGTTCGGTCGTTAAACGTTATAAATTTCAAAATTATTTGGACTGTTTATTTCGGAACGAAAGTAGAATCGACAAACAATGTATTATTCGGTCCAAATCCCACATCAATTATTCCTTTGTCCAAAACAAGCGTTCGTTGTCTGTGTCCGACGACAAACGCTATTGGATTGATAAATTTACGAGTCTACCATGGGGTCATTTCCGCATCCAGTGCACGCGTCCGTCCGTTTCTTCTTCTTCTTCTTCAGCGTGCACGCTCGTCCCCGCAGTCGGGGTTCAGTAGGTTAGAATTAATTTTAAACTTTTTTATTTATTTATTTATTTTATGGATAGACACTTTTAGTAGTAGGGAGTTTTATGATGAGTCATTCAACTAGTAGTAGTAGGGGGGAGAGCGTTTGCAATCACGTTGAAGACCGGAGAGTGAGGTCTCAGCACGTCATTCGTCCATCGCCTGTCGCCATGGAAGGACCTCGCTTAGACGAAGAAGCGTATGATGCGTGGAAGAAGTGGATGATGGCGAACTGGGTCAGCCTCCGCGACGCCGCCGCCGATCTCGCCATCCTCGTCTACAATTGCAGTCTAGAGCGTCCCTACTACGCCGACGCCTATCGCACGATCGCCGACGTTGCCGTGGATGTGATGTGTGCTGCCCGACGCTGTCACGAGGACAACAAACATGGATTTGATGACGGACACGATGAAGAAAAGGAAAAAGCTCTTCACGATCTCGCGATTGCATGTCACGAGAAAGTGCTATGGATCATGATGGCTCTCGGCGACGTGACCTCCTGCCCGTGCTGTGAGTGCCAAGCTGGTGGTTTATTCGCGCGCTATTGTGCTATCCAGAAAGCTTTGAACGCTCCCTGCGTGACCTTCAGCATGGGGAAGCCCCCTCCCTTTACCCTAGACAATGATAAGCCATCACCCCACATCACATACGAGGCGGAAGGCGTCGGTATAAAGAGACTGCCTGAAGCAGAAGACTTTATTCTCACGGTGCACGCTGAAGTGTTAGCAGTCCTCGAAGCTCTCGGCTACCTCCTGCAAGATCCGTACGGTGAAGCGCTGCGACAGCGCGTCTCTCGCGTGCGTCAAGCCATCCAGACGCTGCGTTGTCCGTTCGAAAATACACCACCGACGTACTCTCCAGTCCACAGTGACAGTGACAGTGACGAAGTGTGTGACGCATGACCCCTCTACGTCAGCGCCATCTCGAGTTGGAACGTGCCATGCAACGTTTCATCAGCGACGGGTGTTCTCTTCTCGGCCTCGACGATCGCTCGCTGCAGCTTCTGCCTATCGACTTACTATTCCATTGGGCCGCGAAGGACGTGCCTGCTGTCTTCCACCGCCTGTCGCAAGACGCGCAGCGGGACCGAGCCATTCGTCGGCTCCTGCCTTGTCTTCGTCATTATAACGACAACAAACAACCGTTGCCGAAGTGGAAGTGTTTGCGGTGTCGGCGAGAAGAAGTGCTGCCTTGTTTCGAACACGCGCACATCGAGTCGCCGCCGCCGCCGAAGTGGAAGTGCATCGCGTGTAGAAGAGAGGACTTTAATCAAAAAAATACGCTTTCACGCTATTCGTGATGGCCGCGGGGACACGCATCGAGAAATATTTCAAGATGCTCCCGCGTACGGGTTTCACCCCCTTCCATCTGGCCGTTCAAGTCGGCAACACCGCCGTGGTGCAACGCTGCTTGCAAGAATGTGGCGGTGACGCAAACTTTGTTGACGTGCGTGATCGAGAAGGACTGACGCCGCTGGAACATGCGATACACTTCGAGCAATATTCCATCGGTAGACTGCTTCTCGAACACGGTGCTGACGACAATGTTGACCTCAACGGGTTTACTCTTTACGAACACGTTGCAATCGGTGAAATGTTCAGAGATTACCGTCTCAACAAGTTGAGTGCACTATCAGAAAAGGAGATCGAAAGACATCTCAAAAGAAATCGGCGAAGCCTTCAGAAAGACATCTACGCCAATGGATTCTATGTATAATTTAAATTCGCCTTGTGTTGATGTGTGCTTTCAACAACATTTGCATCTTTGCATTGCATGTTTGATTTATGATCTTCAAAATGTAATATGATCATATAGACGCTTTGCATAGACGTGTAAGAGACGCGTTACAGGTGTTGATAGGCTATGATTATATTACATTTTGGGGATAAAAGATCCGTTTCACATGTGACTGGTGTTTCTGTTGAACGTACTGGACAATATACAAACATCTGTGCACGTAGAGTCTTGGCAATGACGATACTGAGTGCCCAATGTTGATTTTTTTTTATTTGTTTTTGAATGGTTCCGCGTCATCGATGCATGTTTCAGGGGATAGCCGCAGGAACGATGTGTAGGAAATGACTGGTCAACGCCTACCATTTGCGAGAGGTCGCGAGCGAGTCGTTGCGAAAAAATGACCTTGAAGATATTACAGCACGGCCATCGGAGATGATGATGACGAAAAGGTGTATTCTAAAGGTACCGTAGTCGTCAATGTTAAACCATTTCCGGTCCCTGGTTTCGGCATTCGAATCTTTTGTTGGTGTTCCAATGTCTTTCTACACGACGTGTGGGATAGATGCTGTTGACTTTCTTCTCGGGGGATGTTCATTTTTGATTTGTGAATGGACTCGCGGTCACACCTTTATGATTGACGTTTTCATGCGGTTGATTGAAGAACGGTATGACGCGAGGAGGATTGACCATGCGACTCGAGTGTTCGTTTTTTTGATTTGAAAAAGAGTTACTTTCCTCACAGATGGTCTCAAAACACCCCGGGTGAGATGTCCGCCACCAACACACCCGAAATCTCCGGGACACACTACACATTTTGGGCAGATGCCTCTTTTATTTTGTACTTTTATTTTTGTGTGTGTAAGGTAGATGGTGAATAATACCTGACCCCCGCATGATGGTGTTCTTCTAGTCGTCTACGCTTCTCACTGCATGGATAACTGGTTCACTGCGGCGGGGCCCCTTTTGCATAAGAGGCTTAGACGACTAGAAGAACACCTAGGCGGGGATCACGTTTTATTCATCACCTATTTTACACCCAAAATAAAGTACAAAACAAAAGATGTCATCTGACTAAAATGTGTAGTATGTCACGCCGATTTCGGGTGTATTGAGGTCGGTCATCTCGCCTGGATGTTTTGAAACTATCTTTGCGGTCAGTCTCTCTCTCTTTCAATAAAAAACTGACACTCAAGTCGCATGGTCCATTTCCTCTCTCTTTATGTCGATGCTCCGACAATCTTATGCATATGTCAATGATGACATGATGTCCGTGCAGGCCATTACAAAACTAAATGAACATCCTCAGAAAGAAAATCAACAGCATCAATCCCGAACGTTGTGTAGAAAGTCATTGGAACTCGCAACAGAAGATTCGGACCTCGAAAGCAGGGACCGGGGATGGGTTATCATTGACTATACTGTATCTTTGGTGCACACTTCTTCGTCACCATCGTCTCCGACGGCCGTGCTGTGGAATCATCACGGTCATTTTCGTAACGAATCGCTCGCGACTCGCATGTGTTAGGCGTTGACCCAGACGCTTCCTACACATCGATCCTGATCCATCTCCTGGGACGTCTTGGTGACGTGAGACCCTTCACAAAAAAAAAATCAACATTGCATTCTGACTCGACCATGCCCATTCTCTACGTGCGGACGCTTTGATATTGTCCAGTACTTTCCGCATAGACACCTACCACATAAGGATATTTTGTCGTCAGAATTGAATATAATCATAGCCTATCGACACTTGTAGTGTGTCTCTTTCACGTCTAAACATGTCTATATGATGATATGTCAATTCTGAGGATCAAACTATTCTGCATGTCCTTGATTGTTATCAGATTTTTTCTTTTTTCAATAAAACACATCGTTCTTTCAATGGACCTGTTTTTTATTTGTTTTTCTCCCGCCTCGTCCTTTCCCCCCCCCTCCTGCACGTCTCTCTTTTTCAGTGGGGGAGGGGGGTTAGCGCTCGAGAGAGAGAGAGACGCGCGGCTGGCGCGCGCGCGCTATGCACTTTTATCGTGTGGACATTCAACATGCGCGCGCGCCAGCCGCCGTCTCCTTCTCCCGACGACGCTCACAGGGCGCGCCACAGCCATCCTCCTCTCGTTCCACGCGTCGCTCACAGAGAGCGCGCGCGCCTTTCTATGCTCGCGACCAACACAGCAGCCAGCGCGCGCGCCGCTATCTTCTTCTTATCAACCACAACATCCGCCGCCGCCGCCTCGCGTACTATCAGAACCCCTCACCGGACAGCTCCGCTCGAGATGTCGCCGTAGCTCAGAGCCAAAGCGCTGGGTAACACCCCACACCCAACAGGAAACGGGACTCAGGCTGGTTCGAATCCGCCCCTCGGACGGCAGGCATTTTTGAAACACACGCACACCTACACAACCACACATACGCTTCCACCATTCGCCGCCAGAGCGCACACACACATACGCCAGAGCGCACACACACATACGCTTCCACCATTCGCCGCCAGGGCGCACACACATACGCTTCCACCATTCGCCGCCAGGGCGCGCCACCGCCACACGCTACACCCCTTCGCCACCAGGCGCGCCGTGACGACCCCCAGACACATCGGCGGACGCCGCCCTCCAAAACATAGGCGTGTCTGGGACCAGGATGTGACGTCAGCCCTCCGAAACATGTGCGGGTCTGGGATCAGGCTTCAGCCCTCCGAAACATAGGCGGGTCTGGGATCAGGATGTGAAATCAGCGATAAGATCTCATCTGTGACGTCACCTGATCCCAGACCCGCATATCTCCACTACTGCGGCGATTAGCGTTGGCGCGTCGGTCGTAAGCGGAACGCCGCGGATAACCACCCGCAGCTTCCGCACATTGCCGATGGAATACGTATGGTATTCCATCTTGTGCTTACGCAGCAAGGAAAGTAGTTTTCGTGCAATATGAGCAATAGTTCTAAACGGTGGCAAATGTGTTTTAGTGGTAACCGAATATTGTAAAGTCAGCGGAAGCGAGGTACTTCAAACTCATAGTTGTCTATGCATTCACACATGCTTGGCCCATTGATAATAAACAAACCGTATTCCAAACGAGAAATTACTCCCCAAATTCGTTTGTTACAAGTTCCATTAAAATAGCGAGGCTCTAGCTGTTTGCCTGCTCATAAAATTAAGAGACGTGAAGTTATTTAGTCGTCTCTTAATTCTCATTTTCCGTTCATGCCCTATGAATAACGTCATTGATTTCGAATCAGTGAAGGATGAATGAGAGCGCAGGATTCGTCAGCGCGTGGTGGTTTCGCGGTGCCTTTGACCGGGAGACTAGAGTTCGAGGCCCGACCGTGGCAGGGTCTGGAGGACCCTTCTAGCGGTCGGCTGGTCTGGTCGATAGTTGACTTGGTTTCTCTAAACCATGCCGGAGCAGTATGCTAACAAGGGGCCATGAGCCGCGCGCTATCTTTTCTTCCTCTTTTCCTATCAACACCCCTTGCCTGGACCGCCACTTACAGGCACTACCTAGCACATGTGTCGGGAACTTAGAGCGTGTCTCGGCTGGGGCGGTGTCCCGCTGGTAGGAAATGAGGTTACTCCGCCAACCGCACTGGAGGTCGGCGCTGGATTTTAAAATCTAATTAGAGAAGAACACCGCCATCTCCCGTGATTTAAAAACTACATTCACAGGATCGATAATAACAATTCACATGATTTATCGGCGTCAACTGAAAACCAGGAATCTCCTTTTAATGCTAATTTAAGATGCGGGGCTGCAGAACATTAGAGGACAACTTGGATTACTGGAATTTTTTAAAGTTACATTTACCCTCCTAAATGAAGTTTAAAATTTTCAATGTCAATATTTTACTCCGTGAAGAGATTGTTTATAATTTTTATTTCTGTAGGATCCTCTTGCATCCTGCTGCGATGGTGCATCTGTTGCTCCAATTAAACAAGAAACCCCTGCAAGTTCCTCAGGTAAGTGTATGATATATTTTTTAATTATTTCGTAAACGTAGGGTCCAAACCATTGGGGTGGTAAGTACAGTACTTGGTAAAAATTGTACCTGGGCTGTTCACAAAACAATGTGGCAAGATTCCCCTTCTCCATAAAAATATAGCTGTCATTGATGTTCTGCAGACGCTAACTTCGTCACAGGTTAAACAAATCCGATGGTACCCCTAAAGCACGGAAGTGCGGAAATACCCAACGGAATCACAAACTGTAACGTCGTGCCAAGGGGTCAGATGGACAACACATGTCGCAAGGCCAGAGACGGGGCGGGGGCAGTCCTTTGGCGGCGAGCGGAGGGCCGCCGGAGGCCGGCCCCGCGGGGCAGTCCTTTGGCGGCCGCCACAGGCGGGCCCCGCCTCGGGGGCTCGGGGGGGCGTGTCTCGGAATGCGGGTGTCTAATGTCGCAAAGGAAATTGATTGGTGCGTCCAGCTGAGGTGCAGCTGGACTTCCAAATTGCAAACAGGCCACATTCCGGGATGAGAAAACGCCGCCGGCATGTGATGTCTGTCACGTGACCCCTCGCGAGGCGGCTGGAAGGTAACCAGCCGCAGTCATTCGAGTCTGAACCGGATCGGAGTGCGGCAGGCACTTGTCACCCGCCAGGGGTTATCGCGAGCTTAGGCTGCGAGGTGTGGCGATTGCCACGGGACACAGACTGGGAGCGGCGCCAAGCCGCTGGGGTTTGCGTCAGGCTGGGGCGGGAATGCCTCAGAGGTATGCTGTGTTGGGAGTGCAGCGCGTTTCCAGGGAGTATGTATATACTGTAAATATCTTGTAATAAAACTGTATAAACAACTCCGTGTCTGTGAGTTACTCGCACCCGACGACGCCACAAAACTCTGTTTTTTGTATAAAAGTGGATTGCCTGTATTTATCGCTTGCTAGACTACACATTACTCGTCCAGATATTGGTGTAAATTTTGGGAATTGACGAAAAAGTAGTAATGACTAACTTATCACATTGCAAAAGAATTGAAATGGTATGTCTTTCCTGATTCATCAGAAAGCGTCCCTTCCCTTTTTTATACCTTGCGATCAACCCTTTTCCTTGAAAATGGTTAAGTAGCTTGTTGTAAGTTAATTCAGTTCATTATCTGAGAATTGAATGAAGCTTCTTTGTGGGGCACTTTGCCACTGTTTCCAGCGTAACTTATTAAACGCCTTTGAGAATGTGTTTTCCAAGCATTTACTTCTCGGAATATCGTAGCAAAGATATAATATTTTAATATTCTTATGGAAGAAATGTCAAAAAAGACAATTTTTATCTCCTACCAGCTGTTCCAGCTTTTTTTTCTCGTATATTACCCTCTCAAATACATAGCATAGTCAAAATCTATATTTTGGTGTTCCTTAATACCCAAAAATATGTTGTTGTGGTTGTCTTTTTACTTCTGTCCGTGGGTGAACAATTCTAACGCTTACACCATTCGTATGATTTAGTCGAAAACCAAAATTACTAAATCGAGAAGACCTGACTTAAAGCCCTGATATTTTTAAAGAGTTCTTTAAATTTTGGTTTGTCATGAAGCTCCTGAAACATTTTCAAAATTTCTAAAAATTAGCTCTAAATTATTTCTTTATATTGTAGGAATACATTGAAATATACTTTTAATGATGGCAGGATGGCAATTTTTACCAAAAATGCTGAAAATTTGAAAATCGCTGAAGTTCAACATTTTTATTCATCTCTTCTACATTGTTGAAGATACAAATCTTTTTCCTGAAATGAAATTTGTGCTCCACAATTAGTTCTTTAAATAACGTTATGACATTTTTTAATTGTATTAATTTCCGCTCTACATTTACTGAAAGATATACAATACAAAGTTTAAATTAATACTGCAGTTTTGTATCATAAAGATCTTTTACCTGCGCATATTTCAAGATTTTATCTGGTTCCTCAACAGAGTTGATACTGCAAAAAGTCTACAATTCTAATTTTCGGGCTGTTGTAATTTTTAATTAGTGCGGTTCTTTTAATTTACTTTTTACGCATTGTAAACTACATTGTTGTGTCAAAAAGCTCAGAAGGAATCGGGTTTTGAGTCTATTCCTTTGAAAAAAATTCTCTCTGAAAATCGAAATTTGTTCGTTTGCGTCCGATGTATTTTTTGCAAATATTACCCGAATAAAAAATACTTGGTAAATATGCCTTTGTCTCGCAGAGTTTACTGAATCCAATTTATTTTGGTTTAAAAAGCTATAACTTAGCGCTGAGTAATTTAAACTCCGTGACTAACTACAAACACGAATTGCGCGCGGTTTAAAACAGAAACGGTCTCCATTTGTGAACAACCACGACCGATTCTGGTAGAGTGCTAAAGTTTGCCGTGTAACAACCGAAACTTAGCAATTTTATTTACAAATCAAGTTGTTACTTTTTAAGATGGGAGGCGACTTTTTTTTTATTCGTGGTCACTTACTCGGAATGACATTGGACTTGTCCCGACTGAAATTTAAGTATGAAAAAATATCTAATTGTTTCTTCGTGTTAGAATAAAACAAATGCTGTTTTTACTACGTTCATCGAACAGACTCTCTCTCACAGGAGAGATACCTGGATGCCCTGTGTATTTCCTTTGCCTTTCCCTGTATTGCATTCGGGGAGACGTGGTCAATCCAGGCTCTTTATTCGTGGGGCCCTTTTTTACTTTTCCCTTCTGCGAACTGAGGAGGTTCTGACCCCTTGAGATTATCCTGATTGCTCAGCTTTGATGGTCAGTTTTCCATTGTGTCAGCCCATGTTTGCTACAATTCGGAAAGTAACTTTTTCTGTTGCAAATTATGTTTCCACCA
The DNA here is from genome assembly GCA_038098605.1 of Gryllus longicercus. Classification (NCBI taxonomy): domain Eukaryota; kingdom Metazoa; phylum Arthropoda; class Insecta; order Orthoptera; family Gryllidae; genus Gryllus; species Gryllus longicercus. The sequence continues at coordinate 791,264 of JAZDUA010000294.1, read as the reverse complement.
CAGACCATCATTTTCAGGAAAAGTAAAATGCTACGAGTGGGTTGATGGCCTCATAAAATATCGATTTTCACTTTTCAGGAATCAGAAAGTAGGATCAATATTACCTTCAGAATAAAACTTACAATAAGGTGGTTCCAATAAATATACTAAAATTGCTGGACAAAACAAAATCGATCCCATACATTCCAGAAAACACAAGTTTTTATGAAAACTCCAGATATTGGCCAAGTACTGAGACGACAGAAGAAGACTAGTATGGAAATAAGATTAAATTGTATTGTAAAGCCGTAAACTTAGTGTGTCGTGATACTGCACAGTACTGATGATATATGGGTTATTTTAGAGGCACCTGAATCACAGGAAATAAGTCGGGAAATTGTAACTCTTTGTTTAAATAGGCTTCTCCCGCACGATCTCACCGCTAGTCTAGTGCCAAAAAGTTTATCATTGTGTTTGTACAAAATATTTACGGTTACTTTAACTCTAAGTTCATTGTTTTTTCAGTAATGTTCTTTTACTTACATTAGTCATGTGTGTCAGTTAAGTTTTAAGAATTAAGCATTCATTGAAACCAATCAAGCCAGTTTGGAGATAGGGTGACATGAGATCTGTAGGTATTGTAAAATTTTTTGCCCAGGACCATAACTTGCCAGGGGGACAGAGTTCATATCTCTGCCTTTAAATGGAGTTTTGGAATACCCAAGCCCTCAACTGGTTGGGTCATTCGAAGAGAATGTTTAATAGTTAAAATTTTGAAAATATTTTGTCTATCTCAAATTATAGGTCAGATCATAAAGGACTATCTCTGCTTTAATTTCAGTTTTACTTTCTTGAGATCATAAAAACCTATTCTTTTTCTAAATATTACACTTTCTTACCTTTTTTAATAATTGCAAAACAAAAATACAAACTAAAAAATATTCATCGCCTTTGCAAATGTGCGCCCATTTTCACGCTCCGAACTATTGCACTCGCATTGCATGTTTATATCACGAAATGTTTGATTGTTAAGCTTCAGACGTTTGTAGTTGATAGTCTATCCCTGAATTTTTGATACTAACCTTTTTTTTGATAGGTGAATGGAATTATGCATCAGAGAAAACCAACACAATCCAGATACAACAGAGCCAGAGTACAGACTTGGATTGCATCCCTAAGAGTAGCTTCCGCAACTATGACCAGACCACGCACCACGAGAACGCGCTCCCTAACTGCAGCAGCCTCAGAGGAAAACGTTTTAAGTGTTCCATTTGCAATACGATGTTCAGTAAAAAGGGGAATTTGAATACACACTTGCGCATCCACACTGGTGAGAAACCTTTTCAGTGTTCAATCTGCGAGAAGACCTTCGCTGACAAAGGAACTTTGAGTAAGCACATGCGCACCCACACTGGTGAGAAACCTTTCCAGTGTTCAATCTGCGAGAAGACCTACACTTGGAAAAAACAATTGGATAATCACATGTGCACCCACACTGGTGAGATACCTTTCCAGTGTTCCATTTGGGTGAAGACCTTCTCTGAAAAATATAACTTGAATAGTCACATGCGGACCCACACTGGTGAGAAACCTTTTCAGTGTTCCGTCTGTGAGAAGACCTTCACTGATAAAGGAACTTTGAGTAGGCACATGCGCATCCACACTGGTGAGAAACCTTTCCAGTGTTCAATCTGCGAGAAGACCTACACTTGGAAAAAACAATTGGATAATCACATGTGCACCCACACTGGTGAGAACCCTTTCCAGTGTCCAATCTGCGAGAAGACCTTCACTCAGAAAGAATATTTGGACAAGCACATGCGCACCCACACTGGTGAGAAATCTATCCAGTGTGTCACATATATGTGAGAAGACCTTCGCTCAGAAGGGACACTTGGCTCGTCACATGCCCACCCACACTGGTGAGAAACCTTTCCAGTGTTTAATCTGCGAGAAGACCTTCACTCAGACCTTCACTCTTCCTTCTTCATTTCAGTTTTCCAAGTAAGAAGACTCATTAATAAGAGTAATTTAGATATTATACTGTATTACAAGTACGTTACGTACATGGTTCATAAATTCATTTTACTATTGGTGATTTTAAAGTAGGTATTCTGAAGAATAATGATCCTGTCCGTTATAATACCAATTTACACGAATATGAATATACTTCGCGTATTAAAATACCGAAAACAGTATGAGGGGACATAAGTTCTTGTACTAACATTTTCGGCAAAGTTATAGACAATTTTTACACCTCTGATTACTATTTGTATTTGATTTGCACTTTTGTCACATTTGTGTTTTAGATAGTACTTTAAGAACTCCCCATAACATATAATGAAAATCATGTAAAAAGAAAAAATTATAAATAAACTCCTGAAAATTTGAAAATTTCTGATGGAAACTGAAGAGTTCGTTTAATGGAGGAGGTACATCAACCAACAAACTTTAATCATTCCACATGACGTTTACATTTAGATAATTTCGGAGTCTGTGTCCCTCACCATAGAGATTACTGCACGCACCGCGGCCCCCGGGGTAAGGTCTTCCGGGGAACGAGGGACCTGCTCGTTCGCCTCCGTGAAGTAGTCTCTTGGCGGCTTCCAATGCGCCCTCAGGCACGGCTTGCTGTCTCGTCGCGGTCCGCACCGCGCGCTGACCCTCCGACTCCCGAGTTGACTCTCGTACACTCCTTGACTGAGCCCCTGACCGGACTCTGCTACCGTGCACTAGCTGCTGTCTGAGACCCGAAGTGGGCTGGCACCCAACCCTCGCCGTCCCTTAAGTATGAGGGCGAGGCTCCCCAGGGCTCTATAACTCCCATATAACGTGGTGGAGACCATTGCAGTGGCGCACCCTTGAGAATCACCTTACAGAACTAAAATACGAACTGCTACCAATGTTATTTAAAACGTGCCATGGTTCTCAGGACGCAAACACACGCGCTTGATACAAAAGATCGCGCCGTCGTTCGCGCTACCTTTTCTTTCATGCGTGTAATATTAAGTATAAATGCATTTTAGAAGATAAAAACATAGTATTTAACTTCTTTTGTAATTTATTTCAGAAATCGAAAAATTTTTAATATTAAAAATTAAAACATCGCCCAAAATCTATCTGGGTTAGGAATATCTAACATTCACGGGAGGAATAATTTGATTCGACAATGACAGTGCGCTATTCTACCACTATCTTATACTTCACTATTTTACCATTATTTTCGGCTATTTTACTTGGGAAAAGAGAATCACAAAGTGAATTGTATCAAGGAGGCAAACGCCGTTTTGAAATCAAAAAATCGAGTCGTTGGATAAAAGTGGTCGTGCTCTGCTCATTCTTTCCGGTAGTGGAATGGTAACGGGAGATCTCGCTCTTGTGCCGCAGTCCCCTGCCTTTCACCACTGAGGTTCGGGGCTCGATTCCCGTAGAATCTCCGAAGAACCCCATATGATATCTGTTACTACAAAACGAGTTTGCCTGCTTCACAGGGGCTAGTCCATCTCCTATGAAGCGTCCTAAACCTCAGCCCTATCCTTAATCCTTCCCAATTCTACCCGCAGGGTAGTGGCGCTGGGTATGTATGTGATATGGAATTCGAAAGCGCAAAATGTAGTGGAGTTGGTCAACGAGCAAAGCCGGAATATTGGCCAATACAACTTCTTCAGTCTATGACGTTGTTCAAATGAAATGAAGACCTGAAGATTATAGCTAATAAGAGTGAAGTTTTTTTTTTGAGATGAAAAATTTCAATATGCGGAGGATAATGAGATGTAACTCATATATTTGTGGGTCCTAAGGGGGACCGCGATCACAAATGATTTGAATTGGCACCTTTAGGAGCGTCGGTGTCAGCCGTCCGGCTAGTTAGGGGAGGCCATGGGGAGTGAGTAGGGGATGTGGGCCAACCTGACCAGCGAGCAAAAGGTATTCAGCCTTGTTCTGAAATCTGCAGCGGTCGAGATCGAAAACGCGTCGTTCTGGAGAACAAGCATCGCTGTTATACGTAAGTAAAATGCAACGAGGGTTTTTCGACGTGTTTCTTCAACGTAGTACAAGGCTACTAGAATATAATAGTTTAGTGTTTAATCTTTCACTTTGTGGTGAATTCAGAACAAATGTTCCAGTTTCTTGAAATTACGGAGCACCGAACGAGAAAGAGTAAGATATTGCATGGCAGAACATTTTAATATAATGCTCGCGTATATTAGGAGGCATTTGTTCCTGTGTTTGCATCAGAAACGAATGAGAAAAACGAGACAGGCCTCTCCAGTGAACGAACTATTTTCTTAAATAAAGCGCACAAACTGTGAGTAGTCAAAATCATGAACACCAAACTCGCGAGGGAAAGCGCCTGAACATGTGTGTATTCGACGAAGATCTGATGGGAAGAGGAGGACCGGCTGGGGCAAAACAACGAATATCCGAAGCTGCGTATGAATAGGACTACGGCCTTTTGAGGCGTAGGGAGAGGCCTTTTGAGGAATAGGAATAGGCGTAGGAATAGGAAGAGGCCTTTTGAGGCGTAGAACGGCCGCCGACCTTGTCTGTTTGCAGTCAGCGGTGCGCCTTGGAGGTTCGTCGGCGTTGCTGTGTGCGATTCGACCTTTTCTGGGGGGAGAGGGACGTCAGCAGACGTCAAGTGGATATGAATTTGATTTTTTGTGCGTCGAGTGAAAACGCTAGGGAAGTGTTTGTTTCGGAAGGGTATGTGCAAAGAACACTGTAGAATATTAAATCCGGAATTTTATGTAATATAAAAAAACCTTAATTATTGCTAACTAGGTTCGCTAACCGAGAAATAATTGAGTTGATTTATGACTGTATATCTTTTAAAAATAAAACAGCTGCAAAATTAGAATAAGAACTTAATTAGAGGGGAATTTATGTAAATTTAGTGTAATTGTGAATTTTATGTTAAATTTGCAAGCCAGGCTTAATTAGAGGGCCCGTTTATTGAATACAGCGTAATCAAGTCTTAAAATATTGCCTTGTATTTTCGTACGGGATCGTATTAGGAAAGGTAGCAAAAGAGTTAAGTCCCAAATGGTAGAAAAGAATAGTTTCTATTTCTCTCCTTTGAAGATGTATTGGGAATATTTGTGATTAGTGCTCTTTGCGAGCTATCGCCTTCTACTGGTTAAGGCAAGAGGAGGAAGTAAGGTCCCCCGTCAAGAAAAGTTGGCCGATTAATACCGTACACTGCAACATTTTCGACCGCCATGTTTCAAGTCCCTGCAAGCTGCATACATCTACTTACTTCTTACCTGTAACTAGTTATAGAAAGTTTCTTTCTCAACTTTGTCAACATCAGGATATACAGTTGTACACTTGTAATCAGGCAGTGATTGTAATGGAAGAGATTCATATTTTGTCGGAATGCATTATTAAAATAGAACCGGTAAACATTAAAACAGAAGCTGTAAGTTTCATGATTGAGGTTTATGTGTTATTAACATTAAGTCATTGACGCTCAATCTCATTTGTAAATATGTTCTAAGTGCAGCATATGTTGATGCTATGCATAATTCATAGTGATTGTTTATCTGTTACCTCTAGATTAAAGAAGAACCAATTGATGTGAATAAAGATAATTGCTGGAATGCTTTCGTGAGTAATATTCACATTAGTGGCATAATGTAATCAGTGTTGTGTGGTAAATGAAAATTAATTGATGATTTGATATATTGGGGTTTAGAAGAAGTAGTCATTGTTATGAAAGTGCAGATTTTTCAGCATTGAAGAGTGCTGAGAGTGAGTGTGTTAGATTTCAATGCTCAATACCCAGGTTGAATTCCTGATTGGAGCAGGAGAAAATTCAAGGTTCCACAGAAATGTCTTATTTGTTGTGCCAAAAGGAGAGCTGTGAATTTTTGGGTGAATCTGCGTAATGCTTTTGGATGTTGATTCTTGAGGTGCGTTTGTAATTAATAGCTTGGTAAGGAAACCAGGTACTATTACAGGTCCTGTATTATGTACCTTATTGCTTGTAAGTCATCTTCAATATAATACTATTCGTGGGTGTGGAGATCTAAAAGAAAGAGAAGGTTTTAACATCACTGGAAAGATGTAAGGATATTTGATTTTAAATGCCCTATGAACCATCTCGAAAGTGAAATTTCATTTTTTTTAAATTTCAAGATATTGAAAGGGAAGTTTTGCTTTTATGTTGTATTATTGTACTGCATTCATCTGTATATTAAAAAGGAGCTTGTAGAGAAAATATTCTTCAGTGTGTTCTTTCAGTGAAATTTCATCTAGCAATTGTGTGTTTTGAATGATATTTGTAAAATCTACTACTACAATGACTCTTCCTTTGCTATTATCCTGAATTTATTTTCAAATTCAGCCTTATTTTGCAGATCTCTCGCCATAGCACATTCAAACACGAATTGTGTACCCAAATAACTTAAGATTATTACAACTCTTTTGAAGAAAATTAACAAAGGAGATGCAAATCTTTCAATATGTTTTTGAATCCATCAATATTGGTCAAAAAACGTTTGACAATATACGTGCATAGTTTTCCTAACCATGTATTGATAATTACATAAATATACCTATATACCTATGTATTTATAGTTACATAACAAGTTCATTCAATAAAAACATTGAATAGCGTGCAAATAACATGAAGTGAATCACGGGCTGTGTAGCCAATATAAGCTATATCACAATAAATGTCTATTATATATGTTACTATTCTAAATATTTTACTATTCCAGGGTTTATGAAATATTGTACACCCATGAAAACAATACAAATGTTACTATCTCCGTGAAATAATATACTATTTCTCCCATCTTCTTTTTTTACCCTGTGAAACAAAATTTAAGTTTTGAACATTTTTCCTATAGACCTATTGACATCAAAGCCACTCTTTCATTGTTACCAAAATTCACTGTCCAAATGGTAATGTTTGAATAGCTTGTTGAAGCTTTGAGTACTGAAGGGAAGAATTGTTACAAGGAGTTTGCTGGGATTAATTAGCTGTCCATGTGATTACAGCTGCCCATACCAATGTGAATATGGCAAAAGAAAGAAGTGTGGAAAGTGGAAGAGGGACAGATTGGAATGATGCAAGACTATAGGGGACGACACGAGTTTGAAAGCACGGTATGGTAGGGCATTGGCAACTCAATTATAGAATTCATTTCTGTTACTTGTCTAATAGATATTTGTAAATAAAACGCTGGGCAATACTATGAGTACAATTTACATAAAGTAGTGTAGTTCCTTTCATTCTTCGAAACACTAGTGGGTATAATGATAAGCCGAGATCTTTATTATTTGCATATGGATATGTATGTTTATTGTTACTGTTTCTAAAACTAGAGACTTTTTTTTAATAAGCCTTATTTTTTGTTCGCATTAACTGCAAGGTCATTTCCAACCATTTATACAATACTTAACAAGTCATCATATAATATTATAACCCCTAGAAATTTTAATTCAATATAAAAACGAGATGTTTCCGTTCGTAAATTTGAAAGACAAAATTTAAATTGAATATGTCGTATGTAGCACTCAATACTCAGAGCTTTCTATTGAGTTATGATGAGTAGTTATTAGAATATTACACGAAATACAAAGTGGTGGAGGTTCTTTATTCAACAGATGTGAATAAGTTGGCTATGTCCAATGCTCAGTTTTGCGAGAGTAGTTTCTTCTTGTGAAAGGGAAGTAGCATAATTATGAAAACTACTTGAGGAGGTGACAAGAATGAGTATACCACATTAGTGTTCCACTGGACCTTAATACGTGTATGGAGTTTTTTCCTTGTCGTCTTGTGAATCTGTTTTTTCTTGGAGAGTTAGTTATGTGCTTGGTTAGCAACTGAATTCACCAGATAATATTAGCTTGGAATCCTTTATGTGATGCTATCCATATAAGAATAATGACTATATTCTTATGTGCCAAATCATTGTATATACGGTTGTCTCCAGGAATATTGGCGTTGACTCCCTAAGTCACAGGTCCGGTTTCACTAACATTACAAATAAGCTTAAGAAGATTCGATTATGCTGAATCACAACCTGGTCTATTGTGAACACAGTCCTAGAGATTAATTTTATCTTGGATGTTATTAGGCTACTAAAAGGGCCTTTGGAGTGTGGGATGCTGATTCATCAGTGCAATAGGCATTCAACGATGTTAAGACTGCATTATGAAACTTACAGACAGGGTACAATGCAGACTGAAGTATGGAGAGAGCATAAACTGTGGAGAAGGATCCAGAGAAATTGCTAATGAAAAGTGTACGAAGTAAACAATTGTTGTTTTATTTTGTGGCAAATAAAGATAATGGAATTTTCAGTTCATGCTATTAATGAATTCTGCTGTATCTCTGTATTAATAAAATCAATCATTATGGTAAAATTCTATTTAATGTTGACATCAGGTAAAATGAGCCAAACATGTTAGTCCCCAAAAATTCACCATGACTTTAGTCTATTGTATTGATGTCTTTTATAATTACTTCATTTTTATTTAGGACAATCTATTAATCAATAAAGATAATTAATGTATAGTCTTCTTTTTCTTCGATGTATTTGAGTGCAGCAAGAATAGCATAAGTTTCACATTAGAAAATGGAGCATAAATTATGTAACAGTGTGAAGAATGTTTTCCTTAATTTTGACTGTGATGATGTACGAGTGTATGTATAGAGTTTTAATGATTTTAGTATAGATGAAGTAGCTGACTAGTATATTATAGATCCATAGTCCAGTTATGATTGTATTAATGCATTGTATGTGAGAAGAACAATTTTTACATTGGCGATCTAGGAAGTAGATAAAAGAGATTCGATGATGTTCATTCATTTTAGACATTCTATTTTCAAGTGATGTGATATTTCCGGGTTAATTTCTTGTCATAAAGCTTTCATAAATTTGTTATTTCCTTAAAACAATGAAGACGAGATTTTATAGTGAGGTAGAGTTTTTCTTTTTATCGTTTAGAATGTATTGAAATTTTGAGTAAGATATTTTATATCCTGTTTCATGAGTCAAATCAATAAGTTTCTTGAGGGTTGATTGTGCAAGTTATTGAGTGGTGCGAATATTTTTGTCAATGACTGTTGTTGTGAAGTCATCTGCTTTTCCATATTAAGGCTTATAGCGAAAAGATGTTCATTATTAATGAAGGCATTACAGATACTCCTGTGAATGTTACCTAGGTGATCTGTAGTAGAGTGGCAATGTTGAAATCCACATTGAAGTGGAGAAATTTTGTTGTTAAGGTCTAAAAACTACGTAATTTTTTACATATATTTTTCACTAGTAGTTTCCATGAAGTATTAACTAAGTGAAAAAGCCAATAAATGTCAGGAAGTTTCGGGTTCTTATTGTTTTCAAGAATTGGGTATATGATTGATTCTCTCCAAGTGTTGTGAAAAGAACCAGTTAAGAGGAGATCATTAAATGAAGTGATGTATTGTATTGCGGTTCGACGAAGTTTTCTTAGTAATATGTTATAGACACCATCTGCTCCAGGACTTAATGTGCACAGTTTATTCTGAATGTTGTTGATTACACAGGGTGTAATTGGAAGGTTTAATTCTGAATTATAGTTATAGCAGATATTTTTGCATGTTTTAATGAATGAATATTTATTTAAATGGTTTGAGCGAAGTTTATGAGTGAGGTATAGAGTGCTCTTAATATTAGTGAGAGTTCATAATGACATAAAAGCTGACTAGATTGGGTCGCTCTTCATTTGGACATCATCTCCTGTCTTGATATTGAGGCTAAGATGAATGTGGAAAGTGCAAGAAAAAGATTGAAAATGAAGACTTGGTGGGGTGTGAAGGTGTATGCTAAAAGTATTTTCATCCAACATGTGCTAAGATTATGGCTCAGGAATTGAGAATAATAAAAAATAAAATAAGCAAATGAAATGGGTGTGTGAAGAGTGTAATGAAGAATATGTTCACTTAATTAATACTTCACTAAAGAGAATTATGAATGAAATGATGGATACAGTGAAGTCAATGATGATAAAAGTGGTATCAAAAAAACTAGGGAAAATATTGAGGAGAAACATGGGAGTTAGAAACGAAATGAAACAGCGAAAGCATTCTATGCGTATGCAGTAAAAGAGACCAAAGAAGTTCTTATAGTACAACCAAAGAAATGAAATCTGACAAGTGAGGTAACAAAGAACATATGTAAAGAAATGTTAAAACCTGTAGAGATTAAAGTAGAAATTGAAAATCTCAGGAAGATAAGAAATGGAGGTATTGCAATAACTTGCACAAGCAAGAAAGAAATTCAGAAAATAGATGCAGAAGTCAACTGAAATATGGGAAATGAATATGTGGTAAATATTCCAAAATTGAAGAATCCAAATCTGAAGAATCCAAATCTGAGAGTTTATGAAATAGAAGAGGTAATGGATGAATTTGAATTGATAACGGCCACAGGGAATTAAAATCTTGAAATAATTAAAGAAGACTGAGAGATTCAAGCGAGCATAAACAGGTAATTCAAAAACGCATTTATGCATGTTTTAGAAGTAGATCCCCAGATATTCAACAGAGTGATGATGAAGAGAAAATTAAATGGCAACACTGTCAAGTTAATGAATATGTGAGAAATTTTCAGATGTATGAATTGTTATTACTTTGTTGCTTTTTCTGGATCCAACCTTCAATTCCTTAATTTTGTCTCTCTTCACAGATAAACTTCAGATACAAATTGTGGTGCTGCTTCTTGAAAAGGCATTAAAAATGTTTTTACAAAATAAGACAATGATCTTGATCAACATATTATTGGTGTTTGTTGTGCTGTATATTATACATAACTCAATCTCGAATGCTGCGGATGTTCAACCAGTAGACATTGAGAGCATCAGTATCAAAATTTCAATTTTAGGTTAGCATAGTGGAGAAAAAATTTAAAGACTTCTGCGATAAGCTTTATTGAGTATCAACTCATTTTTGGCAAGTGCATGAGGCTTGAGGCCAGCGTGAGGCTTGCTTGCCAGCGTTAGAAAGGATTTGAAAGGATGTTTGAATGTTTGAAATAATGAAAGAAACCATTGAAGTCTTATTTTCTTTCGTTGTACAAATGTCCCCTCGCAATTAAATTTGTTTTTGGAAAGCACAGTGCAAAGTTATGGTTGATATTTCTGCTTTTGCAGGCTGTAGTTTTCCTCAATTCTGTGAAAAGTGAGGAAGGTAATTGCAACACTTTCGAACTGCAGATGTATTTGATCATTTGGAAATCCAATTGAAAGTCCAGTTGCAATATTAGTAACTGCGTATCATGATAAAAAATGATCTTCAGCAGTTAAAGGAAGATTAGCACTTTTACATCTTCCTTGGTTTTACTCGTACATTTTTATTCTAACTGTCTAGAATATGTAGAAATTTGATTGTCATGTATCATTGACTTGCAAATATTATATTATTATGTTAATTATTATATTTTGTGTATTTCTTTTCTGGTCATTAATGAAAAATATTTGAATTTTATGTAATGTAAAAAGGTATGCAACAAAGACAAAATTAATCAGTGGACTAACAAAAATGATTATTCTGTTGCTAGGTGTGTCGTAACTTAAAGTATTTTTAAAGCAAGCATATTCCAATTAATTAATATAAAAAAAATGTGCCTAATATGGTTTGGTTTTACCGGCTGGTGATTCTGAAAGGGAAAGAGTCACCAATACATGGAAAAACTCTCTGAAAAGATTGAAGTGAGCATAGGAACTGTGAAAACTACGCTGTTTGTCAAACATAATTTATGTAATGCATGTTCCGAATTCTTAAACTATATTTGGAAGCAATGCAAGCTTTAAAAATATTCCTTATTTGGAAAAGTCTGTCTCGACAAAATCCAAAATGATAGACAAACAAGATTCATTTTTATGAATTACACTGCAGATTTGGTCTGTTAAATATTTAATTGCATCCTCAATACCTTTACTTTTCTGGAAAACATCATCATCATCATTGACAGCAAGGATTAGACCTCTTGATCTGTTCCATCTCAGAATTGTTCATGCCATCTCTTCAAGGGACGTCCTACATTTCTTTTTCCTTTAGGTTCATGTTGAAGAATAATTTTACACTCTCTATGTTCTGGCATTCTCAGGACATGATCTTTCCAGTTTTCTCGATATTTCTTTATGGTGTGTATAACACGCTCAATATTTAGTTCTTCTCTGATATCTACACTTTTTTTGTGGTCTAATAGTGTATATCCTGCCACAAAACGAAGATATCTCATTTCTGCAGATTCAATTCGGCACATCTGATCTGATGTTAATGTCCATCTCTCACTTCCATAAAGTAGTAATGGCAAAGCAATAACTTTGTAAAATCTGAGAAGAGTTTCTTTTTGCGCATTGTGCTGTAGAGTTTGCTGTTACGTTCCTCAGAAATATGGGAAGTTGTTCAGCTTTTTTTCCATATCCCTTGATTTTATATTATTAAAATGATATCCAAGATATTTAAATTCATTAACTTGTTCAATTATTCGGTCATATATAACTATCTTTGCTCTTAAAGGTTCAAGCCCTTTAAATGCCATCACTTTTATTTACTTGGTGAGATTTTCATACCATACTCATTAGCAACCTGACTTAACTTGTGGACTGCTATTTGAATATTATATTCAGATTTTCCTATGATAAGCTGGTCGTCGGCAAAAAGTAATGTTGGGATCTCAATATTATTAATCTTAAAAACATCAATTAAAGTCTTCAACCATTTTTAAATGATCACGTCCATATATATATATATATATATATATATATATATATATATATATATATATATATATTAAGAAGCGTTGGCGAGAGCGGGCATCCCTGTCTTACTCCCTGGTTTATATACGCTGATTCTTTTCCATTTCTTAGCATTCGGATCATGATTTTATTTTTTCTGTATAAAGATTGAATTGCTGTAATAAGATAGGAAGGGAGTCCAATATTATTCAGTGTTTCCTATAATAATCTTCTTTTAAGGCTATCAAATGATTTTACGTTGTCAATAAAGAAATAGTATGTCGGTAGTTTAAATTCCATTCGCTTTTCAGTAAGTTGTGTCAGTACAAAAATACAGTCTGAGCATGATCTACCTTTTCTGAAACCATGTTTGTGTCAGATATTTGAGTTTCAGCAATAGGCACTAATCTTTGATTGATAATTTTTGCATAGATTTTATAACAGGAATTTAGAAGACTTATACCTCTATAATTTGAACATTCAGATTTGTCGCCTTTTTGATATACTGGGTAAATTAGGGCTTCATTCCATTCTTCAGGCACATATCCAGTGGACCAGGAGATATTAATAAAAATAAGAAGTCTCTGTGTAAATTGATTTGATGCATATCTAATCAATTCCATGTTTATTTTATTAGTACCAGGTGACTTTATTTTTGGTTGTGTTAATGGCTGTTTTCAACCCATCCATAGAGATCAGATCAATAGAATTACATGTATATTTTTGATTCCTCTCTCTTTTTCTTCATCTTCAGAGGTCCATAGCGATTTAAAGTAATTTAACCATTTAGTTTCTGCAATTATATTTAATTGAACTTTATCTCTTTCTTGATTATGTAAATATTTTATAATTTTATATGCCTAACTTTGGTTTCCAAATATGTCATGTTCAATTTCGCTAACATATCATTTCCAACTTTCTCGTTTAAGCATACAGACTTCTCTTTTAACTAAAGCAGATTTTCTTTTATATTCCATTCTGTGATTCATATTCCCAGAAGATGAGAGGGACTTTAAATACACTTCGTTTTTTTTTCTTTAATTAGTTGTTTGACATTATCATTCCAAAACCTTAGCCCTCGATTTGAGAATTTCTTTTTCCTTGACCCTATTGCTTCTGCGTCTGCCTGTGTTATAATTTCTTTAATGTTTGCTTATTCTTCATTTATATTGTTCCTTACAGGATTAATAAGATTTTTCTCGTTGAGTCTAGTGCTGGATAGTAGTGCTAGGTAGTGGTCTGGTATAAAAGTCTTATACTATAATCTTGTTAAAGGTGAACTTCAAATGTTTCTATTTCTGGTTTGGATTTTGATTGGATGGTTTTCTTCCATCTCTTTGGGAACATTATGTTCCCAAAGAGATGGAAGAAAACCATCTTTAAAAAAATCTTACTTTTCTGGAATGCAAACAGAGAAAATTGTTTATTATTATGTCAGTGTGAGTTCAATCATTATTTTTTTTGATCACCTTTTTAAAAGTTATTTAAAATTCGAAATTAAGAAAATCGGTGTGTAATTCGTGGCTTCCTCTCTGTCCCGTGGGTTATATATTTAGAACACTTCGAAATTTTTAAAAAGGTAATGCATTAATCATCCATCATGCATTTATTAACAAACATAAAAAACAATGTTTGTTTGTTGGTTTGTCCATAATGCGCTGCCGTACCGTTCATCCGATTGTGATAAAACTTTGTCTAGTTATTGCTTGCTCGTGTGGAATAATATAGCCATTGTACGATGGGAATGTGCTTAAGACGGCGCACGTAGACGGGCGATGATAATAAATGAATGCTGGCTCAAGCGCCTCTGAACAGGGCATTCTACGCAATGGCGCTCAACGCAACACGCCACACCCTGAAGTGCGAGTATTAAGAGCGACTTGTTTGCATATTCTGCCCGCTCATCGCTTTGCAGCGCAGTTCCGTGTGGCCGCAAAAGTGCAATGCTGCCACACTTCCCTGCTGTGGAGCCATCCCTATCCTTTCGGACATCTATGGCTGATCTGAAAATAGAAAGAAAACATAGGTCAGAAATGACAATAGCCGTTCGGCGCGCTTTTGGCGTTGTTTACCGCAATTTTCATGCAAGTATTGGCGTCTCGCCTATTGTAGCATATCTCTCGGATGCTTGTACGTAGCCGTGGGATCCCGCTCGTACAAATTTAAATTTAATATCATGTCATTATTTGACATATTTATTTTTGAAAATAAATTTTGAGCTAAGTTTTTAAAGTGCTCTTCGAGGAGCGGTAACTTTAATGCAGCGTGTAAATCTGCGATTCTAATATACATTGGCGCGCACAGTATTTTACGGAGGCACGCATTTTGAACTATTTGCAACTTATTTAAGTGCCAATGCGCCGCTATTCCCCAACTTGGGAAGGCGTAGTCCATAATGGGCCTAATCAAGGCTTTATATAAAAGCAGAGCATTCGCTGTGGACAGTTTGCTTCGCTATGTAATAAGCTTCGCAACATGCCCAGGCTTTGCTAGCGACCGCGTCCGCGTGCTCGCGGAAAGTTAAAGCGCGATCCAGTGTGATGCCGAGGTACTTTGTGCTGGCGCGCCATTCAATGTTTGAATTGCATAGCGCGAGCGGCCGCGGCTGGTCGTATTTGTATCTGCGTGTGAAGAGCACTGCCGTGCTCTTTTCCACGTTGACTTTGATACGCCAGCGCTGCAGCCACTCTTGGATCTGTAACAAATGTAAATCCAAATATTTAACAAGCAGATCGATTATTTTGGACGTGGCAATTACTGCCGTGTCGTCTGCGTACATGGCGAGCTCGGTTTGGGTCGAGGTAGGTATATCGCGCACAAACAGGCAGTAGAGCACAGGGGAAATAATGCTCCCCTGAGGCACGCCCGCCCGTATGTGGCGGGTGGTTGATTTCGCGTGCAGAACCGTCACTTGAAACGATCTGTTCGCGAGGAAGGAGTGCACTAAGCGTACAATATAGGAAGGGAAGTTAGCTTCGATAAGTTTGGCGAGGAGGCCGTCGTGCCAAACCTTATCAAAGGCGCTGGCGACGTCCAGGAAAACTCCGCCAGTGAATCGCCGCTCGTTAAAGTTGCGCCGAATTCTGTCTACTATGCGCACTAGCTGATGGGTGGTGCTGTGGTGCGCCCTAAAACCAAATTGTTCATTATTAATATGGCCATGCTTTTCGGTAAATTTTAAAATTCTCTTGAGAATTTTCTCAAAGAGTTTGCCGAGCGTGTTAAAAAGACTAATTGGTCTGTACGACTGCGGCAAACTCTTATTCTTTCCAGGTTTAGGAAAGTTTAGCACGTACGCGTGTTTTCATTGCGCCGGAAATAGCTGGAAGATGAAAATTGCGTTAAACAAACACGATATAGTTTATGGCACTTTGCGAGAGCCTTTTCAGAACTTCGTTTCTGATCCCGTCCGGTCCCGGAGCTTTTTCGCTCCGTAGTGCTGCGATGGCGTCGGCTACTTCGGCGACGTCCGTTAGCTCCGGCTCGTCGGCGGGACCGTGCAGGGCCGCTGCGACCGTGCAATGCACGCTCTCGGCGTGCTCCGCAGGCGGCTGCTCCTCAACCGGCTGGAATTGCGATTCGAGGGAGTCAGCGAAAAGCTCCGGTTTCGCCTCGTTCGCTTCCACGTTGTCGCCGTTCGCTTCCACGTTGTCGCCGTTCGCGCTGCGCAGCGGCGGGACTGAAACAGAAGATTTTGTCAAAGTTCGCGTTAGCTGCCATAGTGAACTATCCTCCGGCTTTAGCTTTCTCAGTAGGTTACCCCACTTTGAGTTTCTGTATTCAGTTAAGACGTCGTCTACACGCCGCCTTAACTGATTCAGAGCAAGCTTGTCTGCCGGATGTCGCGTGCGCTGCCATTCCCGTCGCGCCACGTTTTTGCGCTGAATCAGCGCGATTATTCTAGGTGGTAGCCACGCTGTTCGTTGCTCGTTTCGCCCGGCGAAGGCGGCCGCATTCAGGCTATCTGTGATTGCCTCCGCAAGCTGTTTTGCCCCTGGTTCGATCTGCTGCGGGTCTGAGATGGGCTCTGCTTCCGGGAGGCGTTTCTCCAGTTCCTTCTGAAATAGAGGCCAATTAGTGCGTTTGCGGGCGGGTGGAAGCGCTAAGGAAGTTTGCAAATCGCTGCGTCCTATTTCGGCAATGACTGGGAGGTGGTCAGAGGAGAGCTCGCAGGCTGTGGTGAGGTGAATTGGGGCGCCAAGATCGCGGATGACGGCGATGTCCAAGACGTCCGGCCGTCTTGCGTTGGCGGGGAAGTGAGTGGGTTGCATCGGGCCTATCACCTCGTAGCCGTGCGTTTCCGCAAAGTTTTTCAGCTGACGGCCACGAGGCGAGGTGATGCGGGAATTCCAAGACGGGTGTTTCGCGTTGAAATCACCCGCCAGGAGGGTAGGCATGCGGGCGAGCGGCTCCAGAAGAGCGTCGAAATCGCTCTGCTCTAGGGACGCATTTCGCGCCGGCGGAATGTAGGCCGATATGATGCGCAGCGGGCCCTTCTTCATCCGGACCGCAATCGCCGTGGCCTCGATGTACTGAAGCGGCGGCAAAGCTAATTCGTGATGCGCGGTATCGCACCGCACTAAAACTGCCGTTCCGCCGCCCGGGTTTGCATTCGGGAGCCGTGCTGATCTGTCTGACCTGTAACAAACCTAGCCAGGGAGAGAGAAACGATGCTTAGGTTGAAGGTGGGTTTCGCCTAGCATCAGAATTGCTAAGTGGTGCTTTGCGGCGAATGCGGCTAGCTCCGCCTGTTTGTTCCTGCTTACGATACCGTTGCAGTTCCAAAAAGCGAGCGAGAGGCGAGCTGGAGCTGCTGTAAGAGAATTGGTTTTTAAATTATTATCGATGGCCGTGTCAGCCATCACGGGGCGGAGGAGGCGGGGGCGGAAACGGCCGCTCCCTCGATCGCTGCGCCAGACCGACCTGCGTGACCATGCGCGTGCTGAAGCAGCAGCTCCATGACCACCTGCAGCATCAGCCTCGGCCAGTCGCTCGGGGAGCGTCCGGTGATGGTGCGGGTTATGGCGCGGATAGTCATGAAAGGATCCACGTTGTTAAGGGCCAGATCCTCGGCGACATCCTGCATAAACTTCTTCTGCTCTTCCAAGGTGTAGGAAGGCGGGAAGTTCAGCTCCTCGTCTCTTCTGTACCCGCGTCGTCTCGCGGGCGGCCTTTCCGGGGGTGGCGATGGAGGCCCTTGTTGCGTGGGTTGGGAGGGGCGGGTGGAGAGGCGGGGGCGTCGTCGGCCACGGCGCGCGCGTACGTGCGCAACTGGCGGCGGCGGCGCGCGCGGCGCGGCGTGCGCTGCGGAAGCGGCGGCGGCGATGGGCTGCAGCGGCGCGGCGCCGCTCTCTCCCGTGAGGGCGAGCGGGTCGACGCCGTCTCTGCGCTTGAGTACGCTGAATACGTATGGTATTCTATCGTGTGCTCACGCAGCAAGGAAACGGAGGCCGTATAATCCTCCACCGAGGCCGTGCGGAGGCGTACGGCTTCGCCGGTCGCTTCTGCAACAACCGGCTCGCCGCAAACCCCTCGCAGAGCCTCCAGGAGGGAAAATACATCCCCGCATCCGAACACGTGGATAGGGGGTGGGCGTCGCTGGCGGCGGACGAGCGTGAACCCGTCGTCGTCCTCTTGCGTTGCTGCGGCGGCGTCCGGCATCGTAGCCGGTGAGCCGCTCCTCGCGGCGGTGGCTGGCGTCGGCGGCGATGCGATCGCCGATGGTTGGGGAGCGGAAGGGCCGCTCCCGTTGCGAACAGAAGATGCGCGTAGGTCAATACAAATTCTTTCCGTTGACGGGGTGGCCATGCGCAGGCGCTTTGGCGACCCCGCGAGCCGACGTGCTCCGCGTCCGCGGCTGCCGCTTTCGCCCTCCGGAGGAGTTTGAAATGCGGTGCCCGGCGACGCAGCGCTCGACATCTTTTTACGGCCCGAGGGCCTCGCTCGGCTATGCTCTTGTAGTCCTAAAAAGGACGGTTGCTTCCTCGCTGTGCTCTCCTCAGGAACGTCCGTCCTCTTCGGCGGTCAGCTTCGGAATTCCAAGCACATATTATGCCCCTGCGATTATGAAAGTGAGCCCAGGAGAGTCGGTGACAGAGAGGGACAGGGACGGGGGGAAGGAGAACGAGAGAGAAGGCGGGCAGGACAACTTCGGCCTGGTCTCGCTAGTTAACAATGAAAGATAATGGCCTCATTATATAATCTGAAGCAATTTTAATCAATGCAATAGGAATGTGATCAACTTCTCCAGGATTTTAAGAATTCGTTATTAATGATATAATTTCTTCATTGGAGTTGCAAAAATAGAATTCATTGGAGTTCCGTCTAAAGTATCTTTGACTATCATCGTGTGATGAAATTATCGGCCATTTTTGACCCAATTTTTACAAAGAATTCATTAATATTATATACAGTTGATTTATTAGTATGCAATATAGTATTTCAATTATCAAACAAAATATTTTAAATGATAGTTTCTCGCATGTTTTGTGCACGTTTTCGTTTAATCCTAAACGAAATTCAACGTTTGATTTAAGATTGGTTGCTAATTTATCACCACTAACTTCGTTTTGTACAGGAGGAGTTACAGCCTCCAATTGCTGTGTTTATTGGGCCACCAGTGAAGCATGAAACATCATGTACTCACGAAGAAGCGGTAAGAATAACAGGTTACATTCGCATTTCGACGTCTTGAATAATGTGTGGTTTCTGGTCCATTCTCTGCACTCATTCCCATTGCTCTTACGATTGTGAGTGTAGAACACTATTGCCATGTGTAACGTTTCTAGAGCATGTGTTTGTCATTGGAAGAATTTGTGAGCTCTTTATTTCGTTTCTGCCAGTTCACATCCTTGACGTTAAGTGGCATTCAAAGTATTATTGCTATAGGTAAACGTCTCATTGCAGAGCATGCCATTTTATATTTTGTATGGGTAAGGGCTTAGTATAGAGCTTTGCGTCTTCCTTGTATTTTAACATTCTCGGTGCATCTATTACGTCGAATTACATCGGAGCGACATTCTGATATGTCACAGTATCATTTAAAACGCATTTACTCAATAATGCAATACTGTGATCAAATCGCTGCTAATACGTATAAATATCAACGACGAGACAGTCATACATATGTGTTTTCTTTGGCTGTGGTTAAGGCCTACGAGCACGTCCCAGCCTTGCGGCCATGGGTTAAGGGGTATGTGTGGTTTGCACATGGCCATCCCTAAGCTGTTATTTGTGGTAATCTCAACCTGAAAAGTGAGTTTTCGTAGCGTCACACAGCAACAGATGCTTGAACATTTCTAAGAAAGCGTACAATTAACTTTTGCCCCGTCCGGAAATCGAATCTGAGGTTGCGCCGTGGAAAGCGAGCGCGCTGACCAACGAGCCACCGAGTGCATGAGACAATCATAAAAATTACATTTTTGTCATTTTTGAAAGGAAAAAAACAACAACAAACTGCGTATATGTAATCTTACGCAGTATATTTGGTACTATCCGTTCCTTTTATAGAAAATATTTGGAGCCGTTTTGGGGAAAGTTTTGGGTTTTTTATATAAAACATTTCACGCAATCTTGCGCGAAAACTACTCAAATTTGAAAATAAATAAATTAGTACATAAAGTATACTTGATCTTAATCAAAGAACTAATTACGGAGAGAAAAATTTACTTGTACTTGAACAAATATTTAATTTCCTTTGTGGAATACGTACGTATATACTGAGAAATATGCTTAGTATGGAGAAATTTATGTAATGCTGCAGAATATCAGTTTCCAAATGTCAACGGAAATACGTTTTCACGTCCCCTGATAGCGAAAAAAAAATATTTTTTTTTAATCGTCCATCTGTGAACAGCACTAGACACTACATTAAACGTAGGATTTTTTCCAAACTGAATATTTCTGTATATATGGCTCGACTCGTAGCTTTCCAATTTTGAGAAACCTTCAATAATATTTGAAGGTCCTTTACATCAAGTCCCAGACTTTTCAATTTTGTATTCAAAGATAAGTGATAAATACAGTAATAAAGATATCATAGGCCCGCTCGTACTGTTAATTCTGAAATTTCGTAAGTTTGAATTTATTTCAGCGTCTTCCTCCAACTACAAAGCTGAAGGTAGAGAGTTTTCCTTTGAGTAGTTTTCTTGCAATATGAGCAATAGTTCTAAACGGTGGCAAATGTGTTTTAGTGGTAACCGAATATTGTAATGTCAGAGGAAGAGTGGTACTTCAAATTCAGAGTTGTGTATGCATTCACGCATGCTTGGTCCATTGATAATAAACAAACCGTATTCCAAACGAGAAATTACTCCCCAAATTCGTTTGTTACAAGTTCCATTAAAATAGCGAGGCTCTAGCTAATGGCTTGCTCATAAAATTAAGAGACGTGAAGTTATTTAGTGGTTTCTTAATTCTCATTTTCCGTTCATGCCCTATGAATAACGTCATTGATTTTGAATCAGTGAAAGGTGAATGAGAGCGCAGGATTCGTCAGCGCGTGGTGGTTTCTCGGTGCCTCTGACCGGGAGACAAGAGTTCGAGGCCCGACCGTGGCAGGGTCTGGAGGATCCTTCTAGCGGTCGGCTGGGCTGGTCGATAGTTGACTTGGTTTCTCTAAACCATGCCGGAGCAGTATGCTAACAAACGGGTCATGAGCCGCGCGCTATCTTTTCTTCCTCTTTTCCTATCCGCACCCCTTACTTGGAGCGCCACCTACAGGCAGTACCTAGCACATGTGTCGGGAACTTAGAGCGTGTCCCGGCTTGGTCGGTGCCCTGCTGGTAGGAAATGAGGTAACCCCGCCAACCGCACTGGAGGTCGGCGCTGGATTTTGAAACCCAGCTAGTGAAGAACATCGCCACTTCCCGTGATTTAAAATCTACATTCACAGGATCAATAATAAAAATTCACACGATTTATCTGCGTCATTGGCGTCAACTGAAAACCAAGAATCTCCTTTTAATTCTAATTTAAGATGCGTGGTTGCAAAACATTAAAGGACAACATGGATTACTAGAATTTTTCAAAGTGTAATTACCCTCCCAAATGAAGTTTAAAATTTTCAATCTCAATATTTTACTCCGTGAAGAGATTGTTTATAATTTTTATTTCTGTAGGATCCTTTTGCATCCTGCTGTGATGGCGCTTCTGTTTCTACAATTAAACAAGAGATGACTGAATATTACCCAGGTAAGTGTATAATATATTTTTTAATTATTTCGTGAACATAGGGTCCAAACC
This sequence comes from Gryllus longicercus, assembly GCA_038098605.1. Classification (NCBI taxonomy): domain Eukaryota; kingdom Metazoa; phylum Arthropoda; class Insecta; order Orthoptera; family Gryllidae; genus Gryllus; species Gryllus longicercus. Next base: position 769,307 of record JAZDUA010000294.1, on the reverse strand, counting down.
TTTAGGGTGGTAAGTACAGTACTTAGTAAAAATTGCACCTGGGCTGTTCGCAAAACTATGTGGCAAGATTCTCTTTCTCTTTAAAAAGACAGTTGACGTTGATGCTCTGGAGACGCAAACTTCTTCACGGGTTAAACGGATCCGATGGTGCCCCTAAAGCACTGAAGTGCGCAAATACCCAACGGAGATACAATCTCTTTTTTTCTATATAAAAAAGGATTGGCTGTATTTATCGCTTGCTAGACTACACAATACTCGTCGAAATATTGGTGTAAATTTTGGGACTTGACGAAAAAGTAGTTATGAACAATTTATCACATTGCAAAAGAATTGAAATGGTTTGTCTTTCCTCATTCATCAGAAAGCGTCCCTTCCCTTTCTTTATACCTTGCGATCAACCCTTTTCCTTGAAAATGGTTAAGTAGCTTGTTGTAAGTTAATTCAGTTCATTATCTGAGAATTGAATGAAGCTTCTTTGTATGGCACTTATCCTCTGTTTCCAGCGTAACTTATTAAACGCCTTTCAGAATGTGTTTTCCAAACACTTCTCTGAATTTCGTAGTATAGATATAATATTATAATATTCTTATGGGAGAAATGTCAAAAAAGACCATTTTTACTTCCTACCAGCTGACCCAGCTTTTTTTTTTCTCGTATATTACCCTTTCAAATACTTAGAATAGTCAAAATCTATATTTTGGTGTTCCTTAATACCCAAAAATATGTTGTTTTTTTTTACTTCTGTCCGCGGGTGAACAATTCTAAGGCTTACACCATTCGTATGATTTAGTCGAAAAGCAAAATTACTAAATCGTAAAGACCTGACTTAAAGCCCTGATATTTTGAAAGTGTTCTTTAAATTTTGTTCTGTCATTAAGCTCCTGAAACATTTTCAAAATTTCTAAAAATTAGCTCTAAATTATTTCTTTATATTGTAGGACTACATTGAAATATACTTATAAAGATGGCAAAATGGCGATTTTTCCGAAGATGCAGAACATTTGAAAATCGCTGAAGTTCAACTTTATTATCCATCTCTTCTACATTGTTGAAGATACAAATCTTTTTCCTGAAATGAAATTTGTGCTCCACAAATAGTTCTTTAAAAAATATATTAAACATTTTTTTAATGTTGGTAATTTCCGCTAATTTTTTACTGAAAGATGTACAATACAAAGTTGAAATTTATACTGCAGTTATGTATCATAAAGATCTTTTACGTGTGCAAATTTCAAGATTTTATCTGGTACCTCAACAGAGTTGATACTGAAAAAAATCCAATTTTTGGGAGGGTGTAATTATTAATTAAAGCGGTTCTTATCATTTATTTTTTACGCATTGTAACTTAACATTGTTGTGAAAAAAAGCGCAGAAAGAATCCGGCTTTAAATCTATTCCTTTGAAAAATTTCTCTGTGAAAATCGAAATTTGTTCGTTTGCGTCCGATAGATTTGTATGCAAATATTAACCGAATAAAATATATTTGGTAAATATGTCTTTGTCTCGCAGAGTTTACTGAATCCAATGAATTTTCGTTTACAAAGCTATAATTTAGCGCTGAGTAATTTAAACACCGTAAGAATCTACAAACACGAATTGCGCGCGCTTTAGAACAGAAGCGGTCTCCATTTGTGAACAACCACGACCGATTCTGATCGATCGCTTAAGTTTCCCGTGGAAAATAACGAAACTTAGGAAATTTATTTACAAACCAAGTTGTTATTTTCTAAGATGTGAGGCGACTTTTTTTTTTTTTTAATTCGTGATCACTTAATCGGAATGTCATTGGACTTGTCCCGACTGAAGTTAAAGTATGAAAAAATATCTAATTGTTTCTTCGTGTTAGAACAAAACGAATGCTGTTTTTACTACGTTCATCGAACAGACTATCTCTCGCAGGAGATATCCCTGGCCGCCCTGTGTATTTCCTTTGCCTTCCGCCTTATTTCATTCGGGGAGACGTGGTCAATCCATGTTCTTAATTCCTGGGGCCCTTTTCTTACTTTTCCCTTCTGCGGCGAACTGAGGAAGTTCTGACCGCTTGAGATAATCGTGATTGCTCAGGCTTTAATGGTCAGTTTTCCTTTTTGTTTCAGCTCGTGTTTGCTACACTTTTATTTGGCAGTAGTGGAACTGTTTTGACGCGTTAATATGTGCGACGAAAATATAAAAGTATTTATGCAATATTGCATCCAAATAGGATTACGGTGGCTTAAATTGTGTTATCCTTTACGGAAGTGTTGGGGCCAAATTTAAGCAAAAATTATCTTATTTTGTGATAAATTCAAATTTTCGAATAAGAAATCATATCCGAGAAATTCGATTATTATGCAACGCAATATCATTTGCCACCACTATTCCCGCCCGCACGTCGGAATGTCCAGCGTCACTGGAACGAGCTCGTGTTGACATTTACGAAGACCCGTGCCATGTCCCTCCGTCAGATGCCCTGGCAACAAGACTGAGCCGCTTCGTTCTTGAGATTGCATGCTCTTTACGGGATAATCTCGTAGACTCCTCTCAATCAATTCTTGTAGTTTACGATAACCAGAGAGAATATGCAGCAAATTACTGCCGTTTATCTTAATATTTTGAGTAATATTGTATGCTGCAATCTAACTTGCTTGATAATTCTGTACATTTCTTTTATTCAGACATTTGCTATTCAGCATTGCGATGCATATACTTACACGTGAATCGACGGAAAAAGTTTTATTTTTTGAAGACTGCTAGCTTTTTTGGATAGACACAGGTATATCCTCTGTATAAATATATGTTCCATTCTCTATTGTGAACAATTAATCTATTGGGCTTTTTTAGGGGACATTTTGGAATTAAAATATTTTACGAATATCCACAAAAATCCACACAAGCACCGGAAACACAATGTACTAATTTCACTATTCACAAGACGCTGTCTGCCATGTGTTCATTAGTAATCAATAACTTTAGATCTTGTTTTCAAGCGGTAAAAATGTATCAATGAGACAGCAACAGCGAACGTAATTTAACGACGAACAAGTTGTAACATTGGCAGGTTAATGCATTAATGAGTCCGCCTCCTTCAGTGACCCGTCTCAAAGTACATTTTTTTAAATGATCTTAATTTTTCGATGCGAAAATATTATTTTAAGATTAATAAAGAACACTAAAACCTCGTCCTAAATGATAATTTCCTTCGAAACATTTGGTGCCGTTTTTAAGCGCTACAGTAAATGTGAAATTTGAAGCAGTTTTTCAGAGGAAAGTAGTTTTGAATTGAACATTTGAACAACACTGCAAAACGTCTAGCTATTGCCGAACTGGCAGTGCATAAAAACAGAGAAGTAAAAAGTTATATGCAAAAATGGAAATAAAACAAAAGTATGCGGGAAATGAGAATGTTGCTGGCCTATGTTTTGACTACATGCAAAATATTGAACTTCCAAGATACACGTGCAAGAAGCATATTATTTGCGGCAGCTCACGTGTATTTTCTGTGTCACGGATGTATAAAATAACAAATCAACAATTTACGAGTATCTCAACCATGTAGGTACTGTCAAGAAAGGACCAAACGAGGTTAGCTCTTTTTTGCTTCACTATATTAAATCTGAATTACAAGAAACTGTGAAGGAAGTAGATTTATTTTCTGATGGATGCCGTACTCAAAATCAGAACAATACAATTATCACGGTAATGAACTACCTTGTAAAAACTGGAATATTCAGTAATGTATTCCAGTACTATCCTCTCCACGGTGATTAATTTCTCCCATGTGATCGAACATTTGCTGGCATCAAAAGATCAATACATCGAAGAGGTAGAATATATTCATTGTACGAGTATAATGAACTTTTGCTCGCGCATATCAGAAACAAAGCATACTAGTCAAACTGATTGGTACACAAGATGTCGTAGAGGACAAAAAATGGTGGACGAAATTATACAAGCGATCTTGCTTGTCTGAAGACAGCCGTGGAATGTCTGGTGAAGCTAATCGGAAAGTAACTTTTTCTGTTGCAATTATATGTTTCCACCGCAGACAATCATTTCCAGGACAAGTAAAATGTGAGTAGGTTGATGGCCTCATAAAATATCGATTTTCACTTTTCAAGAATCAAAATGTAGGTTCACCTTCAGAAAAAACTTACAATAAGGTGGTTCCAATAAATATACTAAAATTGCTGGAAAAAACAAAATCGATCCAATACATTCTTGCAAACACAAGTTTTTATGAAATCTTCAGATACTGGCGAAGTACTGAGACAACAGAAGAAGACTAATATAGAAATAAGATTAAATTGTATTGTAAAGCCGTAAACTTAGTGTGTCGTGATACTGCACAGTACTGATGATACATGGGTAATTTCCAAGGCACCTATATCACATGAATTAAGTCGGGAAATTGTAACTCTTTGTTTAAATAGGCTTCTCCCGTACGATCTCACCGCTAGTCTAGTGCCAAAAAGTTTATCATTGTGTTTGTACAAATTATTTTCGTTTACATTAACTCTTTAAGTTTTTTTTTCAGTAATGTCCTTTTACTATCATTAGTCATGTGTGTCAGTTAAGTTTTAAGAATTAAGCATTCATTGAAACCAATCAAGCCAGTTTTGAGATAGGGTGAGATGAGATCTTAGGTATTGTAAATATTTTTTGCGAAGGACCAATACTTGTCCGCGGAACAGAGTTCATATTTTTGCCTTAAACAGAGTTTTGGAATACCCAAGCCCTCAACTGGTTGGGTTATTCGAAGAGAATGTTTAATAGTTAAAATTTTGATAATATTTTGTTTATCTCAAAATATAGGTCAGATCATAAAGGATTATCTCTGCTTTTATTTCAGATTTACTTTCTTGATATTATAACAACCTATTCTTATTTAAATATTACTTTTACCTTTTTGAATAATTGCGAAACAAACTTACTAATTAAACAATATTTATCGCTTTTGCAAAAGTGCGCCCCATTTAACGTTGAACTATTGCACTCGCATTGCATATTTTTATCACGAAATGTTTGATTGTTAAGCTTCAGACGTTTGTAGTTGCTAGTCTACACCTGAATTTTTCTGATACTAACCTTTTTGTTGATAGGTGAGTGGAATTATGCATCAGAGAAAAGCAACACAATCCAGATACAACAGAGCCATAGGACAGACTTGGATGCATCCCTAAGAGTTGCTTCAGCAACTATGATCAGACCACGCACCACGAGAACGCACTCCCTAACTGTAGCAGCCTCAGAGGAAAACGTTTTAAGTGTTCCATTTGCAATACGATGTTCAGTACAAATGGGAAGTTGCGTAGGCACTTGCACACCCACACTGGTGAGAAACCTTTCCAGTGTTCTATCTGCGAGAAGCCCTTCACTCGGAAAGACCACTTGGATAAGCACATGCGCACCCACACTGATGAGAAATCTTTCCAGTGTTCCATTTGTATGAAGACCTTCTCTGAAAAATATACCTTGAATAGTCACATTATATTCTTTATGCTACGCTTTCAGAATTCTTCAAATTCAGTCAGCCTTCATACTACTTGTTGTGTATATTTCGCGAATGTTCATTCCCGCCTGAGATATGGCATAATATTCTGAGAAAATACGTCTTATAGCTCCCAGACATTTAGATTACAAAAAAGAATTCTACAGATAATAAGCAAATCCGACTCACGAGATTCTTGTAAGCCGCTCTTAATTAATCTCGCTATTTTACCATTACCCTGTGTCTTGATATAAGAATCAGTTGTTTTTGTCGAAAATGAGTACTTAAGGGCAGGAATATATTATGAGGAAACGCCGATGTCTACAACTACAACACTATATTTCATTGGTTGTTGATTCGTGAGACTGACAGCTTGGCGTTGTTGTTTCTGCCTGAGGATACTCCACTTGCCATTTCCCACATGACGTAATGACTTCAGACGAGAAGGAGCCCCATTGTCATCATGTGCTTGATCTTATCCTCGCCTTCTAATGCAGATCATCAGGAGCTATTACTCTGTGAGAATAAAAATTAATTTATATTTTTTAAATCATACCAAATATAAATCTACTTCTAAGAACGTTACCAGTTAATTGTGGGATTTATGTAGTTGATCCCAATGCTGCAGTCTATCTTGCAGAACCTCCCGTTTAAAAAAAATGATGTGCTCGGTTGCATTCGTGTCCCTTGAATTTTCCTTTGCTGTCTAATATTCGCCTTTGTTTTCTAACACTGCGACTGAAGCGCATCCCGAAGGGCGGATCTACAATTAGTCCTTACCGAGAACGTATGCCAGTACCGGCCCCCCGGCGAGAAGCACCTGCACCTAGAATCACTTGTAGATGTAGTAGACTGAGGTAGTTGGTACTATAACAGTGTGGGTGCTTTAAGAATTAGGAGGAGCGGGCTGGGAGCGAGGCACGGAAGCTGTTGTGTCCCGTCCGGGATTTGTCAGATAATGCTTTCGCTCACTTCCGCATCACAACATTAGTTTTACATTCTCGTATACGTGAGTAATGTATGTAGTATAGAGAAAAGTATGTAATGTTGCGGAAAATCGATTTAGAGATTTCAACGAAATGCATGTTTTGGGGCCTCCTGATAGCGAAAAAAATGTTGTTTTTTTCTTTTGAAAACATGCGTCCGTCTGACTGCCCATCTGTGAACAACAGTAGGGCCGGAACTACAAGTATTCCTAGAATTTTAGCGAAAATGAATATTCACTTGTCGATCTGGTCTGTCTCAAATCTTTACGAGTTCGAAAAAGACTTTAAAATTTGTGGTTACTTTGAAAGACGTCTCTGGGACATCTTTTATATTTTCTCACAAATGGCTCCAAATTCTTTCTTCAGATTTGTTGTAAGAGTAGATTGAAATATGCTTCTCAAGATGGCATACATCGGATGTTTACTATTAACATTGCGTCTCACAACTACAATATTGATGCTAGAGGTTTTGTCTTCAAATGATATTCGTTCTTCCTAATTAGTTCTTTTATTGACGTCATGCACATTTCTTTAAAATTGTAGTACTTACCGTGTAATATTGCGTGAAATATGGGCATCACAAAAAAATATTAAAAGCAAGAAATACCCAAAAAAGGCTGCAATTTTTTTTGAAACCTTTGGTAGGAATGGTACTAATAGTCCTGTGTAAGATGACATAAACGCTTATTGCTCTATTCATTTGTTTATTTCAAAACTTAAATAATTGTTGGTTTTTTACATTTATCTCACGTCTTTAATATTTACAGTATCGGCAACTTGTACACTTTATTGCGTTTCTTGGTACTCGTGCTTTAAATAATGTCTCATAAATAGAGACCGTAGGTATTAAACGTCAAAATATATAATAAAAAAAAAAGTATGTATAATAAATATGTAAAATAGGATGAAATATGTAATATTAAAATACACTAATTATAAAACGAACTTTTACATAATACGAAATTATATTTATAAAAAAATAGGAAATACGAAATAAATTTTAAAAATAATTCAAACGTTTTTATAATTTTAATAATGTAAAAAAAATTTGATGTGTACAAACTTATGCATGCTCGGTACCATATAACTTTCCCGTCAGTTTCAGTCAACCTTCATCTACTACTATTCAGTACGGTTTTTAGCCGCCAGACTAGTAGCAATAGAAACCATCCTACGAACAGGCGATATCTACGACCAGCAAACAATCACTGCAGCGTGCAGCATTCTCAGCAAAGAGTTGCTCGTCGAAGATCGTCAAAGGTACTCGGAAATTAAGATTAAAGTCCACGAGACGAGGCGTCTGTAATACTTTTAGTACCCGAAGATGAAACTGATCTCTGTTACTGACACGCACTCCGGGCTACTGAGTAACTGATGCAGACGAGCAGGACTGTGACAACATCCTAACGTGTCTTCATGTAGCTAATCTTGAGTAGACAGTACGCAGTAACGATGGAGGAAAAAAGCGAGTTTTTAATAATGAGTCATAAAATTGAAGAAATTTATTAGAATAAAGAAATATTTTGAAAAAATCCAAAAGATGTAATATAGTACTAAATATGTAAAAATATGCAACGAAAATTTTTGATATTGTGTTAGGACGGCGACAATTTGCCAAGATTAAAATTTTTAGATAGGTAAGTAGAAAGACAAAAAAACGTAATATTATGATAATACGGTTTCTATTAATTAAGTTCTTCAAAAACTCAAAAGAATTGTGAGAGATTGAGCTCGGTTTCAGAAACACTTATACGTTAGTTTCTTAAAAATTTTCATTTCAACGAAGATGTTCATGTATGACGAGGTTTTACATTTCTATAGTATTCCTAAAATCATGTTTCGGTTCTATCATTAGAGAAACGAAAAATTGAGAAAAATGTGAAAAAAAATATCTTTAGGTGGCAATGGATGGCAGCTGCGAAGAGGGTGGAGTAAAACCGATAACATAGCCTACAGCAAAGAAATAAGTAAATGAACTAGTTCGAGAAAGTCTGTGCCATTTGGTTGCATCACTAGTTTATTTTATTTCACATATCACACTACTGGTGCTATAATTGGGGGAGACGTTCTCGTATCCTCTATAACCGAAGTATGGAACTGACTATCTTGAAAAATTGGGTTTCCAAATAACTCCGGTTTTTACCCGGTCATCCTTCGAACAAGTCCTGTAAACTGAGGTGACTTGGTGCCTCAAGAATGTTCACTAGCAGCAATAGTGGAGATGGAGCAGGAAGTGTAAAGCGAAAAGGGCAGCGAGTAAGCGAGCCAGTAAGTTTTAGTGAACTTGGTAAGGACATTCGCAAAGTTGTCTGTTTGCGTACCACAGTTCCTGTGCTCCGTCGGATTGCGAAGTCCTGCACCTCCTCACGAGGTCCGTAAAATTAGCATAGCAAAGTTTTTAAAAAAATTGGAATTAAGCTCCAAATTTGTCGCTTTTTTTATTTTTGAATTTGTTACGCAAAGAAAGTGCCGCTGTTTATTTGACCCTGCTCTAAACAACTGGACATCACGTCCAGCCGCTTCGAAGGATTGGGGCTTGCAGCTGCTAAGAAAGGATCTCACAGCCCTTGCATACGTGAGCGGGCGCCGACAAGCAGGCGTCATTGCTCCGAACAGCATATCCCCACGTTCAAATATATTTTTGATATCCGCGGTCTTACACGTATTCATACTACAATTCTTCGAGAAAAACTCTCAGAATTATCATCGCTCCCTTTCTGAGATTCGTACTAGGATGGTAGCAAAGACTGCATATATTTATTTATTTTCATAAAAAAACAGTTAAAAACTGTGTAACGATTACGAGGAGAAGGCCAAACTTGCCAGACTTAATTTGAAGTTATATTTATGACAATAAATAAAACAAGTGGCCATTTCATCATTTGCTATAGGAACAGGGAAACTAGTAGAAAACCTGATCGGGATGGGGGTCATTGTAGCTGAACTACAATAATTGTTACAGCTGCTTTAGAATTATTCGGTCTAAATGGTAAATATTACACTACATGTCACTGTTAAAATTAATATTACTTTCCTTTTGGATGATCCTAATAGTCTCTAATTGTATTGAAATAGTTGTGCAGTAGAAATGATTTTACTGGGGACTTAAAAATTTGTTTCGAATTTAATGTCATCTGGCACAGTGTTGTAAAAATAATGTCCTAAGTAGATAAGTTGCTTTTTTTTGGTAATAAAATATTGGCTTTAAGTAGTAATGATTTGAGGTTAAGTAGACTTGTTCTGAAATCTGCAGCGGTCGAGAGCGGACGCGCGTCATTCTGGAGAACAAGCATCGTAGTTATACGTAAGTAAAACGCAACGAGGCTTTTTCGACGTGTTTCTCCAATGTACTACAAGTCTACTAGGATATATTAGTTTAGTGTTTAATCTTTCACTTTGTGGTGAATTCAGTAAAATGTTCCAGTTTCTTGAAATTACGAAGCACCGAACGAGAACGAGTAAGATATTGCATGGCAGAACATTTTAATATAGTGCTCGCGTATGTCGGGCGGCGTTTGTTCCTGTGTTTGCAACAGAAACGAATGAGAAAAACGAGACAGGCCACTCCAGTGAACGAACTATTTTCTTTAAATAAGCGCACAATTTGTGAGTTGTCAAAATCATGCACACCAAATTCGCTAGGGAAAGCGCCTGAACGGGTGTGAATTCGACGAAAATCTGAATGGAAGAGGAGGACCGGCTAGGGCAAAAGAACGAATATCCGAAGCTGCGTATGAATAGAACTACGGAATAGGCCTTTTGAGGCGTAGAACGACCGCCGACCTTGTCTGTTTGCAGCCAGCTGTGCGCCTTGGAGGCGTGTGGGCGTTGCTGTGAGCGATTCGACCTTTGCTGGGGGAGAGGGACGACAGCCGACGTCAGCAGAACGTTAAGTGGATCTGAATTTGATTTTTTGTGCGTCGAGTGAAAACGCTAGGGAAGTGTTAATTTTGGAAGGGTATGTGCAAAGAACACTGTAGAATATTAAACCCGGAATTTTATGTAATATAAAAAACCTTCATTTTTGCTGACTAGGTTGGCTAACCGAGAAATAATTGAGCTGATTTAGGACTGTATATCTTTTAAAAATAAAACCGCTGTAAAATTAGAATAAGAACTTAATTAGAGGGGAATTTATGAAAATTTAGTGTAATTGTGAATTTTATGTTAAAGTGCAAGCAAGGCTTAATTAGAGGCCCGTTTATTGAATACAGCGTAATCAAGTCTTAAAATATTGCCTTGTATTTTCGTACGGGATCATATTAGGAAAGGTAGCAAAAGAGTTAAGTCCCAAATGGTAGAAAAGAATAGTTTCCATTTCTCGCCTTTGAAGATGTATTTGGAATAATGTCATTAGTGCTCGTTGTGAGCCTTTGCCTTCAAATGTTTATTGTGCCAGAGAGGGGGAAGAAAGGTCCCCCGTCAAGAATAGATGGCTAAATAATACCGTACACGGCACCAGTTATGACCGCCATGTTTCACGTTCGGAGTTTATATCTGGAGTTTAGGGTGCGACCGGTTCATTTGGTTCACTGACCCGGTTCACCAAAGGTGAATCTAGTCACTGAACTGAATCCTTGTTTACTATTCGCGTGTTGTAATGTTCACCAATCGATCGCAAGAATTATAATTTCTATTTAACACTCACATGCTACTTAAACTCAGATCATTACTACTCAAAGCCAATATTTTATTACCGAAAAAGCAACTTGTCTACTTAACACATTTTTATACGCTCTAGAATTCGCAGTATATTTCACTAACACTTTCTACTTAAACTTTTTAGTTATAAAATTGCATTATAAAATTATAAAAGTGCATTGTGGAAAGACGAAAGCTGTGGCTCTAGTTGAAAATGTTCTAGAACCGAAGTCTATTGAAATGGTACTGGCTGAAATGAATGCTGGAAAGAAATCTGCCGTTAATTTCTCAATCGCAACTGATGCTTCCAACAAAGGAAATGTAAAACTTTTTCCAGTCGTTGTAAGATATTTCGATATAAATGTGGGAATCAAAGATCGCATAATTGAGTTTTATGAAGACAGTTTCGAAACTGCAGAAGCTAACACCACTCGGTTAACATCAACCTTGAAGAATTGCGGATTAAAATTAGAAGACTTTTTTTTCTAACATCTGCTTTATTTGCAATTTGTTCTACTCGAACATTCGGCAAATACAATTGTACATACATTATTGACATGTAAAGAAACAATACAATTCTGGTTCATTCTAAAAATGGTTTTAAACTAATTGTCCAGTACAGAGAGAAAAAAAACAAGAACAACAATAAACAGCATCACATTGAAATAACAATAACACAATAACAAACAAACATACAATAGTGCAAGCATTGTGACAAAAAAATATATCTACAGTAACAATTATTTTAAAAGAAAAATATTATTTATATCTGTGGTCCAGATCAAGAGGATGTACTCTTTTCAATCTTCTTGTCATTGTGCAGTTATCTAAGATGTTTATGGCCAGATGATTAATATGAGTTTCGAGTCTGTGTTGGTATTTGTGAGATTTGAGAATGATTTCATCTTTAACAGTGGTGATATTGAGATCTTTATGTAGAGTGGTGTTTGATACAAACCAGGGAGCATTGCTTAATAGTCTGAGACATTTGGATTGAAATCTTTGAATTATTTCTATATTTGAATGTGATGCTGTTCCCCAGAGTTCAACTCCATAAGACCAGATAGGTTTGAGTATTGTTTTGTAAAGTAAAATTTTGTTTCCTAGACTTAAACAAGATTTTCTTCCTATTAACCATATCATTTGTCTACTTTTCAGTTCTGCTTCCTTTCTTTTAATCGAAATATGTTTCTTCCAGGTTAGCATTTTGTCGAGATGTAGTCCGAGATATTTGACGGTGTCTACGTTTTCAATTAGTTTTCCGTTTATTTCTATTCTTGTATTTCATGTTCGTCTGAGGGTAAATGTTATACATTTGGACTTTGTTTAATTCATTCTTATTCTCCAGAGTTTACACCATTTGTTTATAAGCTCGAGGTGCTCTTTCAATGTTCTTGTTGCCGTTTCTTGGTTTTCGTGCGAAGCTAGCAGGGCTGTGTCATCTGCATATGTTGCAGTGGTGACATCTGGGGACTGAGGTAAGTCAGCGGTGTACAGCGTGTACAGCACTGGTCCAAGGATGCTCCCCTGTGGCACTCCTGATAATACTGGATGAAACGGTGTTATTTCATCTTCGAATTTTATATGAAAAAATCGATCTGAAATAAAGAATCGAAGTATATTATAGTATGGATGCGGCAGACATTTCTTGATTTTATATAGCAAGCCTTGATGCCACACTTTGTCGAACGCTTGCGCGATATCTAGAAACAAGGCGGAACAATACATTTTATTTTCTAGAGCTCCGTTGATGGTGTCGACTATTCTATGAATTTGTTCTATTGTAGAATGACGATTTCTAAAACCGAACTGATGGTCTGGAATTGCGTCATTTTCTTTAAGTAATGGATATATGCGAAATAGTACTAGTTTTTCGAATACCTTAGACAAAGAAGGCAATAAACTTATTGGTCTGTACGAGGAAACATCTTGTAGCTGTTTTCCTGGTTTTGCGATTACAATTAATTGTGCCAGTTTCCACTGCGAAGGATAGTGTCCGATGCGTATTATTCCATTGAAAATGGATGTTACAAGGGCAATGAGTTTCTTAGGCAGTTTTTTAGGCATTTCCCCTGTAATACGATCATGTCCAGGAGCCTTATGATTTGGTAGTAGTTTCAGCCCTGCTGTGACTTCTTTTGTTGAGAAGAATTTAATTGGTGGCGACATTTGATGGGGACATTCCATGAATTCTATAATTTCTTTTTCTTCTGTGAGTAGTGCTGAGGGGTGTGGTTGAAATGTTTTTGCAAAATATTTTGCAAATTCTTCTGCCTTATCGTTTTCCGTTCTAGCTCAGCTTCCATCGGTTTTACGAAGAGAGGGGACATGTTTTGTAGGCCTTTTTAATTTTTTAGTAATTTTCCATAAGGAGTAATCTGTAGCTTTTGAGGGTGTCAACTTTTCTATTCTTTCCTTCATTTCCTCCGATTGAATTTCTTGTAATTTTCTTGATAGGAGGCGGGAAGTTCTGTTGAGTATTCGTTTGTCGTCCGGGTGATGAGTACGTTGGCAGGTCATCTTCATCTGTCTTTTCTCTTTAATCATTTTTAGTATTTCTGATGGGTATTTATTTTTTTCAAACACTCTCATTTCTGGAGTTGCATATACGGCTGCCTGTTGAATGTGTTGTATTAAGTATTTAACAGCATCGTCGATATCTTCTGGACATTTTAGACGGACCTTGGCAGTGGTGTTATGGTAAAGCCAGTTGCTGTATTCTTCCCAGTTCGTTTTTCTGTTTGTAAGGTATATGTCTTCTTTCTTTTTGATTTCAGAAGAACTGATTGTCAGTATTTCTGGAGAATGATCAGATGAAAGATCAAAAGACGGTTCTATTGTGTGATAGGTCTGTGCCATTCCCTTTGTGACGAAGATATCCAAGACATCAGGTACCTTGTTACCATCCGTTGGCCAGTATGTGGGATTTCCTGATGAAATTGTTTGGAGTTTTAGTGTAGAGATGGCTCCTTCTAAAGCGCGACCTCTTGTAGTTACCAGTCTTGATCCCCATAGTTGATTTTTAGCATTGTATTCTCCTCCAGCAATGAACCTTGTGCCGAGCGTTCTAAAAAACTTGATATACTGATCGGTGGTTATCTTGTGTTTTGGAGGGGAGTATATAGCTGAAATAACGAGCGGACCGAACTTATCGTATACTTGTATAGAGGTTGCTTGCAGATAGTCTTTAGCATTATCTTTGTACATATTATGTCTTATTCTTGTTTTAATTATTACTGCTGTGCCTCCATGAGCTGTCCCATCTGGATGATTTGTGCAATATACTTCGTAGTCAGATATACGTAGATAGCTTCTTTCGGTAAAATGTGTTTCAGCCACTAGGAGTATGTCAATATTTTCTTGATGTAGAAACACTTCTAACTCTCTTCGATGTTGAAGTATTCCGTTGGCATTCCAGGAGACAATTCGCAGTAAATTACTCATAGTTTCTTCATTATTGCAGTCATGATATTAATTAGGCTGGAGATTTGTTCAGCTTGCTTTGCTAAGATGGACTCGAATTTTTTAAATGATTCTTGCATTATGGATATCAGATTATTTTCATATGACACATTTTGATTATTGATTTGCGAATGTTGGGCCATTTGTGCATATGTGAGCTGTCTACCTGTTCCTATGGTTTGATTACTTGTTAGTGAACTTAAATTGTTACCTTCAGTTATGTTTTGCGTAGTATTTCTACAGTGTTGACTTTGACTAGGATACTTGCTGTTACAAATTTTTTGATAGACTTCGCAGCCTTTATAATTTGCTGGATGGTCACGGCTACCTAGAGCACATGTAGCTGGTGTGTCTCTCGTTTTAGTACAGGTTCGACTATCGCGATTCTTTCCACATTTGACGCACCTATACGGAAGCGTACAATAACGAAAACTGTGCTCGTAGGACTGACATCGCTTGCATTGTACTATTTCTCGTTTTTTACGCGGTGGTTCAAAACTTATTTTTGCATGTAGTAAGTATTCGACGTCATATATTTTTTTGTTGTTACTTTGAGGTTCTAAGTTCACAAAAAACATTGGTAGAGGTGCTTTTGTTAAACGATGCTTGATATTATGAATTTGTCTTACTTTGTGGCCTTGTGCTTCTATAGCTTCTTTAAGTTCGGTTTCGTCTGCTGTTGGGTGCATATTTTTTAATACTACCCGAAAGGCTCTTTCTTGTTTTAACTGAAATGTATAATGAGCAATATTTTTTAGATTCAGATGTTAAACAAGCTTTCGATAAACATCCGGTGTTTGAGGTACGATTTTCACATTGTTCATTGTAATTTTGGCTTCACCTTGGTAGGTTTTGACAAGTTTATATGAGAAGTTTTCATCTTTAATGACTTCTTTAATAGATCTGATCATATCAGATATTACTCTGACGCCTGGTATGAAAATAGGCGGTGTTCGATATTTGTCTTGTTCTTGTATGCTGCCCTTGGTTGTCGTATCATTGATTTTCTCAGATTTCGAGGTTTCTTCCAAATTTTCATCACAAGAGAGATGTTCATACCTTTTTTTGATGATACGGGGTCATGTTCACTGTTAGTCTTCTTAGAGGGTCGTATAGAGTTGTCATCATTGCGTCTTTTTTGTCGACGCAGCGGGGATTGTTTGCCATGAGCTGCACAGGGTTGAGGCCGTTTCCTGCGTTGTAGATGCTTGGCCGTTAGTTGCTGTAGCTTCTAGCACGGTAACTGGGATTTCTTTTTCACGCACATATTGCTGTATTCGAAATTGTAACTGTTGGTTCTGTTGCACTAATTGTTGTAAGTGTTGTTTTAGCTGTTGATGTTCATGCAATAAAAATTGATGCTGTTGCTGAAGGTTCTGTGTTACGTCACTGTATTCTAAAGTCGATCCGTTCGTACTATTGTTGACGAAAGCTTCACTGTTTTCTTGGTTATTTAGTATTTCTGTTGATTGTGTGATTAGTCCCCCGAAGGGGACGTGGTCAGTTAACATTATTCACTTCACTATATATGGGCGGTATTGATTTTCAATAGTTCTTGATACACCACTGTTCACACGAGAATGAAGTCAACTTTGTACACAAATAAGAGCGGTCACCACTGTATCACTAGTAAATTTGAACGGTAAGTTGAAAACGTTCCTAATTCACCACTGTTCACAAATAAATGCACTTCTTTCTGACCCCGGGCCGGCAGCAGTAGCGGCCGGGGCAGTCGGACTTGCGATAAGCGCTAGCCTTCGGCTAACTAGCGGAGCTGCGGAGCACGTCTGCTCGTGACCGCTGGTGAGCGAGAACTAAAAATTAGAAGACGTGAGTTCATTTTCTGCGGACAATGCACCAGTGAATTTCGGGAAAAACAACTCTGTTTTCAAGAAACTTACTGATTTAAACACTAACATCATTAAAAGCAATTGTAACTGCCATGTAATTCACAACGCTGCGAGAAATGCGTGTAAATCACTGTCGTATGATCTTGAGAATTTCATATTAAAAGTTTATGCTGACTTTGCAAACAGTACGAGAAATGTAAGAAAATTAAAGGAATGCTTCAAGTATCTAGAAATGGAATACAATAATGTTTTAAGACACGTAGTAACAAGATGGCTCTCTTTATTTCACGCACATGAACGCCTATTAGAATGTTGGCCCGCAGTTAAATTGTATTTTATAGAACAAGGTGAGGATGAAACGAATAAAGTAGTTTGGAGTTTTGTTTATGATCAAGAGGATGAACTTCAAGATGATTTGCGTTCCACTTTGTCTTTACCGGAATATTATTTATATTTCATACATCATTTTATGTTCATCATGACAAAGCATTTTAGTCCTGAAAAAAAAATCTGTCACTAGTTGTGAAGTTCATGATATAATGGTCAGCTTAAAAGAAAAATTGGAATGCAGACACAGGGATAAGTTTTTTGGCAGCAAAGTTGCATCCGCATTAAAAAACTTTGGTCCAGAGAAAATGGTAAAATTCGAAAAAGAAGCTTTACAAGTTTATGCGAAACCAATCGCTTATCTTGAAAAATGGTACGATTTTGAAAAAAGTCCGTTTCAGTTCTTCTCTATCATCAATTTTAAAAAGGAACCATCGTACAATGATTTTATTGATTCTGCAAAGATTTTGGGTCTCCATATCGAAGAATACGACGAAATTCAGCTACTCTCCAAAATAGTGCCTGCAATCAAAGATCTTGACGAGCCGACAGATAAAAAATGGGTGAAGGTGTTTGCATCAGGTGATAAAATATTTACAGAGTTGCCGAAACTTGTCGGAAAAATTTTATCTATCCCAGTAAGCAACGCTCCTGTTGAGAGGATTTTTTCGATAATGTTTAATGTTTGGACCGATAATCGAAACAAATTAAATCTAAGCGTCGTAAAATCTGAGTTATTTGTAAAATTAAACTACGACTTGACTTGTGATCATTTCATAGATTTTCTTAAAAAACCTGAGCAAATATCTCTGTAAAAAAAGCTCTGAGCAACGAAAAGTATAGCTGGAAAAAGTAGAATGGTAGCAAAGTGTAACACTATTTTGAATAAATGTTAATTATTTATAGATCACTAGAAACCAAAGATATGTAAATATATTTTAAAGAAATAAATAAAAGTCTGCGTCAATTTCTTTTTAGATTTCAGTAATAACCCCCACCCCCGGACACAGCGGTCTCCGGTTTTCTGGAATTGGCAAGGTGGCAACCCTATTTCTTGCATACATTACATAAACGTCGAGACGCAAGCAAACCCACTTTTTGACACCACTAAATCACATTCAAACTTCCCTCTCAGCGCAAATCATAAATAAATTCTTAATTTATACCTTCCATCTCGGTAGACACACAAAACTATTAAAAGACAACTTGAAATGCCAAAAAACAAGCATACCCACGCCACCAAAGCCTTAACAATTTTACAATTCATAAAATTATCAGGTAAATAATTTTGTCGTCATACTAACAACAAAATGTGTTGTTAAGAGGCTGTTTAATTAGTAAATCAAGACTATATGTGTAATCCATTTCAACCAGCAAGCTAGTCTTAATTTTGTGATTTGAAAGAGTGTTCTGAAGTGTAATTTTAGATGTGAATTTAAATTTAAAATGTGTCGTCATGAAGAAAAAATGTTTCGTAATAGCAAAATGTAAACCTTTATATGGCATAGTCAAATTGTGTAAATATTAATGCTTTGAATCAATGCCAGAAAAAATTATTCTCTAGTTAATGAAGTGAACCGCGCAACTATAACCTTGTGAATTACGAGAACTAGTGAACCGTTTCAGTGAACCAAATGAACCGGTGGCACTCTAAACTCCGTATCAACCAACGTCCCTGCAACCTGCTTACATCTACTTACTGCTTACATGTAACTAGTTATAGACAGTGGTGTGACACTAGATAGGGCACATCCGGTCCTTATTCAAATTCCTTACGGTAGCCAATCAGAGTTCAGAGCGACGCCATATACATCTGTACAACACCAACTCGCTCAAGCGGAGAATATGTGAACTACTTATTCATTTTGAAATTTTTTCGCAACCGAGCCGGTTGGTTACCGTTGGATTCCATCCTCGTCGACCTATCGTTGTATATTCACGTGCTATTCGTAGGGCTGTTAACGCCATATCGCAGTCAGTGAAATAGAGAAATGAAGTGATTTACTGCTGTTTGAAGTCTGAAGCGTGCATTTTGGCTTCGAGAAGATGATGGGTGCGTAACAAATAATGGAATTTTTTTAATGTTCATGTTCAGTTGCAAATCCCTTGTTTGGACCAAACGAGGTGACACCCACAGCAGCTATGGGTGTAATTGGTAAGACTTTTTTAATAGAATATTACTAGAATGTAGTTTTAATAGAATATATTTTATTAGTTTTAGTAGAATATATATTTGACGGGAGGCTATGATACCAGCCTTTTTTAATTTTCAGATCCTTGTACACAGGCAGCTTTTCAAACTGAAAATGGTAAGTCTCTTGTATGTTTGTAAAATGCAAAAAGAAGCATGCTATTGAAAGCATAATGTATTGGCTATAATTTGTTGTTGATTAATACAGGTTCTAGTGCTGTTGAACATGCTGCTACAGCAAGTGCAGCAGATGCTTATTCTAGCCTTGTGAAAGGTAAATATTTGCCATAAGCTTTAAGAATCTCAATTATTACTTTGTTGCATTTATTGAAGATGGGATAGATTTCAAGTTTGTCTCCATTTTCAGATCTTTTCCACCCATGTGAGGTGTCACCTCAAGTTTTTATGGACGTTTCTCATGGTATGTTCCTGTCAATACACAGTTATTAGTGCCAATTGAGGGCAAATTATAGTAAATAAAAAAAACTCATTTTTTGGTGATTACAGATCCTTGTACTTCTGGAAAGGTGCAAGAAGCCATTCTGAGGGATGAATCTGCGCCTTCGGTGTGTGATAAGTGCAAGATATTCCTGTGCTTTCTAATTTCGTAATTGTAGATGGTGAATTAAAAGAAACATCTTTCTTTTTGATACAGATTTGTTTTCAGACATTGTATTCATTTGAGGACATAGTATCTTTCTTAACGGCATTTTTTGCTTTTCAGATCCTCTTTCAGAGATGGCTTCTGAAGCATGCATATTAGGCCCTATGAGTTTGACCCTAAGTGGCTTTAAATTAATGTTCACTTTGAGGAGTCAGAACTCAGAGAGATAATATTAAAGAATTATTGTTATATGCAGTGAATGACTTGCTTCATTATGCACAAAGTTTCTGAACATATCTCTTTTACGCTGACAGTTTATAAAGGTATGAACAACGAGAGTTTTAAAATCATTGTGTATTCTGTCATTGGGTACAGATCCATTATATAAACTGTATTTCCCACATCTGATTTGGAAAGTTCTAATTAAATGAAATTTAAAGATAAAATTAATTCTGTAAAGCATGATCATTTTCTGAATTTTGGAATGCCTCTTGCTATGTTAAGACACTTTATTTGAATATTATGAATACAATGGTTTTGAGTTTCAGAGGCTATTTTCATGCAATTTTAGAATTTCTTTAATGCCTATTATCTAGCCTGCAATTTGTTTCTTTCTTATTAGTATTAATTTTTATTATTAGTATTGATATAAGTTGCTTATGTATTGTTATACTGTTCTGACAATAATAGTTTCTCATGACAAACACAATCTTGATTCAATTTATATTTTAGTATGTGTGTATCATTGTGTTTTGTTCATCATCATGCCAATTACATTCTGGATTTGAATGCTGATCCTTATTGGATTGTGAATTGTTGTGAGTCGGAATGCAATGCTTGTTTTTATAGCTCAGTTATTAGGACATCTGCCCAGTTATCATAAGGTCCCAGGTTTGGCTCCTGGTGCAATCAAATATTTGCACTTTGACAATCCATTTTCAGAATTAAATTGTAGTGCATAAGCATTGATAGAATTCCACTATTTGTAAATCATTGTTTTAAAAGTGAATGTACTTTAACAGTGGATCCCATTTTAAAAAAGCCAGGCTCTGAACTGTGCATGTGTGAGATTAGCATGAGTAAATAAAATAATTTTGTCAAATATTTATTGTCTAATGAAAAACATTTTTAGGTTGCAACTAGTGAAAGTGGTTCTTTCAAGACATGCAGAGCATGCTAAAAGCTCAATTTTTTGCACTACTGCTAAAAGTGGGACAGTGCTCAAATGTTCTGATAAAACTTTGAAAGCAAAAATAAAACAAAATATGTTCATGTGACCTAATCAGATAATACTGATCTTGATGTAATAGTAAATAATTATGTAATTCGTGTTCTTAATGGCTTAAGTAAGTCGCAAAATAAAATGGCACTTTCACCCCTTGTATCATAACTATTTCTTTTACCCGGGCAAATGTGCGGTAGTATTTTCATTGTTTCCTTTTTATTCTGTTCTTATTGTTTATTCATAATGCTTGTAATAATGTAGTATTTCATAGTAATAATTTGGCATATCTACAAGCAAATGCCAAGTTGCAATTATGCAGGTGTACTGTTTATTACTTTTTGTAATTCAAAATTCTTATTACTAATGAAATTACGAAATTGTATAATATCAATATGGTCAATAAATGCTAGATTTTACTACCCTAATTTGACTTTTTCTTCCATAAAATCCTTATAATTATTATTGTGAATTTTTTATAAATTAAGGCGTGGAGAGTATGGGAGTGAAATTTTAAAGTTCCGCGTCGCTGGTTTATTTCAAATTTACCGGTTACTTCTTCGCTATTTGCTGTCCGTTTACCCAATAGAAATAAAGAACAATGTGGCGGCACCGGAAGTTGGGCAAATAAGGCTTTTCCTTCTAACATTGAGTGCCGTCTCTGATATATACTCTTTGGTTATAGAAAGTTTCTTTCACATCTTCGTCAATATAGGATATACAGTTGTTCACTTGTAATCAGGCTGTGATAGTGATGGAAGAGATTCATATTTTGTCGGAAAGCGTTATTAAAATAGAACCGGTAAACATTAAAATAGAACCTGTAAGTCTCATTATTCAGGTTTATATGTTATTAACATTAAATCATTGAAACTCAATTCCATTTGTAAATATGTTCTAAGTGCAGCATATGTTGATGCTATGCATAATTCATAGTGATTGTTTTTCTGTTTCCTCTAGATTAAAGAAGAACCAATTGATGTGAATAAAGATAATTGCTGGAATGGTTTTGTGAGTAATATTCACATTAGTGGCATAATGAAATCAGTGTTGTTTGGTAAATGAACATTAATTGACGATTTGATATATTGGGGTTTAGAAGAACTATTCATTGTTATGAAAGTGCAGATTTTTCAGCATTGAAGAGTGCTGAGAGTGAGTGTGTTAGTTTTCAATGCTCAATACCCAGGTTGAATTCCTGATTGGTGCAGGAGAAATTCGAGGTTCCACAGAAATGTCATATTTGTTGTGCCGAAAGGAGAGCTATGAATTTTAGGGTGAATCTGTGTAATGCTTTTGGATGGGGATACTGGAGGGGCATTTTTAATTAATAGCTTGGTAAGGAAACCAGGTACTATTAAGAGGTCCTGTACTTTGTACCTCATTGCCTGTAAGTTGTTTTCAATATAATACTATTCGTGGGTGTGGAGATCTAAAAGAAAGAGAAGGTGTTCACATCACTGGAGAGATGTTAGGACTTTTGATTTTAATTGCACCATGAACCATCTCAAAAGTGAAAATTTCAAGATATTGAAAGGGAAGTTTTGCTTTTATGTTGTATTAAATTCAACTGCATTCATCTGTATATTAAAATGCAGCTAGTAGAGAAAATATTTTTCAGTGTGTTCCTTTAGTGAATGTTCATCTAGCAGTTCAGTGTTTTGAATGATATTGGTAAAATCTTCTACTGCAATGATTCTTACTTTGCTATTATCCTGAATTTATTTTCAAATTGAACCTTGTTTTACTTATCTCTTTCAATAGCACTTTCAAACACGAATTGTGTACCCAAATAACTTAAGATTATTACATCTCTGTTGAAAAGAATTAACAAAGGAGATGCATATCTTTCAATATGTTGTTATATCTATCAATATTGGTCCAAAAATGTTTAACAACATACATGCGTAGTATTCCTAACGATGTATTGATAGTTACATAAATATACCTATATACCTACGTATTTATAGTTACATAACAAGTTCATTCAAAAGACCATTGAATAGCGTGCAAATAACATGAAGTGAATCACGGGCTGAGTAGCCAATATAACCTATATCACAATAAATTTTGTTACTACTTAAGGGTTAATGAAGTATTGTACACCTGCCCATGAAAACAATACAAATGTTACTATCTCCGTGAAATAATTTACAATTTCTCCCATGTTCTTTTCTTACCCCTTGAAACAAAATTTAAATTTTGGACATTTTTCCTGTAGACCTATTGACTTCCAAGCCACTCTTTCAGTTTTCCACAAACAGTTCAAAAACAGCAAGTAAATCTAACAAAGGTTATTCAGTGTTACCAACATTTTCTGTCCAAATGGATTTGTTTGAATAGCTTGTTGAAGCATTGAGTACTGAAGATAAGAATTGTTACAGGCAGTTTGCTGGGATTAAGTAGCTGTCCATGTGATTACAGCTGCCCATACCAATGTGAATGTGGCAAAAGAAGTGTGGGAAGTGGAAGAGGGACAGATTGGAATGATGCAAGACTAAAGGGGAGGACATGAGTTTGTAGGCAGGGTATTATAGGGCATTGGCAACTCAATTAACGAATTCATTTCTGTTTCTTGTCTAATAGATAATTGTAAATAAAACGCTGGGCAATACTAAGAGTACAATTTACATTAGGTAGTGTAGTTCCTTTCATTCTTCGAAACACTAGTGGGTATAAAGATAAGCCGAGATCTTTTTTATTTGCATATGGATATGTATGATTATTGTTACTGCTTCTAAATCTAAAGACTTTTTTTTAATAAGCCTTATTTTTTGGTCGCATTGACTGCAAGGTCATTTCCAACCATTTATACAATACTTTACAATTCATCATATAATTTTATAACCCCTAGAAATTTGAATTCAAAATAAATACAATGTTTTATTTTGTTTCTGTTAGTAAGTTTGAAAGACAATTTGAAATTGAATATGTCGTATGTAGCACTCAATACTCAGAGCTTTCTATTGAGTTATGATGAGTAGTTATTAGAATATTACACGAAATACAAAGTGGTGGAGGTTCTTTATTCAACAGATGTGAATAAGTTGGCTATGTCCAATGCTCAGTTTTGCGAGAGTAGTTTCTTCTTGTGAAAGGGAAGTAGCATAATTATGAAAACTACTTGAGGAGGTGACAAGAATGAGTATACCACATTAGTGTTCCGCTGGACCTTAATAGGAGTATGGAGTTCTTTCCTTGTGGTCTTGTGAAACTGTTTTTTCTTGGAGAGGGAGTTATGTGCTTGGTTAGCAGCTGAATCCACCAGATAATATTAGCTTGGAATCCTTTATGTGATGCTATCTATATAAGAATAATGACTGTATTCTTATATGCCAAATCATTGTATATACGGTTGACTCCATGAATATTGGCGTTGACTCCCTAAGACACAGGTCCCGTTTCACTTACATTACAAATAAGCTTAAGAGGATTTGATTATGCTGAATTACCACCTGGTCTATAGTGAACACAGTCCTAGAGATTAATTTTATCTTGGATGTTATTAGGCTACTAAAAGGGCCTTTGGAGTGTGGGATGCTGTTTCATCAGTGCAATAGGCATTGAACGATGTTAAGACTGCATTATGAAACATAAAGAGAGAGTACAATGCAGACTGAGGTATGGAGAGAGCATAAACTGTGGAGAAGTATCCAGAGAAATTACTAATGAAACGTGTACGAAGTAAACAACTGTTGTTGTTGTTGTTGTTGTTGTTTTTTAAGGCAAATAAAGATAATGGAATTTTCAGTTCATGCTGTTCATGAATTTTGCTGTATCTCTGTATTAAAAAAGTCAATCATTCTGGAAAAATTCTATTTAATTTTGACATCAGGTAAAATGAACCAAACATGTTATTCCCCAAAAATTCACCATGACTTTAGTCTATTGTATTGATGTCTTTTATAATTACTTCATTTTTATTTAGGACACTCTATTAATCAATAAAGATAATTAATTTATAGTCTTCTTTTTCTTTGATGTATTTGAGTGCAGCAAGGATAGCATAAGTGTCACACTAGAAAACGGAGCATAAATTATGTAACAGACTGGGAAAAATGTTTTCATTAATTTTGACTGTGATGATGTACGAGTGTAGGTATAGAGTTTAATGATTTTAATATAGATAAAGTAGCTGACTGGTGTATTATAGAACCATAGTCCAGTTATGATTGTACTAATGCATTGTATGTATGAAGAACAATTTTTATATTGGCGATCCAGGAAGTAGATAAGTGATTTGATGATGATCATTCATTTTAGTCATTGTATTTTCAAGTGATGATGTGATATTTCCGGGTTGAATTCTTGTCCCAAAGCAATCTTAAAATTTTTATTTCCCTAAACAATCAAGACGAAATTTTATAGTGAGGTAGAGTTTTCTTTTTATTGTTTAGAATGTATTGAAATTTTGAGTAAGATATTTTATATCCTGTTTCATGAGTCTAATCAATAAGTTTCTTGAGGGTTGATTGTGCAAGTTGTTGGGTCATGCGAATGTTTTTTCAACGACTGTTGTAGTGACGTCATCTGCTAAAAAATCTACTTTTAGACGTCCTGGAACATGCGAAGTTATGTTTGGTTTAAAAACAATAATGTGCTGATAAGAGCCTTGACGGGCCCGGTTTTGGATGTAGTATTTATTGTATAGTGCATGATTTAATTGAACATGTATAGAACTATTCAAGAAATTTGCTATAAATGTCAAGATATTCTCAATTATTCCCAATTGAAGTAATATATTAATAATTCTATCTCTCCAAACCATGTCATAAGACTTTTCCATATCAAGGCTTATAGCGAGATGATGTTCATGATTAATAAAGGCATTACAGATACCCCTCTGAATGTTACCTAGGTGATCTGTAGTAGAGTGGTGATGTGGAAATCCACATTAAAGTGGAGAAATTTTGTTGTTAAGATCTAAAAACTATGTAACATTTTACATATATTTTTCACTAAAAGTTTTCATGAAGTATTAACTAAGTGAAATAGCCAATAAATGTCAGGAAGTTTAGGATTCTTATTTTTTTTCAAGAATTGGGTATATGATTGATTCTCTCCAAGTTTTGGGAAAAGAACCAGTTAAGATGAGATCATTAAATGAAGTGATGTATTGTATTGCGGTTCGACGAAGTTTTCTTAGTAATATGTTATAGTCATTATCTGGTCCAGGACTTAATGTGCACAGTTTATTCTGAATGTTGTTGATTGCACAGGGTGTAATTGGAAGGTTTAATTCTGAATTATAGTTATAGCAGATATTTTTGCATGTTTTAATGAATGAATATTTATTTAAATGGTTTGAACGATGTTTATGAGTGAGGTATACAGTGCTCTTAATATTAGTGAGAGTTCATCATGACATAAAAGCTGACTAGATTGGGTGACTCATCATTGGACCTAACCTCAATATCAAGATGGGAGATGAAGATGAATGTGGAAAGTGCAAGAAAAAGATTGAAAATGAGGACTGGGTGGGGTGTGAAGGTGTATGCTAAATGTTGTTTCATCCAACATGTGCTAAGATTATGGCTCAGGATTTGAGAATAATAAAAAATAAAATAAGCAAATGAAATGGGTGTGTGAAGAGTGTAATGAAGAATATGTTCACTTAATTAATACTTCACTAAAGAGAATAATGAATAAAATGATGGATACAATGAAGTCAATGATGAAAGAAGTATTAAAAAAACTAGGGGAAATATTGAGGAGAAACATGGGAGTTAGAAACCAAAATGAAACAGCGAAAGCACACTATGCATATGCAGTAAAAGAGACCAAAGAAGTTCTAATAGTACAACCAAAGAAATGAAATCTGACAAGTGAGGTTACAAAGAAAATATGTAAGGAAATGTTAAAACCTGTAGTGATTAAAGTAGAAATTGAAAATCTCAGGAAGATAAGAAATGGAGGTATTGCCACAACTTGCACAAGCAAGAAAGAAATTCAGAAAATAGATGCAGAAGTCAAAGGAAATTTGGGAAAAGAATGTGTGGTAAAGATTCCAAAATTGAAGGATCCAAAGCTGAGAGTTTATGTAATATAAGACGTAATGGAATAATTTGAGTTGATAACGGCCACAAAGATTTAAAATCCTGAAATAATTAAAGCAGACTGAGAGATTCAAGTGAGCATAAACAGGAAATTCGAAAACGCATATTTGGTTGTTTTAGAAGTAGATCCCCAGATATTCAACAGAGTGATGATGAAGGGAAAATTAAATGGCAAAGCTGTCGATATAATGAATGTGTGGGGAATTTCCAGATGTATGAACTGTTATTACTTTGTTGCTTTTTCTGGATCCAACCTTCAATTCCTTAATTTTGTCTCTTCCCAGATCAACTTCATATGTGAAGTTGTTCAGCTTTTTTTCCATATCCCTTGATTTTATATAATTAAAATGATATCCAAGATATTTAAATTCGTTAACTTGTTCAATTATTTGGTCATATTTAACTCTCTTTGCTCTTAAAGGTTCAAGTCGTTTAAACTCCATCACTTTTGTTTTACTTGGTGAGATTTTCATACCATACTCATTATCAACCTGACTTAACTTGTGGACTGTTATTTGAATTTCATATTCAGATTTTCCTATGATAAGCTGGTCGTCGGCAAAAAGTAATGTTGGGATCTCGACATTATTAGTCTTAAAAACATCATTTAAAGTCTCCAACCATTTTTTAATGATCACGTGTCTCTCTCTCTCTCTCTCTCTCTCTCTCTCTCTCTCTCTCTCTCTCTCTCTCTCTCTCTCTCTCTCTCTCTCTCTCTCTCTCTCTATCTCTATCTCTATCTCTCTATCTCTCTCTCTATCTATCTATCTAATCTCTATCTCTCTCTCTCTCTCTTTCTATATATATATATATTAAAAAGCGTTGGGGAGAGCGGGCATCCCTGTCTTACTCCCTGGTTTATATACGCTGATTCTTTTCCATTTCTAAGCATTCAGATCATGATTTTATTATTACTGTATAAAGATTGAATTGCTGTAATAAGATGGGAAGGAAGTCCAATATTCTTCAGTGTTTCCCATAATAATTGTCTTTTAAGGCTATCAAATGCTTTTCCGTAGTCAATAAAGACATAGTATGTCAGTAGTTTAAATTCCCTTCGTTTTCAGTAAGTTGTGTCAGTTCAAAAATACAGTCTGAGCATGATCTACCTTTTCTGAAACCATGTTGTGTTTCAGATATTTGAGTTTCAACAATAGGCACTAATCTTTGATTGATAATTTTTGCATAAATTTTATAACAGGAATTTAGAAAACTTATACCTCTATAATTTTAACATTCTGATTTGTCGCCTTTTTGATATAGTGGGTAAATAAGGGCTTCATTCCATTCTTCAGGCACATATCCAGTGGACCAGCAGATATTAATAAAGTTAAGAAGTCTCTGCGTAAATTGCTTTGATGCATATCTAATCAATTCCATGTTTATATTACCAGTACCAGGTGACTTTTTATTTTTGGTTGTGTTAATGGCTGCTTTCAACTCATCCCTAGAGATCAGATCAATAGAATTACATATATTAAATTTAATTCCTCTCTCTTCTTCATCTTTAGAGTTTCATAGTGATTTAAAGTAATTTAACCATATAGTTGGTTTCCGAATATGTCATGTTCAATTCCGCTAACATATCATTTCCAAGTTTCTCGTTTAAGCTTGTGGACTTCTCTTGTAACTAAAGCAGATTTGCTTTTATATTCCATTCTATGGTTCATATTCCCAGAAGATGAGAGAGACTGTAAATACGCTTTTTTTTTTTTTTTAAATTAGTTGTGGGATATTATCATTCCAAAACCTTAGCCCTTGTTTTGAAAATTTATTTTTCCTTGACCCTATGGCTTCTGCGGCTGCCTGTGTTAAAATTGCTTTAATGTTTACCCATTCTTCATTTATATTGTTACTTACAGGGTTAATAAGATTTTGTCATTGAGTCTACTCTGGTATCAAAGTCTTATGCTATAATTTTGTAAAAAGTGAACTTTAAATGTTTCTATTTCTGGTTTGGCTACTAAGATGTTTTTTTTCCATCTCTTTGGGAAATTATGTTCCCAAAGAGATGGAAGAAAACCATCTTAAAAAGTCTTACTTTTCTGGAAAGCAAACAGAGAAAATTATTGATTATTTTGTGGGTGTGAGTTCAATCATTATTTTTCTTGATCACCTTTTCAAAAGTAATTGAAAATTCGAAATTAAGAAAATTGGTGTGTAAATTGTGGCTTCCTCCCTCTCCCGTGGGTTATAAATTTAGAACACTTAGAATTTTTTTAAAAGATAATGCATTACCCATCCATCATGCATTTATTAACAAATATAAAAAACAATGTTTGTTCATTGGTTTCTCCAAAATGCGCTCCCGTACCGTTCCTCCGATTGTGATAAAACTTTGTCTACTTATTGCTTGCTCGTGTGTGAAGAATATAGGCATTGTATGATGGGAATGTGCTTAAGACCACGTAGAAGGGCGATGATAATAAATGAATGCTGACTCGAGCGCCTCTAAACAGGGCATTCTACGCAATGGCCTCAACGCAACACGCCACACCCTGAAGTGCGAGTATTCAGAGCGACTTGTTTGCATATTCTGCCCATGCCATTACGAAAGTGTGCCCAGGAGAGCCGGTGACAGAGGGGGACCGGGACGGGGGAAGGGGAACGAGAGAGAAGGCGGGCAGGACAACTTCGGCCTGGTCTCGCTAGTTAACAATGAAAGATAATGGCCTCATTATATAATCTGCAGCAATTTTAATCAATGCAGTAGGAATGTGATCAACCTCTCCAGGCTTTTAAGAATTTGTTTTTAATGACATTAAATCTTCATTGGAGTTGCAAAAATAGATTCCATTGGAGTTCCGTCTAAAGTATCTTTGACTATAATTGCGTGATGAAATTTTCGGCCATTTTTTGACCCAATTTTTACAAAGAATTCATTAATATTATATACAATTGATCTATTAGTATGCCATATAGTATTTCAATTATCAAACTAAATATTTTAAATGAGCTGATTTATCTCCACTGACTTTGTTTTGTGCAGGAGGAGTTGCAGCCTCCAATTGCTGTGTTTATTGGGCCACCAGTGAAGCAAGAAACATCATGTACTCACGAAGAAGCGGTAAGAATAACAGGTTACATTCGCATTTCGACGTCTTGAATACTGTATGGTTTCTGGTCCATTCTCTGCACTCATTCCCATTGCTCTTACGATTGTGAGTGTAGAAGACTATTGCCATGTGTAACGTTTCTAGAGCATGTGTTTGTCATTGGAAGAATTTGTGAGCTCTTTATTTCGTTCCTGCCAGTTCACATCCTCGACGTTAAGTGGCATTCACAGTTATTATTGTTATAGGCAAACGACTCATTGCAGAGCATGCCATTTTATAGTTTGTGTGGCTAAGGGCTTTGTATAGAGCTATGCATATTCCTTGTATTTTAACATTCTCGGTGCATGTATTTCGTCGAATTACATCCATGCGACGTTCTGGTATGTCACAGTATCATTTGAAACGCATTTACTCAATAATGCAATACTGTGAACAAATCGCTGCTAATATGTATAAATATCAACGACGAGTGACAGTCATACATATGCATGTGTTTTGGCTGTGGTTAAGGCCTACTAGCAGCGTCCCAGCCTTGCGGCCATGGGTTAAGGGGTACGTGTGGTTTGCACATGGCCATCCCTACGCTGTTACTTGTGGTAATCTTAACCTGAGAAGTGAGTTTTCGTAGCGTCACACAGCAACAGATGCTTGAACATTTCTAGGAAAGCGTACAATTAACTTTTGCCCCGTCCGGGAATCGAATCTGAGGTTGCGCCGTGGAAAGCGAGCGCGCTGACCAACGAGCCACCGAGTGCATGAGACAATGATAAAAATTACATTTTTGTCATTTTTGAAAGGAAAAAAACAACAAATGGCGTATATGTAATCTTACGCAGTAAATTTGGTACTATCCGTTCCTTTTATAGAAAATATTTGGAGCGGTTTTGGGGAAAATCTTGTTTTTTTATATAAAACATTTCATGCAATCTTGCGCGAAAACTACTCAAATTTGAAAATAAATAAATAAATTAATAACTAAAGTATACTTGATCATAATCAAAGAACTAATTACGGGGAGAAAAATTTACTTGTACTTAAACAAATATTTAATTTCGTTTTTGGAATACGTACGTATATACCTAGTAATATGCTTAGTATGGAGAAAGTTATGTAATGCTGCAGAATATCAATTTCCAAATGTCAACGGAAATACGTTTTCGCGTCCCCTGATAGCGAAAAAAAACGTAGGATTTTTTCCAAATTGAATATTTCTCTGTCTATCTTTCTCGACTCGTAGCTTTCCAATTTTGAGAAACCTTCAATAATATTTGAAGGTTATATACATGAAGTCCCAAACTTTTCAATTTTGTATTCATAGATAAGTGATAAATACAGTAATAAAGATATCATAGGTCCGTTCGTACTGTTAATTCTGAAATTTCGTAAGTTAGAATTTATTTCAGCGTCTTCTTCTAACTACAAATTTGAAGGTAAAGAGTTTTCCTTTGAGTAGTTTTCGTGCAATATGAGCAATAGTTCTAAACGGTGGCAAATGTGCTTTAGTGGTTACCGAATATTGTAATGTCAGAGGAAGAGTGGTACTTCAAACTCATAGTTGTCTATGCATTCACGCATGCTTGGTCCATTGATAATAAACAAACCGTATTCCAAACGAGAAATTACTCCCCAAATTCGTTTGTTACAAGTTCTATTAAAATAGCGAGGCTCTAGCTGTTGTCTTGCTCATAAAATTAAGAGACGTGAAGTTATTTAGTCGTCTCTTAATTCTAATTTTCCGTTCATGCCCTATGAATAACGTCATTGATTTCGAATCAGTGAAGAGTGAATGAGAGCGCAGGATTCGTCAGCGCGTGGTGGTTTCTCGGTGCCTTTGACTGGGAGACTAGAGTTCGAGGCCCGACCGTGGCAGGGTCTGGAGGAGCCTTCTAGCGGTCGGCTGGTCTGGTCGATAGTTGGCCTTGGTTTCTCTAAACCATGCCGGAGCAGTATGCTAACAAACGGGCCATGAGCCGCGCGCTATCTTTTCTTCCTCTTTTCCTATCCGCACCCCTTACTTGGACCGCCACTTACAGGCACTACCTAGCACATGTGTCGGGAACTTAGAGCGTGTCCCGGCTTGGCCGGTGCCCCGCTGGAAGGAAATGAGGTAACTCCGCCAACCGCACTGGAGGTCGGCGCTGGATTTTGAAATCCAGCTAGAGAAGAACATCGCCACTTCCCGTGATTTAAAAACTACATTCACAGGATCAATAATAACAATTCACATGATTTATCTGCGTCATTGGCGTCAACTGAAAACCGAGAATCTCCTTTTAATGCTAATTTAAGATGCGTGGTTGCAAAACATGAAAGGACAACATGGGTTACTAGAATTTTTCAAAGTTAAATTACCCTCCCAAATGAAGTTTAAAATTTTCAATCTCAATATTTTACTCCGTGAAGAGATTGTTTATAATTTTTATTTCTGTAGGATCCTCTTGCATCCTGCTGTGATGGTGCTTCTGTTTCTACAATTAAACAAGAGATGACTGAATATTCCCCAGGTAAGTGTATGATATATTTTTTAATTATTTCGTGAACCTAGGGTCCAAACCATTAGGGTGGTAAGTACAGTACTTGGTAAAAATTGTACCTGGGCTGTTCACAAAACAATGTGGAAAGATTCACTTTCTCTTAAAAAAGACAGCTGTCTTTGATGCTCTGCAGACGCTAACTTCTTCACAGGTTGAACGGATCCGATGGTGCCCCTAAAGCACTGAAGTGCGCAAATACCCAACGGAATTACAAACTCTGTTTTTTCTATATAAAAGAGGATTGGCTGTTTTATCGGTTGCTAGACCTCACATTAGCCTTCCAGATATTGTTGTAAATTTTGGGACTTGACGAAAAAGTAGTAATGAACAACTTAAGACATTGCATGAGAATTAAAATGGTATGTCTTTCTTGATTCATCGGAAAGCGTCCTTCCCCTTTCTTTATACGTTGCAATCAACCCTTTTACTTGAAAATGGTTAAGTAGCTTGTAAGTTAATTCAGTTAATTATCTGAGAATAGAATGAAGCTTCATTGTAGAGGGCACTTTCCCACTTTCCAGCGAAAGGTTTTAAACGCCTTTGAGAATGTGTTATCCATGCATTTATCTGAATATCGTAGTAAAGATATAATATTTTAATATTCTTTTAAAAGAAATGTCAAAGAAGACAATTTTTACTTCGTACCAGCTGACCCAGCTTTTTTTTCTCGTAAATTACCCTCTCAAATACTTAGAATAGTCAAAATCTATATTTTGGTATACCTTAATACCCAAAAATATGTTGTTGTGGTTGTCTTTTTACTTCTGTCCGTGGGTGAACAATTCTAAGGCTTACACCATTCGTATGATTTAGTCAAAAACCAAAATTACTAAATCGAGAAGACCTGACTTAAAGCCCTGATATTTTGAAAGAGTTCTATAAATTTTGTTCTGTCATGAAGCTCCTGAAACATTGTTAAAATTTCTAAAAATTTGCTCTAAATTATTTCTTTATATTGTAGGAATACATTGAAATATACTTATAAAGATGGCAGGATGGCGATTTTTACCGAAGTCGCTGAAAATTTGAAAATCGCTGAAGTTCAAATTTTTTTCCATCTCTCCTACATTGTTGAAGATACAAATCTTTTTCCTCAAATGAAATTTGTGCTCCACAAATAGTTCTTTAAAAATGTATTGAACTTTTTTTTAAATGTTGGTAATTTCCGTGCAATTTTTACTGAATTATGTACAATACAAAGTTGAAATTAATACTGCAGGTTTGTATCATAAAGAACTTTTACGTGTGCAAATTTCAATGTTTTATCTGGTTATTCAACAGAGTTGATACTGGAAAAAAATCTAAAATTTCAATTTTTGGGAGGGTGTAATTTTTAATTAGTGCGGTTCTTATCATTTTTTTTGCATTGTAACTTACATTGTTATGTAAATAAGCGTAGAAGGAATCGGGCTTTAAATCTATCCTTTTGAAAAATTTCTCTGTGAAAATCGAAATTTGTTCGTCTGCGTCCGATAGATTTGTATGCAAATATTAACCGAATAAAATATATTTGGTAAATATGTCTTTGTCTCGCAGAGTTTACTGAATCCAATGAATTTTCGTTTACAAAGCTATAATTTAGCGCTGAGTAATTTAAACACCGTAAGAATCTACAAACACGAATTACGCGCGCTTTAGAACAGAAACGGTCTCCTTTTATGAGCAACCACGACCGATTCTGGTCGAGTGCTTAAGTTTCCCGTGGAAAATAACGAAACTTAGGAAATTTATTTACAAATCAAGTTGTTATTTTCTAAGATGTGAGGTGACTTTTTTTTTTTTTTAATTCGTGATCACTTAATCGGAATGACATTGGCCTTGTCTCGACTGAAGTTTAAGTATGAAAAAATTACTAATTGTTTCTTTGTGTTAGAATAAAACGAATGCTGTTTTTACTACGTTCATCGAGCAGACTATCTCTCGCAGGAGAGATACCTGGATGCCCTGTGTATTACCTTCCGCCGCATTTCATTCGGGGAGACGTGGTCAATCGATGCTCTTTATTCGTGGAGCCCTTTTCTTACTTTTCCCTTCTGCTGCGAACTGAAGAAGTTCTGACCCCTTGAGATTATCGTGATTGCTCAGGCTTTAATGGTGAGTTTTCCTTTTTGTTTCAGCCCGTGTTTGCTACAGTTTTAGTTGGCAATAGAGGAACTCTTTTGACGCGCTGATATGCGCGATGAAAATATAAAAGTAATTGTGCAATATTGCATCCAAATAAGATTACAATAGCTGAAATTGTGTTATCCTTTACAGAAGTGTTGGGGCCAAATTTAAGCAAATATTATCTTATTTTGTAATAAACTTAAATTTTAGAATAGAAAATCATATCCAAAAAATTCGATGAATTTGAAACGCAATATCACTTGCCACCACTATTCCCGCCCGCACGTCGGAATGTCCAGGGTCACTGGAACGGGCCCGTGTTGACATTTACGAAGACCCGTGCCATGTCCGTCCGTCAGATGCCTTGGCAACAAGATTGAGCCGCTTCGTTCTCGAGATTGCATGCTGTTTACGGGAGAATCTCGTAGACTCGTCTCAATCAGTCTTTGTCGTTTACGATATCCAGAGAGAATATGCAGCAAATTACTGCCGTTAATCTTAATATTTTGAGTAATATTGTATGCTGCAATCTAACTTGATAATTCTGTATATTTTTTTTATTCAGACATTGAATTCAGCGTTGCGATGCAAATGCTTAGGTGTGAATCGACGGAAAAAGTTTTAGTTTTTGAACACTGCTAGCTTCTTAGCAAATGACACAGGTATATACTCTGTACAAGTATATGTTCCATTCTTCATTGAGAACTATTATTCTATTGGGCTTTTTTAGGGGTCATTTTGGGATTTAAATATTTTACAAATATCCACAATAATCCACACAAGCGCCGGCAACACAACGTAATAATTTCACTATTCAGAAGACGCTGTCTGCCATCTTTCCATTCGTAATCAATAACTTTAGATCTTGGTTTCAAGCGGTAAAAATGTATCAATGAGACCGCAACAGCGAACGTAATTTCACGACGAACAAGTTGTGACATTGGCAGGTTAATGCATTAATGAGTGCGCCTCCTTCAGTGACGCGGGCCCAAAGTACATTTTTTAAATGATCTTAATTTTTCGATGAGAAAAGAGATTTTTTTAAGATTAATAAAGATACGGAAAAACCATTGTTTTTTCAGTAATGTCCTTTTACTATCATTAGTCATGTGTGTCAGTTAAGTTTTAAGAATTAAGCATTCATTGAAACCAATCAAGCCAGTTTCGAGATAGGTTGAGATGAGACCTTAGATATTGTAATCGTTTTTTTGCCAAGGGCCAATACTTGCCCGGGGAACAGAGTTCATATCTCCGCCTTAAACAGAGTTTTGAAATACCCCAGCCCTCAACTGGTTGGGTCATTCAAAGAAAATGTTTAATAGTTAAAATTTTGAAAACATTTTTCTGTTTTAAAATATAGGTCAGATCATAAAGGATTATCTCTGTTTTAATTTCAGATTTACTTTATTGAGATCATAAAAACCTATTCTTTTTCTCAATATATCACCTTATTACCTTTTTGAATAATTGCGAAACAAATACTAATTAAAAAATATTCATCGCTTTTTCGAAATGCGCTCGCTTTCCAATTCCGAACTATTGCACTTGCATTGCATATTTATATTACGAAATGTTTGATTGTTGAGCTTCAGACGTTTGTGGTTGCTAGTCTACCCCTGAATTTTTCTTATACTAACCTTTTTTGTTGGTAGGTGAATGGAATTATGCATCAGAGAAAACCAACACAATCCAGATACAACAGAACCACACTACAGACTTGGATTGCATCCCTAAGAGTAGCTTCAGCAACTATGACCAGACCACGCACCACGAAAACGCGCTCCCTAACTGCAGCAGCGGGAAGTTGCGTAGGCACTTGCGCACCCACACTGGTGAGAAACCTTTCCAGTGTTTAATCTGCGAGAAGACCTTCGCTGATAAAGGAACTTTGAGTAGGCACATGCGCATCCACGCTGGTGAGAAACCTTTCCAGTGTTCCATTTGTGTGAAGACCTTCTCTGAAAAATATAAGTTGAATAGTCACAAGCGGACCCACACTGGTGAGAAACCTTTCCAGTGTTCGGTCTGTGAGAAGACCTTCACTGAAAAAGGACACTTGGCTCGGCACATGCGCATCCACTCAGGTGAGAAACCTTTCCAGTGTTCAATGTGCGAGAAGACCTTCGCTCGGAAAGGATACTTGGATACGCACATGCGCACCCACACTGGTGAGAAACCTTTCCAGTGTTCCATTTGTTTAAAGACCTTCTCTGAAAAAAATACCTTGAAAAGTCACATGCGGACCCACACTGGTGAGAAACCTTTCCAGTGTTCCATGTGTGTAAAGACCTTCTCTGAAAAAATTACGGTGAGTAGGCACATGCGGACCCACACTGGTGAGAAACCTTTCCAGTGTTCAATGTGCGAGAAGACCTTCGCTCGGAAAGGATACTTGGATACGCACATGCGCACCCACACTGGTGAGAAACCTTTCCAGTGTTCAATCTGCGAGAAGACCTTCGCTCAGAAAGGACAATTGGATTACCACATACGCATCCACACTGGTGAGAAACCTTTCCAGTGTTTTATCTGTGAGAAGACCTTTTTTGAAAAAGGAACCTTGAGTAGGCACATGCGCACCCACACTGGTGAGAAACCTTTCCAGTGTTCAATCTGCGAGAAGACCTTTGCTGAAAAAGGAAGTTTGAGTAAGCACATGCGCACCCACACTGGTGAGAAACGTTTCCAGTGTTCCATCTGTGAGAAGACCTTTACTATTAAAGGAAACTTAAGTAGGCACATGAGCACCCACACTGGTGAGAAACCTTTCCAGTGTTCCATCTGTGAGAAGACCTTCATTCGGAAAACACAGTTGGTTGATCACAAACGCACCCACACTGATGAGAAACATTTCCAGTGTTGAATCTGCGAGAAGACCTTCATTCAGATATTGACCTTGGATATGCACATGTGCACCAACACTGGTGAGAAAGTATTTCGGTTTTCCATTTCAGTAATTTAGATATTATACTCCATTACATGTACGTTTGATAATGGACAATAAATTCATTTTAAAATTGGTGATTTTAATGTGGTATTCTGAAGAATAATGATCCTTACCGTTGTTATATTACCAATTTACACGAATATGATTATATTTCGCGTACTAAAATACCGAAAAGAGTATGAGGGTACACAAGTTCTTGTACTGACATTTTCGGCAAAGTTATAGACAATTTTTACACCTTATTGAAAATTTTTACTTCATTAGCACTTTTGTCACATTTGTTTGTAGATAGTACTTTAAAAACACATCATAATATATCATGGAAAATCATATAAAAAGAATAAAAATTTTAATTAAATTCCTGAAAATTTTAAATTTCTGATGGGAACTGAAAAGTTAGTTTAATGAAGGATGTACATCAACTTAACAAACTTTATTCACTGCACATGACGTTGACAATTAGATAGCTTCGGAGTCAATGTCCTACCTCCACCATGAAGATGAGAGCACGGACCGCGGCCCCCAGTGTAAGGTCTTCCGCCGAACGAACCACCCGCTCGTTCGCCTCCATGAAGTCGTCTCTAGGCGGTTTCCCGTGCGCCCTCAGGCACGGCTTGCTGTCTCGTCGCGGTCCGCACCGCGCGCTGACGCTCCGACACCCGAGTTGATTCTCGTACACTCCTTGACTGAGCCCCTGACCGGACTAGTGGGGCGTAGGCTACCGTGCACAAGCTGCTGTCTGAGCCTCCAAGTGCGCTTTCGCCTGCCCCTCGCCGCCCCAGGGCTCTATAACACCCATATTCTAAAATACTAACTAAAATGCGAACTGCTACCAACCTTTTTAAAACGTGCGTGGGTTCTCAGGACGCAAACACGCGCTTGATACAAGAGATCGCGCCGTCGTTCGCGCTACCTTTTCTTTCTGGCGTGTAATATTAATAAATGCATTTTAGAAGATCAACACAGTATTTAACTTCTTTTGTAGTTTATTTCAGAAATCGCCCAATATCAAAGTGTATTGAATCGAATTGAATTTGCCTTATTTTACGTGGCGAGACTCCGGCTATTAGGCCCGCTCTTCCATCTTACCACGGAAATTTCACTACGCCCCTTTCACCAACAAGCAGAGAAAGGAGGGATTTTTTGGGCAAGAAACAGGCGAGTTGAATTTAACTCAGAGGCGTCATTTAGGCTTGAGAATCTTTACATGCAAGTAAATCTACTAACGGGACAGCCGGCTTTACTTCCCCTCCGAAGGAAAGCGTACGAAGGATTTTTTCGCCGTTAAAAATCCACGGCTTCGATCGGGTTTGAACTCGCGAACTTGGGTACAACAGATCGGTCGCTAACCGTTACACCATCGCCCTCGCCAAGTGTATTCGTGTGAGCAATGATAAAAAAATCACCTGTACAAACAAAATATGATGAAAATAATAAACTTGTAGATTCGAACTTGTATATAGCTAATATTGTTTTAATCAATTTTGTGTGAACATTGGTTCAAACATGACACATATATTTGAGCATATTGTGGATTGTACACCTCCATATTCTGTTTAGTCTTCTGTCGACTTGTGTGGATGGAATCTCGATTGTAATATTTAAAAAACTTATATAAAATTATGAATATATTGTTGTTTCTAAATGTTTGTTACATTGTGTTTAAAACTTGATATTATCTCTATTGTAATAATTGGAATTGCGTTAATTCATTTCTCACCTACGGGGCTATGCCCTCGGTGAGGTGTAGAAATGTGATGTCTTGTACTTGTGTATATTCACATATTCGTGTATTACGTAATATGAAAAAAAAATTTAAATTGGCATGACTCCTTACTTCGACTATATAACCGTCGGTTTCTCAAGTAATGTTAAAAATTGCCTGTCTGAAGTCAGGTCTGAAAGTAGAAATCAGCCAGGGGGTTGATTTTCCAGGACACAGGAAATAAACTGTACTAGTCAATATTATGCAATGTTCCGTATGCATTTGAGTCCGATCATTACAGTTAATTGGAGAATAATGCGTCTGTATAATATAGTACTTACAACATGTTATCGGGAAAGAATTGAAAACGATTTTGCGTTATGTATTTCATAATTTGGACAACCAAGTCCAGCACACTGTTTCCCAGCCTATAAATAGAATACGCCCTTTGGTTAAAACAGGTCGGGTCACTGAGCGCTGGTTTCGAAAGTCCCCCATTACATCGTAGTGCATGAAGTACTTCTGTATTTTGTGAATAGAATTTGATTGTCGGGACTGGTGAGCATCGTGCTCTTGATTCAGAATGTAGGGTCGGTTGCTTGATGAGTTTTTCTGTAGTTTCTGAGGAATTGTATATCTGGCTGTGAACCATCCATAAATTACGTAAATAAAATTTGGAATATGTTGCCACTCTCTCTCCTGTGAGGCACCCGTAACGCGCGATTGAACCACTCTACATTACAATTACGTAACGCTTGCGACAACACCTTCTTGTAAATGCAGGATGTAAAAATAAAATATAACTTAGCTAAAAAATGGTAATTAATATGATAATTTTCAATAGGAAAGTATAATTTAAATTAAAGTAACTATTTTTAATACCATTCATTCAATTTTTCTCGTGGACCATAGTTGGTGATAACCTGTATGTACAGAACGTCCGGGGAGGATACGCCTAAGTTTCGGAAATAAGCTCTCAAGACAATTTTAAGCATTTTTTTTAATAAACTACTTGGATATACTGAACGGCGGAGCCGCAATAGGCACTCAAAAGTTGGTTTGAAAAAATGCTCTCTAACAAAAATTTGGATATAGAAAAGCAGTTGCATTGGCTGCTTTTTTATATCTGGTTCTTCTTTTTTCATTCTGAACAAATATATTATTTCTTTTGTAAATAATATACAATTCACTTATTTTTGGAGTTTTTCTAAGCTTCTGCAATGCCAATGTTTGCTTACAAAGCATATTTTCAAACCAGGTGTTAAATTGAAAATATCTAGGTCTTTCAATTAAGTCAAACCTTAAATGGAACGTCCATTTAAATGAATTGAACACTAAATTATGTTCTTTATGTTACGCTTTCAGAATTCTTTCAAATTCAGTCAGCCTTTATACTGCTTGTTGTGTATATTTCGCGAATGTTCATTCCCGCCTGAGATACGGCATAATATTCTGGAAAAATACGTCTTATAGCTCCGAGACATTTAGATTACAAAAAGGAATTCTACAAATTATAAGCAAATCCAACCCACGTGATTCTTGTAAGCCGCGCTTTTTTAATCACACCAAATATAAATCCACTTCAAAGAACATTACCTGTTAATTGTGGGATTAATGTAGCTGATTCCAATGCTGGAGTCATTCTTGCAGAACCTCTCGATAAAAAAAATTGTTAATATTATCTCAGTGAAAGAATTCAAACCAAATGTGTGTGGTCTAAATGCACGAATGTAATTGAAAGAGTCTTGGAGCAGATTATAAAGACTTTAATATTAATTGTTTTTACTTCGAAATTATGATTGTGTGTAATTTTTAATAGATTACACGGAAATGTACTCACGAAAACACGGAATTTCCTTTTGGGGCATTAGCAATGAAATGCTCAGCCCTGAAATGTGCACTGCATTTATCTCTGCCTCGGCATCGGATTCTTGCAAATTCTCTCCACTT
Source organism: Gryllus longicercus (assembly GCA_038098605.1). Taxonomy (NCBI): domain Eukaryota; kingdom Metazoa; phylum Arthropoda; class Insecta; order Orthoptera; family Gryllidae; genus Gryllus; species Gryllus longicercus. The sequence goes on along the minus strand of JAZDUA010000294.1, from coordinate 728,203 downwards.
TTACGGGATGAACGGTCTTGCCTCTGAGAAGGAAATCTATGGTAAATGACTCCTTCCTCTTAGCTCGCAACGGATCTGGAGCACCCACATAGTATACGACACGTGTTCACTCGGGTGACGGGAAGAGAACAACGGCCTGTCCAGGCCCGTCTCCATGTCAAAATCTTCGTCTTCCGCGGGGATTTCGATATCTTCGGTTGAACTCGGATGTGCTCGATTGCATTCGTGACCCTCGAATTTTCCTTTGCTGTCTAATTTTCGCCTTTGTTTTCTAACACTGTGACTGCAGCGCATCCCGAAAGGCGGATCTACAATTAATCCTTACCGAGAACATATGCCAGTACCTGCCCCCCGGCGAGAAGCACCTGCACCTAGAATCACTTGTAGATGTAGTAGACTGAGGTAGTTGGTACTATAACAGTGTGGGTGCTCTAAGAAGTAGGAGGAGCGGCTGCGAGCGAGGCACGGGAGCTCTTGTGTCCCATCTGGTATTTGTCAGATATGCTTTCCCTCTTTTCCGCATCACAACAACAGTATTACATTGTCGTATACGTGAGTAATGTACGTAGTATAGAGAAAATTATATAATGTTGCGGAGAATTGATTTAGAGATTTCAACAAAATGCGTGTTTTGGGACTTCCATATACAAAAAAATTTTTCTTTTAAAAAAGTGTGTCTGACTATCCATCTGTGAACAACACTAGGGCCAAAACTACAAGAATTACCCAAAAAGAGTCAATTTTTTAAAAAAATTTTGGTAGGAATGGTACTAATGGTCCTGTGTAAGATGACGTGAACGCGTAGTGCCCTATTAATTTTTTTATTTCAAAACTTAAACAAATAATTGTTTGTTTTTTTTTACATTTATCTCACGTTCTTAATATTTACAGTATCGGCAACTTGTATAAATTATTGCGTTTGTTAGTACTCGTGCTTTAAATAATGTCTCATAAATAGAGACCGTAGGTATTAAACGTCAAAATATGTAATGAAAACACTCATACTATATGTTATAATTATGTAAAATAGGATAAATATGTAAGAACTTTAGTCTCTTAAAAATTTTCATTTCAACGAAAATGTTCATTTATGACGAGGTTTTACATTTCTATAGTATTCTTAAAATCATGTTTCTGTTCTATCATTAGAGAAACGAAAAATCGAGAAAAATGTGAAAAAAATATCTTTAGGTGGCAATGGATGGCAGCTGCGAAGAGGGTGGAGTAAAACCGATAATATAGCCTACAGCAAAGAAATAAGTAAATGAACTAGTTTGAGAAAGTCTGTGTTATTTGGTTGCATCACTAGTTTATTTTATTTCACATATCACACTACTGGTGCTATAATTGGGGGAGACGTTCTCGTATCCTCTATAACCGAAGTATGGAACTGACTATCTTGAAAAATTGGGTTTCCAAATAACTCCGGTTTTTACCCGGTCATCCTTCGAACAAGTCCTGTAAACTGAGGTGACTTGGTGCCTCAAGAATGTTCACTAGCAGCAATAGTGGAGATGGAGCAGGAAGTGTAAAGCGAAAAGGGCAGCGAGTAAGCGAGCCAGTCAGTATTAGTGAACTTGGTAAAGGCACTCGCAAAGTTGTCTCTTTGCGAACCACAGTTCCTGTGCTCCGTCGGATTTCGAAGTCCTGCACCTCCTCACGAGGTCCGTAAAATTAGCATAGCAAAGTTTTTAAAAAAATTGGAAATCAAGCTCCAAATTTTTAGCTTTTTTATTTGCTAATTTGTTTCGCAAAGAAAGTGCCGCTGTTTATTTGACCCTGCTCTAAACAACTGGACATCACGTCCAGCCGCTTCGAAGGATTGGGGCTTGCAGCTGCTAAGAAGGGATTCTCACAGCCCTTGCTTTACGTGAGCGGGCGCCAACAAGCAGGCGTCATTGCTCTGAACAGCCATCCCCACGTTCAAATATATTTTTGATATCCGCAGTCTTACACGTTTACATACTGCTATTGATCGGGAAAAACTCTCAGAATTTTCATCACGCCCTTTCTGAGATTTGGACTAGGATGGTAGCAAAGACAGCATGTATTTATTTTTATCTATCTATTTAGCGGTTTTTTACAGCCTTGCCTGTTTTCCGCATCCCAATTTCCATGCCTCATTATCCCGTACATCGTTTTCTTCCATTTCTCATTTTTCCATGGCTTCAGTTATTGCCATGTTCCATGTTCTTCTCGGTCTTCCCCTGTATCTTCTTCGATTTGGTATCCACTCCAAAACTTTTTGAGGAAGTCTATCCGATTTCAACCTTCTCATATGTCCATACCATTTTAGTTGTCTCATTTCGATTGTATCGTTCAAGGTTGTGTGCACTTTCATTTAATTTCTTATTTCATCATTTCTTATTTTATCTAACAGAGAAAGTTTACAACATCTTCGCCAGAACATCATTTCTGTTGATTGAAATTTGTCTTTCAGGTTTTTTAATAGTGTCCAGACTTCTGCCCCATAGAGTATGGTACTCTCTATGAACGAGCTATATATGCGTTTCTTTGTTTTCATTGAAATATTGAAAATAAAATTGAAATTGAGTTCCATAGCACTGGGTTCAACTGCCTCGTGTCTATTTTTCCTCTTATATTATTATTTTATTTTTTTCACATCCTGTTCGTCTCTACCATCTGCTGTTAGTGTGACTCCCAAATACTTATATTGTGTTTTACCTTTAATTATTCCTTTACTAGTCTCTAAATCATGGGGCATACCTCCCACCACCATATATTCAGTTTTGTGTAAATTTATTTCCATCCCCCATTTTTCATACTCTTCTACTAATTTTCTGAACATATAAGTTACATCGTCTTCTTCTTCAGCCATTATCACCTGGTCATCTGCAAATAGTAGACTAAACAATGTTTCATCACCTATTTTCACACCCATGATTCTGCACTTTCTTTTCCCTTATTTTAGGGCTTTATCAATGTATATCTTAAACAGGGTTGGAGATATATAGCAGCCTTGCCGTAATCCTTTATTTACTGGGAAGTTGTCTGATAGACATTTTCCCACTTTTACTTGACTTGTGTTATCTTTATAAAGTTGTTTGACTGCATTTATGTATGTTGTTGATATTCCTTTTTCTTCCATTGCTCCCCATACTTCTTTTACTGGTACATTATCATAAGCCTTTTTGATGTCAATGAAAATTATGTGAAGTTCTCTTCCTCGCTCAATTGTTTTTTCCATCAGTTGTTTGAGACAGAAAATATTGTCAATACACGATCTTCCTGGTCTAAAACCACTTTGCTCTTCTGAGTCTAATGTTTGCATTTCAATTCTATTCTTTGGCACTCGTCCATACAGTCTAACCAAAGATGAAGTCACACTTATCCCTCTATAATTATTACAATCTTTTTTACAAACTTTTTTGTAAATTGAATTTATGTAGGCTAATTTCCATATTTCAGGTATTTTTCCTCCTTTTAAAATGCCATTGAATATTTCAGTAATTAATTCCAAACCTACGATAGGATAATTTTTACCCAGTTCTATGGATATACCTCCAGGCCCAGGTGCTTTATTATTTTTCATGTTTCTTAAAGCTTTTTTTAACTCTTCCAAAGTCACATCTGGTATGATGGAATTTACGTGCAGTGGTTCATAATTTATTCCGTGAAATTAAGCTCTTTTTTCTGTCAAAAGATTTTCATAGTATTTTTGCCATTTTTCAATACCAATTGATTCTACTAAATGCCATTCTTGGGTTGTATTCAATTTCATGGAATGTAACATTTTCCATGACTCTCTGGATTTGGTGTTACCAATGCACTTGTCTAATCTGTCACATTTTTGTTCCCAGAATACATTTTTTGCCTTCTTCACTTCTTTCTTGACCAAATATTTCATTCTGTTGTATTCACTTCTGTCTTCTAAAGCCTTTGTGGAAAGCCATCTCAAATATAACTTTTTTCTTTTCTTCGACCAGGTTCTTTATATCTTCTGTCCACCACAAGTCTTTTTGTTTATATTCACATTTTCCCTCCTCTCCCAAAGCTTCTTTAGCGGCTTCATGAGTGCATGTTTCTAAAAAATGGTATTTTTCTTCAGTACTTCCTATTGGGATGTACTTTAATTTTTCTGCCATGCGCAATTTGTACAAAAATGCAATAGAATCATCTTGAAGGCTCTCAATATTGTATTTCGGCCACATCTGACTCTCTATTTTCCACCTTTTGTACTTGGTTTTGTGTTTCCGTAACTTTTGAAGTACGGTTTATACATAAGGTAAGCTTTTCCTTTTAGTAGGTAGTGATCTGATCCACAGGAAGCACCTCTTTGAACCCGAACATCGCTCCACTTTATTGATGACTGTTGTTTAGTAATTATGTAGTCAATTATTGATTGCAATTTTCTAGTGGGTTGGGTCCACGTGAATTTATGTACTTCTATATGTGGGAAATAGCCATTCAATATTTTAAGGTCATACAGTTCACATGTCTCTATAAGTCTTTCTCCGTTGTCATTTAATACATTTTCACCATATCGACCCACAACATTCGTTTTCCAACTCTTCCATTAAAATCACCTAGAAGCACCACTTCTTTGATATTTCCAATAGAATCCAGCAGCAAAGTCAGTTTCTCTAAATATATATCTTTTTCTGCAACACTTTCATCGTCTGTTGGAGCATAAATTCCTATAATAAAAACATTGCGTCCTCTTCGTACAAGTTCGAGACATGCTATTCTCTCAATTGCTACCCAGCTTTGAATATTTTTCTCCAATCCTTTATGTACAGCTATAGACACTCCTGCTCTTGCTCGCTTTTCTTTTCCCACTCCGCTAAAAAAGTGAACATAATTTCCTTTCCTTTCCATTTCCCTTCTTTTTTGTTTCACTCAACACTATTATATCTATGTTAAACTCCTCTATTGCGTTAAAAACTTCATTTACTTTAGTGCTTAAACTTTGAACATTCCAGCATCCAAAATTCATAGACCATTTTCTTTGCCTTTGTCGACGTCGTGAGTTAATCCGAGGCTCATTTCCATTGAGAGTTTGAGCGGCTTTTTTTTATTTTCCGAGTATGGGGGTGCTGGCCCCATGCCTCAACCCCCTTCCAGGAGGACCGGGTAATTTTCTTTTAGGGTTTTCTTCCCTTAGATTGAGTGTCTTCCAAGACTCCGGAGCTCAATCTACCCCTATTTGAAGCACTTCTGCTTCTGAACAGGAAAAAGGGAATGGTAATACACCTACGATTAAAAACGGAAGCCTCCGAGCTACTCAATCCACCCATTGAGTTTCGGGAAAGGATTTTAGGTAAGAAGGATATCTTACAGTTATGGACAGCGGTCAGCCACTCCTTTGTAGGTAGGAGAAACCAGGCTAATTGCTGCATTCCCAACCCACCGGTAAGGGCGTGCAGGGCTATGGGGTCGCTACATCCCTACGCCTTTATGTATTTATTTATTTTCATAAAAAAACAGTTAAAAACTGTGTAACGACTACGAGGAGAAGGCCAAACTTGCAGGACTTAATTTGAAGTTATATTTATGACAAAAAATAAAACAAGTGGCCATTTCAGCATTTTCTCAAGGAACAGGGAAACTAGTAGAAAACCTGATCGGGATGGGGGTCATTGTAGCTGAACTACAATAATTGTTACAGCTGCTTTAGAATTATTCGGTCTAAATGGTAAATATTACACTACATGTCACTGTTAAAATTAATATTACTTTCCTTTTGGATGATCCTAATAGTCTCTAATTGTATAGAAATAGTTGTGCAGTAAAAATGATTTTACTGAGAACTAAAACTTTTGTAACGAATTTAATGTCATCTGGCACAGTGTTGTAAAAATAATGTCTTAAGTAGATAAGTTGCTTTTTTGGTAATAAGATATTGGCTTTGAGTAGTAATGATTTGAGGTTAAGTAGCCTTGTTCTGAAATCTGCAGCGGTCGAGAGCGGACGCGCGTCAATTTGGAGAACAAGCATCGTAGTTATACGTAATGTGGCGTCATATCTGTCGCCAGTACAAACGCACTATAGTAGCCATGTGGACAGCCCTGGCGGAAGTGACGCGGGGCTGCACATAGGAATGCGGGTCGTGGAGGCAGGTTTGGAAACCCCAAATCCGGCGGAGAAGCGCTGGCAGACACTGCGGGTGACGCGCTTCCGTCAAACTTGCCGGAGGGTATATAAGCAGAAACCGATTTGAAAGCAGTCTTCTATTCTTATGATTCTTCAGAGGTGAGCGCGTCGGTAGGGCGTCGTGAGGGTTGTGCGCGGTGTTGCATTGTAATGCATAGGCTACCGAGGCGGGGAATCGAAGCCGGCGTGCTACGTCGTGACAGCAGATGCGGCATACTCGCATGTATGCTCGCGTAAGGTACTGGTGCATCACACCGGGGATGGTAATTAATTATCGGGCCAGCGGTGGTGGTAACCAGGGAAAGTTCCTTCTTGTAACGGTTAACTTCAATTGTAAATATTGTATATAGTGTTTTGGTGTCGGAGTATCTTTCTTCTAATAAATACTAAATATTTACAAGCCGTTCACGTCTGTATTTATTTGCCCCTGCAAAGACGCCACAGTAAGTAAAACGCAACGAGGCTTTTTCGACGTGTTTCTCCAATGTACTACAAGTCTACTAGAATATAATAGTTAAGTGTTTAATCTTTCACTTTGTGGTGAATTCAGTAAAATGTTCCAGTTTCTTGAAATTACGAAGCACCGAACGAGAACGAGTAAGATATTGCATGGCAGAACATTTTAATATAGTGCTGTTGTATGTCAGGCGGCGTTTGTTCCTGTTGTTGCTACAGAAACGAATGAGAAAAACGAGACAGGCCATTCCAGGGAACGAACTATTTTCTTTAAAAAGCGCACAAACTGTGAGTTGTCAAAATCATGAACACCAAATTCGCGAGGGAAAGCGCCTGCACGGGTGTGAATTCGACGAAGATCTGATGGTAAGAGGAGGATCGGTTGGGGCAAAAGAACGAGTATCCGAAGCTGCGTATGAATAGAACTACGGAAGAGGACTTTTGGAGGTGTAGAACGGCCATCGACTTCGTCTGTTTGCAGTCAGCGGTGCGCCTTGGAGGCGCGTCGGCGTTGCTGTGTGCGATTCGACCTTTGCTGGGGGGAGAGGGACGTCAGCAGAACGTTAAGTGGATCTGAATTTAATTTTTTGTGCGTCGAGTGAAAACGCTAGGGAAGTGTTTGTTTCGGAAGGGTATGTGCAAAGAACACTGTAGAATATTAAATCCGGAATTTTATGTAATATAAAAAACATTAATTTGTGCTAACTAGGTTGCCTAACCGAGAAATAATTGAGCTGATTTAGGACTGTATATCTTTTAAAAATTAAACCGCTGTAAAATTAGAATAACAACTTATTTAAAGGGGAATTTATGTAAATTTAGTGTAATAGTGAATTTTATGTTAATGTGCGAGCAACGCTTAATTAGAGGCCCGTTTATTGAATACAGCGTAATCAAGTCTTAAAATATTGCCTTGTATTTTCGTACGGGATCGTATTAGGAAAGGTAGCAAAGAGTTAAGTCCCAAATGGTAGAAAAGAATAGTTTCTATTTCTCGCCTTTGAAGATGTATTTGGAATAATGTCATTAGTGCTCGTTGTGAGCCTTTGCCTTCAAATTTTTATTGTGCCAGAGAGGGGGAAGAAAGGTTCCCCGTCAAGAATAGATGGCTAAATAATACCGTACACGGCACCAGTTTTGACCGCTATGTTTCACGTTCGGAATTTATATCTGGAGTTTAGGGTGCCACCGGTTCATTTGGTTCACTGATCCGGTTCACCAGAGGTGAATCGAGTCACTGAACTAAATCCTAGTTTAATATTCGCGTGTTGTAATGTTCACCATGCGATCGCAAGAATAATAATTTCTAATTAACACTCACATGCTACTTAAACTCAAATCATTACTACTCAAAGCCAATATTTTATTACCGAAAAAGCAACTTATCTACTTAACACATTTTTATACGCTCTAGAATTCGCAGTATATTTCACTAACACTTTCTACTTAAACTTTTTTAATTATAAAATCCCCATTTTAATAATATAAAATCAAATCGTCTATTTTTTTCAAACAAATAGTATATGTTAAAGATAGCAGTATTTTATTAGAAAAAAGAAGAAAATATCAACTTACATAATCGCTGAAATTATAGAATTTTAATAGTTTAAAAAATACTGTGGTAGTAAAATTAGTGTAACGTATCTGCACGTATAACATCCTTATAACACAAAAAAATTTAATGTTTCATCAACAAATCTGCTTTTATCTAAAAAAAATACACACTTTACTTTCTTTGAACTGAAGTTCAGTAAATTAATAAGAAGAGTCCTTTCACACAGATATTTTCACGCTATGACCATTCTCGCCTCTGACTCTACAAATCCGCTCTTAACCATCTGTTCTATCCTTTCTTGCATACATTACATAAACGTCGAGACGATAGCAAACCCACTTTTTCACACCACTAAATCACATTCAAACTTCCCTCTCGGCGCAAATCATAAATAAATTGTTAATTGATACCTTCCATCACGGTAGACACACAAAATATTAAAAGACAACTTGAAATGCCAAAAAACACGCATATCCACGCCACCAAAATATTAACAATTTTACAATTCATAAAATTATGAGGTAAATCATTTTGTCGTCATACTAACAACAAAATGTGTTATTAAGAGGCTGTTTAATTAGTAAATCAAGACTATATGTGTAATCCATTTCAACCAGCAAGCTAGTCTTAATTTTGTGATTTGAAAGAGTGTTCTGAAGTGTAATTTTAGATGTGAATTTAAATTTAAAATGTGTCGTCATGAAGAAAAAATGTTTCGTAATAGCAAAATGTAAACCCTTATATGGCATAGTCAAATTGTGTATATGCTTATGCTTTGAATCAATGCCAGCAAAATTATTCTCTAGTGATTAAAGTGAAACGCGCAACTATAACCTTGTGAATCACGAGAACTAGGGAACCGTATTAGTGAACCAAATGAACCGGAGGCACTCTAAACTCCGGATCAACGAACGTCTCTGCAACCTGTTTACATCTACTTACTCCCTAGATCAGGGGCTCCTAGCTTCATAGGGCTGGGCCTGGCATGCGTTTTCCGTAAAGATTAGTTGGGAATCTGCCCGTCGGGGGACCCTGCAGTCGCAGTGTTAGAAAGAGAAAACGAATATTAAACAGAGAAAGAGATTTCGAATGACACGAATGCGACCGAGAAGAAACGAGTGTGACCGAAGACATCGATGTCCGCGGAGGACAAAGATGTTTTGAAGGACAACGGCTGTCTTTCTTTTGTTGTGTTTTCTTTTGTGTCCGGTTGTGTCCTTGACTGTGACCTCGGCGAACACTTTTTCAAATCAATTTTTTTGTTCCTGGATATTAAGCTATTAAGAGGTAAGACTTCGGTGTTATTATTAAATCATTAATGTTATTATTAAATTATTTATGTTATAAAATCATTATTAAAGCCTAATACATACGAAAATTCGTGAATTTATTATATAATGTAGAGCACGATGTCTTGTGTTTGTTTCCAGATGTCTACCTGTTGCGTATGTCACATAACTTTTAAATCATTAGAAAAACGATTGGAAGGAATCAAGTTCCACAGATTCCCTCCCGAAAAGACAAGGCCCTTTGTCCTGCAAAAATGGAGGGAATTTGCAGAGATCCCAGATGGCGAAAGGATCCGTGACAGGCGTTTATGCAGTGCGCATTTCAGGGCTGAGGATTTCATTGCTGTTGCCCCCAAAAGGAGACTGCGATGTGGTGCAGTTCCGTGTTTACGTGAGTATATTTTCATTTAACCTTTTAAAAATACAGATAATCAGAGGTTACGAAATGAAAAAATTGTAGTCTTTTGGATGTACTCCAAATCGCTGCCAATCATATTCGTGCTTTTGAACCACATCAACATTTGGTTTGAATTCTTTCACTGAGATAATATTAAAATGTTGATCTATTTTATAGGAGATTCTGCAAGATTGGCTACAGCTACAGCAATGGAATCCATTACATCAGTCCCACAAATATCAGGTAAACTTATTTGAAGTGAGATATATGTTTTGTATATTTTTTTAAAATTAAAATTAATTTTTATTTTCACTGTGTAACAGCTCTTGCTGATCCGCCTGTGCCTCTCTCGGAAGGTGAGGAAGAGATTGTAGCATCCAGAACATCAGGGAAATGGGCCACTTCTCCCTCGCCTGAAGTCACAACGCCATCTGGGAAATGGCAAGTGCATGATCCTCAGACAGAACCATCAACCCCAAGCTCTCAGTCTCGCTTACAAAGTGGTGGGATTCTTATATGTTTGTCCCTGGAGCCTAATTTATTTGTTCTTTTGTTATAACTTTTACACCATGGTATTTATGCTGGTTTTATCAGAGAAATGTTGCATCATTTTTGTAAAAATGCAGACAAATGTTACATTTACAGCAGAAATACAAGTACACTATGTTTTACTTCGTTGTGTTCTGTTGCTTGAGATAGCTAGTTTCTATCTGATTTTAAGAGAAAAATGCTTGTATTGAAAAATACATTTTTAAAGGCTTCAGGGTAATTTTTAATGTATTTGCTGAGGAACTTGACAAATTTCCCTTTTCTGAAACAATTTATTGTTGTTTCAAAATTTGTCTGGTGCGTTAGTTTCATTTGTTTTGTTCTTTTGTGTATTGTTTGGATACAGAAGTAGTAGTATAAGCCCTGGATATAAGGTTGCATTCTAGTGGTAGTTGCACTTTAAAACACTGCACATAAAATGGATGTTATTTTTCATCCTTTTTTGGGTGCAAAACAATGAGAGGCTTATAACTTGCAGTAATAACTTAATATTAACTTTTGTTAATAATTTAATTACTGCTGCCATTTAATTATAATTTATTAATATATTGTATAAATTGCATTTAATGATAAGCCCAATTACTTCAGCTCCACTTACTGTCTGGAAGCAAATTACAACTTGGCATTTTCTTTGAGATTTTCTGGGAAATGGAATGTTGGAATAATGAAGAGAAGAACACAGTAGTTTAAAAATGTTTTCAAAATTTACTTAAATGTCATTATTAGTTTCTTGGACTCCAATTCAATAAACAATGAAAATTGGAAATTATTAGTGCAACAATCATTCAATCTTAGACATTTAAATTATCAAATAAATTAATAAGATAGTTTTGTGTAAAATAATTTGGAAAATATATGTGAAAAGGAAGAATAGATTAATGTACGAAACTAAAAAGGTAATTTTCTTCCAAACTCTTTATCGTTTTAGATATTAATCTATTGCACTTTGTGTAATACAACCAAGCTTCTGACATTCTAAAAATAATGGTGCATATGAAAAGATTATTCATTTTTCAAATTTGTACAGTGTATTTAACTTTTAATTCTTTTAAAGATTTGTTTGTTTTACATTGCTTTTCCAATAAAATGTTTTGTGAAGCACTCTTATTAAAGAAGAATTTCAAAGATAGTATTGAAACCATGGCTTAATATGTAACATTAATTGCTATTGCTAAGTAGTGAAATAGAGAGCTGCCTTTTTGCTTGCTTGTCATTGACAGGAAAGTTTGTCGGATGATAGTAATTAAATGATATATTATTAATTTTTGGAAATCAATATTGTCATGTTCAACTAGTTTATTAATTATATATTATTTTATATTTTATTATCATAATTATATATTTTATTGCAATTTCATAAGTAATATCTTTGCAATGCTTGGAAGCACAAAATGCAGCTACAGTGAAACATAATTGGAATATCAATAATATAAATTTTTCATATCTTGAAGCAGTTTTCATTCCCCTCAGTAGTTCGTAATAGCAAGTGGATTTGTAATCACTTCAATATTGATTGATGAAAGAGATTTCTCTCCAGAGGCACTTTGAGATCAAGTATTTTCATAATAGATATTATGTTTATTTATTGAAGTAACTACATGATTGTTGTGAATTTATGATGTTTTGCTATTATTTCCAAAATCAATATTTCTCAAATTGTATTACTTGGAGAATTTGTATATCTCTTTTGGAAAATTTACCATTGTTTTTCCCATTTAATTTTAATAAATCTGTCATTTCATTATTGAGTTGTTTGTTATCCTGAGTCACTTTTATTCCAGTATATAGTACATTTACTACTGAATCCTAGAATTAATTGTAAATTACGCTAAAAGGAATGTACAAAAAAATACTGTGCATCTAATTGGTGGAAATATTACCCCCACCATGGTACGGTCCCCCACCACCACTTAGTTTAATTGGGATTCCGCCCGTTCGAGCGCAGAACTAACGCTAGTCGCGAGAATTAACACGTAGTTCGGTAGCCCTGCCCTAGATGTAACTAGTTATAGAAAGCAGTGGTGTGACACTAGATAGGGCACATCCGGTCCTTATTCAAATTCCATACAGTAGCCAATCAGAGTTCAGAGCGACGCCATATACATCTGTACAACACCAACTCGCTCAAGCGGAGAATATGTGTACTACTTATTCATTTTGAAATTGTTTCGCAAACGAGCCGGTTGGTTACCGTTGGATTCCTTCCTCGTCGACTTATAGTTGTATATTCACGTGCTGTTCGTAGGGCTGTTAATGCCATATCCCAGTCAGTGAATTAGAGAAATGAAGTGATTTACTGCTTTTTGAAGTCTGAAGCGTGCATTTTGGCTTCGAGAAGATGCTGGATGCCTAACAAATAGTGGAATTTTTTTAATGTTCATGTTCAGTTGCAGATCCCTTGTTTGGACCAAGCGAGGTGACACCCACGGCAGCTATGGGTGTAATTGGTAAGACTTTTTTAATAGAATATTACTAGAATGTAGTTTTAATAGAATATATTTTATTAGTTTTAGTAGAATATATATTTGACGGGAGGCTATGATACCAGCCTTTTTTAATTTTCAGATCCTTGTACACAGGCAGCTTTTCAAACTGAAAATGGTAAGTCTCTTGTATGTTTGTAAAATGCAAAAAGAAGCATGCTATTGAAAGCATAATGTATTGGCTATAATTTGTTGTTGATTAATACAGGTTCTAGTGCTGTTGAACATGCTGCTACAGCAAGTGCAGCAGATGCTTATTCTAGCCTTGTGAAAGGTAAATAATCTTTAAGAATCTCAATTATTACTTTGTTGCATTTATTGAAGATGGGATAGATTTCAAGTTTGTCTCCATTTTCAGATCTTCTTCACCCATGTGAGGTGTCACCTCAAGTTTCTATGGACTTTTCTCATGGTATGTTCCTGTGAATACACAGTTATTAGTGCCAATTGAGGGCAAATTATAGTAAATAAAAAAAACACTTTTTTTGGTGATTACAGATCCTTGTACTTCTGGACAGGTGCAAGAAGCCATTCTGAGGGATGAATCTGCGCCTTCGGTGTGTGGTAAGTGCAAGATATTCCTGTGCTTTCTAATTTCGTAATTGTAGATGGTGAATTAAAAGAAACATCTTTCTTTTTGATACAGATTTGTTTTCAGACATTGTATTCATTTGAGGACATAGTATCTTTCTTAACGGCATTTTTTGCTCTTCAGATCCTCTTCCAGAGATGGCTTCTGAAGCATGCATATTAGGCCCTATGAGTTTGACCCTAAGTGGCTTTAAATTAATGTTCACTTTGAGGAGTCAGAACTCAGAGAGATATAATTAAAGAATTATTGTTATATGCAGTGAATGACTTGCTTCATTGTGCACAAGTTTCTGAACATATCTCTTTTACGCTGACAGTTTATAAAGGTATGAACAACGAGAGTTTTAAAATCAGTGTGTATTCTGTCATTGGGTACAGATCCATTATATAAACTGTATTTCCCACATCTGATTTGGAAAGTTCTAATTAAATAAAATTTAAACATAAAATTAATTCTGTAAAGCATGATAATGTTCTCAATTTTGGAATGCCTCTTGCTATGTTAAGACACTTTATTTGAATATTATGAATACAAAGGTTTTGAGTTTCTGTTTCAGAGGCTATTTTCATGCAATTTTAGAATTTCTTTATTGTCTATTATCTAGTCTGCAATTTGTTTCTTTCTTATTAGTATTAATTTTTATTATTAGTATTGATATAAGTTGCTTATGTATTATGATAAATTACTAAAGATATTGTCTGGTATCAATACTTTTTAATCGCCTTATGATCATTTCGATCGCGTTGCGATCATCGTCAGAGCTAAAATGTGAAATACAAATATTTTTAACAGGTTGTAGTTATTGTATGCAAGATGCGTAAGCAAACTGGGTAATACATACCTTGCAGCTTCTGGGCCGAAAACAAAGTTCTGCGAATTTTTGAGCGTGTGTCTTGTTTAAGAACACAGCCGGTCGGCAGCGGGAGTTGGCGGGAAGAGGGGGTGGTGCGGGTGGAGGGTCGTAAACCGCGGGGGTGCTGGTGGAGGCTTGAGAGACGGTCGGGCGAGCGAAGGTCCGTGGAGTGGGGAGGGCTGGGGGTGGGTTAGGGGTGTACACTTTGTGCTAATTTTAGCAGAGGTGACGAGAGTTCAGGTATTTGCTGGTTGAGACATGTCATGTTCTGTTTTTTGAGGACGTTGTGTATGTGTATGGTTTCTAATTTTATTCTGTTCCAGTACCTGTTTTCAATTTCTAGAATTCGGAAATTTATGTGTTTATCAAATGTGTGTTTGTTTAAATTTAGATGATCCGCAAAGTGTGAGACTGTGGTAGTGTTATTTTTCCATGCTTGTTCGTGTTCTTTGATTCTCTGTGTGAATTTACGGCCTGTTTGTCCTATGTATATGGCATTGCAATTGTTGCACCTGAGAGCATAGACGCCGCATAAGGATGTAGGTGGGATTGGGTCTTTAGTGTTGCATAGTGTTTTATATAATGTATAAGTATTGTTGAAAGAAGTTTTTAGACCGAATTTATTGAGTGTGGAGGCTATCTTAAGAGAAAGGGGTCCTACATAAGGGATTGTGTGGTACGTGGCTATAGTGCTTCTGTCAATTGGTGTGAGGGTAGTGTGTTTGCGGATATTGAGTGTATTTGTTTTGTTTTTTTGGCTATTAATTTGTCAATCATGTTGCAGTCGAATCCATTTATTCTGGCTATATGTTTTATGGTGTTTATTTCCTTTTTTGTGTTTTCTGGGGACATAGGTATGGAAATTAATCGATGCACCATCGCATGGAAAGCCGCGTGTTTGTGTGTGTGGGGGGGTGTTGTGAAGTGTTGTGTATGATTGTGTCAGTGTGTGTGGGTTTTCTAAATATGTTAAATTCATGATGGTCCTGTGCTAGTGTGATGGTGAGATCAAGGAAGTTTAAAGATTTTTGTTCATTTTCTATCTCCGTGGTGAATTTTATGTTGGGGAGTTGGTGAATTTTATGTTTGTGTAGGGAGTTGATGGACTGTGTAAAAATATAAAGTTGTCTGGTGGTGCCTGTCCATAGTGTTAACACGTCGTCTACGTATCTGTGCCAGTACAGGAGATTTTTTAGAAGTGGATGACCAGAAGTAAACAATGTATTTTCCCAGTTGTCCATAAATATATCAGATAATAAAGGTGAGAGGGGTGAACTCATGGGTAGTCCAGAATCTTGGGTGTAGAATTTGTCATTTTATTTGAAGTAGTTGGCATCTATGCAACAGGAAATTAGATTGTACAGTTCAGTTTTGATGGGAACGGCACACTGGGAGCTGTCAATTTTGTCTTTAAGAATATTCTTGCAGTCAGATGTAGGCACACTGGGAAAAAGATTTACCACATCGAAAGAAACAAGTTTGGCGTTAGAGGGCACTGGAAAGTCCTTTATCTTGTTAATGAGGTCCGGGCTGTTGAGTATTGTGTGTTGAGGTGTGTAACTGACGTATTGTTTGAAGTCTTTGTTCAGTTTGTAAGCAATTCTGTGTGTTAGTGTATGATACTACAGGTCTAATGGGGATAGTAGATTTGTGTATTTTAGGTAAACCATATAATCGTGGAGGAAGTGGATTGCGTGGAAGAAATCTCTGTGGATGAGTGAATAGAGCTTTAGATTCAGCGAGTTCTTGTTTTAAGGAAGTGTGGTGTTTGTTAGTGGGGGCCTTTTTTAGGGGTGAGATGCCGTTGTTGCCATTGATAAAATCGAGTACTTTGTTGTATTCTTCCTTGTCCAGAATTACTATAGAATTGCCTTTGTCCGCTTTCGTTATAACAATATTGTCTTGGGAGATTTTGTTTTTTAGTTTTTTAGCAGTTAATTGTTCTGACGAGATGGGCTTTGGGTGCGAGTGGTGTTCAATATGTTTGATCATAAGGTGATTAAAAAGTATTGATACCAGACAATATCTTTAGTAATTTATCATAATAAAAAGGTATCTACATCACCAGCAATCCAATTAATGCTTATGTATTGTTATACTGTTCTTGATTCAATTTATATTCTAGTATGTGTGTATCATTGTGTTTTGTTCATCGTCATGCCAATTACATTCTGGATTTGAATGCTGATCCTTATTAGATTGTGAATTGTTGTGAGTCGTGAATGCAACGCTTGATTCTATAGCTCAGTTATTAGGTCATCTGCCAGTTTTCAGAAGGTCCCAGGCTTGGAACCTGGTGCAATCAAATAATTGCACTTTGACAATCCATTTTCAGAATTAAATTGTAGTGCATAAGCATTGATGGAATTCCACTATTTGTTAATCATTGTTTTAAAGGTGAATGTACTTTCACAGTGGATCCCGTTATAAAAAAGCCAGGCTCTGAACTGTGCATGTGTGAGATTAGCACGGGTAAATTAAATAATTTTGTCAAATATTTATTGACTAATGAAAAACATTTTTAGGTCGCAACTAGTAAAAGCGGTTCTTTCAAGGCATGCAGAGCATGCTAAAAGCTCAATTTTTTGCACTACTGCTAAAAGTGGGACAATGCTCAAATGTTCTGATAAAACTTTGAAAGTAACAAAGAAAACAAAATACGTTCATGTGACCTAATCAGATAATGTTGATCTTAATGTAACAGTACATAATTATGTAATTCGTTTCTTAATGGCTTAAGTAATTCGCAAAATAAAACGGCACTTTTACCCCTTTGTATCATAACTATTTCTTTTACCTGGGCAAATGTGCGGTAGTATTTTCATTTGTTTCTTTTCAATTCTGTTCTTATTGTTTATTCATAATGCTTGTAATGTAGTATTCCATAGTATTAATTTGGCATATCTACAAGCAAATACTAAAGTTGCAATTATGCAGGTGTACTGTTTATTACTTCCTGTAATTCAAAATTGTTATTACTAATAAAATTACGAAATTGTAGAATATCAATATGGTCAATAAATACTAGATTTTACTACCCTAATATGACTTTTTCTTCCGTAAAATCCTTATAATTATTATTGTGAATTTTTTAATAAATTAAGGCGAGGAAAATATGGGAGTGAAATTTTAAAGTTCCCGCGTCGCTGGTTTATTTCGAATTTACCGGTTCCTTCTTCGCTATTGGCTGTCCGTTTACCCAATAGAAATTATACAGAACAATGTGGCGGCACCGGAAGTTGGGCAAATAAGACTTTTCCTTTTAACATTGAGTGCCGCCTCTGATATATACTCTTTGATAGAAAGTTTCTTTCTCATCTTGTCAACGTCAGGATATACAGTTGTTCACTTGTAATCAGGCTGTGATACTGATGGAAGAGAATATTTTGTCCAATATTTTGTCGGAAAGCATTATTAAACTGGAACCGGTAAACATTAAAATAGAAGCTGTAAGTCTCATTATTCAGGTTTATGTGTTATTAACATTAAATCATTGAAGCTCAATCACATTCGTAAATATGTTGTAAGTGCAGCATACGTTAATGCTATGCATAATTCATAGTGATTTTTTTCTGTTACCTCTAGATTAAAGAAGAACCAATTGATGTGAATGAAGATAATTGCTGGAATGCTTTCGTGAGTAATATTCACATTAGTTGCATAATGTAATCAGTGTTGTGTGGTAAATGAAAAGTAATTGATGATTTGATATATTGGGGTTTAGAAGAAGTATTCATTCTTATGAAAGTGCAGATTTTTCAGCATTGAAGAGTGCTGAGAGTGAGTGTGTTAGGTTTCAAAGATTAATACCCAGGTTGCATTCCTGATTGGAGCAGGAGAAAATTCTAGGTTCCACAGAAATGTCTTATTTGTTGTGCCGAAAGGAGAGCTGTGAATTTTTGGGTGAATCTGCGTAATGCTTTTGGATGGTGATTCTGGAGGGGCATTTGTAATTAATAGCTTGGTAAGGAAACCAGGTACCATTACAGGTCCTGTACTATGTACCTCATTGCCTGTAAGTTATCTTCAATATTATACTATTCGTGGGTGTGAAGATGTAAAAGAAAGAGGTGTTAACATCACTGGAGAGATGTAAGGACATTTGATTTTAAATGCACCATGAACTATCTCGATAGTGAAAATTTCAAGATATTGAAAGGGAAGTTTTGCTTTTATGTTGTATTAAATTCAACTGCATTCATCTGTGTATTAAAAAGGAGCTAGTAAAGATAATATTCTTCAGTGTGTTGCTTTTAGTGAATTTTCATTTAGCAGTTCAATGTTTTGAATGATATTTGTAAAATCTACTACTGCAATGACTCTTCCTTTTCTATTATCCTGAATTTATTTTAAAATTCAGCCTTATTTTACAGATCTCACAATAGCCCATTCAAACACGAATTGTGTGCCCAAATAATTGAAGATTATTACAATGATTTTGAAAAAAAATTAACAAAGGAGATGCAAATCTTTCAAAATGTTGTTAAATCCGTCAATATTGGTCCAAAAACGTTTAACATAATACATGCATAGTTTTCCTAACCATGTATTGATAGTTACATAAATATACCTGTATATCTATGTATTTATAGTTACATAACAAGTTCATTCAATAAAAACATTGAATATCGTGAAAATAACATGAAGTGAATCACGGGCTGAGTAGCCAGTATAACTTATATCACAATAAATTTGTTACTACTTAAGGGTTAATGACGTATTGTACACCTGCCCATGGAAACAATACAAATGTTACTATCTCCGTGAAATAATTTACAATTTCTCCCATGTTCTTTTCTTACCCCTTGAGACAAAATTTAAGTTTTGGACATTTTTTTCCTGTAGACCTATTGACTTCGAAGCCACTCGTTCAGTTTTCCACAAATAGTTCAAAAACAGCAAGTAAATCTAACAAAGGTTATTTAGTGTTACCAAAATTCTCTGTCCAAATGGATTTGTTTGAATAGCTTGTTGAAGCATTGTGTACTGAAGATAAGAATTGTTACAGGCAGTTTGCTGGCATTAATTAGCTGTCCATGTGATTACAGCAACCCATACCAATGTGAATGTGGCAAAAGAAAGAAGTGTGGGACGTGGAAGAGGGACAGATTGGAATGATGCAAGACTAAAGGGGAGGACATGAGTTTGAAAGCAGGGTATGGTAGGGCATTGGCAACTCAGTTATAGAATTCATTTCTGTTTCTTGTCTAATAGATATTTGTAAATAAAACTCTGGGCAATACTAAGTGTACATTTTACATAAAGTAGTGTAGTTCCTTTCATTCTTTGAAACACTAGTGGGTATAAAGATAAGCCGAGATCTTTTTTATTTGCATATGGATATGTATGTTTATTGTTACTGCTTCTAAAACTAAAGACTTTTTTTTAATAAGCTTTATTTTTTGGTCGCATTAAAGGGAAGGAGCATCATTATGAAAAATTCTTGAGGAGGTGAGTAGAATGAGTATACCACATTAGTGTTCCACTGGACCTTAATACATTTTTGGAGTTCTTTCTTTGTCGTCTTGTGAAACTATTTTCGTGGAGAGGGAGTTATGTTCTTGGTTAGCAGCTGAATCCACCAGATAATATTATCTTGGAATCCTTTATGGGATGCTATCCATATAAGAATAATGACTATATTCTTATTTGCCAAATCTGTGTATATACTGTGGACTCCAGATATATTTGCGTTGACTCCCTAAGACACAGGTCCCGTTTCACTTACATCACAAATAAGCTTAAGAATATTCAATTATGCTGAATTACAACCTGGTCTATTGTGAACACAGTCCTGGATATTAATTATATCTTGAATGTTATTAGGCTACTAAAAGATCCTTCGGAGTGTGGGATGCTGTTTCATCAGTGCAATAGACATTGAACTTTGTTAAGACTACATTATGAAACATAAAGACAGTACAATGCAGACTGAAGTATGGAGTGAGCATGAACTCTGGAGAATGATCCAGAGAAATTACTAATGAAAAGTGTACAAAGTAAACAATTGTTGTTGTTGGCTTTTTTTAAGGAAAGTAAAGATAATGGAATTTTCAGTTCATGCTGTTAATGAATTTTGCTGCATCTATTAATAAGATCAATCATTCTGGAAAAATTCTATTTAATTTTGATGTCGAAATCCACATTAAAGTGGAGAAATTTTGTTGTTAAGATCTAAAAACTATGTCATTTTTTTTAAATATATTTTTCACTAGTAGTTTGCATGAAGTAATAACTAAGTAAAATAGCCAATAAATGTCAGGAAGTTTAGGATTCTTATTTTTTTCAAGAATTGGGTTTATGATTGATTCTTTCCGAGTGTTGGGAAAAGAACCAGTTAAGAGGAGATCATTAAATAAAGAAGTAATGTATTGTATTGCGGTTGGAGGAAGTTGTCTTAGTAATATATAATAGAGACCATCTGGTCCAGGACTTGATGTGCACAGTTTATTCTGAATGTTGTTGATTACACAGGGTGTAGTTGGAAGGTTTAATTCTGAATTATAGTTATAGCAGATATTTTTGCATGTTTTAATGAATGAATATTTATTTAAATGGTTTGAACAATGTTTATGAGTGAGGTATAGAGTGCTCTTAATATTAGTGAGAGTTCATAATGACAAAAAAGCTGACTAGATTGGGTGATTCATCATTGGACCTAACCTCGATATCAAGATGGGAGATGAAGATGAATGTGGAAAGTGCAAGAAAAAGATTGAAAATGAGCACTGGGTGGGGTGTGAAGGTGTATGCTAAAAGTTGTTTCATCCAACATGATCTTAGATTATGGCCCAGGAATTGAGAATAATAAAAAATAAAATAAGCAAATGAAATGGATGTGTGAAGAGTGTAATGAATATGTTTACTTAATTAATACTTCACTAATGAAAATAATGAATAAAATGATGGATACAATGAAGTCAATGATGAAAGAAGTGGTATAAAAAAAATTGGGGAAATATTGAGGAGACACATGGCAGTTAGAAACCAAAATGAAACAGCAAAAGCAAGTAATGTATATGCAGTAAAAGAGACGAAAGAAGTTCTAATAGTACAACCAAAGAAATGAAATCTGACTGGTGAGGTAACAAAGAAAATATGTAAAGAAATGTTAAAACCTGTAGAGATTAATAATAATAATAATAATAATGATAATAATTATAATAAATATAATAATAATAATTTTATTTCCAAAAGAATTACATTCACAGTGTACAAAAACCATCACCATAAAAAATCAATAAGAAAGAATACCAATTTTGTTTGCCTATTTTACATACATCCTGTTTATCCTTTCATTATAAATTCTGCTCTTATCAGGTTTAAATTTAAATATATTTAAATATATTTATTACATTTATTTTATCTTATTCAGTACACTACAAACCCTCTGTAAGTACTTTATGTACTTGTCAGAGAGGGGTGTGTTACATTGTACGCTTGTTTTGTTCTGTTTTTTTTTTTTTTTTTCCTTTTTATCTTATTTCTATTACCGTTGTTGATTATAGTTCACTCATTATCAGTACTGTTTGACATGAATTGTTTTTATTGGAATTTAGATTTTTTCCCAGAAAACTCAACAGGCAGAAAGAAATCAAAATCGTCCAATTATCTAGAATAACAAATAAATTGTAAATAAATAAAAAGATATGTTAGTTGGCAACTGGTTAATATGAAAACTAAGTTATACTTAATTACCATTTTGAAAATTTGTAGTAACAAATCAACAAGCAGAACGAAATAAAAATATTATCTAAATTAACAAATGGCAGCTGACATTAACTTGAGTTAAATTGACCAAATATAAATCATTGGAAATTAAATAATTGGACTCAAAAACAAAAATTAGTCCATACCGTGAACCATTAACAAAACAGAATGAGAGTAACAGGAGCATTATACAATTTTTACAAATTATTATCTTGTGTTAACTGCTGTTTATAATATGAAGATTTATAATAATTAACAACATAAGATCTTGTAATGACAAAACTCAACAGGCAAAACGAAAACAAAACGATCCACTTATTCTCTAACCTAACAAATGGATTGTAAATAAATAAAACTAGATGGCAGTTGGCAACAGGCAAAAATAAGTATTAAGATGTACTTAATTAGCATGTTAAAGACTTATGGTGACAAATCAAATCAACAAATAATAGGACACACAAAGTAAGTGTGGTCTATACAGAGATCAATTAACAATTGACATAATTACTTGTAGACAAATTTCAATCAAAATATTATGTAAAATATAACAAAAACAAACAAATAATGAAACTGACTGAGAGTAAAAGATACATTATTTTCAAATTATCATCTTGCGATGACCGCTGTTTACTATATGAAAATTTAGTTGTACATAATTCACAACATAAAATCCTGCATTGACGAAACTCAACACGCAAAAGAAATAACAATCATCCAATTATTATCTTAACTACACATTAATTGTAAAGCAAAAAAGAAATTAAATAACCAAATTAAAACCAAATAACTGAATGAGTGTAACAGGAACATTATACATTTCTTACAAATTTGAATCTTGTGAAGAGGTAGTTTACTGTATCAGTGAAGATTTAGTTGTACATAAATAACAAAGAGATAATTCCTGAGCTGCCTATTTTCATGTTATGCCTAGTATCTTGTGAACCATTCTTTCAATTTTTTTTTTCAATTCCCTTTTAGATGTAACTTCTAATATTTCATCTGGCATTGAAATCAGCAGTTTTGGAATGGCTGTGTTAAGCATCCTCTCCAAATTTATTAAAAGTGTCTGAAAGTATGAAATGGTGTTTTTTTCCTAGTTTCATAGCTGTGCCCACTGATTTTTCTGAATTTTTCATTGAAAAAGTTTTTTTGCAGAATTTGAAATTCATACAGTTTTTTAACGGTCATGATTCCATGCATTGCTGCACTCACTTCCAGGGTTAGGTTTGTTCTGCTTACTTTTTCATTAAGGCGTTTAATGCATTTATTTTGCAGGTTCTGAATAATATCAACATGCGATTTTGCTGCAGCTCCCCATACTCCAATTCCATACCTGAACAGAGACTCAATTAATGAGAAGTAAACCATTTTGAAAATATTATAGGATACGAAATCTTTAATTCTCATTAGTTTCCAAACACATGTTCTGATTTTTTTGCTTAATTCCAAGATGTGGTCCGTCCAGCTCAGATTTTGATCAAAAGTTAAACCTAAATACTTCAGTTTGCTTACAGAATTAATTATATTATTACATCGACAGTTCTTAAAGTCTTTGTGTATGCAGTCAGCTTTGTGAAAGAATATTTTAACTTGTGCTCTTGCAATTTTTGGAGCTGTAATATGCAGTATTCTGGTCTTTTTCTTATTTATTATTAAACCTTTATCATGGCACCATTTTTGAAATATTCCAAATTTCTCCTGTAACTCCATTTCTGCCTTCTTTTGGTCTCTGTTTATAGATAATAGCATCTTGTCATCCGCATACATATAATAGGAACCATTTTCTAGATAATTAAATAATAAGTATGGGGCCTAGGAAACTTCGTTGTGGAGTTCCCCTTTTCACAGTTTTTATTTCACTATAAGTATTATCTATTTTTACCCTAAATGATCTTCCTTCTAGATAGCTTTTAAATAACTGTAAGACTTTGCCTCTAACCCCTACGCTTTCCAGTGCATCTAACATCTTTTCATGGCTTATTACATCGTAAGCTTTTGACAAGTCAATGCTCAATGCTATCACATGCAATCCCTTGTGTAATTTTTCATTTAATACTTCTCCTAGGTTTTCCAATAAGTCTGTGGTGCTTTTGTTTTTTTTTTTTTTGATATGCAAATTGATTTTTATCTATTATTTTATATTTTTCCAGGTAGTTGGTCAGTCTTTGCGATAAGTATTTTTCGAATATTTTACTCATTGTGTTTAATATGGAAATTGGCCTATAGTTTTCATAGCTTGAAAGACTGTCTCCTTTATGTATTGGTCTGATAATGGATACTTTTAATTCATCTGGAAAAGTTCCCTCATTAATGCTTAAGTTGATAATTTTCGTTATAATTGGTGTTATTGAGTTGCTGTTCATTTTTATATCTCTTATAGCTATTTTGTCAATTCCTGGAGCTTTATTACAGTCCATCCCTTTAATTAAAGAACTAGTTTCCTCTAATGTGATATCAGGCAAGTAAAAAGAGTTACTTTGTGTTATTACATTTTTTGGCAGGACTGCTAGGTTACATTTATGTACAATGTCTTCTGTTTGTTGTTGATAAGTGATAGCAAATCTTTCTACTATTTGTTCGATTGAGTTACTATTCCTTAAATTTCTTATTATGACTTCATCTAAAGATTCTTTCTCTGGTACACCAAGTAGTTTATTTATTGTTTTCCAAGTGTTTTTTATGTCGTTTCTGCTATTTTCAAATAGTTTGTTAAAGTATTCTTTCTTTTGCTGCTGGATTTTTTTTGTTATGTCATTTCTGATTTTTTTATAATTAATTCTTAGTGTGTCTTTTAATTCTTCATTTTTGACTGAAGTCCTTTTCCATTTTTTAAACAAGTTATCTCTTTGTTTGATCAGTTCATTGACATCTGAGTTTATCCATGGTTTCAATATTACCTTTCTTCTGCTGTTGTTAGATTCTTTAGAGACTAACGCTTTATCATATAAATTTTTTATTACTTTGTACAATTCATTAGCTGTTAAGTTTTGAAGATTAAATTCATTTAAGTTCATTAGTTCTTTTTGTAGTTTACTTTGGTTTATAAATTCATATTTTTTTGTTTCATTTTCGAGAACTATCTTTTTATTTGTGAAATTACATGAGATTCCAATTAAATAATGATCTGTTATCTTGCTTTCTAGTATAAATGGGAGTATGTCTTTGGCATTCCCACTAACAGCTATATGATCGATACATGAGCTCACTACTTTATCATTTTTTATTTCAACTCTCGTATCTTTTTTGATACAGTGCACTAATTTGTAATCTAACAAAATGTCTATGAAATCAATCGTCGTTTTTTCGTCATTGCTGATGTTTATGTTACAATCTCCAATTATTATTTTGTTCATATTTTTATCTGTATTTAAAATTTCATTTAGTTCTTGTAAATAAAGAATTTTGCTTTCGTTAGGTGGTCTATAGACTGCAAATATGCTTAATTTGATTTTATTATTTATTTCTAAATGACCTGCTAATACCTCAAACTGATAACCCACCAAATCCACAAGTTCAAATTTGTATATTTCTTTTACAAATAGTATTATGCCTCCTCCTTTCTCTTCTCTTGTTTTTATGTATCTATTAAAATTTGGCAAATTATATTCTAAAAGGTCGTCATTCTTTTTGACACTAATTTCACTCAAGACAATCACATCCATATTTTGGAAGCTATCTCATATAACTCCACAAAATTCATCCCAATGCTTACTAATTGATCTTATGTTTAAATGAATTACATTAAATTTCTCTTTATTTGCATTAATTACGTGATTAAAATCCTTAATGAGGTTGTAACTTTTAGTTTCTTGAATCTCTAAATTATTAATAAAGAAAAATCCATAATAGTTTTTGTTTTCTAAACTTAACTTTATCTTTCTGTTTAATTAATTTGTTCCAAATCTTCCTCACACCTTATTCTAATCACATTACTTCCCTCATTTTTTCTTATTAATACTTTACCATTTTTAACCCAGCTAAATTTGTAATTTTTTTCTCAGGGCCTTATTTTTGGCTTTCCATAATAAATTTGTGTTATATGGCGTTAAATTCTCATTGATATACAAAGGTTGATCATCCCCATTTTTAAATAAGTCCTTGTTTTGTATTTTCTTTCTTTTGCAGTTTAGGATTTTGTCTCTAATTTTTTTCGAGTTGAATTTGACTATTACTTTTAGTTTTTGACGATTCGTGTTGTTTATTCCGTAAACTTCATCTACCACGCTTTTATTAATTTTTCCCCCACAAACCTTACTGAAAAAATCGACAATGTGTTTTTCCGACAATGATTCTGTTCCAAGTTTAACCCCACTTATTTCTAAATTTTTATCCAAAAGTTGTTGTTCTAGTTCTATAACTTTGTGAATTACACTGTTCACTTTTTCCATTTTCTTCTTCATTTCTTCTTTAATCACTTTCAGGTCTTTTATTTCCTCAATCACCTCATCATATTTGTTACTTAGGAAGTCTATAGTCGTTTTTATCTCGTTCATACTTCCATTGAGGGTGTCTATTTTGCTGTTTATTTCCTGCAATGCCGTAGCAAGAGGATTGGGTGAGTTGACCTGGTTGACGGTGTTACCACTAGGTCTACATTTCGCACATCTCCAGTTTTTCTTGCCTCTTTCTGATTTTGCCCGATGCGTGGCCTCGCTGATCGAGCAAGAGAAATGAAGATACTCGTCGCATCCATTACAGAATACCTCTTCGTTCTTCATTTCTCCCTCACATTTCCCACAGATTAAAACTGACATGGTTTAACTCTTGGTTTGTTTTTTAGCAAGAATGAGGGTTGGAAGAAAGTTTAATTTATATTCTCCTTCAACAGCTTATTTTGGATCAGCTGTGTTCGTGGCGAGCGGCTGAAGTACTACGTGGCGAAAAGCGAACAGTTCCTGCGAGGTGTCACTGGCACTTGATTTTTCTTCTTTTTGAGAGTTTCACTTGATTTCTTCTTTTCCTAACTACAATCGATATTCACTAACTGTAGCCCTAACAGCTCACAACACTTTCACTGCACTATAAATCCAAAAAACTATTTTTTTTTGCTAAATTTTGATTCTACTCCTTCCGGCAACAGCAATACGCTCACGCACTACGCTAATAATAATAATAATAATAATAATAATAATAATAATAATAATAAAAATAATAATAAAAATAATATTTATTGAGTCACATATACAATTACAATCGTGTATTACGAGTCAATATGCCTTGGGTGGAGAGAGCGAAGTTATTACTGTTCAGGAGCAAACAAGGGGCCATCTCAGCATTTGCTCAAAGGACCAGGGAAACTGAACAAAACCTGATCGAGATGGGGTCATTGGCCTAGAAATACAATTCTTGTTACAGTTAGATTAAGATATTATACAGTAGATAAATTATCTGCTAATAATTAACATTAATAATAATTACATTAATAATAATAATTACATTAATAATACATATCAATTATGTTTGCAACTACATCAAATTTAACAATAGTAGTACATTCTATATTTATAACTTGAAATGGTGAGGAGGCAAGTTTTGACCAGTTTTCTTCTTCTTCTACTCTCCTTCTATTTCACAGGATGTGATATGCAGTTCTTTTTTCTTTGCTTCAGCTTGAAACAGTTCACATGAACCAGAAAGTCTAATGGAATAAGAAATTCTTTTTTATTTATATTTTTTAAGGGAAATGTAATTTGAAAATTCCTTTACACTGTAGAACATGTTGTTAAGCAGGAAAGCTTTCAATTTACTTTTAAATGTATGAATTGTGTTTATGTCTTTGATATCATTGCCTAGTTTGTTGTAAAGTGTAATGCCCTCTATTAGGGTACTTTTTTGATAAAGTGTAGTTTCAGAGTGGGTAACGTGTAGGTTATCCTTTTGACGGGTGTTGTAGTTATGTACATCAGAATTTAAAGTAAAACTGTCTGTGTTTTCCATGAGAATTTTCTTTGTGAAGACCACTATTTCAAATATGTACATGCATGGTAGAGGAAGAATCCTTAGTTTATTAAACAAGGGTTTGCAAGACTCCAGCTTATGAGTGCTGGTCATTGTTCGCAGTATTCTTTTTTGGATAATAAATGTGCGAGTACTTTCAGGGGCATTTCCCCCGAATATTATTCCATATTTTAGGTGTGAGTGCACATTTGCAAAATACATTGTTCGAAGTGTCTCAATGTTGAAGCTTGACCTGAGGGTGTATAGGGCATAGCAAGATTTGCTGAGCTTCTTGTTAAGATTTGAGATGTGAGTGTTCCATTTTAGGTTTTCTTGAATTGTTAGTCCGAGGAAGGTAGTTTCATGAGATATCGTTACAGGGTTATTGTTTATGAGCAAATGCTGTGAGAGTTTTTCTTTAGATCCAGGATTCATGAAATTTAGAGAGACTGTCTTGCTGGTGTTTATGATGAGTTTGTTGTCTTGAAACCATTTTACTAGTGTTTGCAAAGTTTTGTGAGTTTCTTTTACTAATGATTGCTGTGTTTTTGCTTTGATGATGATGATGTTTGTGTCATCTGCAAACAAAATTATTTTGTTGTTCCTTAAAGCCAAAGGAATGTTATTTATGTATATAAGGAATAGTATTGGCCCAAGGATGGATCCTTGCGAGACTCTACAATTTATTATTTGAGGACAGGAGTAGTATGAGGAGATTTTGTATTCTTTAGTGTGTTGGAGGGCAACTATTTGTCTACGGTTTGATAAATATGATTTGATCCATTGGCTTGCAATGCCTCGAATCCCTAGCATTTCTAGTTTCCTTAAAAGTATATGATGGTCAACGATGTCAAAGGCTTTTGACAAATCTAAGAAAAGGCCAATGGGAATTTCCTTCTGATTTAGTGCAACAAGTATGTCATTTAAAAAGGAGAAGATGGCTGTGTCTGTGGATCTATTACTCCTGAAGCCATGTTGTGCATTTGTAAGGACATTATTTGCATTGAGAAACTGTTTGAGTCTATCATTGAAAAGTCTTTCCAGAATTTTTGAAAATCCTGATAACAGGGAAATAGGCCTGTAGTTCATTGGGTCATAACTATTGCCCTTTTTAACCAGTGGTTTAATTTTTGCTGTTTTGAATATATCTGGAAATATGCCTGATTTTAGAGAGTAATTGCAGATGTGAGAGAGTGGTTGCACTATACATGGAGCACTGTGTTTAATAAGAAAATCTGGAATGTTGTCCATGGCTGCTGAGAATTTATTCTCCATTTGTCCAATGATTTTAAAAATTTCAGAGGGGGTTGTTTCATATAAAAATATGGAATTTACAATTTGTGTAATATTAGTGTTTGTTTGGTGTGTTTCATTGTTTAGAGTGTTGAGAGATTAACTTATTACTAATTTGTGAAAAGTGTTCATTGAATATATCAGCTATTTTTTGTGGGTCTTGTACAGTTTCTTTTTTTTGTAGTGGAGCTCTGTTTTTTTGTTATTATTAGTTGGTGCTGTAGTCTTTTTAATAATGTCCCACATGGCTTTTGTTTTATTACGTGCAATTGCAATGTACTTATCATTTGTTATAATTTTTGCTTGTTTGATTACTTTTTTTAGGATCGAATTATATGTTTTGTAATATGAAATGAAGTTTGGGTTACATTTGTTATTTGTTAGTATTTTATACATGTTGCGTTTTCTTTCACATGACACTTTGATGCCTGGGTTAATCCATGATTTAGTTTTCTTATTTTGGATCTTTTTGAGTTTTTGAGGGAAAATAACATTGAAATGTCTTAAGTATATATTTATGAATAAGTTAAACTTATCATTTGTATTGGTTGCCTTATATACTTCATTCCAGTTTTCAAATCTGAGCAAGTTTTGAAATTTTATTATGTTTCCTTGGGAATAGTTACGGATTTCTTTGTAAGTTGTCTGTTCCGCGGTTTTTGTTTCTGTTGGAAGTGTTAGGATCTGGGCAATGTGGTCACTGAAACCTGTATTAAATGTAGCAACAGAAAAACAATAGTTATTTGCATCTATTATTATTTGATCTATAGCAGTGCTACTATTTTTGGATATTCGTGTTGGTGTATTTATGGTTGTTTGTAAATTGTATGATTTTAGTAGGTCTTTAAATAGGTTTTCATTACTGGATTGTATGAGGCAATTTATATTGAAGTCACCACAAAGAATAGTTTTATACTGTCTGCGTTTTTGAAGTTTTGTTAGAATAACTTCCAGATTTTTTAAAAAGGTTTTCAAATTTCCAGCAGGGCTGCGATATGTGCATAATACCCATGTTTTTATTGTTGTTAAGTCAGTGATGGATATTTCAAAGTCTTTCTCTTACAAGATGAGTGTGATTTGTGTAGGGTACAAAACTAATTGTATTTTTAATAAAAATACATGTCCCACCATATGCATGATGTGCATTGTTAATATTTCGACATGAGCTACTGGCTAGAGAGAAACCTGGTATATATGTGTTATCTAATTGTTCTTTAGTTAGCCAGTGTTCTGTGAAGCACAATACTAAAATGTGGTTGAGTTTCTCCTCAAGTAATATTTCTGTATCAGTGAGTTTATTTTTCAGAGACTGTACATTGTGGTGAAGAATGTGCAAATACTTTTTATTTTTGTGTATTGTTTGCTTTCCTGCCGATGTTTGATGCTACAGGTTATACACAGGAGTGGGTTTTCGGTTGCAGCGGAAGTTATATGTACAGATGGGACGGGGAGTAGGAAGTGTGGAAGTAGGTGAAGGGGCTGAAGAGGAGAAGAAAGGTGAGGAGGTGGTTGGAAAAAGTGGAGTGGGCAGGAGCGGTGTAGGAGTAGGAACTGGCGTAGGTAAAAGAGGACTGGGGGCAGGTGAGGGATGTGGAGTGGGTAGGAGAGGTGTGGGAGTAGGAGAAGGAACTGGTGGGGGTATGAGAGGACTGGATGGTGGTGAGAGATGCGGAGTGTGTAAGAGGGTTGTGGATGGAGAGGCAGAAGAATTGGTGGGAGATGGATGTGAGGTAGCAGGGGCAGGGGTTACTAGTCGGTGCGAGATGAGCATGGCTCCTAGTTTTTGTTTTCCTATCTGGTTCATGTGGAGACCATGCCGAGTAAAATGTTTTCTTGAGAGGTTGTCAAGATCAACAAGTGTGATAGGTGTCCCTCTCAAGTGCTGTCTTATATGATGGTTTGCAATCTTAATTTCATTGTTTATAGGAATGTTGTCGTGCCAAGGGGGCAGAGTGGTCATGATTACATTTGTGTGTTTGGCAGTCTCTTGTATTTCTGTTAAATGTTCCATTGCGTGAAAGTGACTGCCAGAATTAATGTCATTCTGCCCACCTATAATTATTAATGTGTCCTGTTGTGTAAAAGATCTAGTCTGAATGTTTAAGTTCTCAATTACATGAGCCATCGTGGCATTAGGTTTCAAAATACCTGTAATTGAGAACTTTGACAGGAGTTTCTCTCTCACAATGGAGGAAAGGTTCCTACCAAGTAGATTAAAGTAGAAATTGAAAATCTCAGGAAGATAAGAAATGGAGGTATTGCCATAACTTGCACAAGCAAGGAAGAAATTCAGAAAATAGATACAGAAATGAAGGGAAATATGGGAAATGAATACGTCGTAAAGATTCCAAAATTGAAGGATCCAAAGCTGAGAGTTTATGAAATAGAAGACGTAATGGATGAATTTTAGTTGATAACGGCCACAAGGAATTAAAATCCTGAAATAATTACAGCAGATTGGGAGATCCAAGTGAGCATAAACAGGAAATTTGATAACGCATATTTGGTTGTTTTAGAAGTAGATCCCCAGATATTCAACAGAGTGATGATGAAGATAAAATTTAATGGCAACGCTGTCAAAATAATGAATATGTGGGGATTTTCCAGATGTATGATCTGTTGTTACTTTGTTGCTTTTACTGAATCCAACCTTCAATTCCTTAATTTTGTCTCTTCCCAGATAAACTTCGGATACAAATTGTGGTGCTGCTTCTTAAAAAGGCATCAAAAATGTATTTACAAAATAAGACAATGATCTTGATCAACATATTATTGGTGTTTGTTGTGCTGTATATTATACATAACACAATCTCGAATGCTGCGGATGTTCAACCAGTAGACATTGAGAGCATCAATATCAAAATTTCAGTTTTAGGTTAGCACAGTGGAGAAAAAAATTTAAAGACTTTTACGATAAGCTTCATTGAGTATCAACTCATTTTTGGCAGGTGTATGATGCTTGCCAGCGTGAGGCTTGCTTGCCAGCGTTAGAAAGGATTTGAAAGGATGTTTGAAATAATGAAAGAAACCATTGAAGTCTTATTTTCTTTCGTTATACAAATGTCCCCTCGCAATTAAATTTGTTTTTGGAAAGCACAGTGCAAAGTTATGGTTGATATTTCTGCTTTTGCAGGCTGTAGTTTTCCTCAATGCAGTGAAAAGTGAGGAAGGAAATTGCAACACTTTCGAACTGCAGATGTATTTGATCATTTGGAAATACAATTGAAAGTCCAGTTGCAATATTAGTAACTGCGTATCATGATAAAAAATTATTTTCAGCAGTTAAACGAAGATTAGCATTATTACATCTTCCTTGGTTTTACTCTTACATTTTTATTTTTAACTGTCTAGATTATGTAGATTTTGATTGTCATGTATCATTGACTTGCAAATCTTATATTATTATGTTAATTTTTATATTTTGTGTATTTCTTTTCTGGTCATTAATGAAATTTTTTTAAATTTTATGTAAAGTAAGAAGGTATGCGACAAAGACAAAATTAATCTGTGAACTAATAAAAATGCATATTCGGTTGCCATGTGTTTCCTAACTTGAAGTATTTTAAAGGCAAGCATATTTAAATGAATTAATATAAAAAAAATGTACCTAATACGCTTTGGCTTTACTGGGTGCTGATTCTCCAAGGTCGAAGTTTCGCCAATACATGGAAAAACTCTCTGAAAAGATTGAAGTGAGCATAGGAACTGTGAAAACTAAGCTGTTTCTAAAACATAATTTACGTAATGCATGTTCGGAATTCTTAAACTATTTTTGGAAGAAATGCAAGCTTTAAAAATATAGCTTATTTGGAAAAGTCGGTCTCGACAAAATCCAAAATTATCGATAAACAAGATTCATTTTTATGAATTACACAGCAGATTTGGTCTGTTAAATATTTAATTGCATCCTCAATATCTTTACTTTTCTGGAAAACATCATCATCGACAGCAAGGATTAGACCTCTTGATCTGTTACGTCTCAGAAATGTTCATGCCATCTCTTCAAGGGACGTCCTACACTTCTTTTTCCTTTAGGTTCATATTGAAGAATAATTTTACACTTTCTCTGTTCTGGCATTCTCAGGACATGATCTTTTCAGTTTTCTCCATATTTCTTTATGGTGTGTATAACACGCTCAATATTTAGTTCTTCTGATATCTACACTTTTTTTGTGGTCTAATAGTGAATATCCTGCCACAAAACGAAGATATCTCATTTCTGCAGATTCAATTCGGCACATCTGATCTGATGTTAATGTCCATCTCTCACTTCTATAAAGTAATAATGGCAAAGCAATAACTTTGTAAAATCTGAGAAGAGTTTCTTTTTGCGCATTATGCTGTAGAGTTTGCTGTTACGTTCCACAGAAATATGTGAGGTTGTTCAGCTTTATTTCCATATCCCTTGATTTTATATAATTAAAATGATATCCAAGATATTTAAATTCATTAACTTGTTCAATTATTCGGTCATATATAACTATCTTTGCCCTTAAAGGTTCAAGCCCTTTAAATGCCATCACTTTTATTTACTTGGTGAGATTTTCATACCGTACTCATTAGCAACCTGACTTAACTTGTGGACTGCTATTTGAATTTCATATTCAGATTTTCCTATGATAAGCTGGTCGTCGGCAAAAAGGAATGTTGGGATCTCAACATTATTAATCTTAAAAACATCAATTAAAGTCTTCAACCGTTATTTAATGATCACGTCCATATATATATTAAAAAGCATTGGCGAGAGCGGACATCCCTGTCTTACTCCCTGGTTTATATACACTGATTCTTTTCCATTTCTTAGCATTCGGATTATGATATTATTATTTCTGTATATTCTGCGGCTGTCTGTGTTATAATTTCTTTAATGTTTGCCCTTTCTTCATTTAATTGTTACTTACAGGGTTAATAAGATTTTTCTCGTTGAGTTTAGTGCTAGGTAGTAGTCTGATATAAAAGTCTTATGCTCTAATCTTGTAAAAGGTGAACTTCAAATGTTTATATTTCTGGTTTGGCTTTTAAGATGGTTTTTCTTCCATCTCTTTGGGAATATTATGTTTCCAAAGAGATGGAAGAAAACCGTTTTTAAAAAAAGTCTTACTTTTCTGGAAAGCAAACAGAGGGAATTATTCATTATTTTGTGGGTGTAAGTTCAATCATTATCTTTCTTGATCACCTTTTTAAAAGTAATTGAAAATTCGAAATTAAGAAAATCGGTGTGTAATTTGTAGCTTCCTCCCTGTCCCGTGGGTTATATATTTAGAACACGGAATTTTTAAAAAGGTAATGCATTACCCATCCATCATGCATTTATTAACTAATATAAAAAACGTTTGTTCGTTGGTTTGTCCATAATACGCTGCCGTACCGTTCATCCGATTGTGATAAAACTTTCTCTACTTATTGCTTGCTCGTGTGGGAAGAATATAGACATTGTACGATGGGAATGTGCTTAAGACGGCGCACGTAGACGGGCGATGATAATAAATAAATGCTGACTCAAGCGCCTCTGAACAGGGCATTCTACGCAATGGCGCTCAACGCAACACGCCACACCCTGAAGTGCGAGTATTAAGAGCGACTTGTTTGCATATTCTGCTCCTGCGATTACGAAAGTGTGCCCAGGAGAGTCGGTGACAGAGGAGGACAGGGACGGGGGGAAGGAGAACGAGAGAGAAGGCGGGCCGGACAACGTCGGCCTGGTCTCGCTAGTTAACAATGAAAGATAATGGCCTCATTATATAATCTGCAGCAATTTTAATCAATGCAATAGGAATGTGA
This sequence comes from Gryllus longicercus, assembly GCA_038098605.1. Classification (NCBI taxonomy): domain Eukaryota; kingdom Metazoa; phylum Arthropoda; class Insecta; order Orthoptera; family Gryllidae; genus Gryllus; species Gryllus longicercus. Next base: position 693,194 of record JAZDUA010000294.1, on the reverse strand, counting down.
TCAACCTCTCCAGGCTTTTAAGAATTTGTTATTAATGACAATCAATAATTCTTCATTGGAGTTGCAAAATTAGAATCCATTGGAGTTCCGTCTAAAGTATCTCTGACTATCATTGCGTGATGAAATTTTCGGCCATTTTTTGACCAATTTTTTACAAAGAATTCATTAATATGATATACAATTGATTTATTAGTGTGCAATATAGTTCTTCAATTATCAAACAAAATATTTTAAATGATAGTTTCTCACTTATGTTTTATGCAAGTTTTCGTTTAATCCTAAACGAATATCCACATTTGATTTAAGATTGGTTGCTGATTTATCACCACTAACTTTGTTTTGTACAGGAGGAGTTGCAGCCTCCAATTGCTGTGTTTATTGGGCCACCAGTGAAGCAAGAAACATCAAGTACTCACGAAGAAGCGGTAAGAATAACAGGTTACTTTCGCATTTTGACGTCTTGAATACTGTGTGGTTTCTGGTCTACTCTCTGCACTCATTCCCACTGCTCTTACGATTGTGAGTGTAGAAGACTATTGCCATGTGTAACGTTTCTAGAGGATGTGTTTGTCATTGGAAGAATTTGTGAGCTCTTTATTTCGTTCCTGCCAGTTCACATCCTTGACGTTAAGTGGCATTCCAAGTTATTATTGTTAAAGGTAAACGCCTCATTGCAGAGCATGCCATTTTATATTTTGTGTGGGTAAGGGCTTAGTATAGAGCTATGAGAATTTCTTGTATTTTAAAATTCCCAGTGCATCTATTACGTCGAATTACATCTGTGCGAATTTCTGGTATGTCACAGTATCATTTAAAACGCATTTACTCAATAATGCAATACTGTGAACAAATCGCTGCTAATACGTATAAATATCAACGACGAGAGACAGTCATACATATGTATGTTCTTTAGCTGTGGTTTAGGCCTACCAGCAGCGTCCCAGCCTTGCGGCCATTTGTTAAGGCTAAATGTCCCGACACTAGTACAATATGTGGACACTACGTGGCACCACCAAAATAAGTAAAATTTACTTTACACATAACGTCTGAACCCATGTTCCGATTTTCGATGTGTAAACGAAATTTGGCGCCTTTTTAAAATAGAATTTATGCTACGAAGCCCTTTTTCCAAAAATCGAGCAACAACTCGAATTTGAAATTAGTTCTCAAACTTCCGAGAAAAAATTAAAAAATGTGGGCTTATAGCGTGATGGCGACATGCTTCCTGAATCCAACGCCGTGACAATCATGCAAATCGGACGAACAGGAGCGTCGTAAAGTGAAATTTAGGAAAACACTTTGACGCCCCCCCCCCCCCCCCCCTCCTCTTCGCTTCGGAACAGTTGCGTCACCCACCCGCCCTCTGTCGGCGCGGGGGCACGGCCAGGCCCGGCGGAGGAGGCGGGACTTGCGGGATAGGCAAGCCAGACAGTCGGTTTCGGCTTTCGTCACTTTGCATCTCAATCTATTTTTCCACAGATACTAAACTAAAGATGCTATACTACTGTCACAGATCGAGGTAAACGGTCTGTAATAATAGTACATAACTCTGAATAAATATGAATTTATTTCAGCGTCTTCCTACAACTACAAATTTGAAGGTTGAGATTTTTCCTTTGAATACGTTTCTCTATAATTCTTTAGTGATAGTTACGTACATATAAAAAATGTTTTCGTGCAATGTAAGGAATAGTTCTAAACAGTGGAAAATGTGTTTTAGTGGTAACCGAATATTGTAATGTCAGCGGAAGAGAGGTACTTCAAACTCATAGATGTCTATGCATTCACACATGCTTGGTCCATTGATAATGAACAGTATTCCAAACGAGAAATTACTCCCCAAATGCGTTTGTTACAAGTTCTATTAAAATAGCGAGGCTCTAGCTGTTGGCTTGCTCATAAAAATAAGAGACGTGAAGTTATTTAGTCGTCTCTTAATTCTAATTTTCCGTTCATGCCCAATGAATAACGACATTGATTTCGAATCAGTGAAGGGTGAATGAGAGCGCAGGATTCGTCAGCGCGTGGTTGTTTCGCGGTGCCTCTGACCGGGAGACTCTAGAGTTCGAGGCCCGACCGTGGCAGGGTCTGGAGAAGCCTTCTAGCGGTCGGCTGGTCTGGTCGATAGTTGACCTTGGTTTCTCTAAACAATGCCGGAGCAGGATGCTAACAAAGGGGCCATGAGCCGCGCGCTATCTTTTCTTCCTCTTTTCCTATCCGCACCCCTTACTTGGAGCGCCACCTACAGGCAGTACCTAGCACATGTGTCGGGAACTTAGAGCGTGTCCCGGCTGGGGCGGTGCCCTGCTGGTAGGAAATGAGGTAACTCCGCCAACCGCACTGGAGGTCGGCGCTGGATTTTGAAATCCAGCTAGAGAAGAACTTCGCCACTTACCGTGATTTAAAAACTACATTCACAGGATCAATAATAAAAATTCACATGATTTATCCGCGTCATCGGCGTCAACTGAAAACCAAGAATCTCCTTTTAATGCTAATTTAAGATGCGTGGTTGCAAAACAATAAAGGACAACATGGATTACTAGAATTATTTAAAGTTACATTTACCCTCTCAAATGAAGTTTAAATCTTTCAATCTCAATATTTTACTCCGTGAAGAGATTGTTTATATATTTTATTTCTGTAGGATCCTCTTGCATCCTGCTGCGATGGTGCTTCTGTTGCTCCAATTAAACAAGAAATCCCTGCAAGTTCCCCAGGTAAGTGTATGATATATTTTTTAATTATTTCGTAAACGTAGGGTCCAAACCATTGGGGTGGTAAGTACAGTACTTGGGAAAAATTGTACCTGGGCTGTTCACAAAACAATGTGGCAAGATTCCCTTTCTCCTTAAAAAGACAGCTGTCTTTGATGCTCTGCAGACGCTAACTTCTTCACAGGTTGAACGGATCCGATGGTGCCCCTAAAGCACTGAAGTGCGCAAATACCCAACGGAATTACAACCTTTTTTTTGTATAAAAGACGATTTACTGTATTTATCGCGTGCTAGACTACACGTTACTCGTCCAAATATTGGTGTAAATTTTGGGAATTGACGAAAAAGTAGTAATGAACAATTTATCGCATTGCAAAAGAATTGAAATGGTCTCTCTTTCCTGATTCATCAGAAAGCGTCCCTCCCCTTTCTTTATACCTTGCAATCAACCCTTTTCCTTGAAAATGGTTAAGTAGCTTGTTGTGAGATATTTCACTTCATTATCTTAGAACTGAATGAAGCTTCATTGTAGGACACTTTCCCATTGTAACTTATTAAATGTCTTTGAGAATGTGTTTTCCAAGCACTTATTTCTCTGAATATCGTAGTAAAGATATAATATTATAATATTCTTATGGAAGAAATGTGAAAAAAGACAATTTTTACTTCCTACCAGCGTACCCAGCTATTCTTTTCTCGTAGTAAATTACCCTCTCAAATACTTAGAATACTCAAAATCTAAATTTTGGTGTTCCTTAATACCTAAAAATATGTTGTTGTTTTTACTTCTGTCCGTCGGTGAATAATTCTAAGGCTTACACCATTCGTATGATTTAGTCGAAAACCAAAATTACTAAATCGAGAAGACCTTCCTTAAAGCTCTGATATTTTGAAAGAGTTCTTTAAATTATGTTCTGTCATTAAGCTCCTGAAACATTTTCAAAATTTCTAAACATTAGCTCTAAATTATTTCTTTTTATTGTAGGAATACATTGAAATATACTTATGAAGATGGCAAAATGGCTATTTTTACCGAAGACGCTGAAAATTTGAAACTGCGGCAAACTGAGGAAGTTCTGACATCTTGAGATAATTCTTATTACTCAGGCTTTCATGGTCAGTTTTCTTTTTTGTTTCAGGCCGTGTTTGCTACAATTTTAGTTGGCAATAGTGGAACTCTTTTGACGCGTTGATATGCGCGACGAAAATATAAAAGTAATTATGCAATATTGCATCCAAATAGGATTACGGTAGCTTAAATTGTGTTATCCTTTACGGAAGTGTTGGGGCCAAATTTAAGCAAAATTATCTTATTTTGTGATAAATTCAAATTTTCGAATAGGAAATCATAACCGAGAAACTCGATAAATTTGCAACGCAATATCACTTTCCACCACTATTCCCGCCCGCACGTCGTAATGTCCAGGGTCACTGGAACGAGCCCGTGTTGACATTTACGAACCCGTGCCATGTCCCTCCGTCAGATGCCCTGGCAACAAGATTGGGCCGCTTCGTTCTCGAGATTGCATGCTGTTTACGGGAGAATCTCGTAGACTCATCTTGATCAGTCTTTGTCGTTTACGATAACCAGAGAGAATATGCAGCAAATTACTGCCGTTAATCTTAATATTTTGAGTAATATTGTATGCTGCAATCCAACTTGCTTGATAATTCTGTACATTTTTTTATTGAGACATTGCTATTCAGCGTTACGATGCAAATGCTTAGGTGTGAATCGACGGGAAATGTTTTAGTTTTTGAACACTGCTAGCTTCTTTGGAAAGACGCAGCAATATCCTCTATAAAAGTATATATTCCATTTTTCATTGAGAACAATTAATATATTGGGCTTTTTTAGGGGACATTTTGGGATTAAAATATTTTACAAATATCCACAATAATCCACACAAGCACCGGAAACACAATGTACTAATTTCACTATTCACATAACGCTGTCTGCCATGTGTTCATTAGTAATCAATAACTTTAGATCTTGTTTTCAGGCGGTAAAAATGTATCAATGAGTCAGCAACAGCGAACGTAATTTCACGACGAACAAGCTGTGACATTGGCAGGTTAATGCATTAATGAGTCCGCCTCCTTCAGTGACCCGTCTCAAAGTACAAAAGTTTTGTTTTAAATGATCTTAATTTTTCGATGCGAAAATATTAATTTAAGAATAATAAAGAACACTAAAACTTCGTTTTAAATGACGATTTCTTTTGAAATATTTGGAGCCGTTTTTAAGCGCTACAGTAAATGTGAAATTTGAAGCACTTTTTCACAGAATAGTAGTGTTTTGAGTTGAACATTTGAATAACACTGCAAAATGTGTAGCTATTGCCGATTTGGCAGTGCATAAAAAGAGAAGTAAAAAGTTCTATGCAAAAATGGAAGTAAAACAAAAGTTTGCTGGAAATAAAAGGTTGCAGGACTATGTATTGATTACATGCAAAGTATTGAACGTCCAAGATAAACGTGCAAGAAGCTTATTATTTACGGCAGCTCACGTGTCTTTTCTGTGTCACGGATGTATAAAATAATAAATCAACAATTTACTGGTATCTCTACCATGTAGGTACTGTCAAGAAAGAACCAAACGAGGTTTGCTCTTTTTTGCATGACTATATTAAATCTGAATTACAAGAAACTGTGAAGGAAGTAGATTTATTTTCTGATGGATGCCGTACTCAAAATAAGAACAATACAATTTTCACGGTAATGAACTACCTTGTAAAAACTGGAATATTCAGTAATGTATTCCAGTACTATCCTCTCCACGGTCATTAATTTCTCCCATGTGATCGAACATTTGCTGGCATCAAGAGACTAATACGTCGAAGAGATAGAATATATTCATTGTACGAATATATTGAACTTATTGCTCGCCCATATCAGAAGCAAAGCATACTAGTCAAACTCATTGGTACACAAGATATCGTAGAGAACAAAAAATGGTGGACGAAATTATACAAGCGATCTTGCTTGTCTGAAGACAGCCATGGAATGTCTGGTGAAGGTAATCGTAAAGTAACTTTTTCTGTTGCAAAATTATGTTTCCACCGCAGGCAATCATTTTCTGGACAAGTAAAATGTTATGAGTAGGTTGATGGCCTCATACAATATCGATTTTCACTTTTCAAGAATCAAAATGTAGGATCAATGTTACCTTCAGAAAAAGACTTACAATAAGGTGGTTCCAATAAATATACTAAAATTGCTGGAAAAAACAAAATCGATCCAATACATTCCTGCAAACACATGTTTTTATGATAACTTCAGATATTGGCCAAGTAACAACGCCAACAGTAGAAGACGAATATAGAAATAAGACTAAATTGTATTGTAAAGCCGTTAACTTAGTGTGTCATGATACTGCACAGTACTGATGGTACATGGGTAATTTCGCAGGCACCTGAATCACAAGAAATAAGTCGAGAAATTGTAACTCTTTGTTGAATTAGGCTTCTCCCGCACGATATAACCCGCACCGCTAGTCTGGTGCCAAAAAGTTTATTGTGTTTGTACAAATTATTTACGTTTACATTAACTCTTAATTCCATTGTTTTTTCAGTAATGTCCTTTTACTATCATTAGTCATTTGTGTCAGTTAAGTTTCAGGAAGTAAGCATTCATTCAAACCAATCAAGCCAGTTTTGAGATAGGGTGAGATGAGATCTTAGGTATTGTAAATGTTTTTTGCCAAGGGCCAATACTTGCCCGGGGAACAGAGTTCATATCTCTGCCTTAAACGGAGTTTTGGAATACCCAAGCCCTCAACTGGTTGGGTCATTCGAAGAGAATTTTAAATAGTTAAAATTTTGATAATATTTTGTTTATCTCAAAATATTGGTCAGATCATAAAGGATTATCTCTGCTTTAATTTCAGATTTACTTTCTTGAGATCATAACAACCTATACTTTTTCTAAGTAATACACTTTTTACCTTTTTGAATAATGGCGAAACAAAAATACTAAGAAAAAAATATTCATTGCTTTTGCAAAAGTGCGCCATCTTTCCTGTACCGAACTATTGCACTCGCATTGCATGTTTATATCACGAAATGTTTAATGTTTAAGCTTCAGACGTTTGTAGTTGCTAGCCTACCCCTGAGTTTTTCTGATACTAACCTTTTTTGTTGATAGGTGAATGGAATTATGCATCAGAGAAAACCAACACAATCCAGATACAACAGAACCACACTACAGACTTGGATTGTATCCCTAAGAGTAGCTTCAGCAACTATGACCAGACCACGCCCCACGAGAACGCGCTCCCTAACTGCAGCAGCCTCAGAGGAAAAGCTTTTAAGTGTTCCATTTGCAATACGTTGTTCAGTAGAAATGGGGAGTTGCGTAGGCACTTGCGCACCCACAGTGGTGAGAAACCTTTCCAGTGTTCCATTTGTGTGAAGACCTTCTCTAAAAAATATACCTTGAATAGTCACATGCGGACCCACACTGGTGAGAAACCTTTCCAGTGTTCCGTCTGTGAGAAGACCTTCACTGAAACAGGAAACTTGGCTCGGCACATGCGCATCCACACTGGTGAGAAACCTTTCCAGTGTTCCGTCTGTGAGAAGACCTTCACTGAAACAGGACACTTGGCTCGGCACATGCGATCCCACACTGGTGAGAAACCTTTCCAGTGTTCCATCTGTGAGAAGACCTTCACTGAAAAAGGAATCTTGAGTATACACATGCGCACCCACACTGGTGAGAAACCTTTCCAGTGTTCAATCTGCGAGAAGACCTTCTCTCAGAAAGGACACTTGTATACGCACATGCGCACCCACACTGGTGAGAAGCCTTTCCAGTGTTCCATCTGTGAGAAGACCTTCACTATTAAAGGAACCTTGAGTAGGCACATGAGCACACACACTGGTGAGAAACCTTTCCAGAGTTCAATCTGCGAGAAGACCTTCACTGAGAAAAAAAACGTTAGTCACATGCACACCCACATTGGTGAGAATTAAGTAGGTCAAAAATGACCTACTTAAGGGCGGGATTATATTATTAGGAAACGCCGATGTCTACAACTACAACACTATATTTCATTGGTTGTTGATTCGTGAGACTGACAACTTGGCGTTGATGTTTCTGCCTGAGGATACTCCACTTGCCTTTTTGCAGATGACGTAATGACTTCAGACGAGGAAGAAGCCCGTTTGTCATCATGTGCTAGATCTTATCCTTGCCTTCCAATGCAGATTAGCAGGAGCTATTACACTGTGAGAATAATAATTAATTTACATTTTATAAATCATTCCAAATATAAATCTACTTCAAAGAACGTTACCTGTTAATTGTGGGATTAATGTAGCTGATTCCAATGCATCAGTCAATATAGCAGAACCTCCTGTTTAAAAAAATTGTTAATATTATCTCAGTTCAAAGAATTCAAACCAAATGTTATGTGTGGTCTAAATGCACGAATGTAATTGAAAGGGTCTTGGAGCACATTATTAAGACTGTGGTGTTAATTGTTTTTATTTCGAAATTATGATTTTGTTTAATTTTTAAAAGATTACACGGAAATATACTCACGAAAACACGGAACTGAACTACAGCATAATTTCCTTTTGGGTAATTAGCAATGAAATCCTCAGCCCTGAAATGTGCACTACATTTACCTCTGCCTCCGCATCGGATTCTTGCAAATTCTCTCCACTTTTACGGGATGAACGGTCTTGCCTCTGAGAAAAAATCTATGGTAAATGACTCTTTCCTCTTAGCTCGCCATGGATCGGGAGCACGCACATAGTATACAACACGTGTTCACTGTTGTTGTTGTTTTTTTTTATTTTTTTAATTTTTTTTTATTTGAGATGAAAAATTTCAATATGAAGAGGATAATGAGATGTAACTCATATATTTGTGGGTCCTAAGGGGGCCGCGATCAATAATTTGAATTGGCACCTTTAGGAGCGTCGGTGTCGGCCGTCCGGCTAGTTAGGGGAGGCCTTGGGGAGTGAGTAGCGTGTGGGCCAACTTGACCCGCGAGCAAAAGGTATTCAGCCTTGTTCTGAAATCTGCAGCGGTCGAGATCGAACGCGCGTCGTTCTGGAGAACAAGCATCGCAGTTATACGTAAGTAAAACGCAACGAGGCTTTTTCGACGTGTTTCTCCAATGTACTACAAGTCTTCTAGGATATAATAGTTTTGTGTTTAATCTTTCACTTTGTGGGGAATTCAGTAAAATGGTTCCAGTTTCTTGAAATTACGAAGCACCGAACGCGAACGAGTAAGATATTGCATGGCAGAACATTTTAATATAATGCTCGCGTATTTTAGGCGGCATTTGTTCCTGTGTTTGCAGCAGAAACAAATGAGAAAAACGAGACAGGCCACTCCAGTGAACGAACTATTTTCTTAAATAAAGCGCACAAATTGTGAGTAGTCAAAATCATGAACACCAAATTCGCGAGGGAAAGCGCATGAACGTGTGTGAATTAGACGAAGATCTGATGGGAAGATGAGGACCGGTTGGAGCAAAAGAACGAATATCCGAAGCTGCGTATGAATAGGACTACGGAAGAGGACTTTTGAGGCGTAGAACGGCCGCCGACCTTGTCTGTTTGCAGCCAGCGGTGCGCCTTGGAGGCGCGTCGGCGTTGCTGTGTGCGATTCGACCTTTGCTGGGGGGAGAGGGACGACAGCAGACGTCAGCAAAACGTTAAGTGGATCTGAATTTGATTTTTTGTGCGTCGAGTGAAAACGTTAGGGAAGCGTTAGTTTTGAAGGGTACGTGCAAAGAACACTGCAGAATATTTAATCCGAAATTTTTATGTAATATAAAAAAACCTTAATCATTGCTAACTATGTTGGCTAACCGAGAAATAATTGAGTTGATTTATGACTGTATATCTTTTAAAAATAAAACAGCTGCAAAATTAGAATAAGAACTTATATAGAGGGGAATTTATGTAAATTGAATGTAATTGTGAATTTTATGTTAAAGTGCAAGCAAGGCTTAATTAGAGGGCCCGTTTATTGAATACAGCGTAATCTAATCTTAAAATATTGCCTTGTATTTTCGTACGGGATCGTATTAGGAAAGGTAGCAAAAGAGTTAAGTCCCAAATGGTAGAAAAGAATAGTTTCTATTTCTCTCCTTTGAAGATGTATTTGGAATATTTGTGATAAGTGCTCTTTGCGAGCTATCGCCTTCAACTGGTTAAGGCAAGAGGGGGAAGCAAGGTCCCCCGTCAAGAAAAGTTGGCCGATTAATACCGTACACGGCAACAGTTTCGACCGCCATGTTTCACGTCCCTGCAAACTGCATACATCTACTTACTTCTTACCTGTAACTGAAAGTTTCTTTCTCAACTTTGTCAACATCAGCATATACAGTTGTTCACTTGTAATCAGGCAGTGATTGTAATGGAAGAGATTCATATTTCGTCGGAATGCATTATTAAAATAGAACCGGTAAACATTAAAACAGAAGCTGTAAGTCTCATAATTGAGGTTGATGTGTTATTAACATTAAGTCATTGAAGCTCAATCTCATTTGTAAATATGATCTAAGTGCAGCATATGTTGATGCTATGCATAATTCATAGTGATTGTTTATTTGTTACCTCTAGATTAAAGAAGATCCAATTGATGTGAATAAAGATAATTGCTGGAATGCTTTCGTGAGTAATATTCACATTAATGGCATAATGTAATCAGTGTTGTGTGGTAAATGAAAATTAATTGATGATTTGATATATTGGGGTTTAGAAGAAGTATTCATTGTTATGAAAGTGCAGATTTTTCAGCATTGAAGAGTGCTGAGAGTGAGTGTGTTAGTTTTCAATGCTCAATACCTAGGTTGAATTCCTGATTGGACCAGGAGAAAATTCAAGGTTCCACAGAAATGTCTTATTTGTTGTGCCGAATAGAGAGCTGTAAATTTTAGGGTGAATCTGCGTAATGCTTTTGGATGTTGATTCTTGAGCGGCGTTTGTAATTAATAGCTTGGTAAGGAAACCAGGTACTATTACAGGTCCTGTACTATGTACCTCATTGCCTGTAAGTCATCTTCAATATAATACTATTCGTGTGTGTGGAGATCTAAAAGAAAGAGAAGGTTTCAACAGCACTGGAAAGATGTAAGGATATTTGATTTTAAATGCCCTATCAACCATTTCGAAAGTGAAATTTCATTTTTTTTAAATTTCAAGATATTGAAAGGGAAGTTTTGCTTTTATGTTGTATTAAATTCAACTGCATTCATCTGTATATTAAAAAGGAGCTTATAGAGAAAATATTCTTCAGTGTGTTCTTTCAGTGAAATTTCATCTAGCAGTTGTGTGTTTTGAATGATATTTGTAAAATCTACTACTGCAATGACTCCTCCTTTGCTATTATCCTGAATTTATTTTCAAATTCAGCCTTATTTTGCAGATCTCTCGCCATAGCACATTCAAACACGAATTGTGTACCCAAATAACTTAAGATTATTACAACTCTTTTGAAGAAAATTAACAAAGGAGATGCAAATCTTTCAATATGTTTTTGAATCCATCAATATTAATCCAAAAACGTTTAACAATTTACGTGCATAGTTTTCCTAACCATGTATTGATAGTTACATAAATATACCTATATATCTATGTATTTACAGTTACATAACAAGTTCATTCAATAAAAACATTAAATATCGTGAAAATAACATGAAGTGAATCAGATGCTGAGTAGACAATATTACCTATATCACAATAAATTTTGTTACTACTTAAGGGTTAATGAAATATTGTACACCTGCCCATGAAAACAATACAAATGTTACTATCTCTGTGAAATAATATACAATTTCTCCCATCTTCTTTTCTTACCCCTTGAAACAAAATTTAAGTTTTGGACATTTTTTTCCTGTAGACCTATTGACTTCGAAGCCACTCTTTCAGTTTTCCACATTAGTTCAAAAACAGCAAGTAAATCTAACAAAGGTTATTCAGTGTTACCAAAATTCGCTGTCCAAATGGTAATGTTTGAATAGCTTGTTGAAGCATTGAGTACTGAACATAAGAATTGTTACAGGCAGTTTGCTGGGAATAATTACCCCTCCATGTGATTACAGCTGCCCATACCAATGTGAATGTGGCAAAAGAAAGAAGTGTGGGAAGTGGAAGAGGGACAGATTGGAATGATGCAAGACTAAAGGGGAGGACTTGAGTTTGAGGGCAGGGTATGGTAGGGCATTGGCAACTCAATTATAGAATTCATTTCTGTTTCTTGTCTAATAGATAATTGTAAATAAAACGCTGGGCAATTCTAAGAGTACAATATACATAAAGTAGTGTAGTTCCTTTCATTCTTTGAAACACTAGTGGGTATAAAGATAAGCCGAGATCTTTATTATTTGCATATGGATATGTATGTTTATTGTTACTGTTTCTAAAACTAAAAACTTTTTTTTAATAAGCCTTATTTTTTGTTCGCATTAACTGCAAGGTCATTTCCAACCATTTATACAATACTTTACAAGTCATCATATAATATTATAACCCCTAGAAATTATAATTCAATATAAAAACGAGTTATTTCCGTTCGTAAGTTTGAAAGACAAAATTTAAATTTAATATGTCGTATGTAGCACTCAATACACTGATCTGTCTATTGAGATATGATGATAAGTTTTAGAATATTACCCGAAATACAATGTGGTGGAGATTCTTTATTGAACAGATGTGAATAGGTAAGTCGTCTATGTCCTATGCGAAGTTTTGCAGAGTAGTTTCTTCTTGTTGAAAGCGAAGTAGCATAATTATGAAAACTACTTGAGGAGGTGACAAGAATGAGTATACCACATTAGTGTTGCACTGGACCTTAATACTTGTATGGAGTTTTTTCCTGGTCTTGTGAATCTGTTTTTTCTTGGAGAGGGTTTTATGTGCTATGTTAGCAACTGAATCCACCAGATAATATTAGCTTGGAATCCTTTGTGATGCTATCCATATAAGAATAATGACTATATTCTTATTTGCCAAATCATTGTATATGTGGTTGACTCCAGGAATATTGGCGTTGACTCCCTAAGACACAGGTCCCGTTTCACTAACATTACAAATAAGCTAAAGAAGATTCGATTATGCTGAATCACAACCTGGTCTATTGTGAACACAGTCCTAGAGATTAATTTTATCTTGGATGTTATTAGGCTACTAAAAGGGCCTTTGGAGTGTGGGATGCTGTTTCATCAGTGCAATAGGCATTCAACGATGTTAAGACTGCATTATGAAACTTACAGAGTACAATGCACTGAAGTATGGAGAGAGCATAAACTGTGGAGAAGGATCCAGAGAAATTGCTAATGAAAAGTGTACGAAGTAAACAATTGTTTTATTTTGTGGCAAATAAAGATAATGGAATTTTCAGTTCATGCTATTAATCAATTCTGTTGTATCTCTGTATTAATAAAATCAATGGAGACATTTTTTTGTTAAGGTTTAAAAACTACGTAATTTTTTACATATATTTTTCACTAGTAGTTTGCATGAAGTATTAACTAAGTGAAATAGCCAATAAATGTCAGGAAGTTTAGGGTTCTTATTGTTTTCAAGAATTGGGTATATGATTGATTCTCTCCAAAAGTTGGGAAAAGAACCAGTTAAGAGGAGATCATTAAATGAAGAAGTCATGTATTGTATTGCGGTTTGACGAAGTTTTCTTAGTAATATGTTATAGACACCATCTGGTCCAGGACTTGCTGTGCACAGTTTATTCTGAATGTTGTTGATTACACAGGGGGTAATTGGAAGGTTTAATTCTGAATTATAGTTATAGCAGATATTTTTGCATGTTTTAATGAATGAATATTTATTTAAATGGTTTGAGCGAAGTTTATGAGTGAGGTATAGAGTGCTCTTAATATTAGTGAGAGTTCATAATGACATAAAAGCTGACTAGATTGGGTCGTTCTTAATTTGGACATCATCTCCTATCTTGATATTGAGGCTAAGATGAATGTGGAAAGTGCAAGAAAAAGATTGAAAATGAGGACTTGGTGGGGTGTGAAGGTGTATGCTAAAAGTTGTTTCATCCAACATGTGCTAAGATTATGGCTCAGGAATTGAGAATAATAAAAAATAAAATAAGCAAATGAAATGGGTGTGTGAAGAGTGTAATGAAGAATATGTTCACTTAATTAATACTTCACTAAAGAGAATGATGAATGAAATGATGGATACAGTGAAGTCAATGATGAAAGAAGTGGTATCAAAAAAGCTAGGCGAAATATTGAGGAGAAACATGGGAGTTAGAAACGAAAATGAAACAGCGAAAGCATTCTATGCGTATGCAGTAAATGAGACCAAAGAAGTTCTTATAGTTCAACCAAAGAAACGAAATCTGACAAGTGAGGTAACAAAGAACATATGTAAAGAAATGTTAAAACCTGTAGACATTAAAGTAGAAATTGAAAATCTCAGGAAGATAAGAAATGGAGGTATTGCCATAACTTGCACAAGCAAGGAAGAAATTCAGAAAATAGATGCCGAAGTCAAGGGAAATATGGGAAATGAATATGTGGTAAATATTCCAAAATTGAAGAATCCAAATCTGAGAGTTTATGAAATAGAAGAGGTGATGGATGAATTTGAGTTGATAACGGCCACAAGGAATTAAAATCCTGAAATAATTAAAGCAGACTGAGAGATTCAAGTGAGCATAAACAGGAAATTGAAAAACGCATATTTGGTTGTTTTAGAAGTAGATCCCAGATATTCAACAGAGTGATGATGAAGAGAAAATTAAATGGCAACACTGTCAAGTTAATGAATATGTGAGAAATTTCCAGATGTATGAACTGTTATTACTTTGTTGCTTTTTTCTGGATCCAACCTTCAATTCCTTAATTTTCTCTCTCTTCAGATACAAATTGTGGTGCTGCTTCTTGAAAGGGCATTAAAAATGTTTTTACAAAATATGACAATGATCTTGATCAACATATTATTGGTGTTTGTTGTGCTGTATATTATACATAACGCAATCTCGAATGCTGCGGATGTTCAACCAGTAGACATTGAGAGCATCAATATTAAAATTTCAGTTTTAGGTTAGCATAGTGTCGAAAAAATTTAAAAACTTTGCGATAAGCTTCATTGAGTATCAACTCATTTTTGGCAAGTGCATAATGCTTGCCAGCGTGAGGCTTGCTTGCCAGCATTAGAAAGGATTTGAAAGGATGTTTGAATGTTTGAAATAATGAAAGAAACCATTGAAGTCTTATTTTCTTTCGTTATACAAATGTCCCCTTACAATTAATTTTTTTTTGAAAAGGACAGTGCAAAGTTACGGTTGATATTTCTGCTTTTGCAGGCTGTAGTTTTCCTCGATGCAGTGAAAAGTAAAGGAGAAAAATGCAACACTTTTGAACTGCAGAAGTATTTGATCATTTGGAAATACAATTGAAAGTCCAGTTGCATTATTAGTAACTGCGTATCATGATAAAAAATTATTTTCAGCAGTTAAACGAAGATTAGCATTATTCCATCTTCCTTGGTTTTACTCTTACATTTTTATTTTTAACTGTCTAGATTATGTAGAAATTTGATTGTCATGTATCATTGACTTGCAAATCTTATATTATCTCTCATATCTATCTCTCATATCTATATTATCTCTTATATTATCAACTCATTTTTGGCAGGTGTATGATGCTTGCCAGCGTGAGGCTTGCTTGCCAGCGTTAGAAAGGATTTGAAAGGATGTTTGAAATAATGAAAGAAACCATTGAAGTCTTATTTTCTTTCGTTATACAAATGTCCCCTCGCAATTAAATTTGTTTTTGGAAAGCACAGTGCAAAGTTATGGTTGATATTTCTGCTTTTGCAGGCTGTAGTTTCCCTCAATGCAGTGAAAAGTGAGGAAGGAAATTGCAACACTTTCGAACTGCAGATGTATTTGATCATTTGGAAATACAATTGAAAGTCCAGTTGCAATATTAGTAACTGCGTATCATGATAAAAAATTATTTTCAGCAGTTAAACGAAGATTGGCATTTTTACATCTTCCTTGGTTTTACTCTTACATTTTTATTTTTAACTGTCTAGATTATGTAGGAATTTGATTGTCATGTATCATTGACTTGCAAATCTTATATTATTATGTTAATTTTTATATTTTGTGTTTTTCTTTTCTGGTCATTTACGAAAATTATTTGAATTTTATGTAATGTAAAAAGGTATGCGACAAACACAAAATTAATCTGTGGAGTAACAAAAAAGCATATTCTGTTGCCATGTGTCTCCTAACTCTAAGTATTTTAAAAGAAGGCATATTCCAATTAATTAATATAAAAAAATGTGCCTAATATGGTTTTGTTTTACCGGCTGGTGATTCTGAAAGGGAAAGAGTCGCCAATACATGGAAAAACTCTCTGAAAAGATTGAAGTGAGCATAGGAACTGTGAAAACTAAGCTGTTTCTGAAACATAATTTACGTAATGCATGTTCCGAATTCTTAAACTATTTTTGGAAGCAATGCAAGCTTTAAAAATATACCTTATTTGGAAAAGTCTGTCTCGACAAAATCCAAAATGATAGACAAACAAGATTCATTTTTATGAATTACACTGCAGATTTGGTCTGTTAAATATTTAATTGTATCCTCAGTAATATTACTTTTCTGGAAAACATCATCATCATCATCATCATTGACAGCAAGGATTAGACCTCTTGATCTGTTCCGTCTCAGAATTGTTCATGCCATCTCTTCAAGGGACGTCCTACATTTCTTTTTCCTTTAGGTTCATGTTGAAGAATAATTTTACACTCTCTATGTTCTGGCATTCTCAGGACATGGTCTTTCCAGTTTTCTCGATATTTCTTTTTGGTATCTATAACACGCTCAATATTTAGTTCTTCTCTAATATCTACACTTTTTTTGTGGTCTAAGAGTGAATATCCTGCCACAAAACGAAGAAATCTCATTTCTGCAGATTCAATTCGGCACATCTGATCTGATGTTAATGTCCATCTCTCACTTCCATAAAGTAGTAATGGCAAAGCAATAACTTTGTAAAATCTGAGAAGAGTTTCTTTTTGCGCATTATGCTGTAGAGTTCGCTGTAACATTCCCCAGAAATATGTGAAGTTGTTCAGCTTTATTTCCATATCCCTTGATTTTATATAATTAAAATGATATCCAAGATATTTAAATTCATTAACTTGTTCAATTATTTGGTCATATATAACTATCTTCGCTCTTAAAGGTTCAAGTCCATTAAATGCCATCACTTTTGTTCATACCTACTCATTAGCAACCTGACTTAACTTGTGGACTGCTATTTGATTTCCATATTCAGATTTTCCTATGATAAGCTGGTCGTCGGCAACAAGTATTGTCGACATTATTAGTCTTAAAAACATCATTTAAAGT
Source organism: Gryllus longicercus (assembly GCA_038098605.1). Taxonomy (NCBI): domain Eukaryota; kingdom Metazoa; phylum Arthropoda; class Insecta; order Orthoptera; family Gryllidae; genus Gryllus; species Gryllus longicercus. The sequence goes on along the minus strand of JAZDUA010000294.1, from coordinate 676,107 downwards.
CTTCAACCATTTTTTAATGATCACGTCCATATATATATATATATATATATATATATATATATATATATATATATATATATATATATATATATATATATATATATATATATATATATATACATATATATATATATATATATATACATATATATTAAAAAGCGTTGGCGAGAGCGGGCATCCCTGTCTTACTCCCTGGTTTATATACGCTGATTCTTTTCCATTTCTTAGCATTCGGATCGTGATTTTATTATTTTGGAATAAAGATTGAATTGCTGTAATAAGATGGGAAGGGAGTCCAATATTCTTCAGTGTTTCCTATAATAATCTTCTTTTAAGGCTATCAAATGCTTTTACGTTGTCAATAAAGATATAGTATGTCGGTTGTTTAAATTCCCTTTGCTTTTCAGTAAGTTGTGTCAGTACAAAAACACAGTCTGAGCATGATCTACCTTTTCTGAAACCATGTTTGTGTCAGATATTTGAGTTTCAGCAATAGGCACTAATCTTTGATTGATAATTTTTGCATAGATTTTATAACAGGAATTTAGAAGACTTATACCTCTATAATTTGAACATTCAGATTTGCCGCCTTTTTGATATACTGGGTAAATTAGGGCTTCATTCCATTCTTCAGGCACATATCCAGTGGACCAGGAGATATTAATAAAGTTACGAAGTCTCTGTGTAAATTGATTTGATGCATATCTAATCAATTCCATGTTTATTTTATCAGTACTAGGTGACTTTTAATTTTTGGTTGTGTTAATGGCTGCTGTTAACCCATCCATAGAGATCAGATCAATAGAATTACATATATCAAATTTAAATCCTCTCTCTTCTTCTTCATCTTCAGAGGTCGACAGCGATTTAAAGTAATTTAACCATTTAGTTTCTGCAATTATATTTAATTGAACTTTATCTCTTTCTTGATTATTTAAATATTTTATAATTTTATATGCCTAACTTTGGTTTCCAAATATGTCATGTTCAATTTCGTTAACATATCATTTCCAACTTTAAGCATACAGACTTCTCTTTTAACTAAAGCAGATTTTCTTTTATATTCCATTCTATGATTCATATTCCCAGAAGATGAGAGGGACTTTAAATACGCTTCGTTTTTTTTTTTCAATTAGTTGTTTGATATTATCATTCCAAAACCTCAGCCCTCGATTTGAGAATTTCTTTTTCCTTGACCCTATTGCTTCTGCGTCTGCCTGTGTTATAATTTCTTTAATGTTTGCTTATTCTTCATTTATATTGTTCCTTACAGGATTAATAAGATTTTTCTCGTTGAGTCTAGTGCTAGGTAGTGGTCTGGTATAAAAGTCTTATACTATAATCTTGTAAAAGATGAACTTCAAATGTTTCTATTTCTGGTTTGGATTTTGATTGGATTTGGATCTGGTTTGGATTTTGGAACATTATGTTCCCAAAGAGATGGAAGAAAACCATCCAATCAAAATCCAAACCTGAAATAGAAACATTTGAAGTTAGTAAAAAAATCTTACTTTTCTGGAATGCAAACAGAGAAATTTGTTTATTATTATGTCAGTGTGAGTTCAATCATTATTTTTCTTGATCACCTTTTCAAAAGTAATTGAAAATTTGAAATTAAGAAAATCGCTGTGTAATTCGTGGCTTCCTCCCTGTCCCGTGGGTTATATATTTAGAACACTTCGGAATTTTAAAAAGGTAATGCATTACTCATCCATCATGCATTTATTAACAAACATAAAAAACAATGTTTGTTCGTTGGTTTGTCCATAATGCGCTGCCGTACCGTTCATCCGATTGTGATAAAACTTTGTCTAGTTATTGCTTGCTCGTGTGGAATAATATAGCCATTGTACGATGGGAATGTGCTTAAGACGGCGCACGTAGACGGGCGATGATAATAAATGAATGCTGACTCAAACGCCTCTGAACAGGGCATTCTACGCAATGGCGCTCAACGCAACACGCCACACCCTGAAGTGCGAGTATTAAGAGCGACTTGTTTGCATATTCTGCCCGCTCATCGCTTTGCAGCGCAGTTCCGTGTGGCCGCAAAAGTGCAATGCTGCCACACTTCCCTGCTGTGGAGCCATCCCTATCCTTTCGGACATCTATGGCTGATCTGAAAATAGAAAGAAAACATAGGTCAGAAATGACAATAGCCGTTCGGCGCGCTTTTGGCGTTGTTTACCGCAATTTTAATGCAAGTATTGGCGTCTCGCCTATTGTAGCATATCTCTCAGGCGCTTGTACGTAGCCGTGGGATCCGGCTCGTACAAATTTAAATGTAATATCATGTCATTATTTGACGTATTTATTTTTGAAAAGAAAGTTTGAGCTAAGTTTTTAAAGTGCTCTTCGAGGAGCGGTAACTTTAATGCAGCGTGTAAATCTGCGATTCTAATATACATTGGCGCGCACAGTATTCTACGGAGGCACGCATTTTGAACTAATTGCAACTTATTTAAGTGCCAATGCGCCGCTATTCCCCAACTTGGGAGGCGTAGTCCATAATGGGCCTAATCATGTCTTTATATAAAAGCAGAGCATTCGCTGTGGACAGTTTGCTTCGCTTATGTAATAAGCTTCGCAACATGCCCAGGCTTTGCTAGCGACCGCGTCCGCGTGCTCGCGGAAAGTTAAAGCGCGATCCAGTGTGATGCCGAGGTACTTTGTGCTGGCGCGCCATTCAATGTTTGAATTGCATAGCGCGAGCGGCCGCGGCTGGTCGTATTTGTATCTGCGTGTGAAGAGCACTGCCGTGCTCTTTTCCACGTTGACTTTGATACGCCAGCGCTGCAGCCACTCCTGGATCTGTAACAAATGTTAATCCAAATATTTAACAAGCAGATCGATTGTTTTGGACGTGGCAATTACTGCCGTGTCGTCTGCGTACATGGCGAGCTCGGTTTGGGTCGAGGTAGGTATATCGCGCACATACAGGCAGTAAGAGCACAGGGGAAATAATGCTCCCCTGAGGCACGCCCGCCCGTATGTGGCGGGTGGTTGATTTCGCGTGCAGAACCGTCACTTGAAACGATCTGTTCGCGAGGAAGGAGTGCACTAAGCGTACAATATAGGAAGGGAAGTTAGCTTCGATAAGTTTGGCGAGGAGGCCGTCGTGCCAAACCTTATCAAAGGCGCTGGCGACGTCCAGGAAAACTCCGCCCAGTGAATCGCCGCTCGTTAAAGTTGCGCCGAATTCTGTCTACTATGCGCACTAGCTGATGGGTGGTGCTGTGGTGCGCCCTAAAACCAAATTGTTCATTATTAATAAGGCCATGTTTTTCGGTAAATTTTAAAATTCTCTTGAGAATTTTCTCAAAGAGTTTGCCGAGCGTGTTAAAAAGACTAATTGGTCTGTACGACTGCGGCAAACTCTTATTCTTTCCAGGTTTAGAAAAGTTTAGCACGTGCGCATGTTTCCATTGCGCCGGAAATAGCTGGAAGATGAAAATTGCGTTAAACAAACACACGATATAGTTTATGGCACTTTGCGAGAGCCTTTTCAGAACTTCGTTTCTGATCCCGTCCGGTCCCGGAGCTTTTCCGCTCCGTAGTGCTGCGTTGGCGTCGGCTACTTCGGCGACGTCCGTTAGCTCCGGCTCGTCGGCGGGGCCGTGCAGGGCCGCTGCGACCGTGCAATGCACGCTCTCGGCGTGCTCCGCAGGCGGCTGCTCCTCAACCGGCTGGAATTGCGATTCGAGGGAGTCAGCGAAAAGCTTCGCTTTCGCCTCGTTCGCTTCCACGTCGCCGTTCGCGTTGCGCAGCGGCGGGACTGAAACTGAAGATTTTGTCAAAGTTCGCGTTAGCTGCCATAGTGAACTATCCTCCGGCTTTAGCTTTCTCAGTAGGTTTCCCCACTTTGAGTTTCTGTATTCAGTTAAGGCGTCGTCTACACGCCGCCTTAACTGATTCAGAGCAAGCTTGTCTGCCGGATGTCGCGTGCGCTGCCATTCCTGTCGCGCCACGTTTTTGCGCTGAATCAGCGCGATTATTCTAGGTGGTAGCTCCGCTGCTCGCTGCTCGTTTCGCCCGGCGAAGGCGGCCGCATTCAGGCTATCTGTGATTGCCTCCGCAAGCTGTTTTGCCCCTGGTTCGATCTGCTGCGGGTCTGAGATGGGCTCTGCTTCCGGGAGGCGTTTCTCCAGTTCCTTCTGAAATAGAGGCCAATTAGTGCGTTTGCGGGCGGGTGGAAGCGCTAAGGAAGTTTGCAAATCGCTGCGTCCTATTTCGGCAATGACTGGGAGGTGGTCAGAGGAGAGCTCGCAGGCTGTGGTGAGGTGAATTGGGGCGCTAAGATCGCGGATGACGGCGATGTCCAAGACGTCCGGCCGTCTTGCGTTGGCGGGGAAGTGCGTGGGTTGCATCGGGCCTATCACCTCGTAGCCGTGCGTTTCCGCAAAGTTTTTCAGCTGTCGGCCACGAGGCGAGGTGATGCGGGAATTCCAAGACTGGTGTTTCGCGTTGAAATCACCCGCCAGGAGGGTAGGGATGCGGGCGAGCGGCTCCAGAAGAGCGTCGAAATCGCTCTGCTCTAGGGACGCATTTCGCGCCGGCGGAATGTAGGCCGATATGATGCGCAGCGGGCCCTTCTTCATCCGGACCGCAATCGCCGTGGCCTCGATGTACTGAAGCGGCGGCAAAGCTAATTCGTGATGCGCGATGTCGCGCCGCACTAAAGCTGCCTTTTCGCCGCCCGGGTTTGCATTCGGGAGCCATGCTGATCTGTCTGACCTGTAACAAACGTAGCCAGGGGAGAGAAACGATGCTTAGGTTGAAGGTGGGTTTCGCCTAGCATCAGAATTGCTAAGAGGTGCTTTGCGGCGAATGCGGCTAGCTCCGCCTGTTTGTTCCTGCTTACGATACCGTTGCAGTTCCAAAAGGCGAGCTGGAGCTGCTGTAAGAGAATTGGTTTTTAAATTATTATCGATGGCCGTGTCGGCCATCACGGGGCGGAAACGGCCGCTCCCTCGATCGCTGCGCCAGACCGACCTGCGTGACCATGCGCGTGCTGAAGCAGCAGCTCCATGACCACCTGCAGCATCAGCCTCGGCCAGTCGCTCGGGGAGCGTCCGGTGATGGTGCGGGTTATGGCGCGGATAGTCATGAAAGGATCCACGTTGTTAAGGGCCAGATCCTCGGCGACATCGTGCATAAACTTCTTCTGCTCTTCCAAGGTGTAGGAAGGCGGGAAGTTCAGCTCCTCGTCTCTTCTGTACCCGCGTCGTCTCGCGGGCGGCCTTTCCGGGGGTGGCGATGGAGGCCCTTGTTGCGTGTGTTGTGAGGGCCGGGAGGGGGCGGCGGGTGGAGAGGCGGGGGCGTCGTCGGCCACGGCGGCGGCGCGCGCGGCGTGCGCTGCGGAAGCGGCTGCGGCGGCGCCAATGGGCTGCAGCGTGAGGGCGAGCGGGTCGACGCCGTCTCTGCGCTTGAGGCGCGGCGGCGCTCGATGTAGGCCCGGCGGGCCCGATCCTGGTGTCGGCGATCCTCTCTGCGTCGCTGCGCCTCGCTCCCTCTGTAAGAACGGCGCTGGTACTCGGGGCAGCCCTTGTACCGTGCACCGTGGTGGTCCGCGCTACAGTTAGCGCAGCGCCGCGACTCCAAGGGCGGATTCTCCCCGATGGGGCAGGCCGCCGTGTCGTGCGCCGCGCCGCACTTCCCACAGCGCGGGTGGCGTGCGCAGTGCCGCTGCACGCGACCGAAGTCAAGGCGATTGCGGCACTGCACTGGTCCTCTCGGTGGCCGATACCTCTCCACCGAGATCTTCAGTCCCCGAAGTTCCCTCAGCGCGAGGATCCTGCGCTGGTCCGGCTCGTCGGGCAGCGTGACGAGGACGAGCGGAATCGGCCGTCCTCTCCGCACGTGTTTGCGGCTCGTCAGCCGCTCCGACTTCTCTGCCCGATAATTAAGCCGCCCGAGGGCGGCGATTAGCGCTGGCGCGCCGGTCGTAAGCGGAACGCCGCGGATAATCACCCGCAGCTTCCGCACATTGCCCATGGAATACGTATGGTATTCCATCGTGTGCTTACGCAGCAAGGAAAGTAGTTTTCGTGCAATATGAGCAATAGTTCTAAACGGTGGCAAATGTGTTTTAGTGGTAACCGAATAATGTAATGTCAGCGGAAGCGAGGTACTTCAAACTCATAGTTGTCTAAGCATTCACGCATGCTTGGCCCATTGATAATAAACAAACCGTATTCCAAACGAGAAATTACTCCCCAAATGCGTTTGTTACAAGTTCTATTAAAATAGCGAGGCTCTAGCTGTTGGCTTGCTCATAAAATTAAGAGACGTGAAGTTATTTAGTCGTCTCTTAATTCTAATATTCCATTCAGGCCCTATGAATAACGTCATTGATTTCGAATCAGTGAAGGGTGAATGAGAGCGCAGGATTCGTCAGCGCGTGGTTGTTTCGCGGTGCCACTGACCGGGAGACTAGAGTTCGAGGCCCGACCGTGGCAGGGTCTGGAGGAGCCTTCTAGCGGTCGGCTGGTCTGGTCGATAGTTGGCCTTGGTTTCTCTAAACCATGCCGGAGCAGTATGCTAACAAAGGGGCCATGAGCCGCGCGCTATCTTTTCTTCCTCTTTTCCTATCCGCACCCCTTGCTTGGACCGCCACTTACAGGCACTACCTAGCACATGTGTCGGGAACTTAGAGCGTGTCCCGGCTGGGGCGGTGGCCCGCTGGTAGGAAATGAGGTAACTCCGCCAACCGCACTGGAAGTCGGCGCTGGATTTTGAAATCCAGCTAGAGAAGAACATCGCCACTTCCCGTGATTTAAAAACTACATTCACAGGATCAATAATAAAAATTCACATGATTTACCCGCGTCATCGGCGTCAATTGAAAACAAAGAATCTCCTTTCAATGCTAATTTAAGATGCGTGGTTGCAAAACATTAAAGGACAACATGGATTACTAGAATTTTTCAAAGTGTAATTACCACCCCAAATGAAGTTTAAAGTTTTCAATCTCAATATTTTACTTCGTGAAGAGATTGTTTATAATTTTTATTTGTGTAGGATCCTTTTGCATCCTGTTGTGATGGCGTTTCTCTTGCTACAATTAAACAAGAGATGACTGAATATTCCCCAGGTAAGTGTATGATATACTTTTTAATTATTTCGTGAACCTAGGGTCCAAACCATTAGGGTGGTAAGTACAGTACTTGGTAAAAATTGTACCTGGGCTGTTCACAAAACAATGTGGCAAGATTCCCTTTCTCCTTAAAAAGAGCTGTCTTTGATGTTCTGCAGACGCTAACTTCTTCACAGGTTAAACAAATCCGATGGTGCCCCTCAAGCACTGAAGTGCGCAAATACCCAACGGAATTACAAACTCTGTTTTTTTTATATAAAAAAGGATTGCCTGTATTCATCGCTTGCCTGATTACTCGTCCAAATATTGGTGTAAATTTTGGGAATTGACGAAAAAGTAGTAATGAACAATTTATCGCATTGCAAAAGAATTGAAATGGTATGTCTTTCCTGATTCATCAGAAAGCGTCTCTTCCCTTTCTTTATACCTTCCGATCAACCCTTTTCCTTGAATATGGTTAAGTAGCTTGTTGTAAGTTAATTCAGTTCATTATCTGAGAATTGAATGAAGTTTCTTTGTATGGGACTTTCCCACTGTTTCCAGCGTAACTTATTAAACGCCTTTGAGAATGTGTTTTCCTAACACTTCTCTGAATTTCGTAGTATAGATATAATATTTTAATATTCTTAAGGGAGAAATGTCAAAGAAGACCATTTTTACTTCCTACCAGCTGACCCAGCTTTTTTTCTCGTATATTACCCTTTAAAATACTTAGAATAGTCAAAATCTATATTTTGGTGTTCCTTAATACCCAAAAATATGTTGTTGTTTTTACTTCTCTCCGTCGGTGAACAATTCTAAGGCTTACACCATTCGTATGATTTAGTGGAAAACCAAAATTACTAAATCGTGAAGACCTGACTTAAAGCCCTGATTTTTGAAAGAGTTCTTTAAATTTTGTTCTGTCATTAAGCTCCTGAAACATTTTCAAATTTTTTAAAAATTAGCTCTAAATTATTTCTTTATATTGTAGGACTACATTGAAATATACTTATAAAGATGGCAAAATGGCGATTTTTACCGAAGACGCAGAACATTTGAAAATCGCTGAAGTTCATCTTTATTATCCATCTCTTCTACATTGTTGAAGATACAAATCTTTTTCCTGAAATGAAATTTGTGCTCCACAAATAGTTCTTTAAAAAATATATTGAATATTTTTTTAATGTTGGTAATTTCCGCGCATTTTTTACTGAAAGATGTACAATACAAAGTTGAAATTAATACTGCAGTTTTGTATCATAAAGATCTTTTACCTGCCCAAATTTCAAATTTTCAGGAGGATGTAATTTTTAATTAGTGCGGTTCTTATAATTTACTTTTTACGCATTGTAAACTACATTGTTGTGTAAAAAAGCTCAGAAGGTATCGGGTTTTGAGTCTATTCCTTTGAAAAAATTCTCTCTGAAAATCGAAATTTGTTCGTTTGCGTCCGATGTATTTTTTGCAAATATTACCCGAATAAAAAATACTTGGTAAATATGCCTTTGTCTCGCAGAGTTGAATCCAATTTATTTTGGTTTAAAAAGCTATAACTTAGCGCTTTTACGTGTGCAAATTTCAAGATTTTATCTGGTACCTCAACAGAGTTGATACTGGAAAAAATCTAAAATTCCAATTTTTGGGAGGGTGTAATTTTTAATGAAAGCGGTTCTTATCATTTATTTTTTACGCATTGAAACTTACATTGCTGTGAAAAAAAGCGCAGAAGGAATCCGGCTTCAAATCTATTCCTTTGAAAAATTTCTCTGTGAAAATAGAAATTTGTTCGTTTGCGTCCGATAGATTTGTACGCAAATATTACCCGAATAAAAAATATTTGGTAAATATGTCTTTGTCTCGCAGAGTTTACTGAATCCAATACATTTTGGTTTACAAAGCTATAATTTAGCACTGTGCAATTTAAACATTGTTAGTATTTACAAACACGAATTGGGCGCGCTTTAGAACAGAAACGGTCTCCATTTGTGAACAACCACGACCGATTCTGGGTGAGTGCTTAAGTTTCCCGTGGAAAATAACGAAACTTAGGAAATTTATTTACAAATCAAGTTGTTATTTTCTAAGATGTGAGGTGACTTTTTTTTTTTTTTAATTCGTGATCACTTAATCGGAATGTCATTGGACTTGTCCGGACTGAAGTTAAAGTATGAAAAAATAACTAATTGTTTCTTCGTGTTAGAATAAAACGAATGCTGTTTTTACTACGTTCATCGAGCAGACTATCTCTCGCAGGAGAGATACCTGGATGCCCTGTGTATTTCCTTTGCTTTCCGCTGCATTTCATTCGCGGAGACGTGGTCAATCGATGCTCTTTATTCGTGGGGCCCTTTTCTTACTTTCGCTTCTGCGGCGAACTGAAGAAGTTCTGACCCCTTGAGATTATCCTGATTGCTCAGGCTTTAATGGTGAGTATTCCTTTTGGTTTCAACCCGTGTTTGTTACAATTTAGTTGGCAATAGAGGAACTGTTTTGACGCGCTGATATGCGCGACGAGAATATAAAAGTAATTATGCAATATTGCATCCAAATAGGATTACGGTAGCTTAAATTGTTATCTTTTACGGAAGTGTTGGGGCCAAATTTAAGCAAAAATTCTTATTTTGCTATCAATTCAAATTTTCGAATAGAAAATCATAACCGAGAAACTCGATGAATTTGCAACGCAATATCACTTTCCACCACTATTCCCGCCCGCACGTCGGAATGTCCTGGGTCACTGGAACGAGCCCGTGTTGACATTTACGAAGACCCGTGCCATGTCCCTCCGTCGTGCCATGTCCCTCCGTCAGATGCCCTGGCAACAAGATTGAGCCGCTTCGTTCTCGAGATTGCATGCTCTTTACGGGAGAACCTCGTAGACTCATCTTGATCAGTCTTTGTCGTTTACGATAACCAGAGAGAATATGCAGCACAATACTGCCGTTAATCTTAATATTTTGAGTAATATTGTATGCTGCAATCTAACTTGCTTGATAATTCTGTACATTTTTTTTCTATTGAGACATTGCTATTCAGCGTTACGATGCAAATGCTTAGGTGTGAATCGACGGGAAATATTTTAGTTTTTGAACACTGCTAGCTTCTTTGGAAAGACACAGCAATATCCTCTGTAAAAGTATATATTCCATTCTTCATTGAGAACAATTAATCTATTGGGCTTTTTAGGGGACATTTTGGGATTAAAATATTTTGCAAATATCCACAATAATCCACACAAGCAACCGGAAACACAATGTACTAATTTCACTATTCACAAGACGCTGTCTGCCATGTGTTCATTAGTAATCAATAACTTTAGATCTTGTTTTCAAGCGGTAAAAATGTATCAATGAGACAGCAACAGCGAACGTAATTTAACGACGAACAAGTTGTGACATTGGCAGGTTAATGCATTAATGAATCCGCCTCCTTCAGTGACCCGTCTCAAAGTACTTTTTTTTTAAATGATCTTAATTTTTCGATGCAATAATATTTTTTTAAGATTAATAAAGAACAGTAACACCTCGTCCTAAATGACAATTTTTTTAAATATTTGGTGCTGTTTTTAAGCGCTGCAGTAAATGTGAAATTTGAGGCACTTTTTTCACAGAAAAGTAGTTTTGAATTGAACATTTGAACAACACTGCAAAATGTGTAGCTATTGCCAAATTGGCAGTGCATAAAAAGAGAAGTAAAAAGTTCTATGCAAAAATGGAAGTAAAACAAAAGTATGCGGGAAATGAGAAGGTGCAGGACTATGTTTTGACTACATGGAAAATATTCAGCTTCCCAAGATACCCGTGCTAGAAGCATATTTTTTGCGGCAACTCACGTTTCTTTTCTGTGTCACGGATGTATAAAATAACAAATCAACAATTTACGAGTATCTCTACCGTGTAGGTACTGCCAAGAAAGGACCAAACGAGGTTTGCTCTTTTTTGCTTGACTTTATTAAATCTAAATTAAAAGAAACTGTGAAGGAAGTAGATTTATTTTCTGATGGATGCCGTACTCAAAATAAGAAAAATACAATTATCACGGTAATGAACTACCTTGTAAATCTGGAAGATTCAGTAATGTATTCCAGTACTATCCTCTCCACGGTCATTCATTTCTCCCATGTGTTCGAACATTTGCTGGCATCAAGAGACTAATACGTCGAAGAGATAGAATATAATCAATGTACGAATATATTGAACTTACTGCTCAGCCATATCAGAAACAAAGCATACTAGTCAAACTCATTGGTACCCAAGATGTCGTAGAGAACAAAAAATGGTGGACGAAATTATACAAGCGATCTTGCTTGTCTGAAGACAGACGTGGAATGTCTGGTGAAGCAAGTCGGAAAGTAACTTTTTCTCTTGCAAATTATGTTTCCACCGCAGACGATCATTTCCAGGACAAGTAAAATGTGAGTAGGTTGTTTGCCTAATAAAATATCGATTTTCACTTTTCAAGAACCTAAATGTAGGATCAAAGTTACCTTATGAAAAAAATAACAATAAGGTGGTTCCAATAAATATACTAAAATTGTTGAACAAAACAAAATCGATCCAATACATTCCAGAAAGCACAAGTTTTGATGAAAACTTCAGATATTGGCGAAGTACTGAGACAACAGAAGAAGACTAATATGAAAATAAGATTAAATTGTATTGTAAAGCCGTTAACTTAGCGTGTCGTGATACTGCACAGTACTGATGATACATGGGTAATTTCGCAGGCACCTGAATCACAGGAAATAAGTCGGCAAATTGTAACTCTTTGTTGAATTTGTCTTCTCCCGCACGATCTCACCGCTAGTCTAGTGCCAAAAAGTTTATCGTTGTGTTTGTACAAATTATTTACGTTTACTTTAACTCTAAGTACATTTTTTTTCAGTAATGTCCTTTTACTATCATTAGTCATGTGTGTCAGTTAAATTTTAAGAATTATGCATTCATTGAAACCAATCAAGCCGGTTTTGAGATAGGGTGAGATGAGATCTTTAGGTATTGTAAATGTTTTTGCTTGGGGAACAGAGTTCATATCTCTGCTTTAAACGGAGTGTTGTAATACCCAAGCTCTCAACTGGTTGGGTCATTCGAAGAGAATGTTTAATAGTTAAAATTTTGAAAATTAATATATCTCAAAATATAGGTCAGATCATAAAGGATTATATCTGCTTTAATTTGAGAATTACTTTCTTGAAATCATAACAACCTATTCACATTCTAAATATCACACTTTTTTATTTTTTTGAATAATTGCGAAACAAAAATACTAATTAAAAATATTCATCGCTTTTGCAAAAGTGCGCCCTTTCCCGTTCCGAACTATTGCACTCGCATTGCATGTTTTTATCACGAATAGTTTGATTGTTAAGCTTCAGATTTTTGTAGTTGCTAGTCTACCCCTGAACTTTTCTGATACTAAACTTTTTTGTTGGTAGGTGAATGGAATTATGCATCAGAGATAAGCAACACAATCCTGATACCACAGAGCCATAGGACAGACTTGGATTGCATCCCTAAGAGTTGCTTAAGCAACTATGATCAGATCACGCACCACGAGAACGCGCTCCCTAACTGCAGCAGCCTCAGAGGAAAACGTTTTAAGTGTTCCATTTGCAATACGATGTTCAGTAGAAATGAGAAGTTGCATAGACACTTGCGCACCCACACTGGTGAGAAACCTTTCCAGTGTTCAATCTGCGGGAAGCTCTTCACTCGGAAAGGACACTTGGATAAGCACATGCGCATCCACACTGGTGAGAAACCTTTCCAGTGTTCCATTTGTGTGAAGACTTTCTCTGAAAAATATACCTTGAATAGTCACATGCGGACCCACACTGGTGTGAAACCTTTCCAGTGTTCCGTCTGTGAGAAGACATTCACTGAAATAGGATCCTTGAGTAAGCACATGCGAACCCACACTGGTGAGAAACCTTTCCAGTGTTCAATCTGCGAGAAGGCATTCACTCAGAAAGTGAACTTGCATAAGCACAGGCGCACCCACACAGGTGAGAAACATTTCCAGTGTTTAATCTGCGAGAAGACCTTCTCTGAAAAAGTAACTTTCAGTAGGCACATGCGAACCCACACTGGTGAGAAACCTTTCCAGTGTTCAATCTGCGAGAAGGCATTCACTCAGAAAGTGAACTTGCATAAGCACAGGCGCACCCACACAGGTGAGAAACATTTCCAGTGTTTAATCTGCGAGAAGACCTTCTCTGAAAAAGTAACTTTCAGTAGGCACATGCGCACCCACACTGGTGAGAAACCTTTTTCAGTGTTCAATCTGCGAGAAGACACTGAACAACTGAAAAAAGCAATTTGCATAAGCACATGCGCACCCACTCTGGTGAGAAACCTTTCCAAAGTTTAATGTGCGAGAAGACCTTCCCTGAAAAAGGAACTTTGAGTAATCACATGCGCACCCACACGGGTGAGAAACCTTTCCAGTGTTCCATCTGTGAAAATACCTTCACTGAAAAAGGATCCTTGAGTAAACATATGCGAACCCACACTGGTGAGAAACCTTTCCAGTGTTCAATCTGCGAGAAGACATCCACTCAGAAAGTGAACTTGCATAAGCACATGCGCACCCACACCGGTGAGAAACCTTTCCAGTGTTCAATCTGCGAGAAGACATTTACTCAGAAAGAAAACTTGCATAAGCACATGCGCACACACTCCGGTGTGAAACCTTTCCAGTCTTCCATCTGTGCGAAGACTTTCATTCGGAAAACACACTTGGTTGATCACATGCGCACCCACACTGGTGGGAAACCATTTCAGTTATCCATCTAAGTAGACCCAATAAAAAGGGTAATTACTCCATTACATGTACTTCAGATGATGGAACATAAAATCATTTTAATGTTGTTTAATTTAATGTAGGTATTCTGAGGCATAATTATTCTTTTCTGTTGTATTTATATGTCTATTATATTTCGCGTATTAAAGTACCGAAAAGAGTATGAGGGGACAAGTTCTTGTACTGACATTTTCGGCAAAGTATAGACAATTTTACACCTGTTATAATAGTTGATACTTGATTTGCCCTGTTGTCACATTTGTGTTTTTAGATAGTGTTTTAAGTACACTCCATAACATATAATGAAAAATTAAATAAAATAAAAAGAATATAAATAAACTCGTGAAAAAAGGAAAATTTCTGATGGGAACTGAAGAGTTCGTTTAATGAAAATGGTACATTAATTTAACAAACTTTATTCACTCTACATAACGTTACCAATTAAATAGCTTCAGAGTCAAAGTCCCACTACCATCATGGAGATGACAGTACGGACTGCGGCCCCCAGTGTGAGGTCTTCCGCGGAACGAACTAACTGCTCATTCGCCTCCGTAAAGTCGTCTCTAGGCGGCTTCCTGTACGCCCTCAGGCACGGCTTGCTGTCTCGTCGCTCTCCACACCGCGCGCTGACTCTCCGACTCCCGAGTTGACTGTTGTACACTCCTTGACTGAGCCCCTGAGCGGACTCTGTTACCGTGCACTAGCTGCTGTCTGAGACCCGAAGTGGGCTGGCGCCCGCCCCTTAAGTATGTGGGCGAGGCTCCCCAGGGCTCTATAACTCCCATATTACGTGGTGGAGACCATTACAGTGGCGCACCCTTGAGAATCACCTTACTGAACCAAATACGAACTGCTACCAACGTTATTTAAAACGTGCGATGGTTATCAGGAGGCAAACGCGCGCTTGACACAAAAGATCGCGCCGCGCTACCTTTTCTTTCATGCGTTTAATAGTAAGAAAAAATGAATTTTAGAAGATAAACGGATTGTATTTAAATTGTTTTGTAATTTATTTCAGAAAATGCTCATAATCAAAGTGTATTCGTATTTTTTGACCAGTTTTTATAAACGAAAGTTGGCGAGCATTACCAGCACTTGTATTCGGCAACGCTAGCGCATTCGTTGTAAAAATTAGATAACGAGGGAACTGATAAATCAGTGTAAAATTAAATATCTATGTTCTTTTGACAATAATTTGAAATGGAACTACAGATACTATAAAAACGTGTTAGTCCTTAATAAAGAAAACAAAGGATTCTTACTATAAAATATTCTCAGCACGATATCTGGTAATGTTAAAAACCTTTAGGTATGTATAACCCTCATGTGAGCAATGATAAAAAAAATCACCTGTACTAACAAAATATGATGAAAATAATAAACTTGTAGGTTCGAACTTGGATATAGCTAATGGTTTTTTAATCATTTTTGTGTAAACATTGGTTCAACCATGACTCATGTATTTGAGCATATTGTGGATTATACACCTCTATATTCTGTTTAGATTCCTGTCGACTTGTGTGGATGGAATCTCGATTGTAATAATCAAAAAACTTTGAAAATTATAAATATATTGTTGTTTCTAAATGTTTGTTACATTGTGTTTAAAACTTGATATGATCTCTCTTTTAATAATAGGAATTGCGTTAATTCAATTCTCACCCACGGGGCTATGCCCTCGGTGAGGTGTAGAAATGTGATGTCTTGTACTCGTGTAAATTCACATATTCTTGTATTATGTAACATGAAATAAATTGAAATTGGTATGACTCCTTACTTTGACTATATAAAATTCGGTTTGTCAAGTAATGTTAGAAAGTGCCTGTCTGAAGTCAAGTCTTAAAGTAGAAATCAGCCAGGGGGCAGGGGCGGATTAATATTTTTGCCGCCTGTAGGCCCATCAAATTTGCCGCCCCCTGTTTAAAATTAATGTTACATTTCAAATTGTAACGTTTCAGTAAAAATTCCTCATCAATTTGAACGTTTTAACTTCAAAAGTAACATTACATTTTGCACAGTTTTCAAAATTTAAATAAATTTTTTGGATTAGCTAATTTTGGATTTAAACTGTATCTTTATAGCAAGTAACGTTCAACATTATTAACGTTTCAACACTGAAACGTTAACATTAAAAGGAAACTAAAGCATGACAACTAGAATTGCAACATGTTTTCTTTCGTCAACGGGCCTTACTTTCAGATTCATATACTTCTAAAATCATAAGATGTACTCTAATGAAGTAGACAAATAAATAGCTTGTATTAAATATTAATATGATAGATTTTTATTTACAACAACTGAACGATTAGAATATTACGACGTTGTAACAGTTTTTATAATTTTCGATTTACCATTATAAACAAGGAATATAACATTTAACTTTTTGGATGGGGTTTTTTATACAGTTGAAATAACGTTTTATTAATTATAGCTAATTTGTCTATTGATGTAAAATTTTGCGACGTGCCTTTTGGTGAATAATTAATCAATAATTATAGTATAAAAAACGCTGAGATTTTTTTCTTCGATACACAATGGCGCTAAGGATTTCAGTCGATACTCAAATAATTTTTAATCCTTTTTAAACAAGAGAATGAACGTTCTGCTGTGCAATTGGCCACCGGAATACATAAAAAGATTCGAAGTGCAATGTCAACGTTAGGATGAATACATTCTAATTCTTCTTTCCGTAACCTCTTTATTAAGGCTGCAGGATTCGTTTCCTTTACATCTTCGACAAGGATTTTTAAGTACGAACTTAAATGTATACGCCCAGAAACAAGCGATTCTTCAATATCTTGGGGAAATCGTGAACATAAAATTATTGCTAATTTTTCCAAATGTTTCAAAGATAATTTTTCTATTACAATGACATCGTTAAATTTGTCATATACATCTTTATACGCTTCAAGTCTCTTATTCAATTCTCTAAGTAATTTATCAACAATAACCAAATAAGTCTCGCTTTTAAACTTGTCTAGTGCGGTCAGTTCTGCTGCATTCTCGTTAGTTTCATCACATGGCATTTTACGTTTCCTTGTTCGTTTGTTTTCCTATTCGTACGTTTCAGTATTTGCCAGCTTCTTACTCTTCTCTTCAAAAAATTAAAAATTGTCTCTGTTCGTTTTTAGAAGTTCTACAAGCGAAGTGTAAATACCAACCATGGAACTTACATCGATATCGACTTTTTGCAGCAGTTGTTTGTTCGACGCATTCAAGCGGTCTAATATGAATCCCCAATCCTCGGTCATAATAGCAGTTTCAAGTCCATTTAAAGCAACAAAAAGACCTTTAGCTTCTGCACGCGTTGACGGTGTTTGCGTAGAATCATGAGATATAATTTGAAGGGCTTCGAAAACATTTTGCCAACGATGGTTTAGAGCCTGACATGCATCATTCGAGCTGACCAGCGCTAATTGAAAGACTTTTCAATGAGGATGTACTGGATCCTTCATCGACTAAATTTTGAAGTATGTCCCACTTTGATGTAGATGCACTAAATAAATTATACAAATTTTGTAGAAGTAGAAAATAAGTACATGCTTCAGTGCATGATTCAGCTGCATTTGTACCAACTACATTTAAAAAAAGAGCAGAACAGGGGATGAATTCAATTAGAGCATTTACAACCTTCATACAGGCTAGAAAACCTGTGTAATGACCGGACATATTTGACGCGTCGTAGGACTGACCACGACAATTATTAGAGTCCAGTTCGTTAATCTCCATAATATTACATACAACGTCGAACATCTCCTTTGATATGTGGCCTGTGTTTGGAAGGAATTCCAAAAATGACTTTTGGTGTACCATCTTTTCCCACATGTGTAATAACTATAGCGAGTTGATCCACGTGTGCTATGTCTGGTGTAGAGTCCACAATGATGGAAAAATACTTGGCACTTGGAATGTTTCGGAGAATCTCATCTTTAACTGCTTTAGCTAATGTACCTATTAGTTCTTCAACCGTCATGGTGGATAAATACGATGTATTTCCTTTTCCTCAGTTACCAAATTTTTTGTTTGTGATCTGCTAAGAAGTGTTCATATTTAGAAATTAACTCAAGCAACATCATGTAATTATCATTTTGATTATTTCCAAACTTTTCGACATGTCCTCTCAAAGGAAGCCCTCTTGAAACAAGAGCTTTTATTACTAAAATGACACGCTCAAGAACATTCCTCCAATAAGTTGGCTCGGTTTCAACTTGTTCAAGCAGCTGCTTATTCACTTGGTTTTCAGTCCGCTGTCTATTTTTCAATGCGGACGTACAGTTTCTATGACATGTAGAAATCTCATGTTCTTTTAATTTGGTATGCGCACTTTTACAATCATTGAATCCCTCTGATGATAATTTTGTTCTAACTTCTGAATTGCTTGAAAACAATAGACAAACACCGCAGAAAACAATTCCACTGCTCTCAGAGTAAACAAGCCACTTGCGAGGCATTTTTTCTTTACTGATATGCGTATACTTAAACATATTCGACGTTAAGTAACGAATTTTTCCATCATTGTAATCTTTTCTTGATTTAGAAAAGTCAGCGTTTTTGTTTTGTTCGAACCCATGCTTGACAACATAATCACGTGTAGCTTCATTAACAGACCACAAAGATGGATTGCTTTTCCAACAAAAACGATCAGTCGAAATTATGGTTTCATCAATTTTATGTTCTTGCAGAACTTTTATTACTCAAATGACACGCTCAAGAACATTCCTTCAATAAGTTGCCTCGGTTTCAACTTGTTCAAGAAGCTGCTTATTCATTTGGTTTTCAGTACATTAGGTATTAAATTAAAAAAGAAAATAATAAATTATTATAATAATATATTGTAATATTATAAACAAATATTCTAGAAAGATTATAATATGTGTATATATATATATATATGTATTGTGGCGTTATGGGATTGTGCAACCCCATAACACCACCGTCTCGTATGTATGAACACCCACAGTCAGCGAGGATGCAGACGCGTAAAGCAAAGGTTCATTAAACGCGCGGCCTGGTGTCCGTTGCCCGTACTAAACGAAGGCGAACTAGCGAGCAATGTTTTCCTTGTGAAGGGTTGAGAGAGGGGAAGCAGCCCCACCATGGAGGATTTCCCCAGGCGTCGGACGATAATTACGCGAATCCGCAAGCGGAAGCTCTCTTTTCTTGCCAACACGCGTCGAGTAAGCAGCTCTTCTCTTTGGATTCCCGATCGCCGAGCCAGTAGCATTTTGATCACCGCTCGCCGAGTCAACATTTTCGTTAAACATTAGTTTAGATATTGTTTGCCGCTGCAACGACTACTAGGTAGGAGTATTCGGCGTCGAACAGACGTTCTAGTCAGTCGTCCGCGAGATAGTGCTGATTCAGTAAAGTGTTTCTTCAATTAACGACACGGGAAGTAAAAGTTACCCGTTGTGAGAAAAGCATTGAAAGTTCTGGTGTAGCAAAGTAGAAGTAGCAACGAGTGAGGAACTTGCACGAGTATTCAGCGAAGTGCAAGGGACATTTTCGCAACGTGGGCGTAGTCAGAGGCGCCGGTAGCAGACGAGAAGGAAGAAGAGGCCGAGGACCCAGGCGCACGAGGAAGAAGACGGATCGACTACGAAGAAGAACGGAAGAGGACGCAAGAGGACAGCGTAGACGGCAGAGGCGAATCCCGTTTCTTACGACGCAGAAGCTGGGACCGAGCGACGTCGACGCAGAGGCCAACGCATGACCATCAAGGCCAAAAGTGGGGAGTCCACGAGGTAACGGTAGGGCGCGGAAATTAGGTCAAGTTCACGTCGGCAGGGAAAGCTAGTGTATGAAAGTGTTAAGAAATTGAGGACACGGGTGGCAACAAATTGCAGTATTATAGTAGGAGACATTTTTGATGCGCTATTGCCTGCATAAAACATTCTACTGTCCGGGTCCCAGTTTTCCGACCGCCGGAGAGGGGTCCTAGTTTCCGCGCGGGGCGAGCGGCAGGGTAGGAGGGGATGGCTTTCGCTGCACCCACAATGTCACGTGACATAATCGCAACCATTCCAAGAACATCGGAGCGGCTAGTTCGCTTGTGGCAGGACCCCAGTGTTAACGTGTGAAAACCATTAGTTTCTCATCATGGCAAAGAGAGTTATTAATACGACTATACACAGCGAGTGTCGCGAAATCATTGCCCGTGTGATTGAAATATGTGATAAGAAGAAAGAAGATAAATGTTTACATTTACCTTTAATGAAAGCGAGTGAAAGAGCCTCCGAATACACAGGAGTTGGACTCACCACCATCAAAGCTATTCGGAAAGAAAATAAAAAGAGGAATGAGAATAGCCCAAATTTGAAGCTGAAGTCTCCTGGTAAAAAGAGGAGAGTGTCACGCGGCAATTCTGTCCATGTAGATAGTTTTGACCAGTGTGTCATTCGAAATACGATTCTGGATTTCTACAAGAGAGAAAAGGTAGTGCCGACGGTGCTAAAGCTTCTTCCAATTATTAAGGGCAAAATTAATTTTCCTTGGGGTCCAAAATCTTTATTGCGGGTTATGAAATCAATGGGTTTTAAATGGAAAAGGTGCCAATCAAAGCGGCGGGTGCTGATAGAGAGGATGGACATAGTGGATTGGAGATCCAGATACATTGTTCAATTGAAACAATTTCGAGAAAAGAACAGAGATATCATCTACGTGGATGAGACATGGGTTGATAACACTCTTAAATTTCAAAAGTGCTGGCAGAGTGATGACGTTTGTGGTGTCCAAGTGATGGGAAATGCAACAAGTAGACTAATAATTGTAAACGCAGGGGGGATATGGATTTCTTTGCGACACGTGTCTAATCTTTCGAGCTGGTAGTACTGTGGGAGACTACCACGGCCAAATGAATGGCATTAATTTTGAGAAATGGGTGCGTGAAAAATTATTACCACATCTACCAGAGCATGCTGTTGTTGTCGTTGACAATGCTCCATACCACAGTATGGAAGGCAACAAGACGCCGTCCGCATACTCAAGAAAAGCAGATATGATTGTATGGCTTCAAAGAAAGGGAGTGCATTGTGAAGAAAGTATGCGTAAGACTGATTTGTACCGATTAATTGCACCTCTCAAACCACGCGCTAAGCAGTACAAGATTGAGGAGTTGCTAGCAGCACACGGACATACAGTTGTAGGACTCCCTCCCTACATGTGTGAGATGAACCCAATTGAACTTGCTTGGGCGAAAGTAAAGCGGATATTTAGGGAGCGAAATGTAACAGGTGATATATCAGTTACCAAGTTGCAAGAAAACATTGAAACTGCAATACAAGAGGTCACCGTGCAAGACTGGCAAGGATTTTGCAAGCACGTGGAAAAAATAGAAAGTGATTATTGGGAAAAGGATGGCATTGTACCGGACATCATTGACGAAATAATTGTTAATTTGGACTCCGACAGTGGTTCATCAGAGAATGAAGCCTGCAGATCATCATCAGATTCTGAATAAGCTAAGTTAGATACTAAAATAATAATGCAAGAAAAACGTCCGCGATCGTGAAATAAAAAAAAATGTTTTTCGCGCGGCTAGTAGTACGTCGACGGCTGGGATGTCCTCCCCACCACCGCTCCGTTTCTTGGAAGAGGCCTACGTCCCTTCCGTCCCGCGGTCGGAGAACTCAGTCCCGGACAGTACTTAGGACATTTATTATTCTGCTATTTTCAGACACAGTTAAATTGTAAATGAGAGTAGTACTTGCACACATTTTGTTCTTCGCATGTAATATTTTGAAGCAGGAGATTGTAAATTGAAATTTTGGTTTCATATGCAATGTAATTAGAATAGCATAAATTTAGATATAATTAATTTTCCAAGGGAATTCCCAGTGTAGATTAGGGTAATTATTTCAGAGTATTAATTTTGGAGTAAATTATATATGTTCATTCATATGAGTGTGCTGTAAAGATTTCTATTTGTGTTTTTGAACATTCTTTGTAAAAGTGTGATTGTATATTCTTGGTTTTTGTCATGAACTGATACCACTAAAAGTTTATGGGTAAATTATACGCTCGTTTGTGTGCAATTGTGTGATTTTATTGTGTCAAGGGTTCAAACCTTTCTCGCACCCTGAAGATCCGGCTCCCTAGATTTTTAAGCTCGCTTCACGAGCAAAATCTTGTTAACCCGCTTACGGTTCACGCGTGCTGCTGAGAAGGTGGCAAGTTGCGGGTGTAGGTGGGTTGGTTAGAATATATATATATATATATATATATATATATATATATATATATATATATATATATATATAAGGTTTAATTATCAAAAAATGCTTAAACTATTTACATCAGTTGAATCGTCGACTCATTATCAACGCAGTTTTATTTTCAATTGTTTGTGGAACCATTTCATTTTTAGCTGTTTGGAACTTTGCTGTCTCATTATTAGATTCAATGATAACCCTGAATAAATGAGAGTCAAAATATTATATGTATTATTTCATATTATATAAAATAAAGTTTAGTAACATAATTATAGTAACATATTTTAAGCTAATTTATTTAAATTCTATGTTAAAATATAGTTCATTTTAACGAATACATGTCAAGAATATTAATTTTCTAATCATTGTACTAAACATTTTTTGCATTTTGAGAATATTTTAGCAACACAACTCTGCATTAAAAATATATTAATGTTAACATTTATTTATCACAAGTTATTAGTTTATGGAAAATATATACAAGCTGAAAACAAAATATGTTATCTAATCTATATGTTTATACTAACTCAGTAATAGAATTGTTGAATGAACTGCAGCAGTGATCAGTTCCATATATAGGTTTAAATAAATCATTTTTTTCTTATCAATTTCATTTTGACATTTCTCTTCCTTTTCTGTTCAGATTTTTTCATATTGACTTCCACTGAGCCTTTTTCGATAATCACCTTTTTAAAAACTTCATAATATCATTTTTACTCAGCAGGCTCTTACAATAAACGCTACACAATAGTAGCAAAAGAAAGAAGAGGGTTATTTCCAGATCCGTCTTCTAGAACTAACTCAAGAAGTAATAGATGTCGCTACTTTCTGTACAGCGCAATATGAATGTATGGCAAAATCCGTCAGCGATTTTTTAATGGCTAATTAAAACTCCTTACTCTAAGAATGTAATTATTTCTGCTCAATCAACCAATCAGAAGTCGTTGGCGAATTATTTTCATGTATTCTGTAACATTGTAAATGTCCTCATTTGAAATTCAAACTTAATTTATAAATCAAAGGTTGAGGGGGCGGATTTAGTCTCGTTTAAATCATTTTTAAAATAAAAATATGATATATGCTGTTATAGTTTTTAGAGAACCTAAATTTGTTTTAGAAAATATCACGGAAATTTTGCGCCTTTGAAAATTTGCCACCGTAGGCACGTGCCTACTCTGCCTATGCGTAAATCCACCTCTGCCAGGGGGTGTTTTTGCAGGACACAGGAAATAAACTGTACGAGTCAATTTTATGCAATGTTCCGTATGCATTTGAGTCCGAACATTACATTTAATTGGAGAATAATCCGTCTGTATATTATAGTACTTACTTGTTATCAGGAAGGAATTGAAAACTATTTTGCGTTATGCATTTCATAATTTGGACAACCAAGTCCAGCACACTCCTTCCCAGCCTTTAAAAAGGATACGCCCTTTGGTCAGAACAGGTTGGGTCACTGAGCGCTGGTTTTGAAAGTCCCCCATTGCATCGCAGTGTGTGATGTACATCTGTATTTTGTGTATATAATTTGATTGTCGGGACTGGTGAGCATCGTGCTCTTGACCCAGACTGTAGGGTCGGTTGTTTGATATTTCTGTAGTTTCTGAGGAATTGTCTGATCTGGCTTGGGAACCATAAATTACGTAAATAAACTTTGGAATATGTTGCTCCTCTCCCCCTGTCAGGCCCCTGTATTAACATTTATGATATAATGTAGACATTTCACTAATTGTTAGAGCAGTTATTCACAATCTTACAGGCATGATGTGCACCACAGTACACACGGTGAAGCGTACCGTCGGCAGACCGTCATCTTCGTGTACTCGTACATCCATACACTGAGAAAACAAATTGTCGAATAAAGTAAATGTGCGAGAAGCAAAAATATAATTAATATGATCATTTTCAATAGGAAAGTATACTTCAAAATTGAAGTAACTATTTTTAATACCGTTCATTCAATTTTTCTCGTGGACCGTAGTTGGTGATAACCTGTATGTACAGAACGTCCGGGGAGGATATGTCTTTTTTTATGAACTACTTGGGTATACTGAACGGCGGAGCCGCAATAGGCACTCAAAAGTTGGTTTGGTTTGAAAAAATGCTCTCCAGCAAAAATTTGGATATAGAAAATCAGTCGCATTGGCTGCTTTTTTATATCTGGTTCCTTT
Organism: Gryllus longicercus; assembly: GCA_038098605.1. Lineage (NCBI taxonomy): Eukaryota > Metazoa > Arthropoda > Insecta > Orthoptera > Gryllidae > Gryllus > Gryllus longicercus. Next base: position 651,847 of record JAZDUA010000294.1, on the reverse strand, counting down.
TTATTCTGAACAAATATATATTTTAAGGTAAACAATTTAGTTGTTTTTGGAGTGTTTCTAAGCTACTGTTGTACAAATTTTTGCTTATAAAGCATATTTTCAAACCAGGTGTTGAATTGAAAATATTTAGGTCTTTCAATTAAGTCAAACCTTAAATGGAACGTCCATTAAATTGAATTGAACACTAAATTATATTCTTTATGCTACGCTGTCGGAATTCTTTCAAATTCAGTCAGCCTTCAAAGTGCTTGTTGTGTATATTTCGTGAATGTTCATTCCCGCCTGAGATATGGCATACTATTCTAGGGAAATACGTCTTATAGCTCGCAGACATTTAGATTACAAAAAAGAATTCTACAAATAATAAGCAAATCCAACCCACGTGATCCTTGTAAGACGCTTTTTATTAATCTTGCTATTTTATCATTACCCTGTGTCTTGATATAAGAATCAGTTGTTTTTGTCAAAAATGACTTCCTTAAGGGCGGGAATATATTTTCAGGAAACGCCGATGTCAACTACAACACTATTCATTGGTTGTTTATTCGTGAGACTGACAGCTTGGCGTTGATGTTTCTGCCTGAGAATACTCCACTTGCCATTTCGCAGATGACGTAATGACTTCAGACGAGGAAGAAGCCCCATTGTCGTCATGTGCTTGATTTATCCTCGCCTTCCAATGCAGATCAGCACTGTGAGAATAAAAATTAATTTACATTTTTTAAATCATACCAAATATATATCCACTTCAAAGAACATTACCTGTTAGTTGTGGGATTAATGTAGCTAATTTCAATGCTTCAGTCAATCTTGCAGAACCTCCCGTTAAAAAAAAATTGTAAATATTATCTCAGTGAAAGAATTCAAACCAAATTTGTGTGTGGTCTAAATGCACGAATATAATTGAAAGGGTCTTGGAGCACTTTATAAAGACTGTAATATTAATTGTTAATATTTCGAAATTATGATTTTGTTGAATTTTTAAAAGATTACACGGAAATATACTCACGAAAACACGGAACTGCACTACAGCACAATTTCGTTTTGGGGCATTAGCAATGAAATCCTCAGCCCTGAAATGTGCACTGCATTTATCTCTTCCTCGGTATCTAATTCTTGCAAATTCTCTCCACTTTTACGGGATGAACGGTCTTGCCTCTGAGAAGGAAATCTATGGTAAATGACTCCTTCCTCTTAGCTCGCCATGGATCGAGAGCACACACATAGTATACGACACGTGTTCACTCGGGTGGCAGGAAGAGAACAACGGCCTGTCCAGGCCCGTCTCCATGCCAAAATCTTCGTCTTCCGCGGGGATTTCGATATCTTCGGTTGCACTCGGATGTGCTCGATTGCATTCGTGACCCTTGAATTTTATTTGCTGTCTAATATTCGCCTTTGTTTTCTAACACTGCGACTGCAGCGCATCCCGAAGGGCGGATCTAGAATTAATCCTTACCGAGAACGTATGCCAGCACCGGCCCCCCGGCGAGAAGCACCTGCACCTAGTGTCGCGATATGGCTTTCCGGCCCTCGCGACACTCTGCCGTCGGCAAGTGACCAGTTGTCATTTGCCGCCGCCAGCGTTCCGAGGCTATAAAATGGCGAGGACTTCGCACCTCGCCCCTCTTATTACGCGTCAACGTGCCGAAGGCAGCCGTCATCACGCCACTCGCTCCCAGGTAGTAGGATCTACAACGCGGGTAAGTCAAATAAACTTCTTTAAAAAGATATTCTCTTTTCTTCCTGCACGAGTTGGTGGGGTCCTCCCTCTCCCCCTCAACTCGCGACATTGGTGTCAGGTGGGGTGTTAAGGAACCCCTGCATTTTTTTCTTTCTTTTCATTTCTCCGTTTTTACCATCGTCTCTGGTGCAGAAAAATTTGCTTTTCTTCCACTCGTTAGTTCTATTTAATATTTTTTAAATATATTTTCAACATGCAGCGGGATTCTTATGTGTCAATTAATATGGGCTGCGATCCTTTTCGGAGAGAGGGCGAGAGGCGGCCTTGCTACAATTGCGAAACGGCGGCTCCTGCCTACGTGACGCAATTGCACCAAGATTCTTGGGTATCACAACCAGCGCAGTACCCGACCCCTTCCCCGTATGCCCCGGCTGTTATTATGATGGGTGCTTCAAATGATACGAAATCCCCCTCCAACCCATAGGACAGTTTTCCCACGCACTACAGGCAGGGCAAACAGGTGGAAGGTTCCCCGTAACCTGCCCAGTGTTACAGTACGTGTTATTAATACCTCAGTTTGGGGGTGACGAAGAATCACCCCAGGAAGCCCTTCAGGACTTTCTTACCATAATGAATACCGTGGCAGTTTCGGGAGGATGGTCTGAAGCTGACTGCGAGCAACGCGTATCCGCATTTCAGGAACCCCTAAACGTCTTTTACGCGACCATCCGGCAGACGCGCAATCTTGGCAGGCAATGGATTCGTTCCTTCGCGAATTCTTTTTCACGAAATCCTCCATTGCATCGCTCGAGCGCGAACTGAGTAACTGTGCTCAGGGAGCGCACGAGTCGCGGAGAGCGTATGTGGAACGCGTACATCACGTCACACGTCAAATGCGCGAACTGGTCCCCACGTATGGCGAGGGACCCACGGGTTCGGAGTTCGATAGGCGTGTAAGGGATATTTTTATCCTAGGGCTTAGGCAAGAGGTGAGAACTTTAGTCAGGAGGGCAAAACCAAACTCATTTGCCGAGGCCGTGAGGGTGGCCAAAGATGAGGGCGAGTTTACTGTATCACACTATCTGACACAATCCCAACAGACTTACGCAAATCAGACATACCCATTAGCTCAACACTCACGTTGCGCAACACCTCAACACGGATACGGCCAATTGCACACACCAACGACAGTCGTTCCCAATTTCCAAAAGTTGAATTCCTCTTCAGCCATTGCTATTCAACACGCTCGCCCTTCACTCCGTTTACTTCAGCCATTGCGCAGCGCGGCCTACTTCCTGTGTTTCCCAGCCGTCAGCACACTGCCGACGCGACGCCTCTCCGCCGTTAGGACAGTCACCTCCAGGGTCAGCAAATATAAATCATACTCAGCAGGTACGCTCACCCTCAACTTATCGACGAAAAGGAAAACCTTTCTCGGGGAAATGTTTGAATTGCGATGAGGAAGGGTATCATTTTCGTGAATGTCATACTCGCTCCTGTGCTCTCTGCTCAGCGGTAGGTCACGTGCAGGCAGAGTGCACTCGGCCAAAAAACGGGGTAGCGCTGGTAGGGACGAACCAGAGCCCGTAGTGGTGAAGGTAGCCCCTACCTACGGGAAATTCATTCTTGTAACTATTCTGGACAGACCTATGCGATTTTTCCTCGACACCGGTGCAGGAGTAAGCCTGATTGACCTAAAACATATTCCCTATCACTGCTTGGACATACGACCGTACAATAGACAAATCCGAAGTGCAACTGGGCATGCACTTAAGATTCATGGTTGGTGCACTGTCCCATTTACTATTCACGGAGTGGCTCTGTCCCACTTAGGGAGGAAAACAAGAGAAACTGCTCAGTCTTATCGACCTTGACCATTTACACCATGACCTTAAGACGCAAATTCAAAAGTTAGTAATGGAGTTTGAGGATATTTTTCTCTATGGTGAACGAAAATTAGGTGTTACCGACCTCGTTCAACACGTCATCGAGGTAGAGACCGAAAAGCCGATATCCAAGGCAACTTATAGAGCCCCGCCCGCTTATAGGGTCAAGATCGATGCAATAATTGATGAGCTATTAGATCAAGGGATCATAGAAAAAAGCGAAAGTGCTTGGGCAAGCCCCCTATTCCTGGTGAGCAAGAAACGGGAAGAAGGGAAGCCCCCAGAATTTCGGCCTGTCATCGATTATAGAGCGCTTAATAAGCTGACTAAGCATCAAAATTTTCCTCTCCCTTTGCTCAGTGACTTGCTAGAAAGTGTTTCAAATTCCACTATCTTTAGCTCCTTGGACTGCTGTTCTGGTTTCTATCAAGTCCCTTTACATCCTTTCTCCTAGGATTTGACCACTTTTGTGACACATCGGGGAGCGTATCGCTTCACTCGATTACCTTTTGGCCTCCGCAATGCTCCGATAGCCTTTCAACGATTAATCGAGAAAGTATTCGGCGATATCCATGAAAATATTCTTTATTACATTGACGATATCTTTAGACATGACACAGACTCATCTTAAAGGGCTACGACAGATTTTTGAGCGCTTACGAGCAGCAAAATTAACATTGAAACCTTCGAAATGTAAATTCTTCTTGGACGAAATTGACTTTCTCGGTCACCGCATTGGCAAGGGCGAGATTGCTCCCCAACAGACAAAACTCGATGCCATTGAAAACTACCCCAGACCCACTGCATTACGCCAAGTTCAACGTTTCCTTGGTTTTGTCAATTACTATCGAAACTTCATTCCAATATTTTCTGAACTTGCTACTCCGCTCACTGACTTGACCAAAAAGGGAACCCCTTTCAACTGGACCAGTACTACTCAAGATGCTTTTGACAGACTACGCAAAGCCCTTACTTGTTATCCTGTCCTCAGAATTCCTGACTTCAATGAAGAATTTATTCTCGAGGTCGACGCCTCCTACACGGCCATAGGCGCAGTGCTGACGCAGAAGTTCCCAGACGGCGAACATCCGGTTGCTTACGCCAGCAAAAAGCTAAACAAGTCGCAGCAATCTTACTCGGCGGTACAATTGGAAAACTTTGGGGCGTATTTCATGATCAAGAAACATCGGTTCTATCTGCTTCCTAGACATTTCACCCTCCGAACAGACCACTCTGCCCTTAAATATCTTCTCACAACCGCTTCACCACCCCCAATGTTAGCTAGATGGCTCGCAGAACTGTCCGAGTATAGTTTAACCGTGGAGCATAGGCCAGGGAAATCGATCCCTCACGTGGATGCTTTAAGCAGGGCGCCTCCGGTTAACGTTATCGCCCATGTTCCCGACCAACTTCAGGTACCTTGGGATAAACTCAGAATACTTGAGGAACAGCAGAACTGCAGAACTGGCACCAGTTGGCACGGACTGACACTGGAAACTACTTTTACGACGAATTTGGCCTTCAATGTAAATACCTGTTCAGCGCGCATGGAAAAATCCCCGTCCTCTGCGCACCACGTGCCATGGTTCCTTACGTGCTAGAAATGTGCCACAATAACATCCTGGCCGGCCATACTGGCATCTTAAAAACCGCACAACTCATTAGAAAGAGTTTCGATTGGCCCAGGTTGTTCGCGGATGTGCAAAGCCATGTGACACATTGTCTCACCTGTTTGAAGAGAAAAGCTAGGAAACCGGACATAGAAATACAAGATGTACAGGAACCGGTGCGGCCTATGCAAATCCTAGCTCTCGATCTGATGGGACCAATAAACCCTCCATCCGCCCAAAAAAACAGATACATCCTGACCGCCCAATGTGAATTCACGCCATGGACTGAGGCAATCGCAATCCCGGATAAAAAAACGGAAACACTGGCCCGTGCTCTCGTAGAACTAGTTTTTTGCCGGTATGGCATACCAGAGTCCCTCAAATCAGACCGTGGTACAGAGTTCACATCCTCGCTCTTAGAAAAAATCACAAAATTACTCAAAGTTAACCACATCCTTTGCAGCGCCGGAAACTCAGGAGCTAATGGGAGATTAGAACGATTTCATCAGACGTTCGCTAACATCATGGCATGTGCTATCGAAGAATCTCATTCAGACTGGGAATCCCAAATACCATACGCGCTCTTCGTATTTCGGAACTCGGTACACGCCGCAACAAAAGAAACTCCTGCCTATCTCATGTTCGGACGTCAGTTTCGCATGCCTTGGGCAGAAGTATTGGAGCCGTCCCTTCCGTGCATGGCAGAAGAAGTTCCATATCACGAAGTCCTTAAAAGAAGGCTCCAAATTGCGCACGCCCACGCTGCCGAGTGTAACGCGCAGAAAATCGCCACAGACCGTCAGCAGAAAAACTGCCAACGCTCGCTTCCTACCATCAATATTGCCAACTCTCGCTTCCTACCATCAATATTGGTCAACGCGTTCTTTTACGGCGCCGGTACCTCCCAGGGGGCCAAGTTAGGAAACTCGCCACCAAATGGACTGGACCATTCAGAGTCACAAAAGTTAGGTCACCAGTGACATTTGACCTCGTGGAGGAAGCCACGGGAAGGAAAATAGACGCCCACCATTCAAACCTCTTGCGACCGGACTCCTTTTACGATCCTCAGCCCGACATTTTCTTGCAAACGGAAAATGGACAAAGACACAGGGCAATGACAAATACAACAGAGGACCTAGGGACACCAGGACAGACATCTGACCGACAGCAACCTGATATAGCAGCACCTTTCCGAACCCCGTACTTCCTGCGGTCCAGAATTCCCAGGCTAAATTCTAATGCCACTGGCGATACCCCAACCGGAAGCAGCCGTGCAACTCCTGACCAGCCTACAGAGGACGCTCGCACTCAGTCGTCAGGCCAACCGAAACGATCTGCCATTCCTCTGCCCAGTATTTCTTCTCCTTCTTCAAGCCCTTTAGGGCCAGTTTACGCGCTCGGCGGCACATAAAGCCGCAAACGCCGCCAGCAGGAGGAAGAAAATTTCAAACAACTAGTCAATTTCTAAAGTTTTAGACAACGACTGAAAGTGTGCGATATGTGCGGCGTCGCTTTGCAGCTGTCCAACGCCCCGGAGACTGTCGCTTTCCCGACCACTGGAGTGCGCCGCTTATGGTGATCTCGTCTCTGCTTTGCACATTTGCTGTCACCGCAGGAATCAATATGGAATATTTTCTTTCTTTTTCAACCCAAATCGCCTTTATAATTATAGAAGCCATGCCCATATACCCTACTATTCCCCCACTTTTCTGTCATATTTATTTTCCCTTCCCATTTTGTGCTTTTACCTGGGTAGGGTACTTAATGAAATTTCTATTGCAGAATAAAACCACTGGCCTACTAAGAGAGACAGTTCTGCTTGCTTAGCACGCGACGACGCGCCTGCCTCTGCTCTGGTTCAGTTCGCCGGGCCGGACAGCACTGTGGCTCGGTTCCGCTGAGGCAGCGAGCGCCACGCGCCGAGGCCGCACGAGGAACGACACAACACCGTCAGCACTTCCTTGCAGCGCAAGGCTCCTTCATTGCACCGTGGGCGCGTTCTAAGCGTACGAGCGGCTTAGAAATGCTCCACGCACTGTTCTAGTTTGCTTGTTGTTGTTTTTTTTTTTTTTGACTTCCAGTATCGTTTGGTGTTCTCCTAATTGAGGAGCGCCCGTTCTTTAAGTCCCTTTGCGGTTTTTTTCTCTCCCTCATTTCCGCATTCTCTAACTCCTCCTACCCTTGGTGCATGCACACTCGCTGCGGTCGGACAGGGGTCGACAAAGGCAGACCTATAACGGTGAGGAGATGTTGATTGAATCGTATCTCCCACTAGCAGGCTGCAGTCAATGGCCCGCGCGAATGGATCCTCTCTGTATTAGGAGCTCTACGCTTGGATCCGTCCGACCGCGTTGGCGATCGCAGACCTATGACGGTGAGGAAACGTTGGAAGAACCATCTTTCCCACTAGCAGGCTGCAGCCAACAAGGCCCCACCAATCATCTCTCTCTACGAAGAGTAGAGGGCCTGGTGCTTGGACTAGTGGATTGCACTTGGCAATGGCAGACCAATGACGGTGAGGAAACGTTGGTAGAATCATCTTTCCCACTAGCAGGCCGCAGCCTATGTGCCCTCACCAATGGGCTCCATCAAAGGCCTTTCAATATATTATTTTTCTCTCCCCCTGTTTTTTTTCTTTTCTTGCAAACCAGAGCAGATTTGGTGCACTATTGGTTCCCGCTTTTGTAATGTATATTATGTATATATCAAATTCCGCGGTAGCGCGGCCCTTTTTCCGTGGAGAGGGTGGTGTCGCGATATGGCTTTCCGGCCCTCGCGACACGCTGCCGTCGGCAAGTGACCAGTTGTCATTTGCCGCCGCCAGCGTTCCGAGGCTATCAAATGGCGAAGACTTTGCACCTCGCCCCTCTTATTACGCGTCAACGTGCCGAAGCCAGCCGTCGTCACGCCACCCGCTCTCAGGTAGTAGGGTCTACAACGCGGGTAAGTGAAATAAACTTCTTTAAAAAGATACTCTCTTTTCTTCCTGCACGAGTTGGTGGGGTCCTCCCTCTCCCCCTCAACTCGCAACACTAGAATCACTTGTAGATGTAGTAGACTGAGGTAGTTGGTACTATAACAGTGTGGGTGCTCTAAGAAGTAGGAGGAGCGGGCTGGGAGCGAGGCACGGGAGTTCTTGTGTCCCGTCTGGGATTTGTCAGATATGCATTCGCTCTTTTCCGCATCACAACATTAGTATTACATTCTCGTATACGTGAGTAATGTACCTAGTATAGAGAAAATTATATAATGTTGCGGAAAATTGATTGAGAGATTTCAACAAAATGCGTGTTTTGGGTCCTCCATATACCGAAAAAAATTGTTTGTTTTCTCTTTTCAAAACGTGCGTCCGTCTGACTATCCATCTGTGAACAACACTAGGGCCGGAACTACAAGATTTACCCAAAAAAGGGTCAATTTTTTTGAAAATTTTTGGTAGGAATGGTACTAATGGTCCTGTGTAAGATGACGTAAACGCGTAGTGCCCTATTCATTTTTTTATTTCAAAACTTAAAAAATGTTTGTTTTTAACATTTATCTCACGTCCTTAATATTTACAGAATCGGCAACTTGTATACATTATTGCGTTTGTTAGTACTCGTGCTTTAAATAATGTCTCATAAATAGAGACCGTAGGTATTAAAACTCAAAATATGAAATGAAAACTAATAGTATATGTGATAATTATGTAAAACAGGATAAATATGTAAGATTAAAATACACTATTTATAAAACGAAGATTTACATAATACGAAATTATATGAATAAAAAAATACGAAATAAATTTTAAAAATAATTCAACGGTTTTTATAATTTTAATTATAATTTAAAAATAATTTGCTCTGTACAAACTTTTGCATGCTTTGAGCTATAAAACTTTACCGTCAGTTTCAGTCAACCTGCATCTACTACTATTCAGTACGGTTTTTAGCCGCCAGACTAGTAGCAATAGAAACCGTCCTACGAACAGGCGATATCGACGACCAGCAAACAATCACTGCAGCGTGCAGCATTCTCAGCAAAGAGTTGCACGTCGAAGATCGGCAAAGGTACTCGGAAATTAAGATTATAGTTCACGAGACGCGGCGTCTGTAATGCATTTGGTACCCAAAGATGACACTGATCTCTGTTACTGACACGCACTCTGGGCTACTGATGCAAACGAGCAGAACTGTGACAACATCCTACCACGTCTTAATATAGCTAACCTTGAGTAGACATTACGCAGTGACGATGGAGGAACGAGTTTTTAATAATGAGTCATAAAATTGAAGAAATTTGTTAGAATAAAGAAATATTTTTTTAAAAAATAGCAAAAGAGGTAATATAGTACTAAATATGTAAAAATATGCAACGAAAATTTTTGATATTGTGTTAGGACGGCGACAATTCGCCAAGATGAAAATTTTTAGATAGGTAAGTAGAAAGACAAAAAATACCTAATTTTACGATAATACGGTTTCTATTAATTAAGTTCTTTAATACTCAAAAGAATTGTGAGAAATTAAGCTCGGTTGCAGAAACACTCAAACGTTAGTTTCCTAAAAATTTTCATTTCAACGAAAATGTTAATGTTTGACGAGGCTTTACATTTCTATAGTATTCTTAAAATCATGTTTCGGTTCTATCATTAGAGAAACGAAACATTGAGAAAAATGGGAAAAAATATCTTTAGATGGCAATGAATGGCAGCTGCGAAGAGGGTGGAGTAAAACCGATAATATAGCCTACAGCAAAAAAATAAGTAAATGAACTAGTCCGAGAAAGTCTGTGCCATTTGGTTGCATCACTAGTTTATTTTATTTCACATATCACAGTACTGGTGCTTTAATTGGGGGAGACGTTCTCGTATCCTCTATAACCGAAGTATGGAACTGACCATCTTGAAAAATGGGGTTTCCAAATAACTCCGGTTTTTACCCGGTAATCCTTCGAACAAGTCCTGTAAACTGAGGTGACTTGGTGTCTCAAGAATGTTCACTAGCAGCAATAGTAGATATGGAGCAGGAAGTGGAAAGCGAAAAGGGCAGCGAGTAAGCGAGCCAGTCAGTATTAGTGAACTTTGTAAGGGCATTCGCAAAGTTGTCTATTCGCGAACCACAATTCCTGTGCTCCGTCGGATTTGGAAGTCCTGGACCTTCTCCTCACGAGATCCGTAAAGTTAGCATAGCAAAGTTAAAAAAAAGGAATTAAGCTCAAAAATTGCTCTTTTTTTATTTGCTAATTTGTTATGGAAAGAAAGTGCCGCTGTTTATTTGACGTTGCTATTAACAACCGGACATCATGTCCAGCCGCTGCGAAGGATTGGGGCTTGGATCTGCTAAGAATGGATTCTCACAACCCTTGTGTTGTAACTTGAATTTTATGTTGTATACGATTTGTTTTTAGTTGGTACTATAACAGTGTGGGTGCTCTAAGAAGTAGGAGAAGCGGGCTGGGAGCGAGGCACGGAAGCTCTTGTGTCCCGTCTGGGATTTGTCAGATAGTGCTTTCGCTCTTTTCCGCATATCAACATTAGTTTTACATTCTCGTATACGTGAGTAATGTATGTAGTATAGAGAAAATTATGTAATGTTGCGGAAAATCGATTTAGAGATTTCAACGAAATGCTTGTTTGGGGGCCTCCTGATAGCGAAAAAATGTTGTTTTTTTCTTTTGAAAACATGCGTCCGTCTGACTGCCCATCTGTGAACAACACTAGGCCTGGAACTACAAGTATTCCTAGAATTTGATCGAAAATGAATATTCACTTGTCGATCTGGTCTGTCTCAAATCTTTACGAGTTCGAAAAAGACTTTAAAATTTGTTGTTACTTTGAAAAACGTCCCTGGGACATCTTTTATATTTTCTCTCAAATGGCTCCAAATTCTTTCTTCAGCTTTGTTGTAAGAGTAGATTGAAATAAGCTTCTCAAGGTGGCATACATCGGATGTTTACTATTAACTTTGCGTCTCACAACTACAATTCAAACGTTTTTATACTTTTAATAATAATATAAAAATAATTTGCTGCGTACAAACTTATGCATGCTTTGTACCACATAACTTTCCCGTCAGATCCAGTCAACCTTCATCTACTACTATTCAATACGATTGTTTAGCAGCCAGATTAGATGCAATAGAAGCCATCCTACGAACAGACGATATCTACGACCTGCAAACAATCACTGCAGCCTGCAGCATTCTCAGCAAAAAGTTGCACGTCGAAGATCGGCAAAATTATTTGGAAATTAAGATTAAAGTTCACGAGACGCGGCGTCTGTAATACTTTTAGTACCCGAAGATGAAACTGATCTCAGTTACTGACACGCACTCCGGGCTACTGAGTAACTGATGCGGACGAGCAGGACTGTGACAACAGCCTACCGCGTCTTCATGTAGCTATCCTTGAGTAGACAGTACGCAGTAACAATGGAGGAATGTGAGTTTTTAATAATAAATCATAAAATTGAAGAAATTTGTTAGAATAAACTAATATTTTGAAAAAAATAGCAAAATATGTAATATAGTACTAAATTTGTAAAAAATGCAACGAAAATTTTTGATATTGTTTTAGGACGGCGACAATTCGCCAAGATTAAAATTTTTAGATAGGTAAGTAGAAAAGCAAAAAATACGTAATTTTGTGGTAATAGGTTTCTACACATTAAGTTCTTCGAAAACTCAAAAGAATTGTGAGAGATTGAGCTCGTTTTCAGAAACACTCAAACGTTAGTTTCTTGAACATTTTCAACGAAAAAGCCCATGTATGACGAGGTTTTATCCCTCTATAGTATTCTTAAAGTCATGTTTCGGTTCTATCATTAGGAAAACGAAAAATTGAGAAAAATGTGAAAAAAATATCGTTTGAGTTTGAGCTCGTTTTCAGAAACACTTAAGCGTCAGTTTCTTAACAATTTTCATTTCAACGAAAATGTCCATTTATGACAAGGTTTTACCTTTCTATAGTATTCTTAAAAATCTTGTTTCGGTTCTATCATTAGAGAAACGAAAAATTGAGAAAAATGTGAAAAAATTATCTTTAGGTGGCCATGGATGGCAGCCGAGAAGAGGGTGGAGTAAAACCGATAATATAGCCCACAGCAAAGAAACAAGGAAATAAACTAGTCCGAGAAAGTCTGTGCCGTTGGGTTGCATCACTAGTTTATTTTATTTCACATGTCACACTACTGGTGCTATAATTGGGGCAGACGTTCTCGTATCGTCTATAACCGAAATATGGAACTGACTTTATCTTGAAATATTGGGTTTCCAAATAATTCTGGTTTTTACCCGGTCATCCTTCGAACAATTCCTGTAAACTGAGGTGACTTGGTGGCTCAAAAATGTTCACTAGGAGCAATAGTAGAGATGGAGCAGGAAGTGTAAAGCAAAAAGGGCAGCGAGTAAGCGAGCCAGTCAGTATTAGTGAACTTGGTAAGGACATTCGCAAAGTTGTCTACTTGCGAACCACAGTTTCTGTGCTCCGTCGGATTTGGAAGTCCTGCACCTCCTCACGAGGTCCGTAAACTAAGCATAGCAAAGTTTTTTTTAAAAAATTGGAAATTAAGCTCAAAATTTGTCGCTTTTTTATTTGCTAATTTGTTACAAAAAGAAAGTGCCGCTGTTTATTTGACCCTGCTCTAAACAACTAAACATCACGTTACGACATCACGTCCAGCCGCTGCGAAGGATTAGGGCTTCCAGCTGCTAAGAAGGGATTCTCACAGCCCTTGTTTACGTGAGCGGGCGCCAACAAGCAGGCGTCATTGCTCCGAACAGCCCATCCCCACGTTCAAAAATATTTTTGATATCCGCAGTCTTACACGTACTGCCATACTGCCATTGTTTGCGAATAGCTCTCAGAATGTTTATCACGTGCTCTCTGAGATTCGGACTAGGATGGTAGCAAAGACAGCTTGTATTTATTTATTTTAATAAAAAAACAGTTAAAAACTGAGTAACGACTACGAGGAGAAGGCCAAACTTGCGAGACTTAATTTGAAGTTATATTTATGACCAAAATAAAACAAATGGCCATCTCAGCATTTGCTCAAGGAACAGGGAAACTAGTAGAAAACCTGATCGGGATGAGGGTCATTGTAGCTGAACTACAATAATTGTTACAGCTGCTTTAAAATTATTCTATCCAAATGGTATTTATTACACTTCATGTCACTTTTAAAATTAATATTGCTTTCCTTCTGGATGATCCTAATAGTCTCTAATTGTATAGAAATACTTGTGTAGTAGAAATGATTTTACTGGGGACTTAAAAATTTGTTTCGAATTTAATGTCATCTGGCACAGTGTTGTAAAAATAATGTAGATGTTTGTAGGTGAATTTTTTGTAGTGAGAAAATGATACTGGTACAACGATTGCAAATGCACAAGGATTGTAAATGCAAATATTATATAAATTTAATTTAAAATATTAAAGATTAAAAATTAAAACATCGCCCAAAATCCATCTGGTTTAGGATATATAACATATTCACGGGAGGAATAGTTTGATTCGACAATCACAGTGCGCTATTTTACCACTTTTCCTAATTTGTTCGAATGCAAGAAAATAGTTTTAAAATTATTTTCAGGTATTTTACTTGGGAAAAGAAAATCACAAAGTGAATTCTATCAAGGAGGCAAACGCCGTTTTGAGATAAAAAATCGAGTCGTTGGATAAAAGTGGTCGTGCTCTGCTCATTCTTTTCGGTAGTGGAATGGTAACGGGAGATCTCGCTCTCGTGCCGCAGTCCCCTGCCTTTCACCACTGAGGTGCGGGGTTCGATTCCCGTAGAATCTCCGAAGAACCCCATATGATATCTGTTGCGACAAAACGAGTTTTCCTGCTTCACAGGGGCTAGTCCATCTCCTATCACAAGGCCGGAATATTGGCCAATACAACTTCTTCAGTCTATGACGTTGTTCAAATGAAATGAAGACCTGAAGATTATAGCTAACAAGAATGAAGATTTTTTGTTTTTGAGGTGAAAGAAATTCAATATGCGGAGGATGATGAGATGTAACTCATATATTTGTGGGTCCTAAGGGGGACCGCGATCACAAATAATTTGAATTGGCACCTTTAGGAGCGTCGGTGTCAGCCGTCCGGCTAGTTAGGGAAGGCCTTGGGGAGTGAGTAGGGGATGTGGGCCAACTTGACCAGCGAGCAAAAGGTATTCAGCCTTGTTCTGAAATCTGCAACGGTCGAGATCGAACGCGCGTCGTTCTGGAGAACAAGCATCGCAGTTATACGTAAGTAAAACGCAACGAGGGTTTTTCGACGTGTTTCTTAAACGTCGTAGGCTACTAGAATATAATAGTTTAGTGTTTAATCTTTCACTTTGTGGTGAATTCAGTACAAATGTTCCAGTTTCTTGAAATTACGGAGCACCGACGAGAAAGAGTAAGATATTGTATGGCAGAACATTTTAATATAATGCTCGCGTATATTAGGAGGCATTTGTTCCTGTGTTTGCAACAGAAACGAATGAGAAAAAGGAGACAGGCCTCTCCAGTGAACGAACTATTTTCTTAAATAAAGCGCACAAACTGTGATTAGTCAAAATCATGAACACCAAACTCGCGAGGGAAAGCGCCTGAACATGTGTGAATTCGACGAAGATCTGATGGGAAGAGGAGGACCGGCTGGGGCAAAACAACGAATATCCGAAGCTGCGTATGAATAGGACTACGGAAGAGGCCTTTTGAGACGTAGAACGGCCGCCGACCTTGTCTGTTTGCAGCCAGCGGTGCGCCTTGGAAGGCGCGTCGGCGTTGCTGTGAGCGATTCGACCTTCGCTGGGGGTAGAGGGCGACAGCCGACGTCAGAAAGATTATTTTCTATTTCTCGCCTTTGAAGATGTATTTCGAATAATGTCATTAGTGCTCGTTGCGAGCTTTCGCCTTCTACTGTTTATTGTACCAGAGAGGGGGATGCAAGGTCCTTAGTCAAGAAAATTTGGCCGATTAATACCAGGGTTGGGAAACTTGGCGGTCAAAACGGGGTAATGAATTTTGCGCCATCTACAACAGGTCCGACGTGTGCCGAACTAAACGTGTGACGTCATGCAATTCAAAAAGCTGGCAACGTAGGCGGTGTCAGTGGTGTGACAGTAGATAGGGCACATCCGGTCCTTATTCAAATTCCATACGGTAGCCAATCAAAGTTCAGAGCTACGCCATATACATCTGTACAACACCAACTCGGTCAAGCGGAGAATATGGGAACTACTAATTCATTTTGAAATTTTTACGCAAACGAGCCGGTTGGTTACCTTTGGATTCCTTCCTTGTCGACCTATCGTTGTATATTCACGTGCTGTTCGTAGGACTGTTAACGCCATATCGCAGTCAGTGAATTAGAGAAATGAAGTGATTTACCGCTGTTTGAAGTCTGAAGCGTGCATTTTTGCTTCGAGAAGATGATGCGTGCGTAACAAATAGTGGAATTTTTTTAATGTTCATGTTCAGTTGCAGATCCCTTGTGTGGACCAAGCGAGATAACACCCACTGCAGGATGTAATTGGAAAGACATTTTTAATAGAATATTACTGGAATATAGTTTTAATAGAATATATTTTTATAGTATTAATAGAATATATAGTTTGATGCGAGGCTATGATACCAGCATTTTTTAATTTTCAGATCTTTGTACACAGGCTGCTTTTCAAACTGAAAATGCTAAGTCTCTTGTATGTTTGTAAAAAGCAAAAAGAAGTATGCTATTGAAAGCATAATGTATTGGCAATAATTTCTTGTTGATTCATACAGGTTCTAGTGCTGCTACAGCAAGTGCAGCAGATACTTATTCTAGCCTTGTGAAAGGTAAATATTTGCTATAATCTTTAAGAATCTCAATTATTACTTTGTTGCATTTATTGAACATGGGATAGATTTCAAGTTTGTCTCCTTTATCAGATCTTTTTCACCCATATGAGGTGTCACCTCAAGTTTTTATGGACGTTTCTCATGATACGTTCCTTTCAAAATACAGTTATTAGTGCCAATTGAGGGCAAATTATAGTAAATAAAAAACTCTTTTTGGAGATTACAGATCCTTGTACTTCTGGACAAGTGCAAGAAGTCATTCTGGGAGATGAATCTGCGCCTTCGGTGTGTGGTAAGTGCAAGATATTCCTGTGCTTTCTAAATTCGTAATTCTAGATGATGAATTAAAAGAACCGTCTTTCTTTTTGATACAGATTTGTTTTCAGAACATCCATTTGATGATCTTTCTTAACGGCATTTTTTGCTTTTCAGATCCTCTTCCAGAGATGGCTTCTGAAGCATGCATATTAGACCCTACGAGTTTGACCCTAAGTGGCTTTAAATTCATGTTCACTTTGAGGAATCGGAACTCAGAGATAATTTTTAAGAATTATTGTTATATGCAGTGAATAACTTGCTTCATTGTGCACAAAGTTTCTGAACATATTTCTTTTACGCTGACACTTTATAAAGGTATGAACAACAAGAGTTTTAAAATCAGTGTTTATTCTGTCATTGGGTTGAGATCCATCATATGAACTGTATTTCCCGCGTCTGATTTGGAAAGTTCTAATTAAATAAAATTTAAAGATAAAATTAATTCTATAAAGCATGATCATTTTCTCAATTTTGGAATGCCTCTTGCTATGTTAAGACACTTTATTTGAATATTATGAATACAAAGGTTTTGTGTTTCTGTTTCAGAGGCTATTTTCATGCAATTTTAGAATTTCTTTAATGTCTAGTCTGCAATTTGTTTCTTTCTTATAAGTATTAATTTTTATTATTAGTATTGATATAAGTTGCTTATGTATTGTTATACTGTTCTGACAATAATAGTTTCTCATGACAAACACAATCTTGATTCAATTTATATTCTAGTATGTGTGTATCATTGTGTTTTGTTCATCCTCATGCCAATTACATTCTTGATTGTAATGCTGATCCTTATTAGATTGTGAATTGTTGTGAGTCGTGAATGCAATGCTTGATTCTACAGCTCAGTTATTACGACATCTGCCCAGTTATCAGAAGGTCCCGGGCTTGGCTCCTGGTGCAATCATATATTTGCACTTTGACAATCCATTTTCAGAATTAAATTGTAGTGCATAAGCATTGATGGAATTCCACTATTTGTTAATCATTGTTTTAAAAGTGATTGTAGTTTCACAGTGGATCCCATTATAAAAAAGCCAGGCTCTGAACTGTGCATGTGTGAGATTAGCATAAGTAAATAAAATAGTTTTGTCAAATATTTATTGACTAATGTTTATTGTTTATTATATGTCTAATATTTATTGACTAACATTTTTAGGTTGCAACTAGTAAAAGCGGTTCTTTCAAGGCATGCAGAGCATGCTAAAAGCTCAATTTTTTGCACTACTGCTAAAAGTGGGACAATGCTCAAATGTTCTGATAAAACTTTGAAAGCAACAAAGAAAACAAAATACGTTCATGTGACCTAATCAGATAATATTGATCTTAATGTAACAGCACATAATTATGTAATTCGTGTTCTTAATGGCTTAAGTAATTCGCAAAATAAAATGGCACTTTTACTCCTTGTATCATAACTATTTCTTTTACCTGGGCAAATGTGCGGTAGTATTTTAATTTGTTTCTTTTCAATTATATTCCTATTGTTTATTCATTATGCTTGTAATAATGAAGTATTCCATAGTATTAATTTGGCATATCTACAAGCAAATACTAAAGTTGCAATTATGCAGGTGTACTTTTTATTAGTTTCTGTAATTCAAAATTGTTATTACTAATGAAAGTACGAAATTGTATAATATAAATATGCTCAATAAATACTAGATTTTACTACCCTAATTTGACTTTTTTCTTCCATAAAATCCTTATAATTATTGTTGTGAATTTTTTAATAAATTAAGGTGTTTTCCAGTATGGGAGTGAAATTTTAAAGTTCGCGCGTCGCTGGTTTATTTCAAATTTACCGGTTACTTCTTCGCTATTGGCTGTCCGTTTACCCAATAGAAATTATACAGAACAATGTGGCGGCACCGGAAGTTGGGCAAATAAGGCTTTTCCATTTAACATTGAGTGCCGTCTCTGATATATACTCTTTGGGCGGTGTTTGCTTTTTACGTTACGTCCAGGCTGCAAGCATGTAGGTGCCCTTGTTTATCGAATTTTTTTAGCATTTTGTTAGTGTCTAGAATGTCGTGCATTGTAAGTAGAGTGAATTGTGTCGCGATATTTATTTGTCATGTTTAAAACTTTGTTTTCAGTATTTTGGAAGATGATATTAAGAAAGCTGGTGCTAGACAAGTACATTGCTAGAATTTTCGCCCTACCAGCAGTGGAGGTATTTATAATTCATTTTGGAATCTTGTTACATAATTGTCATTGATTATTTCATTTGTGAACATTTACACCATGCAAAATAGTCTTAAAAATCCGTAAATCCATGTAGTATAACCTAACTTGTACATGTCATTTATTCTGTTCTATTTGTTTAAAGTATTGTAATTATATTATTTCGTGTGGTATTGGACAAGTTTTGTAATATGTCCATTGTATATCCATATATCCATTGTTTGCATTACCCTGGTAATCAAAATGTCTAATTTTCAAATATACATAATTCATTATTGTTTGCATTTCTAGAATAGGTACACTCATTAGTGTATGATGATTATGTAATTAATTTTATTGTCTTAGGTGTACGAGTTACGTTTCCATTCTGGAGGTGATCTTCGAGTTGCAGTATGATAACTGGCAAGATATAAACGAATTTGACTTCACTAACATTAGAAGATGGAATTGTATCAACAGTGTTTTCTACAAGCCCAGCCCTCTTGTCTTCTCAAAGAATTTTTCAAGAAAATCTTTTTACAAAGTGTGCCAGTGAAATTTTTCTTTCCCTTGATGCTGCAATGCTGCTAGTATCGATATTGTTGACAAATATATTATTTCTGCAATATATATTTCAAATAATAATTGCCTTGTTTAGAAAAACGTGCCTAACAAGCACTGGAAATATATTAATAAATTATCCAAACAATTTTGAATTGAACAATTAAAAAACTTGTTTTCGAATGTGTACTAAAAGAACTGTGTGTAATAAATAATATACTCTAAATATCTAACGTTTATTTTAAAAATATTTGGATATTTCATATACTTCAGTGCTAAAAAAGGTTAATATATTATAGATCATTTTTAATTAAATGTAGCCAAATTTGAATTGGTAAATGAAACATCTGAACAATAAATCCTGTAATAATGTTATTGATAATTATAGTAAAAATCTAATCCAATGTTTCTACATATACCGTCTAAATTCTGTCATCCGTAACAATTCAGTATTGTTCTGCCCATGTGTAGGTTTCAATGAGAATAGTTTGTGTGTGGGCTTTGTGGAAATATTGTCATGATGTGCAGTAACCAATCAGAGAGCTATAGGAAATAAAAAAATCTTGTATTGCAGCCTAAACAGAAGAAATCTGTGCCAATTGTTTATTTAAAAGTTAAGATTGCCTAAAACTAGAGAGAAACTGGCCAAATTAAAATTGTTATATTTTCCAAAAATTTTCATTTCATAAAAGATTTTTTTGTAAACAATGCAAATTCCCTCTTTATTCCCAGAACACTAAGCATATTTACTAGTATGTTATTACTAACTAGAAGACGAATCAACTTGCCAAACATAAAACTAGTATAATTTATAAATTTGTTTCATTTTCCTTGGTTTTCAAAGAGTTACCCAAAATAGTCACAGTACCAATGATTGATATTGTATCAAAATTACAATTCTATTTCTGGCTATAAGATGTCACCAAAAATTAAGGCTGGTATGATTTCAATCATGATTTATATCAAATTATAATTTTTTTAAAATCATTGATATAAGTTATTTTTTCAATTATTACAAATAATAAATATTAAGTTATAGAGATGAAGACTTAAATCAATTACACAGTTTGTACAAAGAATATATTTCTTATAAACTTTTTCACATAATTGAAGAATTTCGAGAAAAGAAATACAATGTAATATACTTTAAAATGAGCATGCTTATGAACTGAACAATAAACAATTTGTAGCAGTTATTTACTAATGGACTTGGATGATATAATAGTTTTTATCCAGCATTTTATTGTCTAGATAATGGCAAATTTAGGAACAATACACACACCGACCTAGTTTCAGGGAAAATGCGTTAAATATTCAAGCATATTTATAATTCTACATTTGGAGTAAAATGTTTGCTAATGCCACATAAAGTATAACATCTTAGAGAAGATGAGCATTAATAAAAATGGAATTTTATTGACACACGCTCAAGGAAAAAAAAATATTGTAAAACTAATAAAAACGGTATTTAATCTTACTAATTTTAATAATATTTACCTGTTTCCTTGTGTATATTGATAAAATACCATTTAAGTGGGAAGGAATAGGACAACTATTAAATAGAATTTAATATTTCAAAAACTGTCTAATAATGTTATAAGTTTTTTATGAAAAAAGTTGTTTTTATCAGTAAGAGGTTTTTTTGATTCAGGTAATATTACAGAAAAGATGGTAAAATTTTTTTGGAAAAAGAATGCCTTTGTTCTGACCCATGCTATCAGGTATTGTTACAAGCTTATTCGATAACGTGAACACATAAGAAGTGATGAAACTATAAGTACTCACATTTAAAGATTTTGTGGGTTAAGCGGCACCAGACCCCTCAAATGTATAGTATCTACATGGAAAAAAAACAAAAAATAAGGAAATGATCAATTTAAAACTTCATGTTTTAATATTTTCCTGCTTTTAAAGTAATTAAGGATAAATAAATCACTTTACCATTTTGGTGTTAAGTAAACACATCTAATACAATATTTAAAAATATTATTTAAATCAAGTTAATCTGAATGATAAGAAAAGCAGATAATACTCTTGAATAATCTCCATGCACCACAATTAATTAGTACAACCTTCCTTTGAAAATGCGCGCCAAAACGAAACAGCTGCGCTATCTGCACCAGGTCCGGGACTGAGGAAACAAACTTAGTTCCCCGCCTTTTAACATTGAGTGAACTGGCCCTGATTAATACCGTACACGGCAACAGTTTTGACCGCCAAGTTTAACGTCCCTGCAAGCTGCTTACATCTACTTACTTCTTACCTGTAACTAGTTATAGAAAGAAAGTTTGTTTCTCAACTTTATCAACATCAGGATATACAGTTGTTCACTTGTAATCAGGCTGTGATAGTGATGGAAGAGATTTATATTTTGTCGGAAAGAATTATTAAAATAGAACCTGTAAACATTAAAATAGAAGCAGTAAGTCTCATGATTTAGGTTTATGTGTTATTAACATTAAGTCATTGAAGCTCAATTCCATTTGTAAATATGTTCTAAGTGCAGCATATGTTGATGCTATACATAATTCATAGTGATTGTTTTTCTGTTACCTCTAGATTAAGGAAGAACCAATTGATGTGAATGAAGATAATTGTTGGAATGCGTTTGTGAGTAATATTCATTTTAGTGGCATAATGTAATCAGTGTTGTGTGGTAAATGAAAATTAATTGATGATTTGATATATTGGGGTTTAGAAGAAGTAGTCATTGTTATGAAAGTGCAGATTTTTCAGCATTGATGAGTGCTGAGAGTGAGTGTGTTAGATTTCAATGCTCAATACCCAGGTTGAATTCCTGATTGGACCAAGAGAAAATTCAAGGTTCCACAGAAATGTCTTATTTGTTGTGCCAAAAGGAGAGCTGTGAATTTTAGGGTGAATCTGCGTAACGCTTTTGGATGGGGTTTCTTGAGGGGCATTTGTAATTAATAGCTTGGTAAGGAAACCAGGTACCATTACAGGTCCTGTATTATGTACCTTATTGCCTGTAAGTCATCTTCAATATAATACTATTCGTGGGTGTGGAGATCTAAAAGAAAGAGAAGTTATCTTCACTGGAGAGATGTAAGGACATTTGATTTTAAATGCACCATGAACCATCTCGAAAGTGAAAATTTCATTGATTTTATATTTTAAGATATTGAAAGGGAAGTTTTGTTTTTATGTTGTTTTAAATTCAACTGCATTCATCTGTATATTAAAAAGGAGCTTGTAGAGAAAATATTCTTCAGTGTGTTGCTTTCAGTGAAATTTCATCTAGCAGCTCTGTGTTTTGAATGATATTTGTAAAATCTACTACTGCAATGACTCTTCCTTTGCTATTAACCTGAATTTATTTTCAAATTCAGCCTAATTTGCAGATCTCTCGCAATTGCACATTCGAACACGAATTGTGTACCCAAATAACTTAAGACTATTACAACTCTTTTGAAAAAAATTAACAAAGGAGATGCAAATCTTTCAATATGTTTTTGAATCCATCAATATTGGTCCAAAAACGTTTAACAAAATACATGCATAGTTTTCCTAACCATGTATTGATAGTTACATAAATATACCTATGTATTTATAGTTACATAATAAGTTTATTCAATAAAAACATTGAATAGCGTGCAAATAACATGAAGTGAATCACGGGCTGAGTAGCCAATATAACCTATATCACAATAAATTTTGTTACTATTCAAGGGTTAATGAAGTATTGTACACATGCCCATGAAAACAATACAAATGTTACTATCTCCGTGAAATAATATACTATTTCTCCCATCTTCTTTTCTTACCCCGTGAAACAAAATTTAATTTTTGAACATTTTTCCTGTAGACCTATTGACATCCAAGCCACTCTTTCAGTGTTACCAAAATTCACTGTCCGAATGGTAATGTTTGAATAGCTTGTTGAAGCTTTGGGTACTCAAGGTAAGAATTGTTACAAGGAGTTTGCTGGGATTAATTAACTGTCCATGTGATTACAGCTGCCCATACCAATGTGAATGTGGCAAAACAAAGAAGTTTGGGAAGTGGAAGAGGGGCAGAGTGGAATGATGCAAGAGTAATGTGGAGGACATGGGTTTGAGTGCAGGGTATGGTAGGGCATTGGTAACTCAATTATAGAATTCATTATTGTGCTATATTAGGTATTTGTGAATAAAACGCTGGGCAATACTAAGAGTACAATTTACATAAGGTAGTGTAGTTCCTTTCATTCTTCGAAACACTAGTGGGTATAAAGATAAGCCGAGATCTTTATTATTTGCATATCGATATGTATGTTTATTGTTACTGTTTCTAAAACTAAAGACTTTTTTTTAATAAGCCTTATTTTTTGGTCGCATTAACTGCAAGGTCATTTCCAACCATTTATACAATACTTTCCAAGTCATCATATAATTTTATAAACGCTAAAAATTTTAATTCAATATAAATGCTAGATGTTTCCGTTAGTAAGTTTGAAAGACAATTTGAAATTGAATATGTCGTATGTAGCACTCCATACACTGACCTTTCTATTGAGATATGATGAGTAGTTAATTGAATATTACACGAAATACAAAGTGGTGGAGGTTCTTTATTCAACAGATGTGAACAATTTTGCTATGTCCAATGTGATGTTTTGCGAGAGTAGTTACTTCTTGTTGAAAGGGAAGTAGCATAATTATGAAAACTACTTGAGGAGGTAACAAGAATGAGTATACCACATTAGTGTTCCACTGGACCTTGATACGTGTATGGAGTTCTTTCCTTGTCGGCTTGTAAAACTGTTTTTTCTTGGAGAGGGAGTTATGTGCTTGGTTAGCAGCTGAAGCCACGAGATAATGGTAGCTTGGAATCCATTATGTGATGCTATCCATATAAGAATAATGACTGTATTCTTATATGCCAAATCATTGTGTATACTGTTGACTCCAGAGATATTGGCATTGACTCCCTAAGACACAGGTCCCGTTTCACTTACATTACAAATAAGCTTAAGAAGATTTGATTATGCTGTATCACCACCTGGTCTATAGTGAACACAGTCCTAAAGATTAATTTTGTCTTGGATGTTATTAGGCTACTAAAAGGGCCTTCGGAGTGTGGGATTTTGTTTCATCAGTGAAATAGGCATTCAACGATGTTAAGACTGCATTATGAAACTTACAGACAGAGTACAATGCAGACTGAAGTATGGAGAGAGCATGAACTGTGGAGAAGGATCCAGAGAAATTACTAATGATACGTGTACGAAGTAAAC
The DNA here is from genome assembly GCA_038098605.1 of Gryllus longicercus. Classification (NCBI taxonomy): domain Eukaryota; kingdom Metazoa; phylum Arthropoda; class Insecta; order Orthoptera; family Gryllidae; genus Gryllus; species Gryllus longicercus. Next base: position 627,581 of record JAZDUA010000294.1, on the reverse strand, counting down.
AATTGTTGTTTTATTTTAAGGCAAATAAAGATAATGGAATTTTCAGTTCATGCTATTAATGAATTTTGCTGTATCTCTGTATTAATAAAATCAATCATTATGGTAAAATTCTATTTAATGTTGACATCAGGTAAAATGAACCAAACATGTTAGTCCCCAGAAATTCACCATGATCGTAGTCAACTGTATTGATGTCTTTTATAATTCCTTCATTTTTATTTAGGACACTTTATTAATCAATAAAGATGATACATTTAGAGTCTTCTTTTTCTTCGATGTATTTGAGTGCAGCAAGAATAGCATTAATTTCACATTAGAAAATGGAGCATAAATTATGTAACAGAGTGTGAAGAATGTTTTCCTTAATTTTGACTGTGATGTACGAGTGTATGTATAGAGTTTTAATGATTTTCATATAGATGAAGTAGCTGACTGGTATATTACAGATCCATAGTCCAGTTATGATTGTATTAATGCATTGTATGTGAGAAGAACAATATTTACATTGGCGATCAAGGAAGTAGATAAAAGAGATTCGATGATGTTCATTCATTTTAGACATTCTATTTTCAAGTGATGTGATATTTCCGGGTTAATTTCTTGCATAAAGCATTCTTAAAATTGTTATTTCCTTAAAACAATGAAGACAAGATTTTATAGTGAGGTAGAGTTTTTCTTTTTATCGTTTAGAATGTATTGAAATTTTCAGTAAGATATTTTATATCCTGTTTCATGAGTCAAATCAATAAGTTTCTTGAGGGTTGATTGTGCAAGTTATTGAGTGGTGCGAACGTCATCTGCTAAAAAATCTACTTTTAGGCATCCAGGAACTTGCGAAGTTATATTGTTGATTGCGATTAGAATCAATAATGTGCTGATAACAGGGCTTTGACGGGCACTGTTTTGGATGTAGTATTGTATTGTGCATGATTTAATTGAACATGTATTGAACTATTAAAGAAATTTGCTATAAATGTCAAGATATTTCCAATTATTCCCAATTGAAGTAATATATTAATAATTCTATTTCTCCAAACCATGTCATAGGTCTTTTCCATATTAAGGCTTTTAGCGAGAAGATGTTCATGATTAATGAAGGCATTACAGATACCCCTGTGAATGTTACCTAGGTGATCTGTAGTAGATGGCAATGTCGAAATCCACATTGAAGTGGAGAAATTTTGTTGTTAAGGTCTAAAATCTACGTAATTTTTTAGATATATTTTTCACTAGTAGTTTGCATGAAGTAACTAAGCGAAATAGCCAATAAATGTCAGGAAGTTTAGGAATGTCAAGCTATTACCAATTATTCCCAATTGAAGTAATATATTAATAATTCTATTTCTCCAAACCATGTCATAGGTCTTTTCCATATCAAGGCTTATAGCGAGAAGATGTTCATGATTAATGACGGCATTACAGATACTGCTCTGAATGTTACTTAGGTGATCTTAGTAGAGAGGCAGTGTCGAAATCCACATTTAAGTGGAGAAATTTTGTTGTTAAGATCTAAAAACCAAGTAATTTTTTTTACATATTATTCCACTAGTAATTTGCATGATGTATTAACTAAGTGAAATAGCCAATAAATGTCAGATAGTTTAGAATTCTTATTTTTTTCAAGAATTGGGTATATGATTGATTCTCTCCAAGTGTTGGGATAAGAACCAGTTAAGACGAGATCATTAAATGAAGAAGTGATGTATTGTATTGCGGTTGGAGGAAGTTGTCTTAGTAATATGTTATAGTAATTATCTGGTCCAGGACTTAATGTGCAAAGTTTATTCTGAATGTTGTTGATTACACAGGGTGTAATTGGAAGGTTTAATTCTGAATTATAGTTATAGCAGATATTTTTGCATGTTTTAATGAATGGATATTTATTTAAATGGTTTGAACGATGTTTATGAGTGAGGTATACAGTGCTCTTAATATTAGTGCGTTCATAATGCCATAAAAGCTGACTATATTGGGTCGCTCATCTTTTGGACCTAACCTCAATATCAAGATGGGAGATGAAGATGAATGTGGAAAGTGCAAGAAAAAGATTGAAAATGAGGACTGGGTGGGGTGTGAAGGTGTATTCTAAAAGTTGTTTCATCCAACATGTGCTAAGATTATGGCTCAGGAATTGAGAATAATAAAAAAATAAAATAAGCAAATGAAATGGGTGTGTGAAGAGTGTAATGAAGAATATGTTCACTTAATTAATACTTCACTAAAGAGAATGATGAATGAGATGATGGATACAGTGAAGTCAATGATGAAAGAAGTGGTATCAAAAAAACTAGGGGAAATATTGAGGAGAAACATGGGAGTTAGAAACCAAAATGAAACAGCGAAAGCATTCTATGTGTATGCAGTAAAAGAGACCAAAGAAGTTCTTATAATACAACCAAAGAAATGGAATCTGACAAGTGAGGTAAGAAAGAACATATGTAAATAAATGTTAAAACCTGTAGAGATTAAAGTAGAAATTCAAAATATCAGGAAGATAAGAAATGGAATTATTGCCATAACTTGCACAAGGAAGAAGAAATTCAGAAAATAGATACAGATATGAAGGGAACTATGGGAAATGAATATGTGGTAAAGATTCCAAAATTGAAGAATCCAAAGCTGAGAGTTTATGAAATAGAAGAGGTAATGGATGAATTTGAGTTGATAACGGCCACAAGGAATGAAAATCCTGAAATAATTAATGCAGACTGAGATATCCAAGTGAGCATAAACAGGAAATTCGATAACGCATATTTGGTTGTTTTAGATGTAGATCCCCTGATATTCAACAGAGTGATGATGAGAAAATTAAATGGCAACGCTGTCAACTTAATGAATGGGTGGGGAATTTCCAGATGTATGAACTGTTATTAGTTTGGTGCTTTTTCTGTATCCAACCTTTAATTCCTTAATTTAGTCTCTCTTCACAGATAAACTTCAGATACAAATTGTGGTGCTGCTTCTTGAAAAGGCATTAAAAATGTTTTTACAAAATAAGACATGGATCTTGATCAACATATTATTGGTGTTTGTTGTGCTGTATATTATACATAACGCGATCTCGAATGCTGCGGATGTTCAACCAGTAGACATTGAGAGCATCAATATCAAAATTTCAGTTTTAGGTTAGCATAGGGGAGATGAAATTTAAAGACTTCTGCGATAAGCTTCATTGAGTATCAACTCATTTTTGGCAAGTGCATGATGCTTGCCAGCGTGAGGCTTGCTTGCCAGCGTTAGAAAGGATTTGAAAGGATGTTTGAGTGTTTGAAATAATGAAAGAAACCATTGAAGTCTTAATTTCTTTCGTTATACAAATGTACCCTCGCAATTAAATTTTTTTTGAAAAGGACAGTGCAAACTTACAGTTGATATTTCTGCTTTCGCAGACTGTAGTTTTCCTCGATGCAGTGAAAACTGAGGAAGGAAATTGCAACACTTTCGAACTGCAGAAGTATTTGATCATTTGGAAATCCAATTGAAAGTCCAGTTGCAATATTAGTAACTGCGTATCATGATAAAAAATTATCTTCAGCAGTTAAACGAAGATTAGCATTTTTACATGTTCCTTGGTTTTACTCGTACATTTTTATTCTAACTGTCTAGAATATGTAGAAATTTGATTGTCATGTATCATTGACTTGCTAATCTTATATTATTATGTTAATTTTTATATTTTGTGTTTTTCTTTTCTGGTCATTAATGAAAATTATTTGAATTTTATGTAATGTAAAAAGGTATGTAACAAAGACAAAATTAATCAGTGGACTAACAAAAATGATTATTCTGTTGCTAGGTGTGTCGTAACTTTAAGTATTTTTAAAGCAAGCATATTCCAATTAATTAATGTAAAAAAATGTGCCTAATATGGATTGGTTTTACCGGGTGCTCATTCTGCAAGGGAAAGAGTCACCAATACATGGAAAAAGTCTCCGAAAAGTTTGAAGTGAGCATAGGAACTGTGAAAACTACGCTGTTTGTCAAACATAATTTATGTAATGCATGTTCCGAATTCTTAAACTATATTTGGAAGCATTGTCAGATTTAATAATATACCTTATTTCGAAAAGTCTGTCTTGACGTAATCCAAAATGATTGATAAACAAGATTCATTTTTATGAATTACACAGCAGATTTGGCCTGTTAAATATTTAATTGCATCCTCAGTACCTTTACTTTTCTGGAAAGCATCATCATCATCATCATCATCATCGACAGCAAGGATTAGACCTCTTGATCTGTTCCGTTTCAGAATTATTCATGCCATCTCTTCAAGGGACGTCTTACACTTCTTTTTCCTTTAGGTTCATATTGAAGAATAATTTTACTCTTTCTATGTTCTGGCATTCCCAGGACATGACCTTTCCAGTTTTCTCGATATTTCTTTATGGTGTGTATAACACGCTCAATATTTAGTTCATCTCTGATATCTACACTTTTTTTTGTGGTCTAAGTGTGAATATCCTGCCACAAAACGAAGAAATCTCATTTCTGCAGATTCAATTCGGCACATCTGATCTGATGTTAATGTCCATCTCTCACTTCCATAAAGTAGTAATGGCAAAGCAATAACTAAGAGTTTGTTATAAATGACAATCAATAATTCTTCATTGGAGTTCCAAAAATAGAATCCATTAGAGTTCCGTCTAAAGTATCTTTGACTATCATCGCGTGATGAAATTTTCGGCCATTTTTTACCCAATGTTTACAAAGAATTCATTAATATGATATCCGTACAATTGATTTATTAGTATGCTATATAGTATTTCAATTATCACACAAAATATTTTGAATGGATAGTTTCTCACATATTGTTTTATGCAAGTCTTCGTTTAATCCTAAACGAAATTCCACATTTGATTTAAGATTGGTTGCTGATTTATCACCACTAACTTTGTTTTGTACAGGAGGAGTTGCAGCCTCCAATTGCTGTGTTTATTGGGCCACCAGTGAAGCAACAAACATCATGTACTCACGAAGAAGCAGTAAGAATAACAGGTTACATTCGCATTTCGACGTCTTGAATACTGTATGGTTTCTGGTCCATTCTCTGCACTCATTCCCATTGCTCTTACGATTGTGAGTGTAGAAGACTATTGCCATGTGTAACGTTTCTAGAGCATGTGCCTGTCATTGGAAAAATTTGTGAGCTCTTTATTTCGTTCACGCCAGTTCACATCCTCGACGTTAAGTGGCATTCCACGTTATTATGGTTATAGGTAAACGTCTCTTTGCAAAGCATGCCATTTTATAGTTTGTGTGGCTAAGGGCTTAGTATAGAGCTCTGCGTATTCCTTGTATTTTAACATTCTCGGTGCATCTATTACGTCGAATTACATCTATGCGACATTCTGGTATGTTACAGTATCATTTAAAACGCATTTACTCAATAATGCAATACTGTGAACAAATCGCTGCTAAAACGTATAAATATCAACGACGAGAAAGTCATACATATGCATGTGTTTTGGCTGTGGTTAAGGCCCACCAGCAGCGTCCCAGCCTTGCGGCCATGGGTTAAGGGGTACGTGTGGTTTGCACATGGCCATCCCTACGCTGTTATTTGTGGTAATCTGAACCTGAGAAGTGAGTTTTCTTAGCGTCACACAGCAACAGATTCTTGAACATTTCTAGGAAAGCGTACAATTAACTTTTGCCCCGTCCGGGAATCGAATCTGAGGTTGCGCCGTCGAAAGCGAGCGCGCTGACCAACGAGCCACCGAGTGCATGAGACAATCATAAAAATTACATTTTTGTCATTTTTGAAAGGAAAAAAACAACAACAAATGGCGTATATGTAATCTTACGCAGTATATTTGGTACTATCCGTTCCTTTTATAGAATATATTTGGAGACGTTTTGGGGAAAATTTTGTTTTTTTTTATGTAAAACGTTTCACGCAATCTTGAGCGAGAACTACTCAAATTTGAAAATAAATAAATTAATAAATAAAGTATACTTGATCTTAATCAAAGAACTAATTACGGAGAGAAAAATTTACTTGTACTTGAACAAATATTTAATTTCCTTTTTGGAATACGCACGTATATACGGAGAAATATGCATAGTATGGAGAAAAATATGTAATGTTGCTGAATATCAGTTTCCAAATGTCAACGGAAATACGTTTTCGCGTCCCCTGATAGCGAAAAAATATATTATTTTTTTAAATCGTCCATCTGTGAACACCACTAGACACTATATTATACGAAGATTGTTTCCAAACTGAATATTTCTGTATATCTGGCTCGACTCGAAGCTTTCCAATTTTGAGAAACCTTCAATAATATTCGAAGGTTATTTACATGAAGTCCCAAACTTTTCAATTTTGTATTCAAAGATAAGTGATAAATACAGTAATAAAGATATCATAGGTCTGCTCGTACTGTTAATTCTGAAATTTCGTAAGTTTGAATTTATTTCAGCGTCTTCCTCCAACTACAAATTTGAAGGTACAGAGTTTTCCTTTGAGTAGTTTTCGTGCAATATGAGCAATAGTTCTAAACGGTGGCAAATGTGTTTGTGGTAACCGAATAATGTAATGTCAGAGGAAGAGTGGTACATCAAACTCATAGTTGTCTATGCATTCACGCATGCTTGGCCCGTTGATAATAAACAAACCGTATTCCAAACGAGAAATTACTCCCCAAATTCGTTTGTTACACGTTCTATTAAAATAGCGAGGCTCTAGCTGTTGGCTTGCTCATAAAATTAAGTGACGTGAAGTTATTTAGTCGTCTCGTAATTCTTATATTCCGTTCATGCCCTATGAATAACGTCATTGATTTCGAATCAGTGAAGGGTGAATGAGAACGCAGGATTCGTGAGCGCGTGGTTGTTTCGCGGTGCCTCTGACCGGGAGACTCTAGAGTTCGAGGCCCGACCGTGGCAGGGTCTGGAGGAGCCTTCTAGCGGTCGGCTGGTCTGGTCGATAGTTGACCTTGGTTTCTCTAAACCATGCCGGAGCAGCATGCTAACAAAGGGGCCATGAGCCGCGCGCTATCTTTTCTTCCTCTTTTCCTATCCGCACTCCTTGCCTGGACCGCCACTTACAGGCACTACTTAGCACATGTGTCGGGAATTTAGAGCGTGTCCCGGCTTGGTCGGTGCCCTGCTGGTAGGAAATGAGGTAACCCCGCCAACCGCACTGGAGGTCGGCGCTGGATTTTGAAATCCAGCTAGTGAAGAACATCGCCACTTCCCGTGATTTAAAAACTACATTCACAGGATCAATAATAAAAATTCACATGATTTATCCGCGTCATCGGCGTCAACTGAAAACCAAGAATCTCCTTTTCATGCTAATTTAAGATGCGTGGTTGCAAACATGGATTACTAGAATTTTTCAAAGTGTAATTACCCTCCCAAATGAAGTTTAAAATTTTCAATCTCAACATTTTACTCCGTGAATAAGATTGTTTATAAATTTTATTTCTGTATCCTGCTGTGATGGCGCTTCTGTTGCTACAATTAAACAAGAGGTGAGTGAATATTCCCCAGGTAAGTGTATGATATATTTTTTAATTATTTCGTGAACCTAGGGTCCAAACCATTGGGGTGGTAAGTACAGTACTTGGTAAAAATTGTACCTGGGCTGTTCACAAAACTATGTGGCAAGATTCCCTTTCTCTTTAAAAAGACTTTGATGCTGACTTTGATGCTTTGCAGACGCAAACTTCTTCACGGGTTAAACGGATCCGATGGTGCCCCTAAAGCACTGAAGTGCTCAAATACCCAACGGAATTACAAACTCTGTTTTTTCTATATAAAAAAGGATTGCCTGTATTTATCGCTTGCTAGACTACACATTACTCGTCCAGATATTGGTGTAAATTTTGGGAATTGACAAAAAAGTTGTAATGAACAACTTATCACATTGCAAAAGAATTGAAATGGTATGTCTTTCCTGATTCATCAGAAAGCGTCCCTTCCCTTTCTTTATACCTTGCGATCAACCCTTTTAATTGAAAATGGTTAAGTAGCTCGTTGTAAGTTAATTCAGTTCATTATCTGAGAATTGAATGAAGCTTCTTTGTATGGCACTTTCCCACTGTTTCCAGCGTAACTTATTAAACGCCTTTGAGAATGTGTTTTCCAAACACTTCTCTGAATTTCGTTGTATAGATATAATATTGTAATATTCTTATGGGAGAAATGTCAAAGAAGACAATTTTTACTTCCTACCAGCTGACCCAGCTTTTTTCTCTCGTAAATTACCCTCTCAAATACTTAGAATAGTCAAAATCTATATTTTGGTATTCCTTAATACCCAAAAATATGTTGTGGTTGTATTTTAACTTCTGTCCGTGGGTGAACAATTCTAAGGCTTACGCCATTCGTATGATTTAGTCAAAAACCAAAATTACTAAATTGTTAAGACCTGACTTAAAGCCCTGATATTTTGAAAGAGTTCTTCTAATTTTGTTCTGTCATTAAGCTCCTGAAACATTTTCAAAATTTTTTTAAAAATTAGCTCTAAATTATTTCTTTATATTGTAGGACTACATTGAAATATACTTATAAAGATGGCAAAATGGCGATTTTTACCGAAGACGCAGAACATTTGAAAATCGCTGAAGTTCAACTTTATTATCCATGTCTTCTACATTCTTGAAGATACAAATCTGTTTCCTGAAATGAAATTTGTGCTCCACAAATAGTTCTTTAAAAAATATATTGAACATTTTTTTAATGTTGGTAATTTCCGCGCATTTTTTACTGAAAGATGTACAATACAAAGTTGAAATTAATACTGCAGTTATGTATCATAAAGATCTTTTACGTGTGCAAATTTCAAGATTTTATGTGGTACCTCAACAGAGTTGATACTGGAAAAAGTCTAAAATTCCAATTTTTGGGAGGGTGTAATTTTTAATTAAAGCGGTTCTTATCATTTATTTTTTACGCATTGTAACTTACATTGTTGTGAAAAAAAGCGCAGAAGGAATCCGGCTTTAAATCTATTCCTTTGAAAAATTTCTCTGTGAAAATCGAAATTTGTTCGTTTGCGTCCGATAGATTTGTATGCAAATATTACCCGAATAAAAAATATTTGGTAAATATGTCTTTGTCTCGCAGAGTTTACTGAATCCAATACATTTTGGTTTACAAAGCTATAATTTAGCGCTGAGTAATTTAAACATTGTAAGTATTTACAAACACGAATTGCGCGCGCTTTAGAACAGAAACGGTCTCCATTTGTGAACCACGACCGATTCTGGTAGAGTGCTTAAGTTTCCCGTGGAACAACCGAAACTTAGGAAATTTATTTACAAATCAAGTTATTTTCTAAGATGTGAGGTGACTTTTTTTTTAAATCGTGATCACTTAATCGGAATGACATTGGACTTGTCCCGACTGAAGTTAAGTTTTAAAAAATATCTAATTGTTTCTTCGTGTTAAAATAAAACGAATGCTGTTTTTACTACGTTCATCGAGCAGACTATCTCTCGCAGGAGAGATACCTGAATGCCCTGTGTATTTCCTTTGCCTTCCGCCGCATTTCATTCGGGGAGACGTGGTCAATCGATGCTCTTTATTCGTGGGGCCCTTTTCTTACTTTTCCCTTCCGCGGCGAACTGAGGAAGTTCTGACCGCTTGAGATAATCCTCATTGCTCAGGCTTTCATGGTCAGTTTTCCTTTTTGTTTCAGCTTGTGTTTGCTACAATTTTATTTGACAATAGTGGAACTGTTTTGACGCGTTAATATGCGCGACGAAAATATAAAATAATTATGCAATATTGCATCCAAATAGGATTACGATAGCTGAAATTGTGTTATCCTTTACGGAAATGTTGGGGCCAAATTTAAGCAAAAATTATCTTATTTTGTGATAAATTCAAATTTTCGAATAGGAAATCATATCCGAGATATTCTATTATTATGCAACGCAATATCATTTGCCACCACTTTTACCGCCCGCACGTCGGAATGTCCAGGGTCACTGGAACGAGCCCGTGTTGACATTTACGAAGACCCGTGCCATGTCCCTCCGTCAGATGCCCTGGCAACAAGATTGAGCCGCTTCGTTCTCGAGATTGCATGCTCTTTACGGGAGAATCTCGTAGACTCATCTTGATCAGTCTTTGTTGTTTACGATTACCAGAGAGAATATGCAGCAAATTACTGCCGTTAATCTTAATATTTTCAGTAATATTGTATGCTGCAATGTAACTTGCTTGATAATTCTGTACATTTCTTTTATTCAGACATTTGCTATTCAGCGTTGCGATGCATATACTGTAAACAAACCTAATGTGAGCGGGGGAGGGCGCCAGGTTCAGCTCCTGAAATACGACTGGATGGAAGTGTTGGGAGGTCATGAATCATAGCACAGAGTCATTTATAACAAATAACAGTTTATTCCTGGCACCATGGGCTGCCAGGGAAGTTACATGTCGCAAAGGGCGACGCAAGTTTCATGCTAACACTGCTCTGTGAGCTATTGTCCTTATTACTAATTGCTAGTTCCCTTGAGGCTAATACATTAGTTTTACTCTTTGGTGAAACGTGCAATTCACCATTTGAGATTTGCTGGGCCTGAGCGCGGCCACTAACAATTTCTCGCCGTTAAAATTGTCCTGCGAGACGGCTTCGCCTCGGATCTTTTCACCGGTAGTTATGCTGTCTCCTTGAGCGGGCCGGGCAGCAGCAGACCTCGAAGGCAGAGGCGGCGGCAGTCCCGGGTCGCTGACCTTCTGCGGCGCGTTTTCTCTTAGCTGGCAGCGGCAATCTCAGGTCGCCGACTCGAGCAGGCTCAGTGGGACGAGTGGCCACGGGCGTTGACGTAACGCGGTGGGCTGTCAATGGGCCCGACGCGGGAGGCGGCAAAGGCTGGCGGGCCGATGCGGAAACGGCGCGGGATCCAGTAGTCTCCCGTCCGAGTTTCCTCCGCGACAAGTCCACTAGTCGTGTTCGAACTAATTAAGCTTTGGAACAGTCTTTCCCAACTCGCGTCCCGATCGTAAGTAACTGAGTAATCAAGCAAATTTAGCAACCAAGAAGTATCTTGGAATTCTCTTGAAGTATCTTAGAAGTATCTCGAAGTAACAAAAAATTAGCTCTCAAAAAAATTCTTAGGAGCGTTTCAAAAAAATCTTAGAAGTGTCGCCGAAAAAATCTTAGAAGTCTCTAGATTTCCACTGTGCATCACGTTTTTAAAAGAACTCCCTTTCCCCTTCCCAAAATGTTTCTAGCTCTGAATTTCTCCCTTCCCTCATGGCGAAGCTTCCCATTGGCTGAGGGTGGCTGCGTCGCAGAATTCTGATTAACCAATCATGTGGCAATTTCCCCGTATTTTTCCGTAGTTTGTTCTCTGTCTGACACCGGCTTCTCTCTCTCGCTCGCTTCCCTTTGTCAACGGTTCCAGAAACTTTTGGCAGCTGTCTGGACACGTGTTCAAGCAGGAGCGCATTTTCACGGGCCCTCGACGGTTGGCATGGGCTAATCGACAGCCTACTGTATTTAGTTTGTAAACAGCCCCTGCGGGAATTCGGGTGCCTAGCCCAGGCGCGTGCCAAAACGGGTGCGGGGGCGGGCATTGTTTGGAAGGGGATCGGTTGATGGCCGAAAAAAGGTTTCGTTCACGACGTGTTGTAAATGCGTCGTCGTCTTAATTGACACCCGGCCAACCCCTCCGGGGGGCTCCGCCTTCCTTCCCAGGGTGGTGCCAAAAGAGGGGGCGCGAAGGCGTGCATTGTCCGACCGGGTTCCGGCCTTCCATTTTATGAGGGCAATAAACGAGTCGCCTCTGAAAAAAGGGCCTGAATGCGGCGCGTCTCCGCTCAGCTGCGTAGCGAAAGGGCCTCCGCGGCACGGGCAGTGTCCCTCGACCCACTTCTGCCGCGGCGGGAGCTGTCATTAGATGTAGAAATTATTTTGTTATTGGCGATGCCACAATAAAATTATACTTAATTAATTGGTGACGCCACAATACTTAGATGTGAATCGAGGGAAAAAGTTTTATTTTTTGAAGACTGATTGCTTTTTGGGAAATAACACAGGTATATCCTGTGTAAAAGTATATGTTCCATTCTCTATTGTGAACAATTAATCTATTGGGCTTTTTTAGAGGACATTTTGAGATTTAAATATTTTACGAATATATACAATCCACACAAGCACCGGCAACACAACGTAATAATTTCACTATTCACAAGACGCTGTCTGCCATGTTTCTATTAGTGATCAATAATTTTAGACCTTGTTTTCTGCGGTAAAGATGTATCAATGAGACAGCAACAGCGAACGTAATTTCACGACGAACAAGTTGTGACATTGACACGTTAATGCATTAATGAGTCCGCCTCCATCAGTGACCCGTCTCAAAGTACATTTTTTCAAATCTTAATTTTTCGATGCGAAAATATTATTTTAAGATTAATAAAGAACAGTGAAACCTCGTCCTAAATGACAATTTCCTTTGAAATATTTGGAGCCGTTTTTAAGCGCTACAGTACATGATAAATTTAAAACACTTTTTCACAGAAAAGTAGTGTTTTGAGTTGAACATTTGAACAACACTGCAAAATGTGTAGCTATTGCCGAACTGGCAGTGCATAAAGAGAAGTAAAGGGTTATATGCAAAAATGGAAGTAAAACAAAAGTATGCGGGAAATGAGAAGGTTGCAGGACTATGTTTTGACTGCATGCAAAATATTCAACTACCCAAGATACACGTGCAAGAAGCATATTATTTGCGGCAACTATCGTTTTTTTCTGTGTTACGTGTGTTTAAAATCACAAATCAACAATTTACGAGTATCTCTACTATGTAGTTACTGTCAAGAAAGGACCAAACGAGGTTTGTCCTTTTTTGCTTGCCTATATTAAATCTGAATTGCCAGAAACTGTGAAGGAAGTACATTTATTTTCTGATGAATGCGGTACTCAAAATAAGAACAATACAATTATCACGGTAATGAACTTTCTTGTAAAAACTGGAAGATTAAGTAATGTATTCCAGTAGTATCCTCTCCACGGTCATTAATTTCTCCCATGTGATCGAACATTTGCTGGCATCAAGAAACTAATACGTCGAAGAGATAGAATATATTCAATGTACGAATATATTGAACTTATTGCTCTGTCATATCAGAAACAAAGCATACTTGTCAAACTCATTGGTACCCAAAATATCGTAGAGAACAAAAAAATGGTGGACGAAATTATACAAGCGATCTTGTTTGTCTGAAGACAGCCGTCGAATGTCTGGTGAAGCAAATCGGAAAGTAACTTTTACTGTTGCAAATTATATGTTTCCACCGCAGACAATCATTTCCAGGAAAAGTAAAATGTTATGAGTGGGTTGACGGCCTCATAAAATATCGATTTTTCACTTTTCAAGAACCAAAATGTAGGATCAAAGTTACCTTCAGAAAAAACTTACATTAAGGAGGTTCCAATAAATATACAAAATTTGCTGGAAAAAACAAATTCATTCAACAATGCATTCCTGAAAACACAAGTTTTTATGAAAACTTCTGTATATTGGCCAAGTACTGAGACAACAGAAGAAGACTACTATGGAAATAAGATTAAATTGTATTGTAAAGCCGTAAACTTAGTGTGTCGTGATACTGTACAGTACTGATGATACATGGGTTATTTCGAAGGCACCTGAATCACAGGATATACGTCGGGAAATTGTAACTCTTTGTTTAATTAGGCTTCTCCCGCACGATCTCGCCGCTAGTCTAGTGCCAAAAAGTTTATCATTGTGTTTGTACAAAATATTTACGGCTACTTTAACTCTAAGTTCATTGTTTATACAGTAATGTCCTTTTACTATCATAAGTCTTGTGTGTCAGTTAAGTTTTAAGAATTAAGCATTCATTGAAACCAATCAAGCCAGTTTTGAGATAGGGTAAGATGAGATCTTAGGTATTGTAAATGTTTTTGCCCGGGGAACAGAGTTCATATCTCTGCATTAAACGGAGTTTTTTAGTACCCAAGCCCTCAACTGGTTGGGTCATTCGAAGAGAATGTTTAATAGTTAAAGTTTTGAAAGTTAATATATCTCAAAATATAGGTCAGGTCATAAAGGATTATCTCTGCTTAATTTCAGATTTACTTTCTTGAAATCATAACCACCTATTCACATTCTAAATATTACACTTTTTTTACTTTTTTGAATAATTGCGAAACAAAATTACTAATTAAAAATATTCATCGCTTTTGGAAAAGTGCGCCCTTTTTCCTGTTCCGAACTCTTGCACTCGCATTGCATGTTTTTATCACGAAATGTTTGATTGTTAAGCTTCAGACGTTTGTAGTTGCTAGTCTACCCCTGAATTTTTCTGATACTAAACTTTTTTGTTGGTAGGTGAATGGAATTATGCATCAGAGAAAACCAACACAATCCAGATACAACCGAACCATACTACAGACCTGGATTGTATCCCTAGGAGTTGCTTCAGCAACTATGACCAGACCACGCACCACGAGAATGCGCTCCCTAACTGCAGCAGCTTCAGAGAAAATCGTTTTAAGTGTTCCATTTGCAATACGATGTTCAGTAGAATTGGGAAGTTGCATAGACACTTCCGCACCCACACTGGTGAGAAACCTTTCCAGTGTTTAATCTGCGAGAAGACCTTCGCTGAAAAAGGAACTTGGAGAAAGCACAGGCGCACCCACTCTGGTGACAAACCTTTCCAGTGTTGAATCTGCGAGAAGACCTTCACTGAAAAAGGACACTTGGCTCGGCACATGCGCTTCCACACTGGTGAGAAACCTTTTCAGTGTTTAATCTGCGAGAAGACCTTCGCTGAAAAAGGAACTTGGAGTAAGCACAGGCGCACCCACACTGGTGAGAAACCTTTCCAGTGTTTAATCTGCGAGAAGACCTTCTCTGTAAAAGGAACATTGAGTAATCACATGCGCACCCACACTGGAGAGAAACCTTTCCAGTGTTCCATCTGTGAAAAAACCTTCACTGAAAAAGGATCCTTGAGAAAACACATGCGAATCCACACTGGTGAGAAACCTTTCCAGTGTTCAATCTGCGAGAAGACGTTCACTCACAAAGTGAACTTGCATAAGCACATGCCCACCCACACTGGTGAGAAACCTTTCCAGTGTTTAATCTGCGAGAAGACTTTCCCTGTAAAAAGAACTTTGAGTAATCACATGCGCACCCACACTGGAGAGAAACCTACCCAGTGTTCCATCTGTGAAATGACCTTCACTGAAAAAGGATCCTTGAGAAAACACATGCGAATCCACACTGGTGAGAAACGTTTCCAGTGTTCCATCTGTGAGAAGACCTTTTTGGAAAAACAAACTTTGAGTAGGCACATGCGCACTCAGACCGGTGAGAAACCTTTCCAGTGTTCAATCTGCGAGAAGACATTCTCTATTAAATGGGCCTTGAGTAGGCACATGCGTACCCACACTGGTAAAACACCTTTTCAGTGTTAAACCTGCAAGAGGACCTTTCCTCAGAAAGGACAATTGGATAAACACATGCGCACCCACACTGGTGAAAAATCTTTCCAGTGTTCAATATGCGACAAGACATTCACCCAGAAAGAAAAATTGCATAAGCACATGTGCACCCACATTGGTGAGAAACCTTTTCAGTGTTCAATCTGCGACAAGACTTTCACTCAGAAAGAAAACGTGCATAAGCACACGCGCACCCACACTGTTGGGAAACCATCTTAGTGTTCCATGTGTGAGAAGACCTTCATTCAGAAACGAATCTTGAAAAAATACTTGCGCACCCACACTAGTGAGAAACCTTTCCGGTGTTCCATCTGTGAGAAGACATTTATTCGGAAAACACAGTTGGTTGATCACATGCGCACCCACACTGATGAGAAACCTTTCCAGTGTTGAATCTGCGAGAAGACCTTCACTCAGAAAGAAACATTGGATAAGCACATGCGCACCTACACTGGTGGGAAACCATTTCAGTTTTCCGACTAAGAAAACTCATTAAAAAATATAATTTAGATGTTATATTCCATTACATGTACGTTAGATGATGAAACATTAATTCATTTTACTGCTGGTGATTTTAATGTAGGTATTCTGAGGAATAATGATCGTTTCCGTTATATTACCAATTTACCCGAACATGATTATATTTCACGTATTAAAATACCGAAAAGAGTAAGAGGGGACATAAGTTCTTGTACTGACATTTCGGCAGTTATTGACAATTTTTACACCTATTATTAATAATTTTACGTGCTTTGCTTTTTTGTCATATTTGTGTTTTTAGATAGTACTTTAAAAGCCTCATAACAAATCATGGAAAATCATATAAAAAGAAAAAGAATATAATTAAACTCCTGAAAATTTGAAAATTTCTGATGGGAACTGAAGAGTTCGTTTAATGAAAAAGGTACATCAACTTAACAAACTTTATTCACTCCAACATGACGTTACCAATTAAATAGCTTCGGAGTCGAAGTCCCACTACCATCATGGAGAGGACAGTACGGACTGCGGCCCCCAGTGTAAGGTCTTCCGCGGAACAAACCACTTGCTCGTTCGCCTCCGTGAAGTCGTCTCTAGGCGGCTTCCCGTGCGCCCTCAGGCACGGCTTGTTGTCTCGTCGCGGACCGCACCACGCGCTGACCCTCCGACTCCCGAGTTGACTCTCGTACACTCCTTGACTGAGCCCCTGAGCGGACTCTGCTACCGTGCACTAGCTGCTGTCTGAGACCCGAAGTGGGCTGGCGCCCGACCCTCGCCGTCCCTTAAGTATGAGGGCGAGGCTCCCCACGGCTATATATCTCCCATATAACGTAGTGGAGACCATTACAGTGGCGCACCCTTGAGAATCACCTTACTGAACTAACATACGAACAGCTACCAACGTTATTTAAAACGTGCGGTGGTTCTCAGGAGGCAAACACACGCGCTTGATACAAAATATCGCGCAGCCGTTCGCGCTACTTTTTCTTTCATGCGTGTAATATTAAGAATAAATGAATTTTAGAAGAAAAACACATTGTATATAAATTCGTTTGTAATTTATTTCAGAAATCGCTCATAATCAAAATGTATTCCAATTTTTTTGACCAGTTTTTATCAACGAAATTTGGGGAGCATTACCAGCACTTGTATTCGGTAACACCAGCGCATTCGTTGTAAAAATTCGATAACGAGGGAACTGATAAATCAGTGTAAAATTAAAAATCTATGTTCTCTTGACAATAATTTGAAATGGAACTACAGATACTATAAAAACGTGTTAGTCATTAATAAAGAAAACAAAGGATTCTTACTATAAAATACTCTCAGCACGATATCTGGTAATGTTAAAAACCTTTGGGTATGTATAACCCTCATGTGAGCAATGATAAAAAAATCACCTGTACAAACAAAATATGATGAAAATAATAAACTTGTAGGTTCGAACTCGGATATAGCTAATGGTTTTTTAATCATTTTTGTGTAAACATAGGTTCAACCATGACTCATGTATTTGAGCATATTGTGTATTATACACCTCCATATTCTGTTTAGATTCCTGTCGACTTGTGTGAATGGAATCTCGATTGTAATAATTAAAAAACTTTGCAAATTATAAATATATTGTTGTTTCTAAATGTTTGTTACATTGTGTTCAAAACTTGATATTATCTCGTAATAATTGGAATTGCGTTAATTCAATCCTCACCCACGGGGCTATGCCCTCGGTGAGGTGTAGAAACGTGATGTCTTGTACTCGTGTAAATTCACATATTCTTGTATTATGTAACATGAAATAAATTGAAATTGGTATGACTCCTTACTTTGACTATATAAAATTCGGTTTGTCAAGTAATGTTAGAAAGTGCCTGTCTGAAATCAAATCTTAAAGTAGAAATCAGCCAGGGGGCAGGGGCGGATTAATATTTTTGCCGCCTGTAGGCACATCAAATTTGCCGCCCCCTGTTTAAAATTAATGTTACATTTCAAATTGTAACGTTTCAGTAAAAATTCCTCATTAATTTGAACGTTTTAACTTCAAAAGTAACATTACATTTTGCACAGTTTTCAAAAATTAAATAAATTTTTTGTATTAGCTAATTTTGGATTTAAACTGTATCTTTATAGCAAGTAACGTTCAACATTATTAACGTTTCAACACTGAAACGTTAACATTAAAAGGAAACTAAAGCATGACAACTAGAATTGCAACATGTTTTCTTTCGTCAACGGGCCTTACTTTCAGATTCATATACTTCTAAAATCATAAGATGTACTCTAATGAAGTAGACAAATAAATAGCTTGTATTAAATATTAATATGATAGATTTTTATTTACAACAACTGAACGATTAGAATATTACGACGTTGTAACAGTTTTTATAATTTTCGATTTACCATTATAAACAAGGAATATATTATTTAACTTTTTTGATGGGATTTTTATACAGTTGAAATAACGTTTTATTAATTATAGCTAATTTGTCTATTGATGTAAAATTTTGCGACGTGCCTTTTGGTGAATAATTAATCAATAATTATAGTATAAAAAACGCTGAGATTTTTTTCTTCGATACACAATGACGCTAAGGATTTCAGTCAATACTCAAATAATTTTTAATCCTTTTTAAATAAGGGAATGAACGGTCTGCTGTGCAATTGGCCACCGGAATACATAAAAAGATTCGAAGTGCAATGTCAACGTTAGGATAAATACATTCTAATTCTTCTTTCCGTAATCTCTTTATTAAGGCTGCAGGATTCGTTTGCTTTACATCTTCGTCAAGGATTTTTAAGTACGAACTTAAATGTAAACGCTCAGAAGCAAGCGATTCTTCAATATCTTGGGGAAATCGTGAACATAAAATTATTGCTAATTTTTCCAAATGTTTCAAAGATAATTTTTCTATTACAATGACATCCTTAAATTTGTAATATACATCTTTATACGCTTCAAGTCTCTTATTCAATTCTGCAAGTAATTTATCAACAATAACCAAATAAGTCTCGCTTTTAAACTTGTCTCGTGCGGTCAGTTCTGCTGCATTCTCGTTAGTTTCATCACATTGCATTTTACGTTTCCTTTTTCTTTTGTTTTCCAATTCGTACGTTTCAGTATTTGACAGCTTCTTACCCTTCTCTTCAAAAAATTCAAAATTGTCTCTGTTCGTTTTTAGAAGTTCTACAAGCCAAATGTAAATATCAACCATGGAACTTACATCGATATCGACTTTTTGCAGTTGTTTGTTCGACGCATTCAAGCGGTCTAATATGAATCCCCAAACCTTGGTCATAATAGCAGTTTCAAGTCCATTTAAAGCAACAAAAAGACCTTTAGCTTCTGCACGCGTTGACGGTGTTTGCGTAGAATCATGAGATATAATTTGAAGGGCTTCGAAAACATTTTGCCAACGATGGTTTAGAGCCTGACATGCATCATCTCGAGCTGACCAGCGCTAATTGAAAGACTTTTCAAAGAGGATGTACTGGATCCTTCATCTACTAAATTTTGAAGTATGTCCCACTTTGATGTAGATGCACTAAAGAAATTATACAAATTTTGTAGAAGTAGAAAATAAGTGCATGCTTCAGTGCATGATTCAGGTGCATTTGTACCAACTAAATTTAAAGAATGAGCAGAACAGGGGATGAATTCAATTAGAGCATTTACATCCTTCATACGGGCTTGAAAACCTGTGTAAAGACCGGACATATCTGACAAGTTGTCGTAGGACTGACCACGACAATTATTAGAGTCCAGTTCGTTAATCTCCATAATATTACATACAACGTTGAACATCTCCTTGGATTTGTGGCCTGTGTTTGGAAGGAATTCCAAAAATGACTCTTTTGGTGTACCATCTTTTCCCACATGTGTAATAACTATAGCGAGTTGATCCACGTGTGCTATGTCTGGTGTAGAGTCCAACGATGGAAAAATACTTGGCACTTGGAATGTTTCGGAGAATCTCATCTTTAACTGCTTTAGCTAATATACCTATTAGTTCTTCAACCGTCATGGTGGATAAATACGATGTATTTCCTTTTCCTCAGTTACCAAATTTTTTGTTTGTGATCTGTTAAGAAGTGTTCATATTTAGAAATTAACTCAAGCAACATCATGTAATTATCATTTTGATTATTTCCAAACTTTTCGACATGTCCTCTCAAAGGAAGCCCTCTTGAAACAAGAGCTTTTATTACTATAATGACACGCTCAAGAACATTCCTCCAATAAGTTGGCTCGGTTTCAACTTGTTCAAGCAGCTGCTTATTCACTTGGTTTTCAGTCCGCTGTCTATTTTTCAATGCGGACGTACAGTTTCTATGACATGTAGAATTATCATGTTCTTTTAATTTGGTATGCGCTCTTTTACAATCATTGAATCCCTCCGATGCTAATTTTGTTCTTCTGAATTGCTTGAAAACAATAGACAAACACCGCAGAAAACAATTCCACTGTTCTAAGAGTAAACAAGCCACTTGCGAGGCATTTTGTCTTTACTGATATGCGTATACTCAATCATATTCGTCGTTAAGTAACGAACTTTGCTATCATTGTACTCTTTTCTTGATTAAGAAAAGTCAGCGTTTCTGTTTTGTTTGAACCCATGCTTGGCAGCATAATCACGTGTAGCTTCATTAATAGACCACAAAGCTGGATTGCTTTTCCAACAAAAACGATCAGTCGAAATTATGGTTTCATCAATTTTATGTTCTTGCAGTACTTTTATTACTAAAATGACACGCTCAAGAACATTCCTTCAATAAGTTGCCTCGGTTTCAACTTGTTCAAGAAGCTGCTTATTCATTTGGTTTTCAGTACATTAGGTATTTAATGTGTGTATATATATGTATATATATATATATATATATATATATATATATATATATATATATTGTGGCGTCATGGGATTGTGCAACCCCATAACACCACCGTCTCGTATGTATTTACACCCACAGGCAGCGAGGATGGCAGGCGCGTAAAGCAAAGGTTCATTAAACGCGCGGCCTGGTGTCCGTTGCCCGTACTAAACGAAGGCGAACTAGCGAGCAATGTTTTCCTTGTGAAGGGTTGAGAGAGGGGAAGCAGCCCCACCACGGAGAATTTCCCCAGGCGTCGGACGATAAATACGCGAACCCGCAAGCGGAAGCTCTCTTTTCATGCCAACACGCGTCGAGTAAGCAGCACTTCTCTTTGGATTCCCGATCGCCGAGCCAGTAGCATTTTGATCACCGCTCGCTGAGTCAACATTTTCGTTAAACATTAGTTTAGATATTGTTTGCCGCTGCAACGACTACTAGGTAGGAGTATTCGGCGTCGAACAAACGTTCTAGTCAGTCGTCCGCGAGATAGTGCAGATTCAGTAAAGTGTTTCTTCAATTAACGACACTGGAAGTAAAAGTTACCCGTTGTGAGAAAAGCATTGAAAGTTCTGGTGTAGCAAAGTAGAAGTAGCAACTAGTGAGGAACTTGCACGAGTATTCAGCGAAGTGCAAGGGACATTTTCGCAACGTGGGCGTAGTCAGAGGCGCCGGTAGCAGACGAGGAGGAAGAAGAGGCCGAGGATCCAGGCGCACGAGGAAGAAGACGGATCGACTACGAAGAAGAACGGAAGAGGACGCAAGAGGACAGCGTAGACGGCAGAGGCGAATCCCGTTTCTTACGACGCAGAAGCTGGGACCGAGCGACGTCGACGCAGAGGCCAACGCACGACCATCAAGGCCAAAAGTGGGGAGTCCACGAGGTAACGGTAGGGCGCGGAAATTAGGTCAAGTTCACGTCGGCAGGGAAAGCTAGTGTAGGAAAGTGTTAAGAAATGGAGGACACGGGTGGCAACAAATTGCAGTATTATAGTAGGAGACATTTTTGATGCGCTATTGCCTGCATAAAACATTCTACTTAGGACATTTATTATTCTGCTATTTTCAGACACAGTTAAATTGTAAATGAGAGTAGTGCGCTTGCACACATTTTTGTTCTTCGCATGTAATATTTTGAAGCTGGAGATTGTAAATTGAAATTTTGGTTTCATGTGCAATGTAATTAGAATATCATAAATTTAGATATGATTAATTTTCCAGGGGAATTCCTAGTGTAGATTAGGGTAATTATTTCAGAGTATTAATTTTGGAGTAAATTATGTGTGTTCATTCATATGATTTTGTGCTGTAAAGGTTTCTATTTGTGTTTTTGATCATTCTTTGTAAAAGTGTGATGCTATATTCTTGGTTTTTGTCATGAACTGATACCACTAAAAGTTTATGGGTAAATTATACGCTCGTTTGTGTGCAATTTGTGTGATTTTATTGTGTCCAGGGTTTAAACCTTTCTCGCACCCTGAAGATCCTGCTCCCTAGATTTTTAAGCTCGCTTCACGAGCAAAATCTTGTTAACCCGCTTACGATTCATGCGTGCTGCTGAGAAGGTGGCATGTTGCGGGTGTAGGTGGGCTGGTTAGTATATATATATATATATATATATATATATATATATATATATATATATATATATAAGGTTAAATTATCCAAAAAATGCTTAAACTATTTACATCAGTTGAATCGTCGACTCATTATCATCGCAGTTTTATTTTCAATTGCTTGTGGAACCATTTCATTTTTAGCTGTTTGGAACTTTGCTGTCTCGTTATTAGATTCAATGATAACCCTGAATAAATAAGAGTCAAAATATTATATGTATTATTTCATATTATATAAAATAAAGTTTAGTAACATAATTATAGTAACATATTTTATGCTAATTTATTTAAATTATATGTTAAAATATAGTTCGTTTTAACGAATACATGTCAAGAATATAAATTTTTTAATCATTGTACTAAACAATTTTTTGCATTTTGAGAATATTTTAGCAACACAACTCTGCATTAAAAATATATTAATGTTAACATTTATTTATCACAAGTTATTAGTACATGGAAAATATATACAAGCTGAAAACTAAATATGTTATCTAATCTATATGTTTATACTAACTCAGTAATAGAATTGTCGAATGAACTGCACCAGTGATCAGTTCCATATATAGGTTTAAATAATTCATTTTTTCTTATCAATTTCATTTTGACATTTCTCTTCCTTTTCTTTTCAGATTTTTTTATATTGACTTCCACTGAGCCTTTTTCGATAATCACTTTTTTTAAATTTCAAAATATCATTTTTACTCCGCAGGCTCTTACAATAAACGCTACACAACAATAGTAACAAAAGAAAGAAGAGGGTTATTTCCAGATCCGTCTTCTAGAACTAACTCAAGAAGTAATAGATGTCGCTACTTTCTATACAGCGCAATATGAATGTATGGCGAAATCCGTCAGCGATTTTTGAATGGCTAATTAAAACTCCTTACTCTACGAATGTAATTATTTCTGCTCAATCAACCAATCAGAAGTCGTTGGCGAATTATTTTCATGCATTCTGTAACATTGTAAATGTCCTCATTTGAAATTCAAACTTAATTTATAAATCAAAGGTTGAGGAGGCGACTTTAGTCTCGTTTAAATCATTTTTGAAATAAAAATATGATATATGCTGTTATAGTTTTTAGAGAACCTAATTTTGTTTTAGAAAATATCAAGGAAATTTTGCGCCTTTGAAAATTTGCCACACTTAAAAATTTGCCGCCGTAGGCACGTGCCTACTGTGCCTATGCGTAAATCCACCTCTGCCAGGGAGTGTTTTTTGCAGGACACAGGAAATAAACTGTACGAGTCAATTTTATGCAATGTTCCGTATGCATTTGAGTCCGAACATTACATTTAATTGGAGAATTGTTGGTGTGTATAATATAGTACTTACTTGTTATCAGGAGAGAATTGAAAAAAATTTTGCGTTATGCATTTCATAATTTGGACAACCAAGTCCAGCACACTACTTCCCAGCCTTTAAAAAGGATACGCCCTTTGGTCAGAACAGGCTGGGTCACTGAGCGCTAGTTTTGAAAGTCCCCCATTGCATGTGTGTGATGTACATCTGTATTTTGTCTATAGAATTTGGTTGACGGGACTGGTGAGCATCGTGCTCTTGATCCAGACTGTAGGGTCGGATGTTTGATGAGTATTTCTGTAGTTTCTGAGGAATTGTCTGATCTGGCTTGGGAACCATAAATTACGTAAATAAACTTTGAAATATGTTGCTCCTCTCCCCCTGTCAGGCCCCTGTATTAACATTTATGATATAATGTAGACATTTCACTAATTGTTAAAGCAGTTATTCACAATCTTACAGGCATGATGTGCACCACAGTACACACGGTGAAGCGTACCGTCGGCAGACCGTCATCTTCGTGTACTCGTACATCCATACACTGAGAAAACAAATTGTCGAATAAAGTAAATGTGCGAGAAGCCAAAATATAATTAATATGATCATTTTCAATAGGAAAGTATACTTTAAATTAAAGTAACTATTTTTAATACCGTTCATTCAATTTTTCTCGTTGACCGTAGTTGGTGATAACCTGTATGTACAGAACGTCCGGGGAGGATATGTCTTTTTTTATGAACTACTTGGGTATACTGAACGGCGGAGCCGCAATAGGCACTCAAAAGTTGGTTTGGTTTGAAAAAATGCTCTCCAGCAAAAATTTGGATATGGAAAATCAGTCGCATTGGCTGCTTTTTTATATCTGGTTCTTTTTTCATTCTGAACAAATATATATATTTTTTAAAGATAAACAATTTAGTTGTTTTTGGAGTTTTTCTAAGCTTCTGCTATGCAAATTTTTGCTTATAAAGCATATTTTCAAACCAGGTGTTGAATTGAAAATATTTATGTCTTTCAATTAAGTCAAATCTTAAATGGAACGTCCATTACAATGAATTGAACACTAAATTATATTCTTTATACTACGCTGTCAGAATTCTTTCAAATTCTGTCAGCCTTCATATTGCTTGTGTATATTTCGTGAATGTTCATTCCCGCCTGAGATATGGCATAATATTCTAGGGAAATACGTCTTATAGCTCGCAGACATTTAGATTACAAAAAAGAATTCTACAAATAATAAGCAAATCCAACCCACGTGATCCTTGTAAGCCGCTTTTTATTAATGTTGCTATTTTATCATTACCCTGTGTCTTGATATAAGAATCAATTGTTTTTGTCAAAAATGACTTCTTTAAGAGCGGGAATATATTTTCAGGAAACGCCGATATCTACAACTTCAACACTATTCATTGGTTGTTTATTCGTGAGGCTGACAGCTTGGCTTTGATGTTTCTGCATGAGGATACTCCACTTGCCATTTCGCAGATGACGTAATGGCTTCAGACGAGGAAGAAACCCCATTGTCATCATGTGCTTGATTTATCCTCGCCTTCCAATGCAGATCAGCACTGTGAGAATAAAAATTAATTTACATTTTTTAAATCATACCAAATATAAATCCACTTCAAAGAACGTTACCTGTTAATTGTGGGATTAATGTAGCTAATTCCAATGCTTCAGCCAATCTTGCAGACCCTCCCGTTAAAAAAATTGTTAATATTATCTCAGTGAAAGAATTCAAACCTAATTTGTGTGTGGTCTAAATGCACGAATATAATTGAAAGGGTCTTGGAGCACATTATAAAGACTGTAATATTAATTGTTAATATTTCGAAATTATGATTTTGTTGAATTTTTAAAAGATTACACGGAAATATACTCACGAAAACACGGAACTGCACTACAGCACAATTTCCTTTTGGGGCATTAGCAATGAAATCCTCAGCCCTGAAATGTGCACTGCATTTATCTCTTCTTTGGTATCTAATTCTTGCATATTCTCTCCACTTTTACGGGATGAACGGTCTTGCCTCTGAGAAGGAAATCTATGGTAAATGACTCCTTCCTCTTAGCTCGCAATGGATCTGGAGCACACACATAGTATACGACACGTGTTCACTCGGGTCACGGGAAGAGAACAACGGCCTGTCCAGGCCCGTCTCCATGCCAAAATCTTCGTCTTCCGCGGGGATTTCGATATCTTCGGTTGACCTCGGATGTGCTCGATTGCATTCGTGACCCTTGAATTTTCCTTTGCTGTCTAATATTCGCCTTTGTTTTCTAACACTGCGACTGCAGAGCATCCCGAAGGGCGGATCTAGAATTAATCCTTACCGAGAACGTATGCCAGCACCGGCCCCCCGGCGAGAAGCACCTGCACCTAGTGTCGGGATATGGCTTTCCGGCCCTCGCGACACGCTGCCGTCGGCAAGTGACCAGTTTTCATTTGCCGCCGCCAGCGTTCCGAGGCTATAAAATGGCGAGGACTTCGCACCTCGCCCCTCTTATTACGCGTCAACGTGCCGAAGCCAGCCGTCGTCACGCCACCCGCTCCCAGGTAGCAGGGTCTACAACGCGGGTAAGTGAAATAAACTTCTTTAAAAAGATACTCTCTTTTCTTCCTGCACGAGTTGGTGGGGTCCTCCCTCTCCCCCTCAACTCGTGACATTGGTGTCAGGTGGGGTGTTAAGGAACCCCTACATTTTTTTCTTTCTTTTCATTTCTCTGTTTTTACCATCGTCCCTGGTGCAGAAAAATTCGCTTTTCTTCCACTCGTTAGTTCTATTTAATATTTTTTAAATATATTTTCAACATGCAGCGGGATTCTTATGTGTCAATTAATATGGGCTGCGATCCTTTTCGGAGAGAGGGCGAGAGGCGGCCTTGCTGCAATTGCGAAACGGCGGCTCCTGCCCACGTGACGCAATTGCACCAAGATTCTTGGTTATCACAACCAGCGCAGTACCCGACCCCTTCCCCGTATGCCCCGGCTGTTATTATGATGGCTGCTTCAAATGATACGAAATCCCCCTCCAACCCATAGGACAGTTTTCCCACGCACTACAGGCAGGGTAAACAGGCGGAAGGTTCCCCGTAACCTGCCCAGTGTTACAGTACGTGTTATTAATACCTCAGTTTGGGGGTGACGAAGAATCACCCCAGGAAGCCCTTAAGGACTTTCTTACCATAATGAATACCGTAGCAGTTTCGGGAGGATGGTCTGACGCTGACTGTCTGCGAGCAGCGCGTATCCGCATTTCAGGAACCGCTAAACGTCTTTTACGCGACCATCCGGCAGACGCGCAATCTTGGCAGGCAATGGAGGCGTTCCTTCGCGAATTCTTTTTCACGAAATCCTCCATTGCATCGCTCGAGCGCGAACTGAGTAACTGTGCTCAGGGAGCGCACGAGTCGCGGAGAGCGTATGTGGAACGCGTACATCACGTCACACGTCAAATGCGCGAACTGGTCCCCACGTATGGCGAGGGACCCACGGGTTCGGAGTTCGATAGGCGTGTAAGGGATATTTTTATCCTAGGGCTTAGGCAAGAGGTGAGAACTTTAGTCAGGAGGGCAAAACCAAACTCATTTGCCGAGGCCGTGAGGGTGGCCAAATATGAGGAACAGTATATACGGGACGAGTTTACTGTATCACACTATCTGGCACAATCCCAACAGACTTACGCAAATCAGACGTACCCATTAGCTCAACACTCACGTTGCGCAACACCTCAACACGGATACGGCCAATTGCACACACCAACGCCAGTCGTTCCCAATTTCCAAAATTTGAATGCCTCTTCAGCCATTGCTATTCAACACGCTCGCCCTTCACCCCGCTTACTTCAGCCATTGCGCAGCGTGGCCTACTTCCTGTGTTTCCCAGCCGTCAGCGCACTGCCGACGCGACGCCTCTCCGCCGTTAGGTCAGTCACCTCCAGGGTCAGCAAATATAAATCATACTCAGCAGGTACGGTCACCCTCAACTTAACGACGAAAAGGAAAACCTTTCTCGGGGAAATATTTGAATTGCGATGAGGAAGGGCATCATTTTCGTGAATGTCATACTCGCTCCTGTGCTCTCTGCTCAGCGGTATGTCACGTGCAGGCAGAGTGCACTCGGCCAAACAACGGGGTAGCGCTGGTAGGGACGAACCAGAGCCCGTAGTGGTGAAGGTAGCCCCTACCTACGGGAAATTCATTCTTGTAACTATTCTGTACACACCTATGCGATTTTTCCTCGACACCGGTGCAGGAGTAAGCCTGATTGACCTACAACATATTCCCTATCACTGCTTGGACATACGACCGTACAATAGACAAATCCGAAGTGCAACTGGGCATGCACTTAAGATTTATGGTTGGTGCACTGTCCCACTTACAATTCACGGAGTGGCTCTGTCCCAGTTAGGGAGGAAAACAAGAGAAACTGCTCAGTCTTATCGACCTTGACCATTTACACCATGACCTTAAGACGCAAATTCAAAAGTTAGTAATGGAGTTTGAGGATATTTTTCTCTATGGTGAACGAAAATTAGGTGTTACCGACCTCGTTCAACACGTCATCGAGGTAGAGACTAAAAAGCCGATATCCAAGGCACCTTATAGAGCCCCGCCCGCTTATAGGGTCAAGATCGATGCAATAACTGATGAGCTATTAGATCAAGGGATCATAGAAAAAAGCGAAAGTGCTTGGGCAAGCCCCCTATTCCTGGTGAGCAAGAAACAGGAAAAAGGGAAGCCCCCAGAATTTCGGCCTGTCATCGATTACAGAGCGCTTAATAAGGTGACTAAGCATCAAAATTTTCCTCTCCCTGTGCTCAGTGACTTGCTAGAAAGTGTTTCAAATTCCACTATCTTTAGCTCCTTGGACTGCTGTTCTGGTTTCTATCAAGTCCCTTTACATCCTGACTCCTAGGATTTGACCACCTTTGTGACACATCGGGGAGCGTATCGCTTCACTCGATTACCTTTTGGCCTCCGCAATGCTCCGATAGCCTTTCAACGATTAATCGACAAAGTATTCGGCGATATCCGTGAAAATATTCTTTATTACATTGACGATATCTTTAGACATGACAAGGACTCATCTTAAAGGGCTACGACAGATTTTTGAGCGCTTACGAGCAGCAAAATTAACATTGAAACCTTCGAAATGTAAATTCTTCTTGGACGAAATTGACTTTCTCGGTCACCGCATTGGCAAGGGCGAGATTGCTCCCCAACAGACAAAACTCGATGCCATTGAAAACTACCCCAGACCCACTGCATTACGCCAAGTTCAACGTTTCCTTGGCTTTGTCAATTACTATCTAAACTTCATTCCAAAATTTTCTGAACTTGCTACTCCGCTCATTGACTTGACCAAAAAGGGAACCCCTTTCAACTGGACCAGTACTACTCAAGATGCTTTTGACAGACTAAGCAAAGCCCTTACTTGTTATCCTGTCCTCAGAATTCCTGACTTCAATGAAGAATTTATTCTCGAGGTCGACGCCTCCTGCACGGCCATAGGCGCAGTGCTGTCGCAGAAGTTCCCAGACGGCGAACATCCGGTTGCTTACGCCAGCAAAAAGCTAAACAAGGCGCAGCAATCTTACTTGGCGGTACAATTGGAAAACTTTGGGGCGTATTTCATGATCAAGAAACATCGGTTCTATCTGCTTCCTAGACATTTCACCCTCCGAACAGACCACTCTGCCCTTAAATACCTTCTCACAACCGCTTCACCACCCCCAATGTTAGCTAGATGGCTCGCAGAACTGTCCGAGTATAGTTTAACCGTGGAGCATAGGCCAGGGAAATCGATCCCTCACGTGGATGCTTTAAGCAGGGCGCCTCCGGTTAACGTTATCGCCCATGTTCCCGACCAACTTCCGGTACCTTGGGATAAACTCAGAATACTTGAGGAACAGCAGAACTGCAGAACTGGCACCAGTTGGCACGGACTGACACTGGAAACTACTTTTACGACGAATTTGGCCTTCTATGAAAATACCTGTTCAGCGCGCATGGAAAAACACCCGTCCTCTGCGCACCACGTGCCATGGTTCCTTACGTGCTAGAAATGTGCCACAATAACATCCTGGCTGGCCATACTGGCATCTTAAAAACCGCACAACTCATTAGAAAGAGTTTCGAATGGCCCAGGTTGTTCGCGGATGTGCGAAGCCATGTGACACATTGTCTCACCTGTTTAAGAGAAAAGCTAGGAATCCGGACATAGAAATACAAGATGTAGAGGAACCGGTGCGGCCTATGCAAATCCTAGCTCTCGATCTGATGGGACCAATAAACCCTCCATCCGCCCAAAAAGCAGATACATCCTGACCGCCCAATGTGAATTCACAGCGAGGTTTTACATTTCTATAGTATTCTTAAAATCATGTTTCGGTTCTATCATTAGAGAAACGAAACATTGAGAAAAATGTGAAAAAAATATCTTTAGGTGGCAATGGATGGCAGCTGCGAAGAGGGTGGAGTAAAACCGATAATATAGCCTACAGCAAAGAAGTAAGTAAATGAACTAGTTCGAGAAAGTCTGTGCCATTTGGTTGCATCACTAGTTTATTTTATTTCACATATCACAGTACTGGTGCTTTAATTGGGGGAGACGTTCTCGTATCCTCTATAACCGAAGTATGGAACTGACCATCTTGAAAAATGGGGTTTCCAAATAACTCCGGTTTTTACCCGGTAATCCTTCGAACAAGTCCTGTAAACTGAGGTGACTTGGTGTCTCAAGAATGTTCACTAGCAGCAATAGTAGATATGGAGCAGGAAGTGTAAAGCGAAAAGGGCAGCGAGTAAGCGACCCAGTCAGTATTAGTGAACTTGGTAAGGGCATTCGCAAAGTTGTCTATTTGCGAACCACAGTTCCTGTGCTCCGTCGGGTTTGGAAGTCCTGGATCTTCTCCTCACGAGGTCCGTAAAATTAGCATAGCAAAGTTAAAAAAAAAGGATTAAGCTCAAAATTTGGCGCTTTTTTATTTGCTAATTTGTTATGGAAAGAAAGTGCCGCTGTTTATTTGACGTTGCTATAAACAACTGGACATCATGTCCAGCCGCTGCGAAGGATTGGGGCTTGCAGCTGCTAAGAAGGGATTCTCACAGCCCTTGCTTTACGTGAGCGGGCGCCGTAAAGCAGGCGTCATTGCTCCGAACAGCCCATCCCCACGTTCAAAAATATTTTTGATATCCGCAGTCTTACACGTATTCATACTGCAATTCTTCGAGAAAAACTCTCAGAATTATCATCGCGCCCTTTCTGAGATTCGGACTATGATGGTGGCGAAGACAGCATGTATTTATTTATTTTCATAAAAAACAGTTACAACTGTGTAACGACTACGAGGAGAAGGCCAAACTTGGAGGACTTAATTTGAAGTTATATTTATGACCAAAAATAAAACAAGTGGCCATTTCAGCATTTGCTCAAGGAACAGGGAAACTAGTAGAAAACCTGATCGGGATGGGGGTCATTGTAGCTGAACTACAATAATTGTTACAGCTGCTTTAGAATTATTCGGTCCAAATGGTAAATATTACACTACTTGTCACTGTTAAAATTAATATTACTTTACTTTTGGATGATTCTAATAGTCTCTAATTGTATAGAAATAGTTGTGCAGTAAAAATGATTTTACTGAGGACTAAAACTTTTGTATCGAATTAAAATCATCTGGCATAGTGTTGTAAAAATAATGTCTTAAGTATATGTCCTTTCAATATACAGTTATTAGTGCCAATTGAGGGCAAATTATAGTAAATAAAAAACTTTTTTTGGTGATTACAGGTCCTTGAACTTCTGGACAGGTGCAAGAAGCCATTCTGGGAGATGTATCTGCGCCTTCGGTGTGTGGTAAGTGCAAGATATTCCTGTGCTTTCTAATTTCGAAATTCTAGATGGTGAATTAAAAGAAACATCTTTCTTTTTCATACAGATTTGTTTTCAGAACATTCATTTGAGGACATAGTATCTTTCTTAACGGCATTTTTTGCTTTTCAGATCCTCTTCCAGAGATGGCTTCTGAAGCATGGATATTAGACCCTACGAGTTTGACCCTAAGTGGCTTTATATTTATGCTCACTTTGAGGAGTCAGAACTCACAGAGATAATTTTAAAGAATTATTGTTATATGCAGTGAATAACTTGCTTCATTGTGCACAAAGTTTCTGAACATATTTCATTTACGCATAAAGGTATGAACAACGAGAGTTTTAAAATCAGTGTGTATTCTGTCATTGGGTACAGATCCATTATATAAACTGTATTTCCCACATCTGATTTGGAAAGTTCTAATTAAATAAAATTTAAAGATAAAATTAATTCTGTAAAGCATGATAATTTTCTCAATTTTGGAATGCCTCTTGCTATGTTAAGACACTTTATTTGAATATTATGAATACAAAGGTTTTGAGTTTCTGTTTCAGAGGCTATTTTCTTGCAATTTTAGAATTTCTTTAATGTCTATTATCTAGTCTGCAATTTGTTTCTTTCTTATTAGTATTAATTTTTATTATTAGTATTGATATAAGTTGCTTATGTATTATGATAAATTACTAAAGATATTGTCTGGTATCAATAATTTTTAATCACCTTATGATCATTTCGATCGCGTTGCGATCATCGTCAGAGCTAAAATGTGAAATACAAATATTTTTTAACAGGTTGTAGTTATTGTATGCAAGATGCGTAAGCAAACTGGGTCGTACATACCTTGCAGCTTCTGGGCCGAAAACAAAGTTCTGCGAATTTTTGAGCGTGTGTCTTGTTTAAGAACACAGCCGGTCGGCAGCGGGAGGGGGCGGGAAGAGGGGTGGGGTGCGGGTGGAGGGTCGTAATCCGCGGGGGTGCTGGTGGAGGCTGGAGAGACGGTCGGGCGAGCGAAGGTCAGTGAAGTAGGGAGAGCTGGGGGTGGGTTAGGGGTGTACACTTTGTGCTAATTTTAGCAGGGGTGAAGAGAGTTCAGGTATTTGCTGGTTGAGACATGTCATGTTCTGTTTTTTGAGGACGTTGTGTATGTGTATGGTTTCTAATTTTATTCTGTTCCAGTACCTGTTTTCAATTTCTAGAATTCGGAAATTTATGTGTTTATCAAATGTGTGTTTGTTTAAATTTAGGTGATCCGCAAAGTGTGAGACTGTGGTAGTGTTATTTTTCCATGCTTGTTCGTGTTCTTTGATTCTCTGTGTGAATTTACGGCCTGTTTGTCCTATGTATATGGCATTGCAATTGTTGCACGTGAGAGCATAGACTCCGCATAAGGATGTAGGTGGGATTGGGTCTTTAGTGTTGCATAGTGTTTTATATAATGTATGAGTATTGTTGAAAGAAGTTTTTAGACCGAATTTATTGAGTGTGGAGGCTATTTTAAGAGAAAGGGGTCCTACATAAGGGATTGTGTGGTACGTGGCTGTAGTGCTTCTGTCAATTGGTGTGAGGGTAGTGTGTTTGCGGATATTGAGTGTATTTGTTTTTGTTTTTTTGGCTATTAATTTGTCAATCATGTTGCAGTCGTATCCATTTATTCTGGCTATATGTTTTATGGTGTTTATTTCCTTTTTTGTGTTTTCTGGGTACATAGTTATGGAAATTAGTCGATGCACCATCGCATGGAAAGCCGCGTGTTTGTGTGTGTGTGGGGGGTGTTGTGAAGTGTTGTGTATGATTGTGTCCGTGTGTGTGGGTTTTCTGAATATGTTAAATTCATGATGGTCCTGTGCTAGTGTGATGGTGAGATCAAGGAAGTTTAAAGATTTTTGTTCATTTTCTATCTCCGTGGTGAATTTTATGTTTGGGAGTTGGTGAATTTTATGTTTGTGTAGGGAGTTGATGTACTGTGTAAAAATATAAAGTTGTCTGGTGGTGCCTGTCCATAGTGTTAACACGTCGTCTACGTATCTGTGCCAGTACAGGAGATTTTTTAGAAGTGGATGACCAGAAGTAAACAATGTATTTTCCCAGTTGTCCATAAATATATCAGCTAATAAAGGTGAGAGGGGTGAACTCATGGGTAGTCCAGAATCTTGGGTGTAGAATTTGTCATTATATTTGAAGTAGTTGGCATCTATGCAACAGGAAATTAGATTGTACAGTTCAGTTTTGATGGGAACGGCACACTGGGAGCTGTCAATTTTGTCTTTAAGAATATTCTTGCAGTCAGATGTAGGCACACTGGGAAAAAGATTTACCACATCGAAAGAAACAAGTTTGGCGTTAGAGGGCACTGGAAAGTCCTTTATCTTGTTAATGAGGTCCGGGCTGTTGAGCATTGTGTGTTGAGGTGTGTAACTGACGTATTGTTTGAAGTCTTTGTTCAGTTTGTAAGCAATTCTGTGTGTTAGTGTATGATACTACAGGTCTAATGGGGATAGTAGATTTGTGTATTTTAGGTAAACCATATAATCGTGGAGGAAGTGGATTGCGTGGAAGAAATCTCTGTGGATGAGTGAATAGAGCTTTAGATTCAGCGAGTTCTTGTTTTAAGGAAGTGTGGTGTTTGTTAGTGGGGTCGTTTTTTAGGGGTGAGATGCCGTTGTTGCCATTGATAAAATCGAGTACTTTGTTGTATTCTTCCTTGTCCAGAATTACTATAGAATTGCCTTTGTCCGCTTTCGTTATAACAATATTGTCTTGGGAGATTTTGTTTTTTAGTTTTTTAGCAGTTAATTGTTCTGACGAGATGGGCTTTGGGTGCGAGTGGTGTTCAATATGTTTGATCATAAGGTGATTAAAAAGTATTGATACCATACAATATCTTTAGTAATTTATCATAATAAAAAGGTATCTACATCACCAGCAATCCAATTAATTCTTAGGTATTGTTATACTGTTCTTGATTCAATTTATATTCTAGTATGTGTGTATCATTGTGTTTTGTTCATCGTCATGCCAATTACATTCTGGATTTGAATGCTGATCCTTATTAGATTGTGAATTGTTGTGAGTCGTGAATGCAACGCTTGATTCTATAGCTCAGTTATTAGGTCATCTGCCAGTTATCAGAAGGTCCCAGGCTTGGAGCCTGGTGCAATCAAATAATTGCACTTTGACAATCCATTTTCAGAATTAAATTGTAGTGCATAAGCATTGATGGAATTCCACTATTTGTTAATCATTGTTTTAAAGGTGAATGTACTTTCCCAGTGGATCCCATTATAAAAAAGCCAGGCTCTGAACTGTGCATGTGTGAGATTAGCACGGGTAAATTAAATAATTTTGTCAAATACTTATTTACTAATGAAAAACATTTTTAGGACGCAACTAGTAAAGGCGGTTCTTTCAAGGCATGCAGAGCATGCTAAAAGCTCAATTTTTTGCACTACTGCTAAAAGTGGGACAATGCTCAAATGTTCTGATAAAACTTTGAAAGTAACAAAGAAAACAAAATACGTTCATGTGACCTAATCAGATAATATTGATCTTAATGTAACAGTACATAATTATGTAATTCGTGTACTAAATGGCTTAAGTAATTCGCAAAATAAAATGGCACTTTTACCCCTTTGTATCATAACTATTTCTTTTACCTGGGCAAATGTGCGGTAGTATTTTCATTTGTTTCTTTTCAATTCTGTTCTTATTGTTTATTCATAATGCTTGTAATGTAGTATTCCATAGTATTAATTTGGCATATCTACAAGCAAATACTAAAGTTGCAATTATGTAGGTGTACTGTTTATTACTTTCTGTAATTCAAAATTGTTATTACTAATAAAATTACGAAATTGTAGAATATCAATATGGCCAATAAATACTAGATTTTACTACCCTATTTTGACGTTTTCTTCCGTAAAATCCTTATAATTATTATTGTGAATTTTTTAATAAATTAAGGCGAGGAAAATATGGGAGTGAAATTTTAAAGTTCCCGCGTCGCTGGTTTATTTCAAATTTACCGGTTCCTTCTTCACTATTGGCTGTCCGTTTACCCAATAGCAATTATACAGAACAATGTGGCGGCACCGGAAGTTGGGCAAATAAGGCTTTTCCTTTTAACATTGTGTGCCGTCTCTGATATATATTCTTTGATAGAAAGTGTCTTTCTCATTTTGTCAACGCCAGGATATACAGTTGTTCACTTGTAATCAGGCTGTGATAGTGATGGAAGAGATTCATATTTTGTCGGAAAGCATTATTAAAATAGAACCGGTAAACATTAAAATAGAAGCTGTAAGTCTCATGATTCAGGTTTATGTGTTATTAACATTAAATCATTGAAGCTCAATCACATTCGTAAATATGTTGTAAGTGCAGCATACGTTAATGTTAATGCTATGCATAATTCGTAGTGATTTTTTTCTGTTACCTCTAGATTAAAGAAGAACCAATTGATGTGAATGAAGATAATTGCTGGAATGCTTTCGTGAGTAATATTCACATTAGTTGCATAATGTAATAAGTGTTGTGTGGTAAATGAAAAGTAATTGATGATTTGATATATTGGGGTTTAGAAGAAGTATTCATTCTTATGAAAGTGCAGATTTTTCAGCATTGAAGAGTGCTGAGAGTGAGTGTGTTAGGTTTCAATGATTAATACCCAGGTTGAATTCCTGATTGGAGCAGGAGAATATTCTAGGTTCCACAGAAATGTCTTATTTGTTGTGCCGAAAGGAGAGCTGTGAATTTTAGGGTGAATCTGCATAATGCTTTTGGATGGTGATTCTGGAGGGGCATTTGTAATTAATAGCTTGGTAAGAAAACCAGGTACCATTACAGGTCCTGTACTATGTACCTCATTGCCTGTAAGTTATCTTCAATATTATACTATTCGTGGGTGTGGCGATGTAAAAGAAAGAGAAGGTGTTAACATCACTGGAGAGATGTAAGGACATTTGATTTTAAATGCACCATGAACTATCTCAAAAGTGAAAATTTCAAGATATTGAAAGGGAAGTTATGCTTTTATGTTGTATTAAATTCAACTGCATTCATCTGTGTATTAAAAAGGAGATAGTAAAGAAAATATGCTTCAGTGTGTTGCTTTTAGTGAATTTTCATTTAGCAGTTTAATGTTTTGTATGATATTTGTAAAATCTACTACTGTAATGACTCTTCCTTTTCTATTATCCTGAATTTATTTAAAAATTCAGCCTTATTTTACAGATCTCACAATAGCCCATTCAAACACGAATTGTGTGCCCAAATAATTGAAGAAAATTCAATGATTTTGAAAAAAAATTAACAAAGGAGATGCAAATCTTTCAAAATGTTGTTAAATCCGTCAATATTGGTCCAAAAACGTTTAACAATATACATGCATAGCAACGTTTAACAATATACCTATATATCTATGTATTTATAGTTACATAACAAGTTCATTCAATAAAAACATTGAATAGCGTTCAAATAACATGAAGTGAATCACGGGCTGAGTAGCCAGTATAACTTATATCACAATAAATTTGTTACTACTTAAGGGTTAATGACGTATTGTACACCTGCCCATGAAAACAATACAAATGTTACTCTCTCTGTGAAATAATTTACAATTTCTCCCATGTTCTTTTCTTACCCCTTGAGACAAAATTTAAGTTTTGCACATTTTTTTCCTGTAGACCTATTGACTTCGAAGCCACTCGTTCAGTTTTCAACAAATAGTTCAAAAACAGCAAGTAAATCTAACAAAGGTTATTCAGCGTTACCAAAATTCTCTGTCCAAATGGATTTGTTTGAATAGCTTGTTGAAGCATTGTGTACTGAAGATAAGAATTGTTACAGGCAGTTTGCTGGCATTAATTAGCTGTCCATGTGATTACAGCTGCCCATACCAATGTGAATGTGGCAAAAGAAAGAAGTGTGGGAAGTGGAAGAGGGACATATTGGAATGATGCAAGACTAAAGGGGAGGACATGAGTTTGAAAGCAGGGTATGGTAGGGCATTGGCAACTCAGTTATAGAATTCATTTCTGTTTCTTGTCTAATAGATATTTGTAAATAAAACTGGGCAATACTAAGTGTACAATTTACATAAAGTAGTGTAGTTCCTTTCATTCTTTGAAACACTAGTGGGTATAAAGATAAGCCGAGATCTTTATTATTTGCATATGGATATGGATGTTTATTGTTACTGCTTCTAAAACTAAAGACTTTTTTTTAATAAGCTTTATTTTTTGGTCGCATTAAAGGGAAGGAGCATCATTATGAAAAATTCTTGAGGAGGTGAGTAGAATGAGTATACCACATTAGTGTTCCACTGGACGTTAATACGTTTTTGGAGTTCTTTCTTTGTCGTCTTGTGAAACTGTATTTTCGTGGAGAGGGAGTTATATGCTTGGTTAGCAGCTGAATCCACCGGATAATATTAGCTTGGAATCCTTTATGGGATGCTATCCATATAAGAATAATAACTATATACCTTTATGCCAAATCAGTATATATATACCGTGGACTCCAGATATATTGGCGTTGATTCTCTAAGACACCCGTTTCACTTACATCACAAGACACCAAGGTCCCGTTTCCCTTACATCACAAATAAGTTTAAGAAGATTCGATTATGCTGAATTACAACCTGGTCTATTGTGAATACAGTCCTGGAGATTAATTATATCTTGAAAGTTATTAGGCTACTAATAAATCCTTCGGAGTGTGGGATGCTGTTTCATCAGTGCAATAGGCATTGAACTATGTTAAGTCTACATTATGAAACATAAAGACAGAGTACAATGCAGACTGAAGTATGGAGAGAGCATGATCTCTGGAGAAGGATCCAGAGAAATTACTAATGAAAAGTGTAGGAAGTAATTGTTTTTTTTTTAAAAGGCAAATAAAGATAATGAAATTTTCAGTTCATGCTGTTAATGAATTTTGCTGTATCTATTAATAAGATCAATCATTCTGGAAAAAAATCTATTTAATTTTGATGCCAAAATCCACATTAAAGTGGAGAAATTTTGTTGTTAAGATCTAAAAACTACGTAATTTTTTTACATATATTTTTCACTAGTAGTTTGCATGAAGTAATATCTAAGTGAAATAGCCGATAAATGTCAGGAAGTTTAGGATTTTAATTTTTTTCAAGAATTGGGTTCATGATTGATTCTTTCCGAGTGTTGGGAAAAGAACCAGTTAAGAGGAGATCATTAAATAAAGAAGTGATGTATTGTATTGCTGTTGGAGGAAGTTGTCTTAGTAATATGTTATAGACACCATCTGGTCCAGGACTTGATGTGCACAGTTTATTCTGAATGTTGTTGATTACACAGGGTGTAGTTGGAAGGTTTAATTCTGAATTATAGTTATAGCAGATATTTTTGCATGTTTTAATGAATGAATATTTATTTAAATGGTTTGTACAATGTTTATGAGTGAAGTATAGAGTGCTCTTAATATTAGTGAGAGTTCATAATGACATAAAAGCTGACTAAATTGGGTGGCTCATCGTTGGACATAACCTCAATATCAAGATGGGAGATGAAGATGAATGTGGAAAGTGCAAGAAAAAGATTGAAAATGAGCACTGGGTGTGGTGTGAAGGTGTATGCTAAAAGTTGTTTCATCCAACATGTTCTTAGATTATGGCCCAGGAATTGAGAATAATAAAAAATAAAATAAGCAAATGAAATGGATGTGTGAAGAGTGTAATAAAGAATATGTTCACTTAATTAATACTTCACTAATGAAAATAATGAATAAAATGATGGATACAATGAAGTCAATGATGAAAGAAGTGGTATAAAAAAAATTGGGGAAATATTGAGGAGACACATGGCAGTTAGAAACCAAAATGAAACAGCAAAAGCAAGTAATGTATATGCAGTAAAAGAGACCAAAGAAGTTCTTATAGTACAACCAAAGAAATGAAATCTGACTAGTGAGGTAACAAAGAAAATATGTAAAGAAATGTAAAACCTGTAGAGATTAATAATAATAATTATTATTATTATTAATCTCTACAGGTTTTAACATTTATTATTATTATAATAAATATAATAATAATAATAATAATAAT
Organism: Gryllus longicercus; assembly: GCA_038098605.1. NCBI lineage: Eukaryota > Metazoa > Arthropoda > Insecta > Orthoptera > Gryllidae > Gryllus > Gryllus longicercus. The sequence goes on along the minus strand of JAZDUA010000294.1, from coordinate 587,909 downwards.
AATAATAATAATAATAATAATAATAATAATAATAATTTTTATTTCCAAAAGAATTACATTGATGGTGTACAAAAACCATCACCATAAAAAAAACAATAAGAAAGCATACCAATTTTGTTTGCCTACTTTACATACATTATACATCCTGTTTATTCTTACATTATAAATTCTGGTCTTATCAGGTTTAAATTTAAATATATTTATTACATTTATTTTATCTTATTCAGTACACTACAAACCCTCTGTAAGTACTTCATGTACTTGTCAGAGAGGGGTGTGTTACATTGTACGCTTGTTTTGTTCTGTTTTTTTTCTTTTTATCTTATTTTTATTACCGTTGTTGATTATAGTTCACTCATTATCAGTACTGTTTGACATGAATTGTTTTTATTGGAATTTAGATTTTTTTCAAGAAAACTCAACAGGCAGAAAGGAATCAAAATCGTCCAATTATCTAGAATAACAAATAAATTGTAAATAAATAAAAAGATATGTTAGTTGGCAACTGGTTAATATGAAAACTAAGTTATACTTAATTACCGTTTTGAAAATTTGTAGTAATAAATCAACAAGCAAAATGAAATAAAATTATTATCTAAATTAACAAATGGTGAAGCTGAAAAAAACAAAAGCTGACATTAACTTGAGTTAAATTGACCAAATATAAATCATTGGAAATTAAATAATTGGACTCAAAAACAAAAATTAGTCCATACCGTGAACCATTAACAAAACTGAATGAGAGTAACAGGAGCATTATACAATTTTTACAAATTATTATCTTGTGTTAACTGCTGTTTATAATATGAAGATTTATAATAATTAACAACATAAGATCTTGTAATGACAAAACTCAACAGGCAAAACGAAAACAAAACGATCCACTTATTCTCTAACCTAACAAATAGAATGTAAATAAATAAAACTAGATGGCAGTTGGCAAGAGGCAAAAATAAGTATTAAAATGTACTTAATTAGCATGTTGAAGACTTATGGTGGTAAATCAAATCAACAAATAATAGGACACACAAAGTAAGTGTGGTCTATACAGAGATCAATTAACAATTGACATAATTACTTGTAGACAAATTACAATCAAAATATTATGTAAAATATAACAAAAACAAACAAATAATGAAATTGACTGAGAGTAAAAGATACATTATTTTCAAATTATCATTTTGCGTTAACCGCTGTTTACTATATGAAAATTTAGTTGTACATAATTCACAACATAAATCCTGCATTGACGAAACTCAACACGCAAAGGTAATCACAATCATCCAAATATTATCTTAACTACACATTAATTGTAAAGCAAAAAAGAAATTAAATAACTAAATTAAAACCAAATAACTGAATGAGTGTAACAGGAACATTATACATTTCTTACAAATTTGAATCTTGTGAAGAGGTAGTTTACTGTATCAGTGAAGATTTAGTTGTACATAATTAACAAAGAGATAATTCCTGAGCTGTCTATTTTCATGTTATGCCTAGTATCTTGTGTACCGTTCTTTTAATTTTTTTTTCAATTTCCTTTTAGATGTAACTTCTAATATTTCATCTGGCATTGAATTCAGCAGTTTTGGAATGGCTGTGTTAAACATCCTCTCTCCAAATTTATTAAAAGTGTCTGAAAGTATGAAATTGTTGTTGTTTTTTTCTAGTTTCATAGCTGTGCCCACTGATTTTTCTGAATTTTTCATTGAAAAAGTTTTTTTGAAAGAATTTGAAATTCATACAGTTTTTTAACGGTCATGATTCCATGCATTGCTGCACTCACTTCCAGGGTTAGGTTTGTTCTGCTTATTTTTTCATTAAGGCTTTTAATGCATTTATTTTGCAGGTTCTGAATAATATCAATATGCGATTTTGCTGCAGCTCCCCATACTCCAATTCCATACCTGATCAGAGACTCAATTAATGAGAAGTAAACCAATTTGAAAATTTTATAGGATACGAAATCCTTAATTCTCATTAGTTTCCAAACACATGTTCTGATTTTTTTGCTTAATTCCAAGATGTGGTCCCTCCAGCTCAGATTTTGATCAAAAGTTACACCTAAATACTTCAGTTTGCTTACAGAATTAATTATATTATTACATCGACAGTTCTTAAAGTCTTTGTGTATGCAGTCAGCTTTGTGAAAGAATATTTTAACTTGTGCTCTTGCAATTTTTGGAGCTGTAATATGCAGTATTCTGGTCTTTTTCTTATTTATTATTAAACCTTTATCATGGCACCATTTTTGAAATATTCCAAATTTCTCCTGTAACTCCATTTCTGCCTTCTTTTGGTCTCTGTTTATAGATAATAGCATTTTGTAATCCGCATACATATAATTGGAACCATTTTCTAGATAATTAAATAATAAGTATGGGGCCTAGGACACTTCCTTGTGGAATTCCCCTTTTCACAGTTTTTATTTCACTATAAGTATTATCTATTTTTACCCTAAATGATCTTCCTTCTAGATAGCTTTTAAATAACTGTAAGACTTTGCCGTAACTGTAAGTCGATGCTCAATGCTATCACATGCAATCCCTTGTGTAATTTTTCATTTAATACTTCTCCTAGGTTTTCCAATAAGTCTGTGGTGCTTTTTTTTTTTTGATATGCAAATTGATTTTTATCTATTTTATATTTTTCCAGGTAGTTGGTCAGTCTTTGCGATAAGTATTTTTCGAATATTTTACTTATTGTGTTTAATATGGAAATTGGCCTATAGTTTTCATAGCTTGAAAGACTGTCTCCTTTATGTATTGGTCTGATAATGGATACTTTTAATTCATCTGGAAAAGTTCCCTCATTAATGCTTAAGTTGATAATTTTCGTTATAATTGGTGTTATTGAGTTGCTGTTCATTTTTATATCTCTTATAGCTATTTTGTCAATTCCTGGAGCTTTATCACAGTCCATCCCTTTAATTAAAGAACTAGTTTCCTCTAATGTGATATCAGGCAAGTAAAAAGAGTTACTTTGTGTTATTACATTTTTTGGCAGGACTGCTAGGTTACATTTATGTACAATGTCTTCTGTTTGTTGTTGATAAGTGATAGCAAATCATTCTACTAATTGTTTGATTGAGTTACTATTCCCTAAATTTCTTATTATGACTTCATCTAAAGATTTTTTCTCTGGTACACCAAGTAGTTTATTTATTGTTTTCCAAGTGTTTTTCATGTCGTTTCTGCTATTTTCAAATAGTTTGTTAAAATATTCTTTCTTTTGCTGCTGGATTTTTTTTGTTATGTCATTTCTGATTTTTTTATAATTAATTCTTAGTGTGTCTTTTAATTCTTCATTTTTGACTGAAGTCCTTTTCCATTTTTTAAACAAGTTATCTCTTTGTTTGATCAGTTCATTGATATCTGAGTTTATCCATGGTTTCAATATTACCTTTCTTCTGCTGTTGTTAGATTCTTTAGAGACTAACGCTTTATCATATAAATTTTTTATTACTTTGTACAATTCATTAGCTGTTAAGTTTTGAAGATTAAATTCATTTAAGTTCATTAGTTCTTTTTGTAGTTTACTTTTGTTTATAAATTCATATTTTTTTGTTTCATTTTCGAGAACTATCTTTTTATTTGTGAAATTACATGAGATTCCAATTAAATAATGATCTGTTATCTTGCTTTCTAGTATAAATGGGATTATGTCTTTGGCATTCCCACGAACAGCTATATGATCGATACATGAGCTCACTACTTTATCATTTTTTATTTCAACTCTCGTATCTTTTTTGATACAGTGCACTAATTTGTGATCTAACAAAATGTCTATGAAATCAATCGTTGTTTTTTCGTCATTGCTGATGTTTATGTTACAATCTCCAATTATTATTTTGTTCATATTTTTATCTGTATTTAAAATTTCATTTAGTTCTTGTAAATAAAGAATTTTGCTTTTGTTAGGTGGTCTATAGACTGCAAATATGCTTAATTTGATTTTATTATTTATTTCTAAATGACCTGCTAATACCTCAAACTGATAACCCACCAAATCCACAAGTTCAAATTTGTATATGTCTTTTACAAATAGTATTATGCCTCCTCCTTTCTCTTCTCTTGTTTTTACGTATCTATTAAAATTTGGCAAATTATATTCTAAAAGGTCGTCATTCTTTTTGACACTAATTTCACTCAAGACAATCACATCCATATTTTGGAAGCTATCTCTTATAACTCCACAAAATTCATCCCAATGCTTACTAATTGATCTTATGTTTAAATGAATTACATTAAATTTCTCTTTATTTGCATTAATTACGTGATTAAAATCCTTAATGAGGTTGTAACTTTTAGTTTCTTGAATCTCTAAATTATTAATAAAGAAAATATCCATAATAGTTTTTGTTTTCTAATCTTAACTTTATCTTTCTGTTTAATTAATTTGTTCCAAATCTTCCTCACACCTTATTCTAATCACATTACTTCCCTCATTTTTTCTTATTAATACTTTACTATTTTTAACCCAGCTAAATTTGTAATTTTTTTCTCTGGCCTTAGTTTTGGCTTTCCATAATAAATATGTGTTATATGGCGTTAAATTCTCATTGATATACAAAGGTTGATCATCCCCGTTTTTAAATAAGTCCTTGTTTTGTATTTTCTTTCTTTTGCAGTTTAGGATTTTGTCTCTAATTTTTTTCGAGTTGAATTTGACTATTACTTTTAGTTTTTGACGATTCGTGTTGTTTATTCCGTAAACTTCATCTACCACGCTTTCATTAATTTTTTCTCCACAAACCTTACTGAAAAAATCGACAATGTGTTTTTCCGACAATGATTCTGTTCCAAGTTTAACCCCACTTATTTCTAAATTTTTATCCAAAAGTAGTTGTTCTAGTTCTATAACTTCGTGAATTACACTGTTCACTTTTTCCATTTTCTTCTTCATTTCTTCTTTAATCACTTTCAGGTCTTTTATTTCCTCAATCACTTCATCATATTTGTTACTTAGGAAGTCTATAGTCGTTTTTATCTCGTTCATACTTCCATTGAGGGTGTCTATTTTGCTGTTTATTTCCTGCAATGCCGTAGCAAGAGGATTGGGTGAGTTGACCTGGTTGACGGTGTTACCACTAGGTCTACATTTCGCACATCTCCAGTTTTTCTTGCCTCTTTCTGATTTTGCCCGATGCGTGGCCTCGCTGATCGAGCAAGAGAAATGAAGATACTCGTCGCATCCATTACAGAATACCTCTTCGTTCTTCATTTCTCCCTCACATTTTCCACATATTAAAACTGACATGGTTTAACTCTTGGTTTGTTTTTTAGCAAGAATGAGGGTTGGAAGAAAGTTTAATTTATATTCTCCTTCAACAGCTTATTTTGGATCAGCTGTGTTCGTGGCGAACGGCTGAAGTACTACGTGGCGAAAAGCGAACAGTTCCTGCGAGGTGTCACTGGCACTTGATTTTTCTTCTTTTTGAGAGTTTCACTTGATTTCTTCTTTTCCTAACAACAATCGATATTCACTAACTGTAGCCCTAACAGCTCACAACACTTTCACTGCACTATAAATCCAAAAAACTATTTTTTTTGCTAAATTATGATTCTACTCCTTCCGGCAACGGCAAAACGTTTAGGCATTACGCTAACAATAATAATAATAATAATAATAATAATAATAATAATAATAATAATAATAATAATAATAATAATAATAATAATAATAATAATATTTATTGAGTCACATATACAATTACAATCGTATGACGAGTCAATATGATGCCTTTGGTGGAGAGAGCGAAGTTATATTACTGTTCAGGAGCAAACAAGGGGCCATCTCAGCATTTGCTCAAAGGACCAGGGAAACTGAACAAAACCTGATCGAGATGGGGTCATTGGCCTAGAAATACAATACTTGTTACAGTTAGATTAAGATATTATACAGTAGATAAATTATCTGCTAATAATTAACATTAATAATAATAATAATAATAATTACATTAATAATAATAATTACATTAATAATAATAACATTAATAATAATAATAATTACATTAATAATACATATCAATTATGTTTGCAAATACATCAAATTTAACAATAGTAGTACATTCTATATTTATAACTTGAAATGGTGAGGAGGCAAGTTTTGACCAGTTTTTTTCTTCTCCTATTCTCCTTCTATTTCACAGGATGTGATATGCAGTTCTTTTTTCTTTGCTTCAGCTTGAAACAGTTCACATGAAACAGAAAGTCTAATGGAATAAGAAATTTTTTTTTATTTATATTTTTTGAGGGAAATGTAATTTGAAAATTCCTTTACACTGTAGAACATGTTGTTAAGCAGGAAAGCTTTCAATTTACTTTTAAATGTATGAATTGTGTTTATGTCTTTGATATCATTGCCTAGTTTGTTGTAAAGTGTAATGCCCTCTATTAGGGTACTTTTTAGGATAAAGTGTAGTTTCAGAGTGGGGAACGTGTAGGTTATCCTTTTGACGGGTGTTGTAGTTATGTACATCAGAATTTAAAGTAAAACTGTCTTTGTTTTCCATGAGAATTTTCTTTGTGAAGACCACTATTTCAAATATGTACATGCGTGCTAGAGGAAGAATCCTTAGTTTATTAAACAAGGGTTTGCAAGACTCCAGCTTATGAGTGCTGGTCATTGTTCGCAGTATTCTTTTTTGGATAATAAATGTGCGAGTGCTTTCAGGGGCATTTCCCCAGAATATTATTCCATATTTTAGGTGTGAGTGCACATTTGCAAAATACATTGTTCAATGTGTCTCAATGTTGGAGCTTGACCTGAGGGTGTATAGGGCATAGCAAGATTTGCTGAGCTTCTTGTTAAGATTTGAGATGTGAGTGTTCCATTTTAGGTTTTCTTGAATTGTTAGTCCGAGGAAGGTAGTTTCATGAGATATCGTTACAGGGTTATTGTTTATGAGCAAATGCTGTGAGAGTTTTTCTTTAGATCGAGGATTCATGAAATTTAGAGAGACTGTCTTGCTGGTGTTTATGATGAGTTTGTTGTCTTGAAACCATTTTACTAGTGTTTGCAAAGTTTTGAGAGTTTCTTTTTCTAATGATTGTTGTGTTTTTGCTTTGATGATGATGTTTGTGTCATCTGCAAACAAAATTATTTTGTTGTTCCTTAAAGCCAAAGGAATGTCATTTATGTATATAAGGAATAGTATTGGCCCAAGGATCGATCCTTGCGAGACTCCACAATTTATTATTTGAAGACAGGAGTAGTATGAGGAGATTTTGTTTTCTTTAGTGTGTTGGAGGGCAACTATTTGTCTACTGTTTGATAAATATGATTTGATCCATTGGCCTGCAATGCCTCGAATCCCTAGCATTTCTAGTTTTCTTAAAAGTATTTGATGGTCAACGATGTCAAAGGCTTTTGACAAATCTAAGAAAAGGCCAATGGGAATTTCCTTCTGATTTAGTGCAACAAGTATGTCATTTAAAAAGGAGAAGATGGCTGTGTCTGTGGATCTATTACTCCTGAAGCCATGTTGTGCATTTGTAAGGACATAATTTGCATTGAGAAACTGTTTGAGTCTTCTTTCCAGAATTTTTGAGAATCCTGATAACAGGGAAATAGGCCTGTAGTTCATTGGGTCATAACTATTGCCCTTTTTAAATAATGGTTTAATTTTTGCTGTTTTGAATATATCTGGAAATATGCCTGATTTTAGAGAGTAATTGCAGATGTGAGAGAGTGGTTGCACTATACATGGAGCACTGTGTTTAATAAGAAAATCTGGAATGTTGTCCATGGCTGCTGAGAATTTATTCTCCATTTGTCCAATGATTTTAAATATTTCAGAGGGGGTTGTTTCATATAAAAATATGGAATTTACAATTTGTGTAATATTAGTGTTTGTTTGGTGTGTTTCATTGTTTAGAGAGTGTTGAGAGATTAACTTATTACTAATTTGTGAAAAGTGTTCATTGAATATATCAGATATTTCTTGTGGGTCTTGTACATTTTCGTTTTTGTAGTGGAGCTCTGTTTTTTTTGTTATTATTAGTTGGTGCTGTAGTCTTTTTAATAATGTCCCACATGGCTTTTGTTTATTACGTGCAATTGCAATGTACTTATCATTTGTTATAATTTTTGCTCGTTTGATTACTTTTTTTAGGATCGAATTATATGTTTTGTAATATGAAATGAAGTTTGGGTTACATTTGTTATTTGTTAGTATTTTATACATGTTGCGTTTTCTTTCACATGACACTTTGATTCCTGTGGTAATCCATGATTTAGTTTTCTTATTTTGGATCTTTTTGAGTTTTTGAGGGAAAATAACATTGAAATGTATTTAGTATATATTTATGAATGAGTTAAACTTATCATTTGTATTGGTTGCCTTACATACTTCATTCCAGTTTTCAAATCTGAGCAAGTTTTGAAATTTTATTATGTTTCCTTGGGAATAGTTACGGATTTCTTTGTAAGTTGTCTGTTCCGCGGTTTTTGTTTCTGTTGGAAGTGTTAGGATCTGGGCAATGTGGTCACTGAAACCTGTATTAAATGTAGCAACAGAAAAACAATAGTTATTTGCATCTATTATTATTTGATCTATAGCAGTGCTACTATTTTTGGATATTCGTGTTGGTGTATTTATGGTTGTTTGTAAATTGTATGATTTTAGTAGGTCTTTAAATAGGTTTTCATTACTGGATTGAGTGAGGCAATTTATATTGAAGTCACCACAAAAAATAGTTTTATACTGTCTGCGTTTTTGAAGTTTTGTTAGAATAACTTTCAGATTTTTTAAAAAGGTTTTCAAATTTCCAGCAGGGCTGCGATATGTGCATAATACCCATGTTTTTATTGTTGTTAAGTCAGTGATGGATATTTCAAAGTCTTTCTCTTTTACAAGATGAGTGTGATTTGTGTAGGGTACAAAACTAATTGTATTTTTAATAAAAATGCATGTCCCACCATATGCATGATGTGCATTGTTAATATTTCGACATGAGCTACTGGCTAGAGAGAAACCTGGTATATATGTGTTATCTAATTGTTCTTTAGTTAGCCAGTGTTCTGTGAAGCACAATACTGAAATGTGGTTGAGTTTCTCCTCAAGTAATATTTCTATATCAGTGAGTTTATTTTTCAGAGACTGTACATTTTGGTGAAGAATGTGCAAATAGTTTTTATTTTTGTGTATTGTTTGCTTTCCTGCCGATGTTTGATGCTACAGGTTATACACAGGAGTGGGTTTTCGGTTGCAGCGGAAGTGATATGTACGGATGGGATGGGGAGTAGGAAGTGTGGAAGTAGGTGAAGGGGCTGAAGAGAAGAAAGGTGAGGAGGTAGTGGGAAAAAGTGGAGTGGGCAGGAGCGGTGTAGGAGTAGGAACTGGCGTAGGTAAAAGAGGACTGGGGGCAGGTGAGGGATGTGGAGTGAGCAAGAGAGGTGTGGGAGTAGGAGAAGGAACTGGTGGGGGTAAGAGAGGACTGGATGGTGGTGAAAGATGCGGAGTGTGTAAGAGGGTTGTGGATGGAGAGGCAGAAGAATGGGTGGGAGATGGATGTGAGGTAGCAGGGGCAGGGGTTACCAGTCGGTGCGAGATGAGCATGGCTCCTAGTTTTTGTTTTCCTATCTGGTTCATGTGGACACCATGCCGAGTAAAATGTTTTCTTGAGAGGTTGTCAAGATCAACAAGTGTGATAGGTGTCCCTCTCAAGTGCTGTCTTATATGATGGTTTGCAATCTTAATTTCATTGTTTATAGGAATGTTGTCGTGCCAAGGAGGCAGAGTGGTCATGATTACATTTGTGTGGTTGGTAGTCTCTTGTATTTTTGTTAAATGTTCCATTGCGTGAAAGTGACTGCCAGAATTAATGCCATTCTGCCCACCTATAATTATTACTGTGTCCTGTTGTGTAAAAGATCTAGTCTGAATGTTTAAGTTCTCAATTACATGTGCCATCGTGGCATTAGGTTTAAAAATACCTGTAATTGAGAACTTTGACAGGAATTTCTCTCTCACAATGGAGGAAAGGTTCCTACCAAGTAGATTAAAGTAGAAATTGAAAATCTCAGGAAGATAAGAAATGGAGGTATTGCCATAACTTGCACAAGCAAGGAAGAAATTCAGAAAATAGATACAGAAATGAAGGGAAATATGGGAAAAGAATACGTCGTAAAGATTCCAAAATTGAAGGATTCAAAGCTGAGAGTTTATGAAATAGAAGACGTAATGGATGAATTTTAGTTGATAACGGCCACAAGAAATTAAAATCCTGAAATAATTACAGCAGATTGAGAGATCCAAGTGAGCATAAACAGGAAATTTGATAACGCATATTTGGTTGTTTTAGAAGTAGATCCCCAGATATTCAACAGAGTGATGATGAAGATAAAATTTAATGGCAACGCTGTCAAAATAATGAATATGTGGGGATTTTTCAGATGTATGAACTGTTGTTACTTTGTTGCTTTTTCTGAATCCAACCTTCAATTCCTTAATTTTGTCTCTTCCCAGATAAACTTCGGATACAAATTGTGGTGCTGCTTCTTAAAAAGGAATCAAAAATGTATTTACAAAATAAGACAATGATCTTGATCAACATATTATTGGTGTTTGTTGTGCTGTATATTATACATAACACAATCTCGAATGCTGCGGATGTTCAACCAGTAGACATTGAGAGCATCAATATCAAAATTTCAGTTTTAGGTTAGCATAGTGGAGAAAAAATTTAAAGACTTTTACGATAAGCTTCATTGAGTATAAACTCATTTTTGGTAGGTGTATGATGCTTGCCAGCGTGAGGCTTGCTTGCCAGCGTTAGAAAGGATTTGAAAGGATGTTTGAATGTTTGAAATAATGAAAGAAACCATTGAAGTCTTATTTTCTTTTGTTATACAAATGTCCCCTCGCAATTAAATTTGTGTTTGGAAAGCACAGTGCAAAGTTATGGTTGATATTTCTGCTTTTGCAGGCTGTAGTTTTCCTCAATGCAGTGAAAAGTGAGGAAGGAAATTGCAACACTTTCGAACTGCAGATGTATTTGATCATTTGGAAATACAATTGAAAGTCCAGTTGCAATATTAGTAACTGCGTATCATGATAAAAAATTATTTTCAGCAGTTAAACGAAGTTTTGCATTTTTACATCTTCCTTGGTTTTACTCTTACATTTTTATTTTTAACTGTCTAGATTATGTAGGAATTTGATTGTCATATATCATTGACTTGCAAATCTTATATTATTATGTTAATTTTTATATTTTGTGTATTTCTTTTCTGGTCATTAATGAATTTTTTTTAAATTTTATGTAAAGTGAGAAGGTATGCGACAAAAACAAAATTAATCTGTGAACTAATAAAAATGCATATTCGGTTGCTAGGTGTTTCCTAACTTGAAGTATTTTAAAAGCAAGCATATTCCAATGAATTAATATTAAAAAAATGTACCTAATACGCTTTGGCTTTACTGGGTGCTGATTCTCCAAGGTCGAAGTTTCGCCAATACATGAAAAAACTCTCTGAAAAGATTGAAGTGAGCATAGGAACTGTGAAAACTAAGCTGTTTCTGAAACATAATTTACGTAATGCATGTTCCGAATTCTTAAACTATTTTTGGAAGCAATGCAAGCTTTAAAAATATAGCTTATTTGGAAAAGTCGGTCTCGACAAAATCCAAAATTATCGATAAACAAGATTCATTTTTATGAATTACACAGCAGATTTGGTCTGTTAAATATTTAATTGCATCCTCAATACCTTTACTTTTCTGGAAAACATCATCATCATCGACAGCAAGGATTAGACCTCTTGATCTGTTCCGTCTCAGAAATGTTCATGCCATCTCTTCAAGGGACGTCCTACACTTCTTTTTCCTTTAGGTTCATATTGAAGAATAATTTTACACTTTCTCTGTTCTGGCATTCTCAGGACATGATCTTTCCAGTTTTCTCGATATTTCTTTATGGTGTGTATAACACGCTCAATATTTAGTTTTCTGATACCTACACTTTTTATGTGGTCTAATAGTGAATATCCTGCCACAAAACGAAGAAATCTCATTTCTGCAGATTCAATTCGGCACATCTGATCTGATGTTAATGTCCATCTCTCACTTCTATAAAGTAATAATGGCAAAGCAATAACTTTGTAAAATCTGAGAAGAGTTTCTTTTCGCGCATTATGCTGTAGAGTTTGCTGTAACGTTCCACAGAAATATGTGAGGTTGTTCAGCTTTATTTCCATATCCCTTGATTTTATATAATTAAAATGATATCCAAGATATTTAAATTCATTAACTTGTTCAATTATTCGGTCATATATAACTATCTTTGCTCTTAACGGTTCAAGCCCTTTAAATGCCATCACTTCTATTTACTTGGTGAGATTTTCATACCATACTCATTAGCAACCTGACTTAACTTGTGGACTGCTATTTGAATTTCATATTCAGATTTTCCTATGATAAGCTGGTCGTCGGCAAAAAGTAATGTTGGGATCTCAACATTATTAATCTTAAAAACATCAATTAAAGTCTTCAACCGTTATTTAATGATCACGTCCATATATATTTATATTAAAAAGCATTGGCGAGAGCGGACATCCCTGTCTTACTCCCTGGTTTATATACACTGATTCTTTTCCATTTCTTAGCATTCGGATTATGATATTATTATTTCTGTATATTCTGCGGCTGTCTGTGTTATAATTTCTTTAATGTTTGCCCTTTCTTCATTTATATTGTTACTGACAGGGTTAATAGGATTTTTCTCGTTGAGTTTTGTGCTAGGTAGTAGTCTGGTATAAAAGTCTTATGCTCTAATTTTGTAAAAGGTGGACTTCAAATGTTTATATTTCTGGTTTGGCTTTTAAGATGGTTTTTCTTCCATCTCTTTGGGAATATTATGTTTCCAAAGAGATGGAAGAAAACCGTTTTTAAAAAAGGTCTTACTTTTCTGGAAAGCAAACAGAAGACATTATTCATTATTTTGTGGGTGTAAGTTCAATCATTATCTTTCTTGATCAACTTTTTAAAAGTAATTGAAAATTCGAAATTAAGAAAATCGGTGTGTAATTCGTGGCTTCCTCCCTGTCCCGTGGGTTATATATTTAGAACACGGAATTTTTAAAAAGGTAATGCATTACCCATCCATCATGCATTTATTAACTAATATAAAAAACAACGTTTGTTCGTTGGTTTGTCCATAATGCGCTGCCGTACCGTTCATCCGATTGCGATAAAACTTTGTCTACTTATCGCTTGCTCGTGTGGGAAGAATATAGGCATTGTACGATGGGAATGTGCTTAAGACGGCGCACGTAGACGGGCGATGATAATAAATGAATGCTGACTCAAGCGCCTCTGAACAGGGCATTCTACGCAATGGCGCTCAACGCAACACGCCACACCCTGAAGTGCGAGTATTAAGAGCGACTTGTTTGCATATTCTGCTCCTGCGATTACGAAAGTGTGCCCAGGAGAGTCAGTGACAGAGGGGGACAGGGACAGGGGGAAGAAGAACGAGAGAGAAGGCGGGCCGGACAACGTCGGCCTGGTCTCGCTAGTTAACAATGAAAGATAATGGCCTCATTATATAATCTGCAGCAATTTTAATCAATGCAATAGGAATGTGATCAACCTCTCCAGGCTTTTAAGAATTTGTTATTAATGACAATCAATAATTCTTCATTGGAGTTGCAAAATTAGAATCCATTAGAGTTCCGTCTAAAGTATCTTTGACCATCATTGCGTGATGAAATTTTCGGCCATTTTTTGACCCAATTTTTACAAAGAATTCATTATAATGATATACAATTGATTTATTAGTGTGCAATATAGTTCTTCAATTATCAAACAAAATATTTTAAATGATAGTTTCTCACTTATGTTTTATGCAAGTTTTCGTTTAATCCTAAACGAATATCCACTTTTGATTTAAGATTGGTTGCTTATTTATCACTAACTTTGTTTTGTACAGGAGGAGTTGCAGCCTCCAATTGCTGTGTTTATTGGGCCACCAGTGAAGCAAGAAACATCAAGTACTCACGAAGAAGCGGTAAGAATAACAGGTTACATTCGCATTTCGACGTCTTGAATACTGTGTGGTTTCTGGTCCACTCGCTGCATTCATTCCCATTGCTCTTACGATTGTGAGTGTAGAAGACTATTACCATGTGTAACGTTTCTAGAGGATGTGTTTGTCATTGGAAGAATTTGTGAGCTCTTTATTTCGTTCCTGCCAGTTCACATCCTTGACGTTAAGTGGCATTCCAAGTTATTATTGTTAAAGGTAAACGCCTCATTGCAGAGCATGCCATTTTATATTTTGTGTGGGTAAGGGCTTAGTATAGAGCTAGGAGAATTCCTTGTCTTTTAAAATTCTCAGTGCATCTATTACGTCGAATTACATCTGTGCGAATTTCTGGTATGTCACAGTATCATTTAAAACGCATTTACTCAATAATGCAATACTGTGAACAAATCGCTGCTAATACGTATAAATATCAACGACGAGAGACAGTCATACATATGTATGTTCTTTAGCTGTGGTTTAGGCCTACCAGCAGCGTCCCAGCCTTGCGGCCATGGGTTAAGGCTAAATGTCCGGACACTAGTACAATATGTGGACACTACGTGGCACCACCAAAATAAGTAAAATTTACTTTACACATAACGTCTGAACCCATGTTCAGATTTTCGATGTGTAAACGAAATTTGACGCCTTTTTAAAATAGAATTTATGCTACGAAGCCCTTTTTCCAAAAATCGAGCAAAAACTCGAATTTGAAATTAGTTCTCAAACTTCCGAGAAAAAATTAAAAAATGTGGGCTTATTGCGCGATGGCGACATGCTTCCTGAATCCAACGCCGTGACAATCATGCAAATCGGACGAATAGGAGCGTTGTAAAGTGAAATTTAGGAAAACACTTTGATCCCCCCCCCCCTCTTCACTTCGGAACAGTTGCGTCACCCACCCGCCCTCTGTCGGCGCGGCGGCACGGCCAGCCCCGGCGGAGGAGGCGGGACTTGCGGGATAGGCAAGCCAGACAGTCGGTTTCGGCTTTTGTCACTTTGCATCTCAATCTATTTTTCCACAGATACTAAACTAAAGATGCTATACTACTGTCACAGATCGAGGTAAACGGTCTGTAATAGTAGTACATAACTTTGAATAAATTTGAATTTATTTCAGCGTCTTCCTACAACTACGAATTTGAAGGTTGAGATTTTTCCTTTGAATACGTTTCTCTATAATTCTTTAGTGATAGTTACGTACATTGAAAAAAATGTTTTCGTGCAATGTAAGCAATAGTTCTAAACAGTGGCAAATGTGTTTTAGTGGTAACCGAATATTGTAATGTCAGCGAAAGAGAGGTTCTTCAAACTCATAGATGTCTATGCATTCACACATGCTTGGTCCATTGATAATAAACCGTATTCCAAACGAGAAATTACTCCCCAAATTCGTGTGTTACAAGTTCTATTAAAATAGCGCGGCTCTAGCTGTTGGCTTGCTCATAAAATTAAGAGACGTGAAGTTATTTAGTCGTCTCTTAATTCTAATATTCCATTCATGCCCTATGAATAACGTCATTGATTTCGAATCAGTGAAGGGTGAATGAGAGCGCAGGATTCGTCAGCGCGTGGTGGTTTCTCGGTGCCTCTGACCGGGAGACTCTAGAGTTCGACGCCCGACCGTGGCAGGGTCTGGAGGAGCCCTCTATAGGTCGGCTGGTCTGTTCGATAGTTAACCTTGGTTTCTCTAAACCATGCCGGAGCAGTATGCTAACAAACGGGCCATGAGCCGCGCGCTATCTTTTCTTCCTCTTTTCCTATCCACACCCCTTGCTTGGACCGCCACTTACAGGCGCTACCTAGCACATGTGTCGGG
Organism: Gryllus longicercus; assembly: GCA_038098605.1. Classification (NCBI taxonomy): domain Eukaryota; kingdom Metazoa; phylum Arthropoda; class Insecta; order Orthoptera; family Gryllidae; genus Gryllus; species Gryllus longicercus. Next base: position 572,060 of record JAZDUA010000294.1, on the reverse strand, counting down.
AACTTAGAGCGTGTCCCGGCTGGGGCGGTGCCCCGCTGGTAGGAAATGAGGTAACTCCGCCAACCGCACTGGAGGTCGGCGCTGGATTTTGAAATCCAGCTAGAGAAGAACATCGCCCCTTCCCGTGATTTCTAAACTACATTCACAGGATCAATAATAAAAATTCACATGATTTATCCGCGTCATCGGCGTCAACTGAAAACCAAGAATCTCCTTTTAATGCTAATTTAAGATGCGTGGTTGCAAAACATAAAAGGACAACATGGATTACTAGACTTTTTCAAAGTTAAATTACCCTCCCAAACGAAGTTTAAAATTTTCAATCTCAATATTTTACTCCGTGAAGAGATTGTTTATAATTTTTATTTCTGTAGGATCCTCTTGCATCCTGCAATGATGGCGCTTCTGTTGCTACAATTAAACAAGAGATGACTGAATATTCCCCAGGTAAGTGTATGATATATTTTATGATTATTACGTGAACCTAGGGTCCAAACCATTAGGGTGGTAAGTACAGTACTTGGTAAAAATTGTACCTGGGCTGTTCACAAAACAATGTGGCCAGATTCCCTTTCTCTTTAAAAAGACAGTTGTCGTTGATGCACTGCAGACGCAAACTTCTTCACGGGTTAAACGGATCCGATGGTGCCCCTAAAGCACTGAAGTGCTCAAATACCCAACGGAATTACAAACTCTGTTTTTTCTATATAAAAAAAGAATTGTCTGTATTTATCGCTTGCTAGACTACACATTACTCGTCCAGATATTGGTGTAAATTTTGGGAATTGACGAAAAAGTAGTAATGGACAATTTATCACATTGCAAAAGAATTGAAATGGTATGTCTTTCCTGATTCATCAGAAAGCGTCCCTTCCCTTTCTTTATACCTTGCGATCATCCCTTTTCCTTGAAAATGGTTAAGTAGCTTGTTGTAAGTTTATTCAGTTCATTATCTGAGAATTGAATGAAGCTTCTTTGTATGGCACTTTCCCACTGTTTCCAGCGTAACTTATTAAACGCCTTTGAGAATGTGTTTTCCAAACACTTCTCTGAATATCTCAGTAAAGATATAATATTTTACTATTCTTATGGGAGAAATGTCAAAGAAGACCATTTTTACTTCCTACCAGCTGACCCAGCCTTTTTTTTCACGTATATTACCCCCTCAAATACTTAGAATACTCAAAATCTATATTTTGGTGTTCCTTAATACGCAAAAATATGTTGTTTTTACCTATGTCCGTCGGTGAACAATTCTAAGGCTTACACCATTCGTATGATTTAGTCGAAACCAAAATTACTAAATCGAGAAGACCTGATTTAATGCCCTGATATTTTGAAAGAGTTCTTTAAATTTTGTTCTGTCATGAAGCTCCTGAAACATTTTTAAAATTTCTAAAAATTAGCTCTAAATTATTTCTTTATATTGTAGGACCACCTTGAAATATACTTATAAAGATGGCAAAATGGCTATTTTTACCGAAGACGCAGAACATTTGAAAATCGCTGAAGTTCAACTTTATTATCCATCTCTTCTACATTGTTGAAGATACAAATCTTTTTCCTGAAATGAAATTTGTGCTCCACAAATAGTTCTTTAAAAAATATATTGAACATTTTTTTAATGTTGGTAATTTCCGCGCATTTTTTACTGAAAGATGTACAATACAAAGTTGAAATTAGTACTGCAGGTTTGTATCATAAAGAATTTTTACGTGTGCAAATTTCAAGGTTTTATCTGGTTACTCAACAGAGTTGATACTAGAAAAAAATCTAAAATTCCAATTTTTGGGAGGGTGTAATTTTTAATTAGTGCGGTTCTTATCATTAATTTTTTTTGCATTGTAACTTACATTGTTCTGTAAATAAGCGCAGAAGGAATGGGGTTTTAAATCTATTCCTTTGAAAAATTTCTCTGTGAAAATCGAAATTTGTTCGTTTGCGTCCGATAGATTTGTATGCAAATATTACCCGAATAAAAAATATTTGGTAAATATGTCTTTGTCTCGCAGAGTTTACTGAATCCAATACATTTTGGTTTACAAAGCTATAACCAAGCGCTGAGTAATTTAAACACCGTAAGTATCTACAAACACGAATTGCGCGCGCTTTAGAACAGAAACGGTCTCAATTTGTGAACAACCACGACCGATTCTGGTCGAGTGCTTAAGTTTCCCGTGGAAAATAACGAAACTTAGGAAATTTATTTACAAATCAAGTTGTTATTTTCTAAGATGTGAGGCGACTTTTTTTTTTTAATTCGTGATCACTTAATCGGAATGACATTGGCTTTGTCTCGACTGAAGTTTTAGTATGAAAAAATTACTAATTGTTTATTCGTGTTAGAATAAAACGAATGCTGTTTTTACTACGTTCATCGAACAGACTATCTCTCGCAGGAGAGATACCTGGATGCCCTGTGTATTTCCTTTGCCTTCCGCTGCATTTCATTCGGGGAGACGTGGTCAATCGATGCTCTTTATTCGTGGGGCCCTTTTTTTACTTTTCCCTTCTGCGGCGAACTCAAGAAGATGTGACACCTTGAGATTATCCTGATTGCTCAGGCTTTAAAGGTCAGTTTTCCTTTTTGTTTCAGCCCGTGTTTGCTACAATTTTAGTTGGCAATAGAGGAACTCTTTTGACGCGTTGATATGTGCGATGAAAATATAAAAGTAATTATGCAATATTGCATCCAAATAGGATTACGGTAGCTGAAACTGTGTTATCCTTTACGGAAGTGTTGGGGCCAAATTTAAGCAAAATTAACTTATTTTGTAATAAACTTAAATTTTCGAATAGAAAATCATATCCGAGAAATTCGATGAATTTGAAACGCAATATCACTTGCCACCACTATTCCCGCCCGCACGTCGGAATGTCCAGGGTCACTGGAACGAGCCCGTGTTGACATTTACGAAGACCCGTGCCATGTCCCTCCGTCAGATGCCCTGGCAACAAGATTGAGCCGCTTCGTTCTCGAGATGGCATGCTGTTTACGGGAGAATCTCGTAGAATCGTCTCAATCAGTCTTTGTCGTTTACGATATCCAGAGAGAATATGCAGCAAATTACTGCCGTTAATCTTAATATTTTGAGTATTATTGTATGCTGCAATCTAACTTGATAATTCTGTATATTTTTTTTATTCAGACATTGAATTCAGCGTTGCGATGCAAATGCTTAGGTGTGAATCGACGGAAAAAGTTTTAGTTTTGGAACACTGCTAGCTTCTTTGCAAATGACACAGGTATATACTCTGTACAAGTATATGTTCCATTCTTCATTGAGAACTATTATTCTATTGGAATTTTTTTAGGGGACATTTTGGGATTTAAATATTTTACGAATATCCACAATAATCCACACAAGCACCAGCAACACAACGTAATAATTTCACTATTCAGAAGACGCTGTCTGCCATCTTTCCATTCGTAATCAATAACTTTAGATCTTGGTTTCAAGCGGTAAAAATGTATCAATGAGACCGCAACAGCGAACGTAATTTCACGATGAACAAGTTGTGACATTGGCAGGTTAATGCATTAATGAGTTAGCCTTCTTCAGTGACCCGTCTCAAAGTTCATTTTTTAAACGATCTTAAATTTTCGATGAGAAAATATTTTTTTAAGATTAATAAAGAACAGTAAAACCATTGTTTTTTCAGTAATGTCCTTTTACTATCATTAGTCATGTGTGTCAGTTAAGTTTTAAGAAATAAGCATTCATTGAAACCAATCAAGCCAGTTTCGAGATAGGGTGAGATGAGACCTTAAATATTGTAAACGTTTTTTGCCAAGGGCCAATACTTGCCCGGGGAACAGAGTTCATCTCTCTGCCTTAAACAGAGTTTTGGAATACCCAAGCCCTCAACTGGTTGGGTCATTCAAAGAAAATGTTTAATAGTTAAAATTTTGAAAACATTTTTCTGTTTTAAAATATAGGTCAGATCATAAAGGATTATCTCTGTTTTAATTTCAGATTTACTTTATTGAGATCATAAAAACCTATTCTTTTTCTCAATATATCACTTTATTACCTTTTTGAATAATTGCGAAACAAATACTAATTAAAAAATATTCATCGCCTTTGCAAAAGTGCGCCCTCTTTCATGTTCCGAACTATTGCACTTGCATTGCATGTTTATATTACAAAATGTTTGATTGTTGTGCTTCAGACGTTTGTAGTTGCTAGTCTACCCCTGAATTTTTCTGATACTAACCTTTTTGTTGATAGGTGAATGGAATTATGCATCAGAGAAAACCAACACAATCCTGATACAACAGAACCACACTACAGACTTGGATTGCATCCCTAAGTGTAGCTTCAGCAACTATGACCAGACCACGCACCACGCGCTCCCTAACTGCAGCAGCGGGAAGTTGCGTAGGCACTTGCGCACCCACACCGGTGAGAAACCTTTCCAGTGTTCAATGTGCGAGAAGACCTTCGCTTGGAAAGGAAACTTGGATACGCACATGCGCACCCACACTGGTGAGAAACCTTTCCAGTGTTCCATCTGTGGGAAGACATTCACATATAAATGTACCTTGAGTACGCACATGCGCACCCACACTGGTGAGAAACCTTTCCAGTGTTCAATCTGCGAGAAGACCTTTGCTGAAAAAGGAACTTTGAGTCGGCACATGCGCACCCACACTGGTAAGAAACCTTTCCAGTGTTCAATCTGCGTGGAGACATTCACTCGGAAAGTGAACTTGCATAAGCACATGCGCACCCACACCGGTGAGAAACCTTTCCAGTGTTCAATGTGCGAGAAGACCTTCGCTTGGAAAGGAAACTTGGATACGCACATGCGCACCCACACTGGTGAGAAACCTTTCCAGTGTTCCATCTGTGGGAAGACATTCACATATAAATGTGCCTTGAGTACGCACATGCGCACCCACACTGGTGAGAAACCTTTCCAGTGTTCAATCTGCGAGAAGACCTTTGCTGAAAAAGGAACTTTGAGTCAGCACATGCGCACCCACACTGGTAAGAAACCTTTCCAGTGTTCAATCTGCGAGAAGACCTTCACTGCGAAAAAAACCGTGGTTAGTCACATGCGCACCCACACTGGTGAGAAACCTTTTCAGTGTTCCATTTGTGTAAAGACATTCTCTGAAAAAAATTCCTTGAAAAGTCACATGCGGACCCACACTGGTGAGAAACCTTTCCAGTGTTCCATCTGTGAGAAGACCTTCACTGAAAAAGGACACTTGACTCTGCACATGCGCATCCACACTGGTGAGAAACCTTTCCAGTGTTTAATCTGCGAGAAGACCTTTGCTGAAAAAGGAAATTTGAGTAAGCACATGCGCACCCACACTGGTAAGAAAACTTTTTAGTGTCCAATCTGCGAGAAGCCCTTCACTCGGAAAGGACACTTGGAGAATCACATGCGCACCCACACTGCTGAGAATCCTTTTCAGTGTTCCATGTGTGTAAAGACCTTCTCTGAAAAAGATTCCTTGAGTAGGCACATGCGGACCCACACTGGTGAGAAACCTTTCCAGTGTTGAATCTGCGAGGAGACCTTCACTCAGATATTAACCTTGGCTAAGCACATGTGCACCAACACTGGTGAGAAACTATTTCAGTTTTCCATTTCAGTAATTTAGATATTATACTTTATTACATGTACGTTTAATGATGGACAATAAATTCATTTTAAAATTGGTGATTTTAATGTGGTATTCTTAGGAATAATGATCCTTACCGTTGTTATATTACCAATTTACACGAATATGATTATATTTCGCGTATTAAAATACCGAAAAGATAACGAGGGTACATAAGTTCTTGTACTGACATTTTCGGCAAAGTTATAAACAATTTTTACACCTTATTGATAATTTTTACTTCATTAGCTAGATAGTACTTTAAAATCACATCATAATATATCATGGAAAATAATATAAAAAGAAAAAAAATATAATTAAATTCCGAAAATTTAAAATTTCTGATGGGAACTGAAAAGTTCGTTTAATGAAGGATGTACATCAACTTAACAAACCTTATTCACTCCACATCACGTTGACAATTAGATAGCTTCGGAGTCAATGTCCCACCTCCACCACGAAGATGAGAGCACGCACCGCGGCCCCCAATGTAAGGTCTTCCGCGGAACGAGCCACCTGCTCGTTCGACTCCGTGAAGTCGTCTCTAGGCGGCTACCCGTGCGCCCTCAGGCACGGCTTGCTGTCTCGTCGCTTTCCACACCGCGCGTTGACCCTCCGACTCCCGAGTTGACTCTTGTACACACCTTGACTGAGCCCCTGACCGGACTAGTGGGGCGTAGACTACCGTGCACAAGCTGCTGTGTGAGCCCCCAAGTGCTGTTTCTCCCGCCCCTCGCCGCCCCAGGGATCTATAACTCCCATATTCTAAAATAACTAAAATACGAACTGCTACCAACGTTTTTAAAACGTGCGTGGGTTCTCAGGACGCAAACACGCGCTTAATACAAAAGATCGCGCCGCCGTTCGCGCTAACTTTTCTTTCAGGCGTGTAATATTAAGAATAAATGCATTTTAGAAGATCAACACAGTATTTAACTTGTTTTGTAGTTTATTTCAGAAATCGCTCAATATCAAAGTGTATTGAATTGAATTCGCCTTATTTTACGTGGCGAGACTGGGGCCATTAGGCCCGCTCTTCCGACTGACCACGCAAATTTAGCTTCGCTCCTTTCACCAACTAGCAGAGAAATGAGGTATTATTGGGGCGAGAAACTGGCGATTTGAATTTAGCTCAGAGGCGTCATTTAGGCTTGAGGATCTATTACATGCAAGTAAATCTAACATGGGACAGCCGGCTTTACTTCCCCTCCAAAGGAAAGCGTACGAAGGATTTTTTCGCCCTTAAAAATTCACGGCTTCGATCGGGTTTGAACCCGCGAACTTGGGTACAACAGTCCGGTCGCTAACCGTTACACCATCGCCACCGCCAAAGTGTATTCTTATTTCTTACACCAATTTTTATGGACAAAGTGTGCGAGTTTTACCAGCAGCTGTATCCGGCGACACTAGCGCATCCTATAGTAGCAACCTCTAGCTTTGTCCCCAATTTTGATGGAGAGATGCCGGGCCCTGAGGCTCGCTGTGTCGCAGGCGGCGCTCCGCACCAGCGAACTCGTCGACGCGCGGCGTCTCCTTGCGTCGTTGGCGCCAGGTACAAAAGGCTGACCACAGCAGGAACGGTTTTTCCGAAGATAACATGGATGCTGCTTTATGTCGTTAAATAAATATGATACAGAATGCATAAGCGTTGTAAAAATTGGATAACGAAAAAACGGATAAATTATGTAAAATTAAAAATCTATGTTCTTGTGACAATAATTTGAAATGGAACTACAGGTACTATAAAAACGTGTTAGTCATTAATAAAGAAAACTAGGGATTCTTACTATAAAATAGTCTCAACACGATATCTGGTAATGTTAAAAACCTTTGGGTATGTAGAACCCTCGTGTGTGCAATGATAAAAAATTCACCTGTACAAACAAAATATGAAAATAATAAACTTATAGATTCGAACTTGGATATAGCTAATGGTTTTTTTAATCAATTTTGTGTCAACATTGGTTCAACCATGACACAGGTATTTGAGCATATTGTGGATTATACACCTCCATATCCTGTTCAGTCTCCTGTCGACTTGTGTGGATGGAATCTCGATTGTAATAATTAAAAAACTTTGAAAATTATAAATATATTGTTGTTTCTAAATGTTCGTTACATTGTGTTTAAAACTTGATATTATCTCTATTGTAATAATTGGAATTGCGTTAATTCATTTCGCACCCACGGGGCTATGCCCTCGGTGAGGTGTAGAAATGTGATGTCTTGTACTCGTGTATATTCACATATTCGTGTATGACGTAATATGAAATAAATTGAAATTGGTATAACTCCTTACTTTGACTATATAACCGTCGGTTTCTCAAGTAATGTTAGAAAGTTCTTTTCTGAAGTCAAGTCTGAAAGTAGAAATCAGCCAGGGGGTTGTTTTTCCAGGACACAGGAAATATGTACGAGTCAATTTTATGCAATGTTCCGTATGCATTTAAGTACGAACATTACAGTTAATTGGAGAATAATGCGTCTGTATAATATAGTACTTACAACTTGTTATCGGGAAGAAATTGAAAACGATTTTGCGTTATGTATTTCATAAATTGGACAACCAAGTCCAGCACACTCCTTCCCAGCCTATATATAGAATACGACCTTCTGGTTAGAACAGGTCGGGTCACTGAGCGCTGGTTTCGAAAGTCCCCCATTACATCGCAGTGTGTGATGTACATCTGTATTTTGTGTATATAATTTGATTGTCAGAACTGGTGAGCATCGTGCTCTTGATTCAGACTGTAGGGTCGGTTGTTTGATGAGTATTTCTGTAATTTCTGAGGAATTGTATATTTGGCTGTGAACCATCCATAAATTACGTAAATAAAATTTGGAATATGTTGCCACTCTCTCTCCTGTGAGGCACCCGTAACGCGCGATTGAACCACTCTACATAACAATTACGTAACGCTTGCGACAACACCTTCCTGGATATGCAAGATGTAAAAATAAAATATAGCTTAGTAAAAAATGGTAATTAATATGATCATTTTCAATAGGAAAGTATAATTTAAATTAAAGTAACTATTTTTAATACCATTCATTCAATTTTTTCGTTGCCCGTAGTTGGTGATACCCTGTATGTACAGAACGTCCGGGGAGGATACGCCTAAGTTTCGGAAATATGCTCTCAAGACAATTTTAACCATATATTTTTAATAAAGTACTTGGATATACTGAACGGCGGAGCGGCAATAGGCGAAAAGTTGGTTTGAAAAAATGCTCTCTAACAACAATTTGGAAATAGAAAAGCAAATGCATTTGCTGCTTTTTTATATCTGGTTCTTCTTTTTTCATTCTGAACAAATATATTATTTATTTTGTAAATAATAAACAATTTACATATTTTTGGAATTTTTCTATGCTTCTGCAATGCCAATGTTTGCTTATAAAGCATATTTTCAAACCAGGTGTTGAATTGAAAATATCTAGGTCTTTCAATTAAGTCAAACATTAAATGGAACGTCCATTTAAATGAATTGAACACTAAATTATATTCTTTATGCTACGTATTCAGAATTCTTTAAAATTCAGTCAGCCTTCATACTGCTTGTGTATATTTCGCGAATGTTCATTCCCGTCTGAGATATGTCATAATATTCTGGAAAAATACGTCTTATAGCTCCCAGAGATTTAGATTACAAAAAGGAATTCTACAAATTATAAGCAAATCCAACCCACGTGATTCTTGTAAGCCGCGCTTTTTTTTAATCACACTAAATACAAATCCATTTCAAAGAATGTTACCTGTTAATTGTGGGATTAATGTAGCCGATTCCAATGCTTCAGTAAATCTTGCAGAACCTCCCGGTAAAAAAAATTGTTAATATTATCTCAGTGAAAGAATTCAAACCAAATGTTGTGTGTGGTCTAAATGCACGTACATAATTGAAAAGGTCTTGGAGCACATTATAAAGACTGTGGTATTGTTTTTATTTCAAAATTATGATTTTGTTGAATTTTTAAAAGATTACACGGAAATATACTCACGAAAACACGGAACTGCACTACAGCACAATTTCCTTTTGGGGCATCAGCAATGAAATCCTCATCCCTGAAATATGCACTGCTTTTACCTCGGCATCGGATTCTTGCAAATTCTCTCCACTTTTACGGGATGAAGGGTCTTGCCTCTGAGAAGGAAATTATGGTAAATGACTCCTTCCTCCTGGCTCGCCATGGATCGGGAGCACACACATAGTATACGACACGTGTTCACTCGGGTCACGGGAAGAGAACAACAGCCTGTCCAGGCCCGTCTCCATCCCAAAATCTTCGTCTTCCGCGGGGATTTGGACTTCTTCGTTTGAACTCGGATATGCTCGTTTGCATTCGTGACCCTCGAATTTTCCTTTGCTGTCCAATATTCGCCTTTGTTTTCTAATACTGCGACTGCAGCACATCCCGAAGGGCGGATCTACAATTAATCCTTACCGAGAACGTATGCCAGTACCGGCCAGCCGGCGAGAAACACCTGCACCTAGAATCACTTGATGTAGATGTAGTAGACTGAGGTAGTTGGTACTATAACGGTGTGGGTGCTCTAAGAAGTAGGAGGAGCGGGCTGGGAGCGAGGCACGGGAGTTCTTGTGTCCCGTCTGGGATTTGTCAGATATGCTTTCGCTCTTTTCCGCATCACAACATTAGTATTACATTCTCGTATACGTGAGTAATGTACCTAGTATAGAGAAAATTATATAATGTTGCGGAAAATTGATTTAGAGATTTCAACAAAATGCGTGTTTTGGGACTCCCATATACCGAAAAAATTTTCTTTTCAAAAAGTGTGTCTGACTATCCATCTGTGAACAACACTAGGGCCAAAACTACAAGAATTACCCAAAAAAGGGTCAATTTTTTAAAAAAATTTTGGTAGGAATGGTACTAATGGTCCTGTGTAAGATGACGTGAACGCGTAGTGCCCTATTCATTTTTTTATTTCAAAACTTAAACAAATGTTTTTTTTTTCACATTTGTCTCACGTCCTTAATATTTACAGAATCGGCAACTTGTATCAATTATTGCGTTTGTTAGTACTCGTGCTTTAAATAATGTCTCATAAATAGAGACCGTAGGTATTAAACGTCAAAATATGTAATGAAAACACTCATACTATATGTTATAATTATGTAAAATAGGATAAATATGTAAGAACTTTAGTCTCTTAAAAATTTTCATTTTAACGAAAATGTTCATTTATGACGAGGTTTTACATTTCTATAGTATTCTTAAAATCATGTTTCGGTTCTATCATTAGAGAAACGAAAAATTGAGAAAAATGTGAAAAAAATATCTTTAGGTGGCAATGGATGGCAGCTGCGAAGAGGGTGGAGTGAAACCGATAATATAGCATACAGCAAAGAAATAAGTAAATGAACTAGTTCGAGAAAGTCTGTGTTATTTGGTTGCATCACTAGTTTATTTTATTTCACATATCACACTACTGGTGCTATAATTGGGGGAGACGTTCTCGTATCCTCTATAACCGAAGTATGGAACTGACTATCTTGAAAAATTGGGTTTCCAAATAACTCCGGTTTTTACCCGGTCATCCTTCGAACAAGTCCTGTAAACTGAGGTGACATGGTGCCTCAAGAATGTTCACTAGCAGCAATAGTGGAGATGGAGCAGGAAGTGTAAAGCGAAAAGGGCAGCGAGTAAGCGAGCCAGTCAGTATTAGTGAACTTGGTAAGGGCACTCGCAAAGTTGTCTCTTTGCGAACCACAGTTCCTGTGCTCCGTCGGATTTCGAAGTCCTGCACCTCCTCACGAGGTCCGTAAACTTAGCATAGCAAGTTTTTTTAAAAAATTGGAAATAAAGCTCCAAATTTGTCGCTTTTTTATTTGCTAATTTGTTACGAAAGAAAGTGCAGCTGTTTATTTGACCCTTCTCTAAACAACTAAACATCACGTTACGACATCACGTCCAGCCGCTTCGAAGGATTGGGGCTTGGAGCTGCTAAGAAGGGATTCTCACAGCCCTTGTTTACGGGAGCGGGCGCCAACAAGCAGGCGTCATTGCTAGGAACAGCCCATCCCCACGTTCAAATATATTTTTGATATCCGCAGTCTTACACGTATACATACTGCTATTGATCGGGAAAAACTCTCAGAATTTTCATCACGCCCTTTCTGAGATTTGGACTAGGATGGTAGCAAAGACAGCATGTATTTATTTCTATCTATTTAGCGGTTTTTTACAGCCTTGCCTGTTTTCCGCATCCCAATTTCCATGCCTCTTTATCCCGTACATCGTTTTCTTCCATTTCTCTTTTTTCCATGGCTTCAGTTATTGCCATGTTCCATGTTCTTCTCGGTCTTCCCCTGTATCTTCTTCGATTTGGTATCCACTCCAAAACTTTTTGAGGAAGTCTATCCGATTTCAACCTTCTCATATGTCCATACCATTTTAGTTGTCTCATTTCGATTGTATCGTTCAAGGTTGTTTGCACTTTCATTTAATTTCTTATTTCATCATTTCTTATTTTATCTAACAGAGAAAGTTTACAACATCCTCGCCAGAACATCATTTCTGTTTATTGAAATTTGTCTTTCACGTTTTTTGATAGTGTCCAGACTTCTGCCCCATAGTGTGTGGTACTCTCTATGAACGAGCTATATATGCGTTTTTTTTGTTTTCATTGAAATATTGAAAATAAAATTGAAATTGAGTTCCATAGCACTGGGTTCAATTGCCTCGTGTCTATTTTTCCTCTTATATTATTATTTTATTTTTTTCACATCCTGTTCGTCTCTACCATCTGCTGTTAGTGTGACTCCCAAATACTTATATTGTGTTTTACCTTTAATTATTCCTATACTAGTCTCTAAATCATGGGGCATACCTTTCACCACCATATATTCAGTTTTGTGTAAATTTATTTCCATCCCCCATTTTTCATACTCTTCTACTAATTTTCTGAACATATAAGTTACATCGTCTTCTTCTTCAGCCATTATCACCTGGTCATCTGCAAATAGTAGACTAAACAATGTTTCATCACCTATTTTCACACCCATGATTCTGCACTTTCTTTTCCATTATTTTAGGGCTTTATCAATGTATATCTTAAACAGGGTTGGAGATATATAGCAGCCTTGCCGTAATCCTTTATTTACTGGGAAGTTGTCTGATAGACATTTTCCCACTTTTACTTGACTTTTGTTATCTTTATAAAGTTGTTTGACTGCATTTATGTATGTTGTTGATATTCCTTTTTCTTCCATTGCTCCCCATACTTCTTTTACTGGTACATTATCATAAGCCTTTTTGATGTCAATGAAAATTATGTGAAGTTCTCTTCCTCGCTCAATTGTTTTTTCCATCAGTTGTTTGAGACAGAAAATATTGTCAATACACGATCATTCTGGTCTAAAACCACTTTGCTCTTCTGAGTCTAATGTTTACATTTCAATTCTATTTTTTAGCACTCGTCCATACAGTCTAACCAAAGATGAAGTCACACTTATCCCTCTATAATTATTACAATCTTTTTTACAAACTATTTTGTAAATTGAATTTATGTAGATATTTTCACGCTATGACCATTCTCGCCTCTGACTCTGCAAATCCGCTCATAACCATCTGTTCTATCCTTTCTTGAATACATTACATAAACGTCGAGACGCAAGCAAACCCACTTTTTCACACCACTAAATCACATTCAAACTTCCCTCTCGGCGCAAATCATAAATAAATTGTTAATTAATATCTTCCATTTCGGTAGACACACAAATATTAAAAGACAACTTGAAATGTCAAAAAACACGCATATCCACGCCACCGAAATCTTAACAATTTTAAAATTCATAAAATTATGAGGTAAATCATTTTGTCGTCATACTAACAACAAAATGTGTTATTAAGAGGCTGTTTAATTAGTAAATCAAGACTATATGTGTAATCCATTTCAACCAGCAAGCTAGTCTTAATTTTGTGATTTGAAAGAGTGTTCTGAAGTGTAATTTTAGATGTGAATTTAAATTTAAAATGTGTCATGAAGAAAAAATGTTTCGAAATAGCAAAATATAAACCCTTATATGGCATAGTCAAATTGTGTATATACTTATGCTTTGAATCAATGCCAGCAAAAAATTTCTCTAGTGATTAAAGTGAAACGCGCAACTATAACCTTGTGAATCACGAGAACTAGTGAACCGTATTAGTGAACCAAATGAACCGGAGGCACTCTAAACTCCGGATCAACAATCGTCCCTGCAACCTGCTTACATCTACTTACGCCCTAGATAAGGGGCTCCTAGCTTCATAGGGCTGGGCCTGGCATGCGTTTTCCGTAAAGATTAGTTGAAATTCTGCCGGTCGGGGGACCCTGCAGTCGCAGTGTTAGAAAGAGAAAACGAATATTAAACAGAGAAAGAGATTTCGAATGACACGAATGCGACCGAGAAGAACCGAGTGTGACCGAAGACATCGATGTCCGCGGAGGACAAAGTTGTTTTGAAGGACAACGGCTCTCTTTCTTTTGCTGTGTTTGCTTTTGTGTCCTGTTGTGTCCTTGACTGTGACCTCGGCGAACACTTTTTCAAATCAATTTTTTTCCCTGGATATTAAGCTATTAAGAGGTAAGACTTCGGTGTTATTATTAAATCATTAATATTAAATTATTTATGTTATTTAATCAATATTAAAGCCTAATACATACGAAAATTCGTCAATTTATTATATAATGTAGAGCACGATGTCTTGTGTTTGTTTCCAGATGTCTACCTGTTGCGTATGTCACATAACTTTTAAATCATTAGAAAAACGATTGGAAGGAATCTCGTTCCACAGATTCCCTCCCGAAAAGACAAGGCCCTTCGTCCTGCAAAAATTGGGGGAATTTGCAGAGATCCCTGATGGCGAAAGGATCCGTGACAGGCGTTTATGCGGTGCGCATTTCAGGGCTGAGGATTTCATTGCTGTTGCCCCCAAAACGAGACTGCGACGTGGTGCAGTTCCGTGTTTACGTGAGTATATTTTCATTTAACCTTTTAAAAATACAGAAAATCAGAGGTTACGAAATGAAAAAAATTGTAGTCTTTTGGATGTACTCCAAATCGCTGCCAATCATATTCGTGCTTTTGAACCACATCAACATTTGGTTTGAATTCTTTCACTGGGATAATATTAAAATGTTGATTTATTTTATAGGAGATTCTGCAAGATTGGCTACAGCAATGGAATCCATTACATCGGTCCCACAAATATCAGGTAACCTTATTTGAAGTGAGATATATGTTTTGTATATTTAAAAAAAAAAAAAATTTTATTCTCACTGTGCAACAGCTCTTGCTGATCCGCCTGTGCCTGTCTCGGAAGGTGAGGAAGAGATTGTAGCATCCAGTACATCAGGGAAATGGGCTACTTCTCCCTCACCTGAAGTCACAACGCCATCTGGGAAATGGCAAGTGCGTGATCCTCAGACAGAACCATCAACCCCAAGCTCTCAGTCTCGCTTACAAAGTGGCGGGATTCTTAAATCCATTGGTGCAACTCGTGTGAAGAATCTCACCCCTCATAAGCGCATGTATCGTGACCTTCAGGAGCGCAAATCGAAAATCAAACATCTGCAAGAGCGTGTGAAGTTCTTCAGAACAAAGTACTGTCTATGCGCAGGAGAACGAAGGAATGGAACAGCCTTGCAGATGAAATTGGGGAACATATTTCGCCCCTGTTTTATGACCTCCTGAAGGCTCAGCTCAGCAACAAATCAAAATCTCCTTTTGGTCATAGATGGTCTACAGAAGTGAAGGTAATTTGCTTAGCCCTTCGCAACCGTAGTCTTCAGGCATATAAACTCCTCAGGAAGTTCATGTTACTTCCTTCTCCTGATACTCTTCTCCAACTTTCCAATAAAATTCCTTTTCATGTTGGCCTCGATGATGTTTTGCTTCAGCATTTAGAGGATCAATTAAAATTTATGACTCCAAATTCAAAAATTTTCTCACATTTTTGATGAAATGTCAATTCAGAAGAATTTAACATTTAGTCCGTCCAGAAATTATATATTTGGCTATGAAGATATAGGTTCCCAACGTAGGTGTCAGTACGCAGACCATGCTTTGGTTTTTATGGTTCGTGGTCTCATTGACAATTGGAAGCAACCTGTAGCATACTATTTGTCTCATGGTACAATTTCGACCACAGATTTAGAAAAGATAATTGTGGATGTCAAAGGTGCTTTACAAAGAATTGGTTTTAATATTGTGGCAATTGTGAGTGACCGGGCACCAACTAACGTTCGCTGCTTGAAAACTTTGGCCTTAAAAACCTGCAATTGGGATAGACCAATTTTAAAAATTAATAATTGTAAAATTGTTGTAATTGCTGATCCTCCTCATGTTCTCAAAGCAACAAGAAATGCTCTTTTATACAACAAAATTATTTTTAAAACAGATAGTGGAGAAGTTAAAGAAACTAGCTAGCAATTTTTAGTGGACCTTTTTGAATTGGAAAAAAATCATTTAATAAGAACATGGGAAATATCACAAATGAACATATTTATCCAAAAAGGAAAATGAAAGTGAAGTTCGCTGCTCAGGTTTTGAGTGTAACTGTTGCTAATGCACTATATAAATGCGGTGTGGAAGGGGCCAAGTATTTGGCTGAATTTATTAATGACATCACTCGTCTCTTTGATTCTTTTAACGGTTTGAAATTGGATGACACTCACTTTTATAGAAGACCACTGAGTAATACATTTCAGCATTTAGAATTTTGGCAGAGTATGAAAAGGAAACTGGATTCATGGCAGTTTGTTGATGCAGATGGCAAGTCTACTCGCTCTAAGGTGAAGGAGGCATGGTGTCGAAATATCCACGCTGTTTCCTCATTGTGGAGAATGCTCGGAGACTTGGGAGTGACATGGTTGGCAACTCGACGTCTCAACCAAGATCCACTTGAGAATCTCTTCGGTGTTGTGAGGCAGCGTGGTATTCGCAACAACAAACCCTACGAGTGTGCAGTTTGATTCGGCTTTGAAATCATGTATTTTGAATGGGATGATTGGTGCCAATGGTAAATTTAACTGCGAGAAAGATGATGCAGATGTTTTATCTAATTTGCGTGAATTTGTGAGCAAGATTGGGAGTGTAGGAGCAACAGACACTCATGTCTGTGATTTTGTTGACAATTCACCTTTCTTGAAGGGGGGAGAGGAAGTGAAGACAACTTGTGCCTGGATCGCCACAATGCCTTCAGATCCCATAGATGATCCTCTAATAGCTGATGAGGCAACAAGCAAAACAAGTAAAATTCTCAACAAAATTCCCAATCTGAAGTCCTGCTATTCTTGTTTTGTGTCCTTTTTCTGTTGCCACCATACTCCTCCCCGTGAGGGAAGTAATGTTGTGTGTGTATGTTCCAAACCAAAGGACATTGTTGTTAAATCATTCTGGGAGATATCTTTGAAAATTTTCAAACTTTTAGAAATCAAAGGGCATACACCAAAACTTCTTGAGGAACTTGAAAATTATTGTCAAAATTCAGATTTTCAATTTTTTGGCTGTAAAGAGCATTGCTCTGAGATCCAAAATTTAATAAAACTGTTGCTGAGCAAGTATGCAGTAAATGAGTTCTGTGCGAGGGTCACAACTTCTTTGAAAAGAAGTAGGTTTCAGTGAATTAGTTAGGTAGTTATCTTGTTATATTTAATAGTTTTAGTTTTAAGAACAGTTCATTTTGAAACCTACTTCTTTTAAATTAATTGCTTTACTAAGAATATGTTTTACCCTGGAGCCTAATTTATTTGTTCTTTAGTTATAACTTGTACACCATGGTATTTATGCTGGTTTTATCAGAGAAATGTTGCTTCATTTTTGTAAAAATGCAGACACATGTTACATTTACAACAAATACAAGTACACTAGGTTTTACTTTGTTGTGTTCTGTTGCTTGAGATAGCTAGTTTCTATCAGATTTTAAGAGAAAAATGCTTGTATTGAGAAATACATATTTAAAGGCTCCAGGGTAATTTTTAATATATTTGCTGACGAACTTGACAAATTTCCCCCCTTCTGAAACAATTTATTGTTGTTTCAAAATTTGTCTGGTGTGTTAGTTTCATTTGTTTTGTTCTTTTGTGTATTGTTTCGATATAGAAGTAGTAGCACAAGCCCTGGATATAAGGTTGCATTCTAGTGGTAGTTGCACTTTAAAACACTGCACATAAAATGGATGTTATTTTTCATCCTTTTGTAGGATGCAAAACAATGAGAGGCACTTTGCAGTAATAACTCAATATTAACTTTTGTTGATAATTTAATTACTGCTGCCATTTGATTATAATTTATTAATATATTGTATAAATTGCATTTAATGATAAGCACAATTACTTCAGCTCCACTTATTGTCTGGATGCAAATTAGAACTTGGCATTCTCTTTGAGATTTGCTAGGAAATGGAATGTTGGAATAATGAAGAGACGAACACAGTAGTTTAAAAATGTTTTCAAAATTTAGTTCAATGTCATTATTAGTTTCTTGGACTCTGAGAGCTGCCTTTTTGCTTGCTTTTAATGTCATCGACAGTAAAGTTTGTCGGATGATAGTAATTAAATGATATATTATTAATTTTTGGAAATCATTATTGTCATGTTCAACTGGTTATTTTATTGCAATTTCATAAGTAATATATTTGCAATGCTTGGAAGCACAATACAGTTAAACATAATTGGAATATCAATACTATAAATTTTTGATATCGTGAAGCAGTTGTCATTCCCCTTAGTAGTTCGTAATAGCAATTGGATTTGTAATCACTTCTATATTGAAAACACAATTATTTATTTCTTAATCTAATATATTCATTTATACATACATATATACATTTATAGATTTCAATTGCCGTCTGGCTTAGAGTAAGTTCTTACTTCTATGAGTATTATACATATATACATATATTTTTTATAATTCATAAATCTATGCGAGATCTACGCAGGGACTCCAGCTTGTCGTCTGGTGTTGTTGCAGATCTTATTTGTTGTTCCGCAGCTCGGGGTGGAGGGTGGGCACGGGGTGGAGGAGGGCGCCTCTGCGGACTCTGTCCCGCGCTATCTGTTTGTACTCACGGGGGGCCAGGTGTATATTGCCGGTGTGCGTGTAGTAGCATGCCGCACTACCATCAATGGCCTCAGTGATTATTTTTTCCCTTAAAGCTTTTAGTTTGAGGCCATTCGCAACTTTCTTTAGTGCGGCGTCACTACCCGCACACAATTCTCCCAGTGCCCCTATCACAAGTGGGAGTACTTCGGCGCTGTGGTAACCGACGGTAATGAGGTGGGCGCGGGTGGCTTCGTATTTTTGGCACTTCTCTTCTAATTTCTTCTCAAGTTTGCCTTCTCGTGCGTCAGCCACCGTGAAGTCTACCACGAGTGCCATTTTGCCAGTATATCCTACATTTCCTACTGAATTCTAGAATTAATTGTAAATTACGCCAAAAGGAATGTACAAAAAAATACTGTGCATCTAATTGGTGGAAATATTACCCCCACCATGGTACGGTCCCCCACCACCACTTAGTTTATTTAGGATTCCGCCCATTCGATCGCAGCACTAACGCTAGTCGCGAAAATTAACACGTAGTTCGGTACCCCTAAGAAAGTTTCTTTCTCATCTTCGTCAACGTCAGGATACACAGTTGTTCACTTGTAATCAGGCTGTGATCAAAGAGTATATTATCAGAGACGGCACTCAATGTTAAAAGGAAAACCCTTATTTGCACAACTTCCGGTGCCGCCACATTGGATTGTATGGATTTCTATTGGGTAAACGGACAGCCAATAGCGAAGAAGTAACCGGTAAATTTGAAATAAACCAGCGACGCGGGAACTTTAAAATTTCACTCCCATATTTCCACGCCTTAATTCATTAAAAAATTCACAATAATAATTATAAGGATTTTATGGAACAAAAAAGTCAAATTAGGGTACTAAAATCTAGTATTTATTGAGCATATTGATATTATACAATTTCGTAATTTCATTAGTAATAACAATTTTGAATTACAGAAAGTAATAAACAGTACACCTGCATAATTGCCACTTTAGTATTTGCTTGTAGATATGCCAAATTAATACCATGGAATATAACATTATTACAAGCATTATGAATAAACAATAAGAACAGAATTGAAAAGAAACAAATGAAAATACTACTGCACATTTGCCCAGGTAAAAGAAATAGTTACGATACAAGGGGTGAAAGTGCCATTTTATTTTGCAAATTACTTAAGCCATTAAGAACACGAATTACATAATTATGTACTGTTACATTAAGATCAATATTATCTGATTAGGTCACATGAACGTATTTTGTTTTCTTTGCTGCTTTCAAAGTTTATCAGAACATTTGAGCATTGTCCCACTCTTAGCAGTAGTGCAAAAAATTGAGCTTTTAGCATGCTCTGCATGCCTTGAAAGAACCGCTTTTACTAGTTGCAACCTAAAAATGTTTTTCACTAGTCAAATATTTATATTTGACAAAATTATTTTATTTACCCATGCTAATCTCACACATGCACAGTTCAGAGCGTGGCTTTTTTATAATGGGATCCACTGTGAAAGTACATTCACCTTTAAAACAATGATTAACAAATAGTGGAATTCCATCAATGCTTATGCACTACAATTTAATTCTGAAAATGGATTGTCAAAATGCAAATATTTGATTGCACTAGGAGCCAAGCCTGGGACCTTCTGATAACTGGGCAGATGTCCTAATAACTGAGCTATAGAATCATGCATTGCATTCACGACTCACAACAATTCACAATCTAATAAGGATCAGCATTGAAATCCAAAATGTAATTGGCATGACGATGAACAAAACACAATGATACACACATACTAGAATATAAATTGAATCAAGATTGTGTTTGTCAAGAGAAACAATTATTGTCAGAACTGTATAAAAATACTTAAGAAACTCAGTACTAATAATAAAAATTAATACTAACAAAAAAATTTACAGACAAGATAATAAGAAGTAAAGAAATTCTAAAATTGCATGAAATCTAACATAAATTTATCTAACAAATATTAAAAGTAAACATAATTAAAAATATGAAAATCTAACATAAATTAACTAAAAATATATTAATCTAACAAATGATTATTGAGATTTCGGCACTTGGCTCGAATAAGCATCCTTGACGTAACTTCCAGCATCACTCCTACAAGGGTTTCCCCATGCACAACACAGTCTAACAACCACCGAAAATCAAGGCTAGTTGACAACAAGCAACGAACATCTTGCTTCAGTGTTTTGGAATGCATTTGTTGCTGTGCAACAAAAGACATTTCAAACTCACTGACAGCAGTAAGAATCATCTTTGTCAAACCTTCAGAAGGGTATATCAAAGATGGGTTTTGAGGATCAAACTCCCGACTTTGAATATACTTATGAAAATCTTTCAAACTGTCTGTGCAAATGGAGTACTTACACTTATGGCAACTCTCGCCCTTTAAAGCTTCCAACATTTGCCTGCCGATAAACCCAGCAACATACCACGTTGCGATATACTCTGGACGAGCTAATCGTATTTCTGTGGGATCTTCTGTTGCTGGGCCATCATCGGGAATGTGCAGGACAACACCGTCCATATCATCTTCTTCCTCCTCTACCCCTGTATCTAAGATCATTTGATCATTAGGTGGAGGTGTGCAAAACGTCCTTCCCACAAAATCCCTCAGGTCACATAAAATTTTACTGTCATCTTCTTGACAATTGCCTCTCACACGAGAGCCGACAAGCCTGTTGATCACAGCTGTTTTTAGGGCTGCAGTAAAGTGACAACAAGTGGGGTCGGTGTTGGTTACCCCATGCTGCCGGATGATGGCAAATAAATTTTCCACCGGATCTTGGTTTAACCTCCGTAAGTTAAGACCATTGAGAGAGCCCTTTACATCATCCCATAACAGCTGTAAAGCTGTTAAAGTCTCTACATAAGCTGTGCAGGAAAAAGGTCGCCGTAAGTGAAAGGCACCTCTTGTGCCATTGGCATGAATTTTTTTTTTACTCCATGTCCAAAACTTTAAACTTTGGAGTTTTTCAATCATTTCCCGCCAAACTTCAAAGTGTCCAGAGCCCTCTTTGACAATCATTCTGGAGTGAAACTCTTTGGTTTGACGGGGCACACGTGTTTCCTCTTTTCTGTAGTCATCGCGTTTGTGGGAACCATTTGAATAATCAAACAGTCTGTCAAAATCCGCAATGACATCAGCTGTTTCTCCAGCACCTACGATCTCATACCCATCGCCCCCGAATTTGCTCATCTGAGCAACAGTTCGCATGTGCCCAGCACACCTCTGGCTCAACACCTGAGCAGCATACTTCACCCTCATCTTCGCTCGTCCCTTGGGGTGCACATGATTCTTTGTGAGATGTTGAACTCTAAAAAGTTGCCAGTCGAGTTCCCATAGACGAACTATGTTACTCCACCGTGCAACTTTCCCCTTCCATACAAGATGTGCCGCTTTCATAAAATTATTGCGCAAATTCTTGAACAGATGGGGGATATCACGTATCACAAAGATCTTGTGTCCCCCCACACAGAAGAACGGAGGAAAGCTAGACACCTTCTCTCTCACCTGAGAGAATGAGGATGTTTCAGCTGCATCATGCGCTACGCCTTCGGCATGAAGGGGGGGTATCTCTAGGGGTATGTTTTCGCACACATTCTTTTCCCCAGTTTGACTGGCATGAATGAGGCTCTTAAGCGCACCGGTGTTAGTGGGAGCCAGATCACACACGGCCGCTTTCACAGTAAAACCAATGCCCTGTAATGCTTCAATAACTTCCACTATAAGTTTGGCTAGAACATTGGCTGGCGTAGTGTGCTGGGAGAAATAGTAAGCCACAGGCTGCTTGTAGGGACGCTGCAAGCCTTGAATCATGAAAACAAGAGCTTGATCCGCTACACTGTTCGAGCGCCCTTGGGTACCATGATCAACAAATCCATCAATCAGGCCTTTTTATCATTGTAGATAAGTCTTTTTTTCAGGGACATCTCGTCAAACATCAATGTGCAAAATCTGTCCTGATCAGACATCTTGTTACCAAGACGGCGCATCATTTCAAGGACATGTTTATCTATACCAGTTTCCATGGGCACATTTTCAAGAACTCTCAACAACGTCCTAACTGAAGGTAAACAAAGAAATCTACAGAGCAACCTATAAGCACGAGGACTCCGTTTGAAAACAGACAGTGCGAGTACCTTTTCATGTTGTTCCCAACGCCTTGCATTACCTGCCTTCTGGGCATTCCGCAGATGTCCGCGGACAAAAGAACACAAAGCAGGGGAAACAACTCCTTCCAAAATGGAATCTAAATTCCGGGTCCGAACAAGAGCTTCCAAGTGGTTTTTTGACTGCTGTAACTTCCTTATTTTCTTTAATAGTTGGGCTCTGTCATCCAAAAGGGAAGCCTTTGTAGGAGTGATTATAACTTTGGGGTGACCAAGATCGGCAAGTACCTTTCTCCTCGTGGTCCTTACAGAAGCACCTGAAAATATTTGCCAAATTAAAATTTATATATTTAGTGACTTACAATACAAAAATTATTCATGCACCAAATTGTGTTCTTACAAGTCACACGAGCAGTCTTTTTTTCTGGAGTCTTCAAGTGTTTTCTCACAGTCTCGGATCCTGGAGAGACAGCCCTTTTCTTGCCCACACGAGAGTGCAGTAAAAAGGGGGTGTCCCTTTTTCTCAACACATGTGAGACCAAAGGGACTGCCAGATCTACAAAATATTTAAAAAATGTAAATTATTTATTTCATACAAATAAGAACAAAAGTCGTAATTGTTTCAATTCATATTTTAATATCATGTAGTCTATCACAGATAACAGTAATTATCATCATAGTATATTACATTAGCTTTTTGAGAAGAAATGAATGCCATAGTTACTAATAATGTAGCGTAATCTTAAAATAAGAGAAGCTTTGATTAACAGAGCTATTAGCAGATCACCCACCCTTCACCTTCCTTCCCAGATCACTCTCCCTAAAATAAATTTCATGGTCTCGATAGGATCATTGAAAGGTTTAATATGAAAACAGAAGTACTTTTCATTCCTTTTTTGAACACCATCCTCAATTTGCCGTCACTATTTTCTTGCATAATTATTCATATCATTTACCACAGAAGAGCAAGAGAGAGAGCCTTACCGTTCATGGTGTCAAATGAAGGGTCTACTGGGCATGCTGCAGAAGCCATTTCTGGAAGAGGATCTGGAAAGAGAAAAATGCTGTTTAGAAAGATACTATGTTCTCAAATGAATGTTCTGAAAATAATCCAGTATCAAAAAGAAAGAGGTTACTTTTAATTCACCATCTAGAATTACAAAATTAGAAAGTATAGGAATATCTTGCACTTACCACATACCGAAGATGCAGATTCATCTCCCAGAATGGTTTCTTGCATATGTTCAGTAACACAAAGATCTGTAAACACCAACCAAATAAAAGTTATTTTTTACTATAATGAACCCTCAATAGGCACTAATAATGTATATTGAAAGGAACATACCACGAGAAACATCTTGAGGTGACACTTCAAGTGGGTGAAAAAGATCTGAAAATGGAGACAAACTTGAAATCTATCTCATCTTCAATAAATAGAACAAAGTAATAATTGAGACTCTTGAAGGTTATTGCAAATATTTACCTTTTACAAGGCTAGCATAAGCATCTGCTGCACTTTCTGTACCAGCATGCCCAACAGCACTAGAGCCTGTATTAATCAACAACAAATTATTACGAATACATTATGCTTTTAATAGCATGCTTCTTTTTGCATTTAACACACATACAAGTAACTTACCATTGTCAGTTTGAAGAGCTGCCTGTGTACAAGGATCTGAAAATTAAAAAATGCTGGTAAGATAGGCTCCCATTAAACTGTATATTCTACTAAAACTATAAAAATATATTCTATTAAAAATAGTCTTACCAATTACATCCACTGCTACAGTGGGTGTCACCTTGGTTGGTTCAAACAAAGAATCTGCAAATGAACATGAACATTAAAAAGAATTCCACAATTTACAATTGAATTATTTGAATGCACTTTCAAGGCAAACACTTACTGCCACATAGGGTCAAGCTAGTAGGGTCCCATATGCATGCTTCAGAAGCCATCTCTGGAAGAGGATCTGGAAAGAGAAAAATGCTGTTAAGAAAGATACTATGTCCTCAAATGAATGTTCTGAAAATAATCCAGTATGAAAAAGAAAAAGGTTTCTTTTAATTCACCATCTAGAATTACAAAATTAGAAAGCATAGGAATATCTTGCACTTACCACATACCGAAGATGCAGATTCATCTCCCAGAATGGTTTCTTGCATATGTTCAGTAATACAAGGATCTGTAAACACCAACCAAATAAAAGTCATTTTTTACTACAATGTTGCCTCAATAGGCACTAATAATGTATATTGAAAGGAACATACCACGAGAAACATCTTGAGGTGACACTTCAAGTGGGTGAAAAAGATCTGAAAATGGAGACAAACTTGAAATCTATCCCATCTTCAATAAATAGAACAAAGTAACAATTGAGATTCTTGAAGGTTATTGCAAATATTTACCTTTTACAAGGCTAGCATAAGCATCTGCTGCACTTTCTGTACCAGCATGCCCAACAGCACTAGAGCCTGTATTAATCAACAACAAATTATTACGAATACATTATGCTTTTAATAGCATGCTTCTTTTTGCATTTAGCACACATACAAGTAACTTACCATGTTCAGTTTGAATAGCTGACTGAGCACAAGGATCTGAAAATTAAACAATGTTCATAAGATAGACTCCCATAAAAGTACTTTTCTTCTAAAACTATAAAAATATATTCTATTAAAGCTCTATAATCTACTAATATTCTTTTTTTAAAAAATACCATTTAGACCCGTAGCTATAGTGGGTGTCACCTCAGTTGGTCCAAATAAGGGATCTGCAAATGAACATAAACATTAAAAAGAATTCCACAATTTACAATTGAATTATTTGAACGCACTTTCAAGGCAAACACTTACCATGAATATTGGCAGCAAATGTACCAGGCACACTTGCTGCAGTGAACCATGCATTGGCATTAGTTTCTGTGAACACAAATGAATTACCAACCTATTATTTCAGTAGAAGTATTCCACATAAATTTTACAATGAAGTAGAAATTTACCATCTACCGTGTAACCTGGATTTAGAGCACACTGCGCCACTTCTATAGAAGGCTCTGAAAAGTCTGAAAAGTAAAATCTGATGCTGAGAAAAACATGTTTAGGATTATTTACTATTTTATGACAATGCATATTGCCACAAACTGTTCTCTGAACAAATAAATTATACTTCTTTCTATTGAAAATAATTCTCACCATGAGTAACATCCACTGACATAGGAGGTGCACTTTGAATGTGGATATCTGGAAAAGAAAAGAAACATTGAAGATTAACTTTATGACTATTGAAATATCTGAATGCACACTGAAAAAATGAAGAACGTACTCCCTTTCACTGGAACGCTTGCGTCAAAATCCCGCAATGCTTCTTCACTAAGGGGATTTTGTGATTTCGGAAATTTTACTGGAACAGCATTATCATACGTCCTTTCAGTCGCAGATATATGCTGTTCCAGAAAATGTTCCTTACAAATAAATTTACTTCTTGTGAGGCGCTGCCACGTGCATTTAGCGAGAGCAGGGTCCCCAATTGCCTTAAGCCATTCTCTACATCTAAAACATAAGTATATTACTTCTGGACACCTTCCAACATAATTATAATAAATAAGCAGTATTCAACAAACTACATACATAAAAACGAAAGATAAAATAAATGTAACTCACTTTTTCACGTTTTTTGGGAACCCAAATAAACGAGTTTTAATTGCTAATTTAGCTTTGGCATTTTTGCAATTAGGCACCCAGCATCTTCTCGTAGCCATAATGCACGTTTCAGACCTCACACAGCAGTAAATCTATTAATTACTCCAACTGTAATACGGCGTTAGCGGCCCTACGAACGTTAGCACGGTTAGCACGTACACGCATGTATCTTCAGGAATACATGGGAACCACCGGCTCGTTCGCGGAAAAATTTCAAAATGAAAAAGTAGTTCACCGATTCTCCGCTTGAGCGAGCTGGTGTAATACAATTGCATATGGCGTCGCTCTGAGCTCTGATTGGCTACTGCAAAGAGTACTGTCTGATTGGCTACTGTATGATATTTGAATAAGGGCCGGATGTGGCCTATCTAGTGTCACACCACTGGCTGTGATAGTGATGGAAGAGATTCATATTTTTTCGGAAAGCATTATCAAAATAGAACCGGTAAACATTAAAATAGAAGCTGTAAGTCTCATGATGCAGGTTTATGTGTTATTAACATTAAATCATTGAAACTCCATTCCATTTGTAAATATGTTCTAAGTGCAGCATATGTTGATGCTATGCGTAACTCATAGTGATTGTTTTTGTTACCTCTAGATTAAAGAAGAACCAATTGATGTGAATGAAGATAATTGCTGGAATGCTTTCGTGAGTAATATTCACATTAGTGGCATAATGTAATCAGTGTTGTTTGGTAAAAGAAAATTAATTGACGATTTGATATATTGGGGTTTAGAAGAAGTATTCATTGTTATGAAAGTGCAGATTTTTCAGCATTGAAAAGTGCTCAGAGTGAGTGTGTTTGTCTTCAATGCTTAATACCCAGGTTGAATTCCTGATTGGAGCAGGAGAAAATGCTCGGTTCCACAGAAATATATTATTAAAATTATTTTTTGTGCCGAAAGGAGAGCTGTGAATATGCGTAATGCTTTTCGATGGGGATTCTGGAGGGACATATTTAATTAATAGCTTTGTAAGGAAACCAGGTACTATTAACAGGTCCGCTACAATGTACCTTATACCCTGTTAAGTTATCTTCAATATAATACTATTCGTAGGTGTGGAGATCTAAAAGAAAGAGAAGGTGTTAACATCACTTGAGAGATGTAAGGATATTTGATTTTAAATGCACCATGAACCATCTCGAAAGTGAAAATTTCAAGATATTGAAAGGGAAGTTTTGCTTTTATGTTGTATTAAATTCAACTGCATTCATCTGTGTATTAAAAAGGAGCTAGTAGAGAAAATATTCTTCAGTGTGTTGCTTTTAGTGAATTTTTATCAAGCAGTTCAGTGTTTTGAATAATATTTGTAAAATCTACTGCAAACACTCTTCCTTTTCTATTATCCTCAATTTATTTTCAAATTCAGCCTTATTGTACAGATCTCTCACAATAGCACTTTGAAACACGAATTGTGTACCCAAATAATTTAAGATTATTACAATGCTTTTGAAAACAATTAACAAAGGAGATGCAAATCTTTCAATATGTTGTTTAATCCATCAGTATTGGTCCAAAAACGATTAACAGTATACATGCATAGTTTTCCTAACCATGCATTGATAGTTACATAAATATACCTATATATCTATGTATTTATAGTTACATAATAAGTTTATTCAATAAAAACATTGAATAGCGTGCAAATAACATGAAGTGAATCAGATGCTGAGTAGCCAATATTACCTATATCACAATAAATTTTGTTACTACTTAAGGGTTAATGAAATATTGTACACCTGCCCATGAAAACAATACAAATGTTACTATCTCTGTGAAATAATATACAATTTCTCCCATCTTCTTTTCTTACCCCTTGAAACAAAATTTAAGTTTTGGACATTTTTTTCCTGTAGACCTATTGACTTCGAAGCCACTCGTTCAGTTTTCCACAAACAGTTAAAAAACTGCAAGTACATCTAACAAAGGTTATTCAGTGTTACCAAAATTCTCTGTCCAAATGGATTTTTTTTGAATAGCTTGTTGAAGCATTGAGTACTGAACATAAGAATTGTTACAGGTAGTTTGCTGGGATTAATTAGCTGTCCATGTGATTACAGCTGCCCATACCTATGTGAATGTGGCAAAAGAAAGAAGGGTGGGATGTGGGAGAGGGACAGATTGGAATGATGCAAGACTAAAGGGGAGGACATGAGTTTGAAGGCAGGGTATTGTAGGGCATTAGCAACTCAATTACAGAATTCATTTCTGTTTCTTGTCTAATAGATATTTGTGAATAAAACGCTGGGCAATACTAAGAGTGCAAATTACATAAAGAAGTGTAGTTCCTTTCATTCTTCGAAACACTAGGGGGTATAAAGATAAGCCGAGATCTTTTTTATTTGCATATGTATATGTATGTTTATTTTTACTGCTTCTAGAACTAAAGACTGTTTTTTAATAAGCCTGTTCTTTTGGTCGCATTAACTGCAAGGTCATTTCCAACCATTTATACAATACTTTACAAGTCATCATATAATTTTATAACCCCAAGAAATTTTAATTCAATATAAAGACGAGATGTTTCCGTTAGTAAGTTTGAAAGCCAATTTGAAATTGAACATGTCGTATGTAGCACTCAATACACTGAGCTTTCTATTGAGATATGATGAGTAGTTATTAGAATATTACACGAAACACAGTGGTGGACGTTCTTTTTTAAACAGATGTGAATAAGTTGGCTATGTCCAATGCGAAGTTTTGCGACAGTAGTTTCTTCTTGTTGAAAGGGAAGTAGCATAATTATGAAAACTACTTGAGGAGGTGACAAGAATGAGTATACCACATTAGTGTTCCACTGGACCTTAATACGTGTATGGAGTTCTTTCCTTGTCGTCTTGTGAAACTGTTTTTTCTTGGAGAGGGAGTTATGTGCTAGTTAGCAGCTGAATCCATCAGATAATATTAGCTTGGAATCCTTTATGTGATGCTATCCATATAAGAATAATGACTGTATTCTTATATGCCAAACTATTATATATACGGTTGACTCCAGAGATATTGGCGTTGACTCCCTAAGACACAGGTCCCGTTTCACTTACATTACAAATAAGCTTAAGAAGATTTGGTTATGCTGAATCACCACCTGGTCTATAGTGAACACAGTCCTAGAGATTAATTTTATCTTGGATGTTATTAGGTTACTAAAACGGCCTTGAGAGTGTGGGATGCTGTTTCATCAGTGCAATAGGCATTGAACGATGTTAAGACTGCATTATGAAACATAAAGACAGAGTACAATGCAGACTGAGGTATGGAGAGAGCATAAAGTGTGGAGAAAAATCCAGAGAAATTACTAATGAAAAGTGTACGAAGTAAACAATTGTTGTTTTATTTTATGGCAAATAAAGATAATGGAATTTTCAGTTCATGCTATTAATGAATTCTGCTGTATCTCTGTGTTAACAATATCAATCATTATGATAAAATTCTATTTAATGTTGACATCAGGTAAAATGAACCAAACATGTTAGTCCCCAGAAATTCACCATGATCGTAGTCAACTGTATTGATGTCTTTTATAATTCCTTCATTTTTATTTAGGACACTTTATTAATCAATAAAGATGATATATTTAGAGTCTTCTTTTTCTTCGATATATTTGAGTGCACCAAGAATAGCGTAAGTTTCACATTAGAAAATGGAGCATAAATTATGTAACAGAGTGTGAAGAATGTTTTCCTTAATTTTGACTGTGATGATGTACGAGTGTATGTATAGAGTTTAATGATTTTAATATAGATGAAGTAGCTGACTGGTATATTATAGATCCATAGTCCAGTTATGATTGTATTAATGCATTGTATTTGAGAAGAACAATTTTTACATTGGCGATCCAGGAAGTAGATAAAAGAGATTCGATGATGTTCATTTATTTTAGACATTCTATTTTCAAGTGATGTGATATTTCGGGGTTAATTTCTTGTCATAAAGCATTCTTAAAATTGTTATTTCCTTAAAACAATGAAGACGAGATTTTATTGTGAGGTTTTCTTTTTATCGTTTAGAGTGTATTGAGATTTTGAGTATGATATTTTATATCCTGTTTCATGAGTCAAATCAATAAGTTTCTTGAGGGTTGATTGTGCAAGTAGTTGAGTGGTGCGAATGTTTTTGTCAACGACTTGTAGTGACGTCATCTGCTAAAAAATCTACTTTTAGACGTCCTGGAACATCCGAAGTTACGTTGTTGATTGGGATTAAAAACAATAATGTGCTGATAACAGAGCCTTGACGGGCCCGGTTTTTGATGTAGTATTTATTGTATAGTGCATGATTTAATTGAACATTTATAGAACTATTCAAGAAATTTGCTATAAATGTCAAGATATTCTCAATTATTCCCAATTGAAGTAATATATTAATAATTTTATCTCACCAAACCATGTCATAAGTCTTTTCCATATCAAGGCTTATAGCGAGATGATGTTCATGATTAATGAAGGCATTACAGATACCCCTCTGAATGTTACCTAGGTGATCTGTAGTAGAGTGGCAATGTCGAAATCCACATTAAAGTGGAGAAATTTTTTTGTTAAGGTCTAAAAACTATATAAAATATTATTATAAAAACTTTTTACATATATTTTTCACTAGTAGTTTGCATGAAGTATTAACTAAGTGAAATAGCCAATAAATGTCAGGAAGTTTAGGATTCTTATTTTTTTCAAGAATTGGGTTCATGTTTGATTCTTTCCGAGTGTTGGGAAAAGAACCTGTTAAGAGGAGATCATTAAATAAAGAAGTGATGTATTGTATTGCGGTTGGAGGAAGTTGTCTTAGTAATATGTTATAGACACCATCTGGTCCAGGACTTGATGTGCACAGTTTATTCAGAATGTTGTTGATTACACAGGGTGTAGTTGGAAAGTTTAATTCTGAATTATAGTTATAGCAGATATTTTTGCATATTTTAATGAATGAATCTTTATTTAAATGGTTTGAACAATGTTTATGAGTGAAGTATAGAGTGCTCTTAATATTAGTGAGAGTTCATAATGACATAAAAGCTGACTAGATTGGGTGACTCATCGTTGGACCTAACCTCAATATCAAGGTGGGAGATGAAGATGAATGTGGAAAGTGCAAGAAAAAGATTGAAAATGAAGACTGGGTGGGGTGTGAAGGTGTATGCTAAATGTAGTTTCATCCAACATGTGCTAAGATTATGGATCAGGATTTGAGAATAATAAAAAATAAAATAAGCAAATGAAATGGATGTGTGAAGAGTGTAATGAAGAATATGTTCACTTAATTAATACTTCACTAATGAAAATAAAGAATAAAATGATTGATACAATGAAGTCAATGATGAAAGAAGTGGTATAAAAAAAATTGGGGAAATATTGAGGAGACACATGGCAGTTAGAAACCAAAATGAAACAGCAATAGCAAGTAATGTATTTGAGTAAAAGAGACCAAATAAGTTCTTATAGTACAACCAAAGAAATGAAATCTGACTAGTGAGGTAACAAAGAAAATATGTAAAGAAATGTTAAAACCTGTAGAGATTAATAATAATAATAATAATAATAATAATAATAATAATTATTATTATTATTATTATTAATCTCTACAGGTTTTAACATTTATTATTATTATAATAAATATAATAATAATAATAATTTTTATTTCCAAAAGAATTACATTGACAGTGTACAAAAACCATCACCATAAAAAAAAACAATAAGAAAGAATATCAATTTTGTTTGCCTACTTTACATACATAATACATCCTGTTTATCCTTTCATTATAAATTCTGCTCTTATCAGGTTTAAATTTAAATATATTTATTACATTTATTTTATCTTATTCAGTACACTACAAACCCTCTGTAAGTACTTTACGTACTTGTCAGAGAGGGGTGTGTTACATTGTACGCTTGTTTTGTTCTGTTTTTTTTTTTTCCTTTTTATTCTATTTGTATTACCGTTGTTGATTATAGTTCACTCATTATCAGTACTGTTTGACATGAATTGTTTTTATTGGAATTTAGATTTTTTCAAGAAAACTCAACAGGCAGAAAGAAATCAAAATCGTCCAATTATCTAGAATAACAAATAAATTGTAAATAAATAAAAAGATATGTTAGTTGGCAACTGGTTAATATGAAAACAGAGTTATACTTAATTACCATTTTGAAAATTTGTAGTAACAAATCAACAAGCAAAACAAAATAAAAATATTATCTAAATTAACAAATGGCAGCTGACATTAACTTGAGTTAAATTGTCCAATTATAAATCATTGGAAATTAAATAATTGGACTCAAAAACAAAAATTAGTCCATACCGTGAACCATTAACAAAACTGAATGAGAGTAACAGGAGCATTATACAATTTTTACAAATTATTATCTTGTGTTAACTGCTGTTTATAATATGAAGATTTATAATAATTAACAACATAAGATCTTGTAATGACAAAACTCAACAGGCAAAACGAAAACAAAAATATCCACTTATTCTCTAACCTAACAAATGGATTGTAAATAAATAAAACTAGATGGCAGTTGGCAACAGGCAAAAATAAGTATTAAGATATACTTAATTAGCATGTTGAAGACTTATGGTGACAAATCAAATCAACAAATAATAGGACACACAAAGTAAGTGTGGTCTATACAGAGATCAATTAACAATTGACATAATTACTTGTAGACAAATTACAATCAAAATATTATGTAAAATATAACAAAAACAAACAAATAATGAAACTGACTGAGAGTAAAAGATACATTATTTTCAAATTATCATCTTGCGATAACCGCTGTTTACTATATGAAAATTTAGTTGTACATAATTCACAACATAAAATCCTGCATTGACGAAAGTCAACACGCAAAAGAAATCACAATCATCCAATTATTATCTTAACTACACATTAATTGTAAAGCAAAAAAGAAATTAAATAACTAAATTAAAACCAAATAACTGAATGAGTGTAACAGGAACATTATACATTTCTTACAAATTTGAATCTTGTGAAGAGGTAGTTTACTGTATCAGTGAAGATTTAGTTGTACATAAATAACAAAGAGATAATTCCTGAGCTGTCTATTTTCATGTTATGCCTAGTATCTTGTGTATCATTCTTTTAATTTATTTTTCAATTCCCTTTTAGATGTAACTTCTAATATTTCATCTGGCATTGAAATCAGCAGTTTTGGAATGGCTGTGTTAAGCATCCTCTCCAAATTTATTAAAAGTGTCTGAAAGTATGAAATTGTGTTTTTTTCCTAGTTTCATAGCTGTGCCCACTGATTTTTCTGAATTTTTCATTGAAAAAGTTTTTTTGCAGAATTTGAAATTCATACAGTTTTTTAACGGTCATGATTCCATGCATTGCTGCACTCACTTCCAGGGTTAGGTTTGTTCTGCTTATTTTTTCATTAAGGCGTTTAATGCATTTATTTTGCAGGTTCTGAATAATATCAACATGCGATTTTGCTGCAGCTCCCCATACTCCAATTCCATACCTGAACAGAGACTCAATTAATGAGAAGTAAACCATTTTGAAAATATTATAGGATACGAAATCTTTAATTCTCATTAGTTTCCAAACACATGTTCTGATTTTTTTGCTTAATTCCAAGATGTGGTCCGTCCAGCTCAGATTTTGATCAAAAGTTAAACCTAAATACTTCAGTTTGCTTACAGAATTAATTATATTATTACATCGACAGTTCTTAAAGTCTTTGTGTATGCAGTCAGCTTTGTGAAAGAATATTTTAACTTGTGCTCTTGCAATTTTTGGAGCTGTAATATGCAGTATTCTGGTCTTTTTCTTATTTATTATTAAACCTTTATCATGGCACCATTTTTGAAATATTCCAAATTTCTCCTGTAACTCCATTTCTGCCTTCTTTTGGTCTCTGTTTATAGATAATAGCATCTTGTAATCCGCATACATATAATAGGAACCATTTTCTAGATAATTTAATAATAAGTATGGGGCCTAGGAAACTTCGTTGTGGAATTCCCCTTTTCACAGTTTTTATTTCACTATAAGTATTATCTATTTTTACCCTAAATGATCTTCCTTCTAGATAGCTTTTAAATAACTGTAAGACTTTGCCTCTAACCCCTACGCTTTCCGGTGCATCTAACATCTTTTCATGGCTTATTACATCGTAAGCTTTTGACAAGTCGATGCTCAATGCTATCACATGCAATCCCTTGTGTAATTTTTCATTTAATACTTCTCCTAGGTTTTCCAATAAGTCTGTGGTGCTTTTCTTTTTTTTTGATATGCAAATTGATTTTTATCTATTATTTTATATTTTTCCAGGTAGTTGGTCACTCTTTGCGATAAGTATTTTTCGAATATTTTACTTATTGTGTTTAATATGGAAATTGGCCTATAGTTTTCATAGCTTGAAAGACTGTCTCCTTTATGTATTGGTCTGATAATGGATACTTTTAATTCATCTGGAAAAGTTCCCTCATTAATGCTTAAGTTGATAACTTTCGTTATAATTGGTGTTATAATTGCTGTTCATTTTTATATCTCTTATAGCTATTTTGTCAATTCCTGGAGCTTTATTACAGTCTATCCCTTTAATTAAAGAACTAGCTTCCTCTAATGTGATATCAGGCAAGTAAAAAGAGTTACTTTGTGTTATTACATTTTTTGGCAGGACTGCTAGGTTACATTTATGTACAATGTCTTCTGTTTGTTGTTGATAAGTGATAGCAAATCTTACTACTAATTGTTTGATTGAGTTACTATTCCCTAAATTTCTTATTATGACTTCATCTAAATATTTTTTCTCTGGTACACCAAGTAGTTTATTTATTGTCTTTCATGTCGTTTCTGCTATTTTCAAATAGTTTGTTAAAATATTCTTTCTTTTGCTGCTGGA
Organism: Gryllus longicercus; assembly: GCA_038098605.1. Classification (NCBI taxonomy): domain Eukaryota; kingdom Metazoa; phylum Arthropoda; class Insecta; order Orthoptera; family Gryllidae; genus Gryllus; species Gryllus longicercus. The sequence continues at coordinate 536,675 of JAZDUA010000294.1, read as the reverse complement.
TTTTTTTTGTTATGTCATTTCTGATTTTTTTATAATTAATTCTTAGTGTGTCTTTTAATTCTTCATTTTTGACTGAAGTCCTTTTCCATTTTTTAAACAAGTTATTTCTTTGTTTGATCAGTTCATTGATATCTGAGTTTATCCAGGGTTTCAATATTACTTTTCTTCTGCTGTTGTTAGATTCTTTAGAGACTAACGCTTTATCATATAAATTTTTTATTACTTTGTACAATTCATTAGCTGTTAAGTTTTGAAGATTAAATTCATTTAAGGTCATTGGTTCTTTTTGTAGTTTACTTTTGTTTATAAATTCATATTTTTTTTGTTTCATTTTTGAGAACTATTTATTTGTGAAATTACATTAGATTCCAATTAAATAATGATCTGTTATCTTGCTTTCTAGTATAAATGGGATTATGTATTTGGCATTCCCACTAACAGCTATATGATCGATACATGAGCTCACTACTTTATCATTTTTTATTTCAACTCTCGTATCTTTTTTGATACAGTGCACTAATTTGTGATCTAACAAAATGTCTATGAAATCAATCGTTGTTTTTTCGTCATTGCTGATGTTTATGTTACAATCTCCAATTATTATTTTGTTCATATTTTTATCTGTATTTAAAATTTCATTTAGTTCTTGTAAATAAAGAATTTTGCTTTTGTTAGGTGGTCTATAGACTGCAAATATGCTTAATTTGATTTTATTATTTATTTCTAAATGACCTGCTAATACCTCAAACTGATAACCCACCAAATCCACAAGTTCAAATTTGTATATTTCTTTTACAAATAGTATTATGCCTCCTTCTTTCTCTTCTCTTGTTTTTATGTATCTATTAAAATTTGGCAAATTATATCCTAAAAGGTCGTCATTCTTTTTGACACTAATTTCACTCAAGACAATCACATCCATATTTTGGAAGCTATCTCTTATAACTCCACAAAATTCATCCCAATGCTTACTAATTGATCTTATGTTTAAATGAATTACATTAAATTTCTCTTTATTTGCATTAATTACGTGATTAAAATCCTTAATGAGGTTGTAACTTTTAGTTTCTTGAATCTCTAAATTATTAATAAAGAAAATATCCATAATAGTTTTTGTTTTCTAATCTTAACTTTATCTTTCTGTTTAATTAATTTGTTCCAAATCTTCCTCACACCTTATTCTAATCACATTACTTCCCTCATTTTTTCTTATTAATACTTAACCATTTTTAACCCAGCTAAATTTGTAATTTTTTTCTCTGGCCTTATTTTTGGCTTTCCATAATAAATTTGTGTTATATGGCATTAAATTCTTATTCATATACAAAGGTTGATCATCCCCATTTTTAAATAAGTCCTTGTTTTGTATTTTCTTTCTTTTGCAGTTTAGGATTTTGTCTCTACTTTTTTTCGAGTTGAATTTGACTATTACTTTTAGTTTTTGACGATTCGTGTTGTTTATTCCGTAAACTTCATCTACCACGCTTTCATTAATTTTTTCCCCACAAACCTTCCTGAAAAAATCGACAATGTGTTTTTCCGACAATGATTCTGTTCCAAGTTTAACCCCACTTATTTCTAAATTTTTATCCAAAAGTAGTTGTTCTAGTTCTATAACTTCGTGAATTACACTGTTCACTTTTTCCATTTTCTTCTTCATTTATTCTTGAATCACTTTCAGGTCTTTTATTTCCTCAATCACCTCATCATATTTGTTACTTAGGAAGTCTATAGTCGTTTTTATCTCGTTCATACTTCCATTGAGGGTGTCTATTTTGCTGTTTATTTCCTGCAATGCCGTAGCAAGAGGATTGGGTGAGTTGACCGAGTTGACCTGGTTGACGGTGTTACCACTAGGTCTACATTTCGCACATCTCCAGTTTTTCTTGCCTCTTTCTGATTTTGCCCGATGCGTGGCCTCGCTGATTGAGCAAGAGAAATGAAGATACTCGTCGCATCCATTACAGAATACCTCTTCGTTCTTCATTTCTCCCTTACATTTCCCACCGATTAAAACTGACATGGTTTAACTCTAGGTTTGTTTTTTAGCAAGAATGAGGGATGGAAGAAAGTTTAATTAAATTCTCCTTAAACAGCTTATTTTGGATCAGCTGTGTTCGTGGCGAACGGCTGAAGTACTACGTGGCGAAAAGCGAACAGTTCCTGCGAGGTGTCACTGGCACTTGATTTTTCTTCTTTTTGAGAGTTTCACTTGATTTCTTCTTTTCCTAACAACAATCATTATTCACTAACTGTAGCCCTAACAGCTCACAACACTTTCACTGCACCATAAATCCAAAAAACTATTTTTTTTTTGCTAAATTTTGATTCTACTCCTTTCGGCAACGGCAATACGCTCAGACACTACGCTAATAATAATAATAATAATAATAATAATAATAATAATAATAATAATAATAAAAATAATAATAATAATAATAATAATAATAATAATAATAATAATAATAATAATAATAATATTTATTGAGTCACATATACAATTACAATCGTGTATGACGAGTCAATATGATGCCTTGGGTAGAGAGAGCGAAGTTATATTACTGTTCAGGAGCAAACAAGGGGCCATCTCAGCATTTGCTCAAAGGACCAGGGAAACTGAACAAAACCTGATCGAGATGGGGTGATTGGCCTAGAAATACAATACTTGTTACAGTTAGATTAAGATATTATACAGTAGATAAATTATCTGCTAATAATTAACATTAATAATAATTACATTAATAATAATAATAATTACATTATTAATAATAATAATTACATTAATAATACATATCAATTATGTTTGCAACTACATCAAATTTAACAATAGTAGTACATTCTATATTTATAACTTGAAATGGTGAGGAGGCAAGTTTTGACCAGTTTTCTTCTTCTTCTATTCTCCTTCTATTTCATAGGATGTGATATGCAGTTCTTTTTTCTTTGCTTCAGCTTGAAACAGTTCACAAGAAACAGTCTAATGGAATAAGAAATTCTTATTTATTTACATTTTTTAAGGGAAATGTTGTAATTTGAAAATTCCTTTACACTGTAGAACATGTTGTTAAGCAGGAAAGCTTTCAATTTACTTTTAAATGTATGAATTGTGTTTATGTCTTTGATATCATTGCCTAGTTTGTTGTAAAGTGTAATGCCCTCTATTAGGGTACTTTTTTGATAAAGTGTAGTTTCAGAGTGGGGAACGTGTAGGTTATCCTTTTGACGGGTGTTGTAGTTATGTACATCAGAATTTAAAGTAAAAGTGTCTTTGTTTTCCATGAGAATTTTCTTTGTGAAGACCACTATTTCAAATATGTACATGCATGGTAGAGGAAGAATCCTTAGTTAATTAAACAAGGGTTTGCAAGACTCCAGCTTATGAGTGCTGGTCATTGTTCGCAGTATTCTTTTTTGGATAATAAATGTGCGAGTGCTTTCAGGGGCATTTCCCCAGAATATTATTCCATATTTTAGGTGTGAGTGCTCATTTGCAAAATACATTGTTCGAAGTGTCTCAATGTTGGAGCTTGACCTGAGGGTGTATAGGGCATAGCAAGATTTGCTGAGCTTCTTGTTAAGATTTGAGATGTGAGTGTTCCATTTTAGGTTTTCTTGAATTGTTAGTCCGAGGAAGGTAGTTTCATGAGATATTGTTACAGGGTTATTGTTTATGAGCAAATGCTGTGAGAGTTTTTCTTTAGATCGAGGATTCATGAAATTTAGAGAGACTGTCTTGCTGGTGTTTATGATGAGTTTGTTGTCTTGAAACCATTTTACTAGTGCTTGCAAAATTTTGTGAGTTTCTTTTTCTAATGATTGTTGTCTTTTTGCTTTGATGATGATGTTTGTGTCATCTGCTAACAAAATTGTTTTGTTGTTCCTTAAAGCCAATGGCATGTCATTTATGTATATAAGGAATAGTATTGGCCCAAGGATCGATCCTTGCGAGACTCCACAATTTATTATTTGAGGGCAGGAGTAGTATGAGGAGATTTTGTTTTCTTTAGTGTGTTGGAGGGCAACTATTTGTCTACGGTTTGATAAATATGATTTGATCCATTGGCTTGCAATGCCTCGAATCCCTAGCATTTCTAGTTTTCTTAAAAGTATATGATGGTCAACGATGTCAAAGGCTTTTGACAAATCTAAGAAAAGGCCAATGGGAATTTCCTTCTGATTTAGTGCAACAAGTATGTCATTTAAAAAGGAGATGGCTGTGTCTGTGGATCTATTACTCCTGAAGCCATGTTGTGCATTTGTAAGGACATTATTTGCATTTAGAAACTGTTTGAGTCTATCATTGAAAAGTCTTTCCAGAATTTTTGAGAATCCTGATAACAGGGAAATAGGCCTGTAGTTCATTGGGTCATAACTATTGCCCTTTTTAAACAAATGTTTAATTTTTGCTGTTTTGAATATATCTGGAAATATGCCTGATTTTAGAGAGTAATTGCAGATGTGAGAGAGTGGTTGCACTATACATGGAGCACTGTGTTTAATAAGAAAATCTGGAATGTTGTCCATGGCTGCTGAGAATTTATTCTCCATTGTCCAATGATTTTAAAAATTTCAGAGGGGGTAGTTTCATATAAAAATATGGAATTTACAATTTGTGTAATATTAGTGTTTGTTTGGTGTGTTTCATTGTTGAGAGTGTTGAGAGATTAACTTATTACTAATTTGTGAAAAGTGTTCATTGAATATATCAGCTATTTCTTGTGGGTATTGTACAGTTTCGTTTTTGTAGTGGAGCTCTGTTTTTTTTGTTATTATTAGTTGGTGCTGTAGTCTTTTTAATAATGTCCCACATGGCTTTTGTTTTATTACGTGCAATTGCAATGTACTTATCATTTGTTATAATTTTTGCTTGTTTGATTACTTTTTTTAGGATCGAATTATATGTTTTGTAATATGAAATGAAGTTTGGGTTACATTTGTTATTTGTTAGTATTTTATACATGTTGCGTTTACTTTCACATGACACTTTGATGCCTGTGGTAATCCATGATTTAGTTTTCTTATTTTGGATCTTTTTGAGATTTTGAGGGAAAATAACATTGAAATGTCTTAAGTATATATTTATGAATGAGTTGAACTTATCATTTGTATTGGTTGCCTTATATACTTCATTCCAGTTTTCAAATCTGAGCAAGTTTTGAAATTTTATTATGTTTCCTTGGGAATAGTTACGGATTTCTTTGTAAGTTGTCTGTTCCGCGGTTTTTGTTTCTGTTGGAAGTGATAGGATCTGGGCAATGTGGTCACTGAAACCTGTATTAAATGTAGCAACAGAAAAACAATAGTAATTTGCATCTATTATTATTTGATCTATAGCAGTGCTACTATTTTTGGATATTCGTGTTGGTGTATTTATGGTTGTTTGTAAATTGTATGATTTTAGTAGGTCTTTAAATTGTTTTTTATTACTGGATTGTGTGAGGCAATTTATATTGAAGTTACCACAAAGAATAGTTTTATACTGTCTGCGTTTTTGAAGTTTAGTTAGAATAATTTCCAGATTTTTTAAAAAGGTTTTCAAATTTCCAGCAGGGCTGCAATATGTGCATAATACCCATGTTTTTATTGTTGTTAAGTCAGTGATGGATATTTCAAAGTCTTTCTCTTTTACAAGATGGGTGTGATTTGTGTAGGGTACAAAACTAATTGTATTTTTAATAAAAATGCATGTCCCACCATATGCATGATGTGCATTGTTAATATTTCGACATGAGCTACTGGCTAGAGAGAAACCTGGTATATATGTGTTATCTAATTGTTCTTTAGTTAGCCAGTGTTCTGTGAAGCACAATACTGAAATGTGGTTGAGTTTCTCCTCAAGTAATATTTCTATATCAGTGAGTTTATTTTTCAGAGACTGTACATTTTGGTGAAGAATGTGCAAATAGTTTTTATTTTTGTGTATTGTGTGCTTTCCTGCCGATGTTTGATGCTACAGGTTATACACAGGAGTGGGTTTTCGGTTGCAGCGGAAGTTATATGTACGGATGGGACGGGGAGTAGGAAGTGTGGAAGTAGGTGAAGGGGCTGAAGAGAAGAAAGGTGGGGAGGTAGTTGGAAAAAGTGGAGTGGGCAGGAGCGGTGTAGGAGTAGGAACTGGCACAAGCATGGAAGAAATTCAGAAAATAGATACAGAAATGAAGGGAAATATGGGAAATGATTATGTGGTAAAGATTCCAAAATTGAAGGATCCAAAGCTGAGAGTTTATGAAATAGAAGACGTAATGGATGAATTTGAGTTGATAACGGCCACAAGGAATTAAAATCCTGAAATAATTACAGCAGATTGAGAGATCCAAGTGAGCATAAACAGGAAATTTGATAACACGTATTTGGTTGTTTTAGAAGTAGATCCCCAGATATTCAACAGAGTGATGATGAAGGTAAAACTTAATGGCAACGCTGTCAAAATAATGAATATGTGGGGATGTTCCAGATGTATGAACTGTTATTACTTTGTTGCTTTTTCTGGATCCAACCTTCAATTCCTTAATTTTCTCTCTTCCCAGATAAACTTCGGATATAAATTGTAGTGCTGCTTCTTGAAAAGGCATCAAAAATGTATTTACAAAATAAGACAATGATCTTGATCAACATATTATTGGTGTTTGTTGTGCTGTATATTATACATAACACAATCTCGAATGCTGCGGATGTTCTACCAGTAGACATTGAGAGCATCAATATCAAAATTTCAGTTTTAGGTTAGCATACTGGAGAAAAAATTTAAAGACTTTTGCGATAAGCTTCATTGAGTATCAACACATTTTTGGCAAGTGCATGATGCTTGCCAGCGTGAGGCTTCCTTGCCAGAGTTAGAAAGGATTTGAAAGGATGTTTGAATGTTTGAAATAATGAAAGTAACCATTGAAGTCTTATTTTCTTTCGTTATACAAATGTCCCCTCGCAATTAAATTTGTTTTTGGAAAGCACAGTGCAAAGTTATGGTTGATATTTCTGCTTTTGCAGGCTGAAGTTTTCCTCAATGCAGTGAAAAGTGAGGAAGGAAATTGCAACACTTTCGAACTGCAGATGTATTTGATCCTTTGGAAATCCAATTGAAAGTCCAGTTGCAATATTAGTAACTGCGTATCATGATAAGAAATGATCTTCAGGAGTTAAAGGAAGATTAGCACTTTTACATCTTCCTTGGTTTTACTCGTACATTTTTATTCTAACTGTCTAGAATATGTAGAAATTTGATTGTCATGTATCATTGACTTGCAAATCTTATATTATTATGTTAATTATTATATTTTGTGTATTTCTTTTCTGGTCATTAATGAAAATTTTTAAAATTTTATGTAAAGTAAGAAGGTATGCGACAAAGACAAAATTAATCTGTGAACTGATGAAAATGCATATTCGGTTGCTAGGTGTTTCCTAACTTGAAGTATTTTAAAAGCAAGCATATTCCAATGAATTAATATAAAAAAAATGTACCTAATACGCTTTGGCTTTACTGGGTGCTGATTCTCTAAGGTCGAAGTTTCGCCACTACATGGAAAAACTCTCTGAAAAGATTGAAGTGAGCATAGGAACTGTGAAAACTAAGCTGTTTCTGAGACATAATTTACGTAATGCATGTTCCGAATTCTTAAACTATTTTTGGAAGCAATGCAAGCTTTAAAAACATAGCTTATTTGGAAAAGTCGGTCTCGACAAAATCCAAAATTATCGATAAACAAGATTCATTTTTATGAATTACACAGCAGATTTGGTCTGTTTAATATTTAATTGCATCCTCAATACCTTTACTTTTCTGGAAAACATCATCATCATCGACAGCAAGGATTAGACCTCTTGATCTGTTCCGTCTCAGAAATGTTCATGCCATCTCTTCAAGGGACCTACACTTCTTTTTCCTTTAGGTTCATATTGAAGAATAAATTTACACTTTCTATGTTCTGGCATTCTCAGGACATGACCTTTCCAGTTTTCTCGATATATCTTTATGGTATCTATAACACGCTCAATATTTAGTTCTTCTCTTAAATCTACACTTTTTTTGTGGTCTAGTAGTGAATATCCTGCCACAAAACGAAGAAATTTCATTTCTGCAGATTTAATTCGGCACATCTGATCTGATGTTAATGTCTATCTCTCACGTCCATAAAGTAGTAATGGCAAAGCAATAACTTTGTGAAATCTGAGAAGAGTTTCTTTTTGCGCATTATGCTGTAGAGTTCGCTGTAACGTTCCACAGAAATATGTGAAGTTGTTTAGCTCTATTTCCATATCCCTTGATTTTATATAATTAAAATGATATCCAAGATATTTAAATTCATTAACTTGTTCAATTATTCGGTCATATATAACTATCTTTGCTCTTAAAGGTTCAAGCCCTTTAAATGCCATCACTTTTATTTACTTGGTGAGATTTTCATACCATACTCATTATCAACCTGACTTAACTTGTGGACTGCTATTTGAATTTCATATTCAGATTTTCCTATGATAAGCTGGTCGTCGGCAAAAAGTAATGTTGGGATCTCAACATTATTAATCTTAAAAACATCAATTAAAGTCTTCAACCGTTCTTTAATGATCACGTCCATATATATATATATATATATATATATATATATATATATATATATATTAAAAAGCGTTGGCGAGAGCGGACATCCCTGTCTTACTCCCTGGTTTATATACGCTGATTCTTTTCCATTTCTTAGCATTCGGATTATGATATTATTATTTCTGTATATTCTGCGGCTGCCTGTGTTATAATTTCTTTAATGTTTGCCCTTTCTTCATTTATATTGTTACTTACAGGGTTAATAATTTAATCGTTACAGGTTAAATAAATTTTCTCGTTGAGTTTAGTGCTAGGTAGTAGTCTGGTATAAAAGTCTTATGCTCTAATCTTGTAAAAGGTGAACTTCAAATGTTTATATTTCTGGTTTGGCTTTTAAGATGGTTTTTCTTCCATCTCTTTGGGAATATTATGTTTCCAAAGAGATGGAAGAAAACCGTTTTTAAAAAAAGTCTTACTTTTCTGGAAAGCAAACAGATGAAATTATTCATTATTTTGTGGGTGTGAGTTCAATCATTATCTTTCTTGATCACCTTTTTAAAAGTAATTTAAAATTCGAAATTAAGAAAATCGGTGTGTAATTCGTGGCTTCCTCCCTGAACCGTGGGTTATATATTTAGAACACGGAATTTTTAAAAAGGTAATGCATTGCCCATGCATCATGAATTTATTATCAAAAACACAAAAAACAATGTTTGTTCGTTGGTTTGTCCATAATGCGCTGCCGTACCGTTCATCCGATTGTGATAAAACTTTGTCTCCTTATTGCTTGCTCGTGTGGGAAGAATATAGGCATTGTACGATGGGAATGTGCTTAAGACGGCGCACGTAGACGGGCGATGATAATAAATGAATGCTGACTCAAACGCCTCTGAACAGGGCATTCTACGCAATGGCGCTCAACGCAACACGCCACACCCTGAAGTGCGAGTATTCAGAGCGACTTGTTTGCATATTCCGCCTCTGCTATTACGAAAGTGCCCAGGAGAGCCGGTGACAGAGGGGGACAGGGACGGGGGAAGAAGAACGAGAGAGAAGGCGGGCAGGACAACGTCGGCCTGGTCTCGCTAGTTAACAATGAAAGATAATGGCCTCGTTATAGAATCTGCAGCAATTTTAATCAATGCAATAGGAATTATGAACCTCTCCAGGCTTGTAAGACTTTTTTATTAATGACATTAATTCTTCATTGGAGTTGCAAAAATAGAATCCATTGGAGTTCCGTCTAAAGTATCTTTGACTATCATCGCGTGATGAAATTTTCGGCCATTTTTTGACCCAATTTTTACAAAGAATTTATTAATATTATATACAGTTGATTTAATAGTATGCAATATAGTATTTCAATTATCAAACAAAATATTTTAAATGATAGTTTCTCACATATGTGTTATGCACGTTTTCGTTTAATCCTAAACGAAATTCCACATTTGATTTAAGATTGGTTGCTGATTTATCACCACTAACTTTGTTTTGTACAGGAGGAGTTGCAGCCTCCAATTGCTGTGTTCATTGGGCCACCAGTGAAGCAAGAAACATCATGTACTCACGAAGAAGCGGTAAGAATAACAGGTTACATTCGCATTTCGACGTCTAGAATACTGTGTGGTTTCTGGTCCATTCTCTGCACTCATTCCCATTGCACTTACGATTGTAAGTGTAGAAGACTATTGCCATGTGTATCGTTTCTAGAGCATGTACCTGTCTTTGGAAGAATTTGTGAACTCTTTATTTCGTTCTTGCCAGTTCACATCCTCCACATTAAGTGGCATTCACAGTTATTTTTGTTATAAGCAAACGTGTCATTGCAGAGCATACCATTTCATAGTTTGTGTGGGTAAGGGCTTAGTATAGAGCTCTGCGTATTCCTTGTATTTTAACATTCTCGGTGCATCTATTACGTAGAATTACATCCGTGCGACATTCTGGTATGTCACAGTATCATTTAAAACGCATTTACTCAATAATGCAACACTGTGAACAAATCCCTGCTAATACGTATAAATATTAACGACGAGAGAGTCGTTGTGGAAAAGAATGTGGAAATATGTATGTTCTTTGGCTGTGGTTAAGGCCTACGCGAGGCGTCCCAGCCTTGCGGCCATGGGTTAAGGCTAAATGTACCGACACTAGTACAATTTGTGGCCACCACGTGGCAGCACCAAAATAAGTAAAATTTACTTCATAGATAACGTCTGAACCAATGGTCCGATTTTCGATCTGTAAACGGCATTTGACGCTTTTTTAAAATAGAATTTACGCTACGATGCCCTTTTATCAAAAAGTTAGCAAAAATTCGAATTTGAAATTAGTTCTCGAACTTCCGAGAAAAAATTAAAAAATGTGGGCTTATAGCGCGATGGCGACATGCTCGCTGAATCCAACGCCGTGACAATCACGCAAATCGAACGAATAGGAGCGTCGTAAAGTGAAATTTACGAAAACATCTCGCCCCCCTTCCCCTTCTGCGCCATTGCGTCACCCGCCCGTTTGTTGTTGGCCCTCTGTCAGCGCGGCGGCGCGGCCAGGCCCGACGGAGGAGGCGAGACTTGCGGGACACGCAAGCCACACACTCGGTTTATGCGTTCGTCACTTTGCATCTCAATCTATTTTTCCACGGATATCAAACTAGAGATTTTAGACTATCTTTTTCACATATTTGTCTTCCTTCGAATACCATCTTAAAATTGTTTGAGGCATTACTCAAAATATCGATTCCGAATTGGAAATATTTTTTTTAAAAAAAGGAACTAATTGTGTAAATATCAGAATTATTTCATCTCCTCACATCTTATTTTAGATATATTTTACTTCTTAAGTCTTCTGTTATCACACAACCTTGCTCTAAGATCTTCCGTTGTCGAATACCGAAAAAATGAGCGGAGCACGAGCTCTTTTATCCTACACCTCGATTTTTGATCTCAAAACGACGTTTACCTGCTTTAAAGGGTGCATTTGGTGAATCTCTAAATAATATACAATATAATAACAAATTCATTTATTATTTACAAAAGTACATGTATACAAAAAAATACCCCCACCTCCCGAAAAATAATCGGCTGGATCCGCTCCTGCTGTGACACTTCTCCTAACTCCGTAAGCGGAAGGCAATAACATAGACCCACGTAAGTCATCGGAAGCGACCGCAGACCCTGCACACTTCTGGCGTCTCCCACGGTAACGATTCAGGGAGAGACGCGAAACGATGATAGGGAGACGAAATTTCATGCCGCGAGGTACAATTACTGGTAACATTGGGGAATGTTTTATCTCGTTAACTAAAAGTAAATTATAATTTTGACTTTCTTGGTACTTTTTAAGCATGTAGCCGCAGTTATCTACAGTGTAATTATTATTATAATAATTATTATTATTTCTATTTACATTTATTCAAAAGTACCGAAAGCAAGGGTAGACCTGTGAGATCGGAGTCGGTAGGACAGACATGCAATACTTTCACATCTCTGTTGTACAGACTAACAGGCAGATACAAGAGAGAGAACACAAAACTTTTGTGACTGACCAACGAAATTCTAAAAGTTTGTACATCTTATGTTTGTAACATGATAAAAGTAAATTATGAAAAATGAGTGGTTGTCTCTGCGACTTACTGCACTGACGTCTTCTGCAGTTTTCGAATTTTGTTTTTGATGGAACACTCACCGTCTCTTGTTTTCCATTTTCCAAGTCATGAGATTAGAAGGCAACAATCTCCTTTTCGTTTTTCGAGATGACGGCAGAGATTTTTTTTGTTGGTGGTTTTGTAAGCGATTCTGATGCAAAAGCAACGTTGGAATTCTGATTTTCGTAGTTATTATTGGAGGATCTAAAATATTATTGAAAAAAATGTTTACAAACACTCAATTTATTAGCCATTTTGTACATGAATTATAGTGGAGTATACTCCTCTATAAATCGAAGTTTTTAGTACCTGAGATATTACAATCTAAAAGTCACTTTCACACTTTGCGATCTCAACAAATTACTTCTGACGTTGAAAACCTGAAAAGTGTTCCCACTAGTGTAACGATTTTTGACGCCTTATCTTTCGCAAGGCGGCAATTTGACAATCTCTCTTGAATAGTGAGGGAAATTCAATTACATTGCACAAATAAATATGTTTCCAAAACTTTACGAAACCACATATTTAAATATTACTGTCATCTGTCGTACATAAGAGGTTGAACTAAAGAATTCGCGAAGACCTACAGTGTAAGTATTCGGCATATTGACGTGTTTTGCAATTTGCCGCCTATGCGAGCAGTCGAGGAAATAGTATATCTGCTTTGACAACATTGTATGAGGTTCAATATCACTTCATCTGATATAGAATGTTTCTTGTTCTGAGAAGACATGAACTCAATGAGTGACATGTTGTTTGCTTCTTGTTCGTAACACAAGTGTATAGCGTTTTCATTTTAATTTGGTTTCTGACTTTTGGTGAGACGGTATAGCTTATGTTCGTAGTGAAGGCCAAACAATACACAGTTAAGCTGGGGAAATTATAGTCTAGTTATTAAGAAATGTGACGAAGAAAATAATTCGGGCGTTCTTCATCACACGCTGCATAACAGCAATTTTCGGGTAGTAAATTATACTGAAGTGTCTTTTCGAACTGTGATATTAATTAAAAAAGGATTTGAAGCAGGCGGGGCAGCCTTGAGTACTCACGTAAGAAAAGGCCATATTGTGAAGATAAAAAAATTCCACATTGATGGTATTGCTTATTTGTTTTCCTTATTTTCGTATGATGTTTTCATTTTTGTCTATGGATACTTGGCGTAATATATTTGGGACAGCTAGCAGTTGCAGATTAGGCGGGGGGAGGGAGGGCAGATTCCAAGAACACAGAGCGCATTCCTCAGCCTCGCAATCAAGCCAGCTCCCGACTATAAGAATGAGGTGGCTCGTGAATGAACGCAGTAGATACGTGGACGTGGAGACACGAGGAAGTGTAGAGCGGAGAAGGGCACCAAGTAAGCGAGCCAATCTGTGAACTTGGTGTGAGCATTCACCACGTTGTCTATTTGCGAACCACTGTCCCAGTGCAATATCGGACTTGGAAATCCCTGGCCCCCTCCCCCACGGCCACTTTACCCGAGTCCAGGCTCGTTCGTGCCCTAGTCCTTTGCGGCAGGTGGCGATGAAAGACCAACCGCCCGATGCATTCGACAATCGACAGAGTGAATCAGACCCTCAGAGAAAATTCAAGATTTTCTCCGTGAAATATAAAGAAGTTTCACAAAATCTTGGAAACACAGACATCGAAGTGAAGATTCGATGGATTATAGTACGATATAAGCAACGGAGTCCTTATATTTCTTTCTTTTCAAACATTATATTTCTCTGCAAAGAAAGCAAATGACCTGACGAAAGTCAGAAAACTCTAAGGGGATTCCAGCCCAGACCAAGACAAGATAAAGAAAAGTTTATTCAAGAAAAAAAGCGAAGAAGTGGAAGAAAATAACAACAAATAGAGATCTTAAGGTATTTTCCAGGTCATCCGAAATATGACCACGGAGTTTAAACCAACAATGGCGAATGTTAAGAACGAGAACGACAAAATAAATACAACAAAAGAAGAGATCACGAAAAGATGGGAAGAATACGAAGAAGTTATATGATAAGGACTTACAATTAGATTAGTGTATAAATATAGATGATTACGAATAAGAACCTGAGATGGAAGAAATGAATTGGGCGACAAAACAACTGAAAAATGGGAAGTCCCCGGCTGTAGATAATATTCCAATCGAACTATTCAAAGATACAGGAGAAGAAATCTTGGCGAAACTGACACAATTATGCAATGTGATCTGGAAAAGAGAAGAGTGACCAACAGATCTGCAAGGCACTATACTTTTTTCTATTACAGAAGAAAGGAGACAGTCGAGATTGTGCAAAAAAAAAAAAAAAAAAAAAAAAAAAAACACAATTGCATGAATACCGAGAGATTTAGTCAATCGGCAAAAGTCATCCTTCGGAAAAGGAAAAAAATAAGATTGTAAAAATGTTGTTGATGTAAGCATATACTTTCTTAAGATTTTCAAAAACAATTCACATTGAAAGAAACCTCATTTTCTATCTCCTCTGGAAAGTTGTGTAGATTACATTACGTCACGTAAGCGTTAGTGTAAAGCATATTCTAAGATCATACTCACAGAAAAAGATTTCCTTCGTTTTTAAACTCGTTTGAATGTTCCATATTATTTATATCATTGTGCCCGATATGTCACGAAAGAGTCACGTCTAACTGGTTTTGCATGCTGCAATTTCTACAGATAACTTTTTCTAGAAAATCCACATTTTATAAAACAAAGAAAATGGAAGGGAAAACACGCTCCAAATGTAAGCAAACATCTAGGAGTTATCCAATTGCATCATTACCCTTTATTCACTTACGTAGTCTGTATGAAATGACTCACCGGAATTATTTATTCCCTTCAAAATTATACAAATATAACATATTTATTTTATATCAAAATAACTTACCAAGTAAGCTGGGATAAGTCATGATTCATGCTATTTTATTTCAATGCTTGTTACGGCGTTGGAGTCAGGATACAGCTCGCCAGACTGCTATTTTACCACCTTTTTTAAATTTGGAAGTCGTAGGCTTCCGCAGCCATGGGCATACCAGCCATGGTATGCATGGGCATACCAGCCCTGAGGAACACCACGACAAAATGGTCGAAACGTCGGCAAGGCAGCCTTCGACGCGACGTCACCCGGACAGCCAAGATCATGCATTTTTTTAAATCTGTCCGAAAGTACGAAAACATTTTTAAAATTAGCTTCGGCTATTTTACTTGGGAAAAGAGATTCACCAGATGAACTCTTCAAAGCAGATAAACGTCGTTTTGAGATCAAAAATCGAGTTGTAGGATAAAAGAACTCGTGCTCCGCTAATTTTTTCGGTATTCGACAACGGAATATCTTAGAGCAAGGTTGTGTGATAACAGAAGACTTAAGAAGTAAAATATATCTAAAATAAGATGTGAGGAGATGAAATAATTCTGATATTTACACACTTAGTTCCTTTTTAAAAAAAAAAATAGTTCCAATTCGGAATCGATATTTTGAGTAATGCCTCAAACAATTTTAAGATGGTATTCGAAGGAAGACAAATATGTGAAAAAGATAGTCTAAAATCTCTAGTTTGATATCCGTGGAAAAATAGATTGAGATGCAAAGTGACGAACGCATAAACCGAGTGTGTGGCTTGCGTGTCCCGCAAGTCTCGCCTCCTCCGTCGGGCCTGGCCGCGCCGCCGCGCTGACAGAGGGCCAACAACAAACGGGCGGGTGACGCAATGGCGCAGGAGGGGAAGGGGGGGCGAGATATTTTCGTAAATTTCACTTTACGACGCTCCTATTCGTTCGATTTGTGTGATTGTCACGGCGTTGGATTCAGCGAACATGTCGCCATCGCGCTATAAGCCCACATTTTTGAATTTTTTCTCGGAAGTTCGAGAACTAATTTCAAATTCGAATTTTTGCTAACTTTTTGGAAAAAGGGCATCGTAGCGTAAATTCTATTTTAAAAAAGCGTCAAATGCCGTTTACAGATCGAAAATCGGACCATTGGTTCAGACGTTATCTATGAAGTAAATTCCCCTGTGATAGTGCTGCGATCTATTGAATTTTCCTACAAGTATTTTTCGGTGCATTTAGCCTTAAGGGGTACGTGTGGTTTGCACATGGCCATCCCTACGCTGTTATTTGTGGTAATCTCAACCTGAGAAGTGAGTTTTCTTAGCGTCACACAGCAACAGATGCCTGAACATTTCTAGGAAAGCGTACAATTTACTTTTGCCCCGTCCGGGTGGTCCGCCGTGGAAAGCGAGCGCGCTGACCAACGAGCCACCGAGTGCATGATACAATCATAAAAATTACATTTTTGTCATTTTTGAAAGGAAAAAAACAACAACAAATGGCGTTTATGTAATCTTACGCAGTATATTTGGTACTATCCGTTCCTTTTATAGAAAATATTTGGAGCCGTTTTATGGAAAATCTTGTTTTTTTATATTAAACTTTTTACGCAATATTGCGCGAAAACTACTCAAATTTGAAAATAAATTAATAATTAAATAAAGTATACTTGATCTTAATCAAAGAACTAATTATGGAGAGAAAAATTTACTTGTACATGAACAAATATTTAATTTCCTTTTTGGAATACGTACGTATATACGGAGTAATATGCTTTGTATAGAGAAAATTATGTAATGCTGGAGAATATCAGTTTCTAATTGTCAACAGAAATACACGTTTTCGCGTCCCCTGATAGCGAAAAAATATATTATTTTTTTTAATCGTCCATCTGTGAACACCACTAGACACTACATTATACGTAGGATTTTTTCCAAACTGAATATTTCTGTATATCTGGCTCGACTCGTAGCTTTCCAATTTTGTAAAACCTTCAATAATATTTGAAGGTCCTTTACATGAAGTCCCAGAGTTTTCAATTTTGTTTTCAAGGAAAGGTGATAAATACAGTTATAAAGATATCATAGGTCCGTTCGTACAGTTAATTCTGAAATTTCGTTAATTTGAATTTATTTCAGCGTCTTCTACAACTACAAATTTGAAGGTTGAGATTTTTCCTTTGAGTACATTTCTCTATAATTCTTTGGTGAAAGTTACGTACATTTAAAAATATAGTTTTCGTGCAATATAAGCAATAGTTTTAAACGGTGGCAAATGTGTTTGTGGTAACCTAATATTGTAATGTCAGCAGAAGAGACGTACTTCAAACGCACAGTTGTCTAAGCATTCACACATGCTTGGTCCATTGATAATAAACCGTATTCCAAACGAGAAATTACTCCCCAAATGCGTTTGTTACAAGTTCTATTAAAGTAGCGAGGCTCTAGCTGTTGGCTTGCTCATAAAATTAAGAGACGTGAACTTATTTAGTCGGCTCTTAATTCTAATTTTCCGTTCATGCCCTATGAACAACGTCATTAATTTCGAATCAGTGAAGGGTGAATGAGAGCGCAGGATTCGTCAGCGCGTGGTTGTTTCGCGGTGCCTCTGACCGGGAGACTGTAGAGTTCGAGGCCCGACCGTGGCAGGGTCTGGAGGAGCCTTCTAGCGGTCGGCTGGTCTGGTCGATAGTTGGCCTTGGTTTCTCTAAACCATGCCGGAGCAGTATGCTAACAAACGGGCCATGAGCCACGCGCTATCTTTTCTTCCTCTTTTCCTATCCGCACCCCTTGCTTAGACCGCCACTTACAGGCACTACCTAGCACATGTGTCGGGAACTTAGAGCGTGTCCCGGCTTGGCCGGTGCCCTGCTGGTAGGAAATGAGGTAACTCCGCCAACCGCACTGGAGGTCGGCGCTGGATTTTGAAATCCAGCTAGACAAGAACATTGCCACCTCCCGTGATATAAAAACTACATCCACAGGATCAATAATAACAATTCACATGATTTATCCGCGTCATTGGCTTCAACTGAAAACCAAGAATCTTCTTTCAATGCTAATTTAAGATGCGGGGCTGCAACACATTAAAGGACAACTTGGTTTACAAGAATTTTTCAAAATTACATTTACCCTCTCAAATGAAGTTTAAAATTTTCAATCTCAATATTTTACTCCGTGAAGAGATTGTTTATAATTTTTATTTCTGTAGGATCCTCTTGCATCCTGCTGCGATGGTGCTTCTGTTGCTCCAATTAAACAAGAAATTCCTGCGAGTTCCCCAGGTAAGTGTATGATATATTTTTTAATTATTTCGTAAACGTAGGGTCCAAACCATTGGGGTGGTAAGTACAGTACTTAGTAAAAATTGTACCTGGGCTGTTCGCAAAACAATGTGGCAAGATTCCCTTTCTCTTTAAAAAGACATTTGTCGTTGATGCTCTGCAGACGCAAACTTCTTCACGGGTTGAACGGATCCGATGGTGCCCCTAAAGCACGGAAGTGCGCAAATACCCAACGGAATTACATTTTTTTTGTATAAAAGACGATTTAGTGTATTTATCGCGTGCTAGACTACACGTTACCCGTCCAGATATTGGTATAAATTTTGTGAATTGACGAAAAAGTAGTAATGAACAACTTATCACATTGCAAAAGAATTGAAACGGTCTGTTATTCCTGATTCATCAGAAAGCGTCCCTTCCCTTTTTTATACCTTGCGATCAACCCTTTTCCTTGAAAATGGTTAAGTAGCTTGTTGTAAGTTAATTCAGTTCATTATCTGAGAATTGAATGAAGCTTCATTGTAGGGCACTTTTCCACTGTTTTCAGCATAACTTATTAAACGCCTTTGATAATGTGTTTTCCAAGCACTTATTTCTCTGAATATCGTAGTAAAGATATAATATTTTAATATTCTTATGGAAGAAATGTGAAAAAAGACAATTTTTACTTCCCACTAGCTTACCCAGCTTTTCTTTTCTCGTATTAAATTACCGTCTCAAATACTTAGCATAGTCAAAATCTAGATTTTGGTGTTCCTTATACCCAAAAATATGTGGTTGTTGTTTTTACTTCTGTCCGTCGGTGAACAATTCTAAGGCTTACACCATTCGTATGATTTAGTCGCAAACCAAAATTACTAAATCGTGAAGACCTGACTTAAAGCCCTGATATTTTGAAAGAGTTCTTCTAATTTTGTTCTGTCATTAAGCTCCTGAAACATTTTCAAAATTTCTAAAAATTAGCTCTAAATTATTTCTATATATTGTAGGACTACATTGAAATATACTTATAAAGACGGCAAAATGGCGATTTTTACCGAAGACGCAGAACATTTGAAAATCGCTGAAGTTCAACTTTATTATCCATCTCTTCTACATTGTTGAAGATACAAATCTTTTTCCTGAAATGAAATTTGTGCTCCACAAATAGTTCTTTAAAAAATATATTAAACATTTTTTTTAATGTTGGTAATTTCCGCGCATTTTTTACTGAAAGATGTACAATACAAAGTTGAAATTAATACTGCAGTTATGTATCATAAAGATCTTTTACATGTGCAAATTTCAAGATTTTATCTGGTACCTCAACAGAGTTGATACTGGAAAAAATCTAAAATTCCAATTTTTGGGAGGGTTTAATTTTTAAGGCGGTTCTTATCATTTATTTTTTACGCATTGTAACTTACATTGTTGTGAAAAAAAGCGCAGAAGGAATCCGGCTTCAAATCTATTCCTTTGAAAAATTTCTCTGTGAAAATCGAAATTTGTTCGTATGCGTCCGATAGATTTGTATGCAAATATTACCCGAATAAAAAATATTTGGTAAATATGTCTTTGTCTCGCAGAGTGTACTGAATCCAATGCATTTTGGTTTACAAAGCTATAATTTAGCGCTGAGTAATTTAACCACCGTAAGAATTTACAAACACGAATTGCGCGCGCTTTAAAACAGAAGCGGTCTCCATTTGTGAACAACCACGACCGATTCTGGTCGAGTGCTTAAGTTTCCCGTGGAAAATAACGAAACTTAGGAAATTTATTTACAAATCAAGTTGTTATTTTTTAAGATGTGAGGCGACTTTTTTTTTTTTTCTTCTAATTCGTGATCACTTAATCGGAATGTCATTGGACTTGTCCCGACTGAAGTTAAATTATGAAAAAATATCTAATTGTTTCTTCGTGTTAGAATAAAACGAATGCTGTTTTTACTACGTTCATCGAACAGACTCTCTCTCGCAGGAGATATCCCTGGCCGCCCTGTGTATTTCCTTTGCCTTCCGCCTTATTTCATTCGGGGAGACGTGGTCAATCGATGCTCTTTATTCGTGGGGCCCTTTTCTTACTTTTCCCTTCTGCGGCGAACTGAGGATGTTCTGACCGCTTGAGATAATCGTGATTGCTCCGGCTTTAATGGTCAGTTTTCCTTTTTGTTTCAGCTCGTGTTTGCTACACTTTTATTTGGCAATAGTGGAACTGTTTTGACGCGTTAATATGCACGACGAAAATATAAAAGTATTTATGCAATATTGCATCTAAATAGGATTACGGTGGCTTAAATTGTGTTATCCTTTACGGAAGTGTTGGGGCCAAATATAAGCAAAAATTATCTTATTTTGTGATAAATTCAAATTTTCGAATAAGAAATCATATCCGAGAAATTCGATGAATTTGCAACGCAATATCACTTACTTCAATGCTGTCCGGGTGACGCCGCGTCGTTGGCAGATAGGCCGACGTTTCGCCCGTCCTGTTGCAGGCTTCTTCAGGGTAGTCACAATAAAGTTCATCCTCTGGTGTTGAATCTTTTTCAGCTCAGGGGTCGGGTAACGCGAGTACGCCGTGATTGGCGGAGAGGTCCCTCCCTGAAGAAGCCTGCAACAGGATGGGCGAAACGTCGGCCTATCTGCCAACGACGCGGCGTCACCCGGACAGCATTGAAGTAATGGACTCGAGCCGCGGAAGCCTACGTGTACGCAATATCACTTGCCACCTCTATTCCCGCCCGCACGTCGGAATGTCCAGGGTCGCTGGAACGAGCCCGTGTTGACATTTACGAAGACCCGTGCCATGCCCCTCCGTCAGATGCCCTGGCAACAAGATTGAGCCGCTTCGTTCTTGAGATTGCATGCTCTTTACGGGAGAATCTCGTAGACTCGTCTCAATCAGTCTTTGTCATTTACGATAACCAGAGAGAATATACAGCAAATTACTGCCGTTGATCTTAATATTTTGAGTAATATTGTATGCTGCAATCTAACTTGCTTGATAATTCTGTACATTTTTTTTTATTGAGACATTGCTATTCAGCGTTACGATGCAAATGCTTAGATGTGAATCGACGGGAAAAGTTTTAGTTTTTGAACCCTTCTAGCTTCTTTGCAAATGACACAGGTATAGCCTCTGTAAAAGTATATGTTCCATTCTTCATTGAGAACAATTAATATATTGGGCTTTTTTAGGGGACATTTTGGGATTAAAATATTTTACAAATATCCACAATCCACACAAGCACCGGAAACACAATGTACTAATTTCACTATTCACAAGACGCTGTCTGCCATGTGTTCATTAGTAATATATAACTTTATATCTTGTTTTCAAGCGGTAAAAGTGTATCAATGAGACAGCAACAGCGAACGTAATTTCACGACGAACAAGTTGTGACATTGGCAGGTTAATGCATTAATGGGTCCGCCTCCTTCAGTGACCCGTCTTAAAGTACATTTGTTTTAAATGATCTTAATGTTTCGATGCGAAAATATTATTTTAAAAATAATAAAGAACACTAAAACCTCGTCCTAAATGACGATTTTCTTTGAAATATTTGGAGCCGCTTTTAAGCGCTACAGTAGATGTGAAATTTGAAGCACTTTTTCACAGAAAAGTAGTGTTTTGAGTTGAACATTTGAATAACACTGCAAAATGTGTAGCTATTTCCGATTTGGCAGTGCATAAAAAGAGAAATAAAAAGTTCTATGCAAAAATGGAAGTAAAACAAAAGTATGCGGGAAATAGAAGGTTGCAGGACTATGTATTGACTACATGCAAAATATTGAACTTCTTAAGATAAACGTGCAAGAAGCATATTATTTACGGCAGCTCACGTGTCTTTTCTGTCACGGATGTATAAAACAATAAATCAACAATTTACAGGTATCTCTACCATGTAGGTACTGTCAAGAAAGAACCAAACGTGGTTTGCTCTTTTTTGTATGACTATATTAAATCTGAATTACAAGAAACTGTGAAGGAAGTAGATTTATTTTCTGATGGATGCCGTACTCAAAATAAGAACAATACAATTATCACGGTAATGAACTACCTTGTAAAAACTGGAATATTCAGTAATGTATTCCAGTACTATCCTCTCCACGGTCATTTATTTCTCCCATGTGATCGAACATTTGCTGGCATCAAGAGACCAATACGTCGAAGAGGTAGAATATATTCATTGTACGAGTATATTGAACTTATTGCTCGCCTATATCAGAAACAAAGCATACTAGTCAAACTCATTGGTACACAAGATGTCGTAGAGGACAAAAAATGGTGGATGAAATTATACAAGCGATCTTGCTGTCTGAAGACAGCCGTGGAGTGTCTGGTGAAGCTAATCGGAAAGTAACTTTTTCTGTTGCAAATTATATGTTTCCACCTCTGACAATCATTTCCAGGAAAAGAAAAATGTGAGTAGGTTGATGGCCTCATAAAAGATCGAATTTCACTTTTCAAGAATCAAAATTTAGGATCAATGTTACCTTCAGAAAAAACTTACAAAAAAGGTGGTTCCAATAAATATACTAAAATTGCTGGAGAAAACAAAATCGATCCAATACTTTCTTGCAAACACAAGTTTTTATGAAAACTTCAGATAATGGCGAAGTACTGAGACAACAGAAGAAGACTAATATAGAAATAAGATTAAATTGTATTGTAAAGCCGTAAACTTAGTGTGTGGGGATACTGCACAGTACTGATGATACATGGGTAATTTCCAAGGCACCTAAATCACATGAATTAAGTCGGGAAATTGTAACTCTTTGTTTGAATAGGCTTTTCCCGCACGATCTCACCGCTAGTCTAGTGCCAAAAAGTTTATCATTGTGTTTGTACAAATTATTTACGTTTACATTAACTCTTTAAGTCCATTGTTTTTTCAGTAATGTCCTTTTACTATCATTAGTCATGTGTGTCAGTTAAGTTTTAAGAAGTAAGCATTCATTGAAACCAATCAAGCCAGTTTTGAGATAGGGTGAGATGAGATCTTAGGTATTGTAAATATTTTTTGCGAAGGACCAATACTTGTCCGGGGAACAGAGTTCATATCTCTGCCTTAAACAGAGTTTTGGAATACCCAAGCCCTCAACTGGTTGGGTCATTCGAAGAGCATGTTTAATAGTTAAAATTTTGATAATATTTTGTTTATCTCAAAATATAGGTCAGATCATAAAGGATTATCTCTGCTTTTATTTCAGATTTACTTTCTTGATATTATAACAACCTATTCTTTTTTAAATATTACTTTTACCTTTTTGAATAATTGCGAAACAAAACTAATTAAAAAATATCGCTTTTGCAAAAGTGCGCCCCATTTAACGTTGGACTATTGCACTCGCATTGCATATTTTTATCACGATATGTTTGATTGTTAAGCTTCAGACGTATGTAGTTGCTAGTCTACACCTGAATTTTTCTGATACTAACCTTTTTGTTGATAGGTGAATGGAATTATGCATCAGAGAAAAGCAACACAATCCAGATACAACAGAGCCCTGGGACAGACTTGGATTGCATCCCTAAGAGTAGCTTCAGCAACTATGACCAGACCACGCACCACGAGAACGCGCTCCCTAACTGCAGCAACCTCAGCGGAAAACGTTTTAAGTGTTCCATTTGTAATAAGATGTTCAGTAGAAATGGGGATTTGAATACACACTTGCGCATCCACACTGGTGAGAAACCTTTCCAGTGTTCAATCTGCGAGAAGACCTTCGCTGAAAAAAGAACTTTGAGTGAGCACATGCGTATCCACACTCGTGAGAAACCTTTCCAGTGTTTAATCTGCGAGAAGCCCTTCACTCGGAAAGGACACTTGGATAATCACATGCGCACCCACACTGGTGAGAAACCTTTGCAGTGTTCAATCTGCGAGAAGACCTTCAATATAAAAGGAAACTTGAGTAATCACATGCGCACCCACACTGGTGAGAAACCTTTCCAGTGTTCAATCTGCGAGAAGCCCTTCAAACAGAAAGGACACTTGGATAAGCACATGCGCACCCATACTGGTGAGAAACCTTTCCAGTGTTCCATGTGTGTGAAGGCCTTCTCTGAGAAAGAAACGTTGAGTAAGCACATGCGAACCCACACTGGTGAGAAACCTTTCCAGTGTTCCATGTGTGAGAAGGCCTTCTCTGAGAAAAAAACGTTGAGTAGGCACATGCTGACCCACACTGGCGAGAAACCTTTCCAGTGTTCCATGTGTGAGAAGGCCTTCTCTGAGAAAGAAACGTTGAGTAGGCACATGCGGACCCACACTGGTGAGAAACCTTTCCAGTGTTCCATGTGTGAGAAGGCCTTCTCTGAGAAAAAAACGTTGAGTAGGCACATGCGGACCCACACCGGTGAGAAACCTTTTCAGTGTTTAATCTGCGAGAAGACCTTCAATGTAAAAGGAAGCTTGAGTAATCACATGCGCACCCACACTGGTGAGAAACCTTTCCAGTGTTCAATCTGCGAGAAGCCCTTCAAACAGAAAGGATACTTGGATAAGCACATGCGCACCCACACTGGTGAGAAACCTTTCCAGTGTTCAATCTGCGAGAAGACCTTCGCTCAGAAAGGACACTTGGATAGGCACATGCGCAGCCACACTGGTGAGAAACCTTTCCAGTGTTCAATCTGCGAGAAGCTTTTCAAACAGAAAGAACACTTGGATAAGCACATGCGGACCCACACTGGTGAGAAACCTTTCCAGTGTTCCGTCTGTGAGAAGACCTTCGCTCAGAAAGGACAATTGGATTACCATATACGCACCCACACTGGTGAGAAACCTTTCCAATGTTCCATCTGTGAGAAGACCTTCACTATTAAAGTAACCTTCAGTAGGCACATGCGCACCCACACTGGTGAGAAACCATTTCAGTTTTCTAACTAAGAAGACACATTAAAAAGAGTAATTTAGATATTCTACTCCATTACAAGTACGTTAGATCATGGATCATAAATTTATTTTAATATTGGTGATTTTAATGTAGGTATTTTGAAGAATAATGATCCTGTCCGTTGTAATACCAATTTACAAGTATATGAATATATTCCGCGTATTAAAATACCGAAAACAGTATGAAGGGACATAAGTTCTTCTACTGACATTTTCGGCAAAGTTATAGACAATTTTTACACCTCTTATTAATAATTTTTACTTGATTTGCCCTGTCACATTTGTGTTTTTAGATGGTACTTTAAAACCACATGATAACATATAAAGGAAAATCATTGAAAAAGAAAAAACTATAATTAAATTCCTGAAAATTCGAAAATTTCTGATGGGAACTGAAGAGTTCGGTTAATGAAGGATGTACATCAACCTAAACTTTATTCACTCTACATGTCGTTGACAATTAGCTTCGGAGTCGATGTCCCACTGCCACCATGAAGATGAGAGCACGGACTGCGGCCCCCAGGGTAAGGTCTTCCGCGGAACGAGCGACCTGCTCGTTCGCCCCCGTGAAGTCGTCTCTAGGCGGCTTCCCGTGCGCCCTCAGGCACTGCTTGCTTTGTCGTCGCGGTCCGCACCGCGCGCTGACCCTCCGACACCCGGGTTGATTCTCGTACACTCCTTGACTGAGCCCCTGACCGGACTCTGCTACCGTGCACCAGCTGTCTGAGCCCCCAAGTGGGCTGGCGCCCGCCCCTCGCCGCCCCTTAAGTATGAGGGCGAGGCTTTCCAGGGCTATATATGTCCCATATAACGAGGTGGAGACCATTGCAGTGGCGCACCCTTGAGAATAACCTTACTGAACTAACATACGAACTGCTACCAACGTTATTTAAAACGTGCCATGGTTCTCAGGACGCAAACACACGCGCTTGATACAAAAGATCGCGCTGCCGTTCGCGCTACCTTTTGTTTCATGCGTGTAATATTAAGAATAAATGCATTTTAGAAGATCAACACAGTATTTAACTTCTTTTGTGATTTATTTCAGAAATCGCTCATTATTGAAGTGTATTCGTATTTCTTGACCAATTTTTATGAACAAAGTTGCCGAGCCTTACCAGCAGCTGTATCCGGCGACACTAGCGCATTTTATAGTAGCAACCTCTAGCTTTGTCTTCAATTTTGATGGAGAGATGCCGGGCCCTGAGGCTCGCTGTGTCGCAGGCGGCGCTCTGCACCAGCGAACTCGTCGACGCGCGGCGTCTCCTTGCGTTCGCACCAGGTCCAAAAGGCTGACCGCAGCAGGAGCGGTTTTTCGAAGATAACATGGATGCTGCTTTATTTCTTTAAATAAGAAAGATACAGAATGCATAACCGTTATGAAAATTTGATAACGAGGTAACTGATAAATCAATGTAAAATAAAAATCTATGTTCTTGTGACAATAATTTGAAATGGAACTACAGATACTATAAAAACGTGTTAGTCATTAATAAAGAAAACTACTGACTCCTACTATAAAATATTCTCAGCGCGATATCGGGTAATGTTAAAAACCTTTGGGTATGTATAACCCTCATGTGAGCAATGATAAAGAAATCACCTGTACAAACAAAATATGATGAAAATAATAAACATGTAGATTCGAACTTGGATATAGCTAATGATTTTTTTAATCAATTTTGTGTAAACATTGGTTCAACCATGACAGGTATTTGAGCATATTGTGGATTATACACCTCCATATCCTGTTAAGTCTCCTGTGGACTTGTGTGGATGGAATCTCGATTGTAAGAATTAAAAAACTTCGAAAACTATAAATATATTGTTGTTTCTAAATGTTTGTTACATTGTGTTTAAAACTTGATATTATCTCTATTGTAATAATAGGAATTGCGTTAATTCATTTCTCACCCACGGGGTTATGCCTTCGGTGAGGTGTAGAAATGTGATGTCTTGTACTCGTGTATATTCACATATTCGTGTATTACGTAATATGAAATAAATTCAAATTGGTATGACTCCTTACTTTGACTATATAACTGTCGGTTTCTCAAGTAATGTTAAAAAGTGCCTGTCTGAAGTTGTCTGAAAGTAGAAATCAGCCATTGGGTTGTCTTTGCAGGACACAGGAAATTAAATGTACGAGTCAATTTTATGCAATGTTCCGTATGCATTTGAGTCCGAACATTATATTTAATTGGAGAATAATGCGTCTGTATAATATAGTACTTACAACGTGTTATCAGGAAGGAATTAAAAACGATTTTGCGTTATGTATTTCATAATTAGGACAACCAAGTCCAGCACACTCCTTCCCTGCCTATAAAAAGGATACGCCCTTTGGTTAGAACAGGTCGGGTCACTGAGCGCTGGTTTCGAAAGTCCCCCTTTACATCGCAGTGTGTGATGTACATCTGTATTTTGTCTATAGGATTTGGTTGTCGCGACTTGTGAGCATCGTGCTCTTGATCCAGACTGTGGGGTCGGTTGTTTGGTGAGTATTTCTGTAGTTTCTGAGGGATTGTCCAATCTGGGTTGTGAACCATCCATAACTTACGTAAATAAAATTTGGAATATGTTGCCCCTCTCCCCCTCTGTGAGGTACCCGTCTCGCGCGAGTGAACTCCTCTACATAACAATTACATAACGCTTGCGACAACACCTTCCTGTAAATGCAAGATGTAAGAATAAAATATAGCTCAGTAAAAAATGGTAAAATGATAATTTTCAATAGTAAAGTATAATTTAAATTAAAGTAACTATTTTTAATACCATTCATTCAATTTTTCTCGTGGACTGTAGTTGGTGATAACCTGTATGTACAGAACGTCCGGGGAGGATACGTCTAATATTCGGAAATAAGCTCATGTCATAACATTCTCGGGAAATACGTCTTATAGCTCCCAGATATAGAGTACAAAAAAGAATTTTACAGATCATAAGCAAATCCGACCCACGTGATTCTTGATACCGCTCGTTATTAATCTTGCTATTTTACCATTACCCTGATAAATAAATCACTTGTTTTTGTCAAAAATGACCTACTTAAGGGCGGGAATATATTATCAGGAAACGCCGATGTCTACAACAACGACACTATATTTCATTGTTTGTTGATTCGTGAGACTGACAGCTTGACGTTGATGTTTCTGCCTGAGGATACTCCACTTGCCATTTCCAAAATGACGTAATGACTTCAGACGAGAAGGAGCTCCATTGTCATCATGTGCTTGATCTTATCATCGCCTTCCAATGCAGATCATCAGGAGCTGTGAGAATAAAAATTAATTTACATTTTTTAAATCATACCAAATATAAATATACTTCTAAGAACGTTACCAGTTAATTGTGGGATTTCTGTAGTTGATCCCAATGCTGCAGTCTATCTTGCAGAACCTACCGTTAAAAAAAAACAACTCGGATGTGCTCGGTTGCATTCGTGTCCCTTGAATTTTCCTTTGCTGTCTAATATTCGCCTTTGTTTTCTACCACTGCGACTGAAGCGCATCCCGAAGGGCGGATCTAGAATTAATCCTTACCGAGAACGTATGCCAGTACCGGCCCCCCGGCGAAAAGCACCTGCACCTAGAATCACTTGTTGTAGATGTAGTAGACTGAGGTAGTTAGTACTATAACAGCGTGGGTGCTTTAAGAATTAGGAGGAGGGGGCTGGGAGCGAGGCACGGAAGCTGTTGTGTCCCGTCTGGGATTTGTCAGATAGTGCTTTCGCTCATTTCCGCATCACAACATTAGTTTTACATTCTCGTATACGTGAGTAATGTATGTAGTATAGAGAAAAGTATGTAATGTTGCGGAAAATCGATTTAGAGATTTCAACGAAATGCATGTTTTGGGGCCTCCTGATACCGAAAAAATGTTTTTTTCTTTTGAGAACATGCGTCCGTCTGACTGCCCATCTGTGAACAACACTAGGCCCGGAACTACAAGTATTCCTAGAATTTGATCGAAAATGAATATTCACTAGTCGATCTGGTCTGTCTCAAATCTTTACGAGTTCGAAAAAGACTTTAAAATTTTTGGTTACTTTGAAAGACGTCTCTGGGACATCTTTTATATTTTCTCACAAATGGCTCCAAATTCTTTCTTCAGATTTGTTGTAAGAGTAGATTGAAATATGCTTCTCAAGATGGCATACATCGGATGTTTACTATTAACATTGCGTCTCACAACTACAATATTGATGCTAGAGGTTTTGTCTTCAAATGATATTCGTTCTTCCTAATTAGTCCTTTTATTGACGTCATGCACATTTCTTTAAAATTGTAGTACTTACCGGGTAATATTGCGTGAAATGTGGGCATCACAAAAAATATTAAAAGCAAGACTTACCCAAAAAAGGCTGCAATTTTTTTTTTTTGTTTTGGTTTTTTTGAAACCTTTGATAGGAATGGTACTAATGGTCCTGTGTAAGATGACATAAACGCTTATTGCTCTATTTATTTCATTGCAAAACTTAAACAATTGTTTGTTTTTTACATTTATCTCACTCTTTAATATTTACAGTATCGGCAACTTGTACACTTTATTGCGTTTCTTGGTACTCGTGATTTAAATAATGCCTCATAAATAGAAACCGTAGGTATTAAACGTCAAAATATATAATGAAAACAAAAAGTATGTATAATAAATATGTAAAATATGATGAAATTGTAATATTAAAATACACTAATTATAAAACGAACTTTTACATAATACGAAATTATATTTATAAAAAAATACGAAATAAATTTTAAAAATAAATCAAACATTTTTATAATTTTAATGATAATGTAAAAATAATTTGATGTGTACAAACTTATGCATGCTCTGTACCATATAACTTTCCCGTCAGTTTCAGTCAACCTTCATCTACTACTATTCAGTACGGTTTTTAGCCGCCAGACTAGTAGCAATAGAAACTATCCTACGAACAGGCGATATCTACGACCAGCAAACAATCACTGCAGCGTGCAGCATTCTCAGCAAAGTGTTGCACGTCGAAGATCGGCAAAGTTACTCGGAAATTAAGATTAAAGTTCACGAGACGCGGCTTCTGTGATACTTTTAGTACCCGAAGATGAAACTGATCTCTTGTTACTGACACGCACTCAGGGCTACTGAGTAACTGATGCAGACGAGCAGGACTGTGACAACATCTTACCGCGTCTTCATGTAGCTAACCTTGAGTAGACAGTACGCAGTAACGATGGAGGAAATAAGCGAGTTTTTAATAATGAGTCATAAATTTGAAGACATTTGTTAGAATAAAGAAATATTTTTAAAAAAATTCAAAAGATGTAATATTGTACTAACTATGTAAATATTTGCAACGAAAATTGTTGATATTGTGTTAGGACGGCGACAATTCGCCAAGATTAAAATTTTTAGATAGGTAAGTAGAAAGACAAAAAATACGTAATTTTATGATAATACGGTTTCTATTAATGAAGTTCTTCACAAACTCAAAAGAATTGTGAGAGATTGAGCTCGGTTTCAGAAACACTTAAACGTTAGTTTCTTAAAAATTTTCAGTTTAACGAAAATGTTCATGTATGACGTTGTTTTACATTTCTATAGTATTCTTAAAATCATGTTTCGGTTCTATCATTAGAGAATCGAAAAATTGAGAAAAATGTGAAAAAAATATCTTTAGGTGGCAATGGATGGCAGCTGCAAAGAGGGTGGAGTAAAACCGATAATATAGCCTACAGCAAAGAAATAAGTAAATGAACTAGTTCGAGAAAGTCTGTGTTATTTGGTTGCATCACTAGTTTATTTTATTTCACATATCACACTACTGGTGCTATAATTGGGGGAGACGTTCTCGTATCCTCTATAACCGAAGTATGGAACTGACTATCTTGAGAAATTGGGTTTCCAAATAACTCCGGTTTTTACCCGGTCATCCTTCGAACAAGTCCTGTAAACCGAGGTGACTTGGTGCCTCAAGAATGTTCACTAGCAGCAATAGTGGAGATGGAGCAGGAAGTGTAAAGCGAAAAGGGCAGCGAGTAAGCGAGCCAGTCAGTATTAGTGAACTTGGTAAGGGCACTCGCAATTTTGTCTATTTGCGAACCACAGTTCCTGTGCTCCGTCGGATTTTGAAGTCGTGCACCTCCTCACGATGTCCGTAAAATTGGCATAGAAAAGTTTTTAAAAAAAATTGGAAATCAAGCTCCAAATTTTTCGCTTTTTTTTGCTAATTTGTTACGCAAAGAAAGTGCCGCTGTTTATTTCACCCTGCTCTAAACAACTGGACATCGCGTTAGGACATCACGTCCAGCCGCTTCGAAGGATTGGGGCTTGCAGCTGTGAAGAAGGATTCTCACAGCCCTTGTTTACGGGAGCGGGCGCCAACAAGCAGGCGTCATTGCTCCGAACAGCCCATCCCCACGTTCAAATATATTTTTGATATCCGCAGTCTTACACGTATACATACTGCTATTGATCGGGAAAAACTCTCAGAATTTTCAACACGCCCTTTCTGAGATTCGGACTAGGATAGCAGCAAAGACAGCATGTATTTATTTCTATCTATCTATTTAGCGGTTTTTTACAGCCTTGCCTGTTTTCCGCATCATAATTTCCATGCCTCTTTATCCCGTACATCGTTTTCTTCCATTTCTCTTTTTTCCATGGCTTCAGTTATTGCCATGTTCCATGTTCTTCTCGGTCTTCCCCTGTATCTTCTTCGATTTGGTATCCACTCCCAAACTTTTTGAGGAAGTCTATCCGATTTCAACCTTCTCATATGTCCATACCATTTTAGTTGTCTCATTTCGATTGTATCGTTCAAGGTTGTTTGCACACTCATTTAATTTCTTATTTCATCATTTCTTATTTTATCTAACAGAGAAAGTTTACAACATCTTCGCCAGAACATCATTTCTGTTGATTGAAATTTGTCTTTCAATTTTTTTGATAGTGTCCAGACTTCTGCCCCATAGAGTGTGGTACTCTCTATGAACGAGCTATATATGCGTTTCTTTGTTTTCATTGAAATAATTGAGTTCCATAGCACTGGGTTCAACTGCCTCGTGTCTATTTTTCCTCTTATATTTTTATTTCTCACATCCTGTTCGTCTCTACTATCTGCTGTTAGTGTGACTCCCAAATACTTATATTGTGTTTTACCTTTAATTATTCCTATACTAGTCTCTAAATCATGGGGCATACCTCCCACCACCGTATATTCAGTTTTGTGTAAATTTATTTCCATCCCCCATTTTTCATACTCTTCTACTAATTTTCTGAACATATAAGTTACATCGTCTTCATCTTCAGCCATTATCACCTGGTCATCTGCAAATAGTAGACTAAACAATGTTTCATCACCTATTTTCACACCCATGCTTCTGCACTTTCTTTTCCATTCTTTTAGGGCTTTATCAATGTATATCTTAAACAGGGTTGGAGATATATAGCAGCCTTGCCGTAATCCTTTATTTACTGGGAAGTTGTCTGATAGACATTTTCCCACTTTTACTTGACTTTTGTTATCTTTATAAAGTTGTTTGACTGCATTTATGTATGTTGTTAATATTCATTTTTCTTCCATTGCCCCCCATACTTATTTCACTGGTACATTATCATAAGCCTTTTTGAGGTCAATGAAAATTATGTGAAGTTCTCTTCCTCGCTCGATTGTTTTTTCCATCAGTTGTTTGAGACAGAAAATATTGTCAATACACGATCTTCCTGGTCTAAAACCACTTTGCTCTTCTGAGTCTAATGTTTGCATTTCAATTCTATTCTTTAGCACTCGTCCATACAGTCTAACCAAAGATGAAGTCACACTTATCCCTCTATAATTATTACAATCTTTTTTACAACCTTTTTTGTAAATTGAATTTATGTAGGCTAATTTCCATATTTCAGGTATTTTGCCTCCTTTTAAAATGCCATTGAATATTTCAGTAATTAATTCCAAACCTACGATAGGATAATTTTTACCCAGTTCTATGGATATACCTCCAGGCCCAGGTGCTTTATTATTTTTCATGTTTCTTAACGCTTTTTTTAACTCTTCCAAAGTCACATCTGGTATGATGGAATTTACGTGCAGTGG
The DNA here is from genome assembly GCA_038098605.1 of Gryllus longicercus. Classification (NCBI taxonomy): domain Eukaryota; kingdom Metazoa; phylum Arthropoda; class Insecta; order Orthoptera; family Gryllidae; genus Gryllus; species Gryllus longicercus. The sequence continues at coordinate 503,447 of JAZDUA010000294.1, read as the reverse complement.
TTCATAATTTATTCTGTGAAATTTAGCTCTATTTTCTGTCAAAAGATTTTCATAGTATTTTTACCATTTTTCAATACCAATTGAGTCTACTAAATGCCATTCTTGGGTTGTACTCAATTTCATGGAATGTAACATTTTCCATGCCTCTCTGGATTTGGTGTTACCAATGCCCTTGTCTAATCTGTCACATTTTTGTTCCCAGAATACATTTTTTGCCTTCTTTACTTCTTTCTTGACCAAATATTTCATTCTGTTGTATTCACTTCTGTCTTCTAAATCCTTTGTGGAAAGCCATCGCAAATATAACTTTTTCTTTTCTTCGACCAGGTTCTTTATATCTTCTGTCCATCACAAGTCTTTTTGTTTATATTCACATTTTCCCTCCTCTCCCAAAGCTTCTTTAGCGGCTTCATGAGTGCATTTTTCTAAAAAATGGTATTTTTCTTCAGTACTTCCTATTGGGATGTACTTTAATTTTTCTGCCATGCGCAATTTGTACAAAAATGCAATAGAATCATCTTGAAGGCTCTCAATATTGTATTTCGGCCACATCTGACTCTCTATTTTTCCACCTTTCGTACTTGGTTTTGTGTTTCCGTAACTTTTGAAGTACGGTTTATACATAAGGTAAGCTTTTCCTTTTAGTAGGTAGTGATCTGATCCACAGGAAGCACCTCTTTGAACCCGAACATCGCTCCACTTTATTGATGACTGTTGTTTAGTAATTATGTAGTCAATTATTGATTGCAATTTTCTAGTGGGTTGGGTCCACGTGAATTTATGTATTTCTTTATGTGGAAAATAGCCATTCAATATTTTAAGGTTATACAGTTCACATGTCTGTATAAGTCTTTCTCCGGTGTCATTTAATACATTTTCACCATATCGACCCACAACATTATGCGCCATTCGTTTTCCAACTCTTCCATTAAAATCACCTAGAAGCACCACTTCTTTGCGATTTCCAATAGAATCCAGCAGCAAAGTCAGTTTCTCAAAAAATATATCTTTTTCTGCAACACTTTCATCGTCTGTTGGAGCATAAATTCCTATAATAAAAAATTGCGTCCTCTTCGAACAAGTTCGAGACATGCTATTCTCTCATCAATTGCTACCCAGCTTTGAATATTTTTCTCCAATCTTTTATGTACAGCTATGGACACTCCTGCTCTTGCTCACTTTTCTTTTCCCACTCCGCTAAAAAAGTGAACATAATTTCCTTTCCTTTCATTTCCATTTCCCTTCTTTGTTGTTTCACTCAACACTATTATATCTATGTTAAACTCCTCTATTGCGTTAAAAACTTCATTTACTTAGGTGCTTAAACCTTGAACATTCCAGCATCCAAAATTCATAGACCATTTTCTTTGCCTTTGTCGACGTCGTGAGTTAATCCGAGGCTCATTTCCATTGAGAGTTTGAGCGGCTTTTTTTTATTTTCCGAGTATGGGGGTGCTGGCCCCATGCCTCAACCCCAATTCCAGGAGGACCGGGTAATTTTCTTTTAGGGTTTTCATCCCTTAGATTGAGTGTCTTCCAAGACTCCGGAGCTCAATCTACCCCTATTTGAAGCACTTCTGCTTCTGAACAGGAAAAAGGGAATGGTAAGGATACACCTAAGGTTAAAAACGGAAGCCTCCGAGCTACTCAATCCACCCTTTGGCTCCCGGGGTTCGGGAAAGGATTTTAGGTAAGAAGGATATCTTACAGTGATGGACAGCGGTCAGCCACTCCTTTGTAGGTAGGAGAAACCAGACTAATTGCTGCATTCCCAACCCACCGGTAAGGGCGTGCTGGGCGATGGGGTCGCTACATCCCTACGCCTTTATGTATTTATTTATTTTCATAAAAAAACAGTTAAAAACTGTGTAACGACTACGAGGAGAAGGCCAAACTTGCAGGACTTAATTTGAAATTATATTTATGACAAAAAATAAAACAAGTGGCCATTTCAGCATTTGCTCAAGGAACAGGGAAACTAGTAGAAAACCTGATCGGGATGGGGGTCATTGTAGCTGAACTACAATAATTGTAACAGCTGCTTTAGAATTATTCGGTCCAAATGGTAAATATTACACTACATGTCACTGTTAAAATTAATATTACTTTACTTTTGGATGATCCTAATAGTCTCTAATTGTATAGAAATAGTTGTGCAGTAAAAATGGTTTTACTGAGGACTAAAACTTTTGTATCGAATTTAATGTCATCTGGCACAGTGTTGTAAAAATAATGTAGATTTTCGTAAAAATAATATCTTAAGTAGATATGTTGCTTTTTTTGGTAATAAAATATTGGCTTTGAGTAGTAATGATCTGAGGTTAAGTAGCCTTGTTCTGAAATCTGCAGCGGTCGAGAGCGGACGCGCGTCAATTTGGAGAACAAGCATCGTAGTTACACGTAAGTAAAACGCAACGAGGCTTTTTCGACGTGTTTCTCCAATGTACTACAAGTCTACTAGGATATATTAGTTTAGTGTTTAATCTTTCACTTTCTGGTGAATTCAGTAAAATGTTCCAGTTTCTTGAAATTACGAAGCACCGAACGAGAACGAGTAAAATATTGCAAGGCAGAACATTTTAATATAGTGCTCGCGTATTCCGGGCGGCGTTTGTTCCTGTGTTTGCTACAGAAACGAATGAGAAAAACGAGACAGGTCACTGCAGTGAACGAACTATTTTCTTTAAAAAGCGCACAAACTGAGTTGTCAAAATCATGCACACCAAATTCGCGATGGAATTCGACGAAGATCTGAATGGAAGAGGAGGACCGGTTGGGGCAAAAGGACGAAAATCCGAAGCTGCTTATTAATAAGGCTACGGAAGAGGCGTTTTGAGGCGTAGAACGGCCGCCGACCTTGTCTGTTTGCAGCCAGCGGTGCGCCTTGGAGGCGCGTGAGCGTTGCTGTGAGCGATTCGATTTTTGCTGGGGGGAGAGGGACGACAGCCGACGTCAGCAGAACGTTAAGTAGATCTGAATTTGATTTTTTGTGCGTCGAGTGAAAACGCTAGGGAAGCGTTAGTTTTGAAGGGTACGTGCAAAGAACACTGTAGAATATTAAATCCGGAATTTTTATGTAATATAAAAAAACCTTAATTATTGCTAACTAGGTTGGCTAACCCAGAAATAATTGATTTGATTTATGACTGTTTATCTTTAAAAAATAAAACAAATGCAAAATTACAATAAGAAATTATTTAGAGGGGTATTTATGTAAATTTAGTGTAATTGTGAATTTTATGTTAAAGTGCAAGCAAGGCTTAATTAGAGGCCCGTTTTTTGAACACAGCATAATCGAGTCTTAAAATATTGACTGATATTTTCGTACGGGATCGTATTAGGAAAGGTAACAAAAGAGTTAAGTCCCAAATGGTAGAAAAGAATAGTTTCTATTTCTCGCCTTTAAAGATGTATTTGGAATAATGTCATTAGTGCTCGTTGTGAGCCTTTGCCTTCAACTTTTTATTGTGCCAGAGAGGGGGAAGAAAGGTCCCTCGTCAAGAATAGATGGCCGATTAATACCGTACAGGGCACCAGTTTTGATCACCATTTTTCATGTTGGGAGTTTATATCTGGAGTTTAGGGAGCCACCGGCTCATTTGATTCACTGATCCGGTTCACCAGCGGTGAATCGATTCACTGAACTGAATCCTTGTTTACAATTCGCATGTTGTAATGTTCACCATGCGATTACAAGAATTAAAATTTCTATTTAACACTCACATGCTACTTAAACTCAAATCATTGCTACTCAAAGCCAATATTTTATTACCGAAAAAGCAACTTATCTACTTAACACATTTTTATACGCTCTAGAATTCGCAGTATAATTCACTAACACTTTCTACTTACAATTTTTTAATTATAAAATCCCCATTTTTAAAATATAAAATCAAAACATCTTTTTTTCAAACAAATAGTATATGTTAAAGATAGCAGTATTTTATTAGAAAAAAGAAGATAATATCAACCTACATAATCGCTGAAATTATAGAATTTTAATAGTATTAAAAATACTATGGTAGTAAAATTTGTGTAACGTCTCTGCACGTATAACATCCTTATAACACAAAAAACTTTAATGATTCATCAACGTATCACCAAATCTGCTTTTATCTAATAAATACACACTTTACTTTCTTTAAACTGAAGTTCAGTAAATTAATAAGAAGAGTCCTTTCACACAGACATATTCACGCTATGACCATTCTCGCCTCTGACTCTACAAATCCGCTCATAACCATCTGTTCTATCCTCCTCTTGCATACATTACATAAACGTCGGGACGCAAGCAAACCCACTTTTTGACACCACTAAATCAAATTCAAACTTTCTTCTCGGCGCAAATCATAAATAAATTCTTAATTTATACCTTCCATCTCGGTAGACACACAAAACTATAAAAGACAACTTGAAATGCCAAAAAAATCGCATATCCACGCCACCAAAGTCTTAACAATTTTACAATTCATAAAATAATGAGGTAAATAATTTTGTCGTCATACTAACAACAAAATGTGTTATTAAGAGGCTGTTTAATTAGTAAATCAAGACTATATGTGTAATCCATTTCAACCAGCAAGCTAGTCTTAATTTTGTGATTTGAAAGAAGGTTCTGAAGTGTAATTTTAGATGTGAATTTAAATTTAAAATGTGTCATGAAGAAAAATTGCTTCGTAATAGCAAAATGTATAACTTTATATGGCATAGTCAAATTGTGTATATATTTATGCTTTGAATCAGTGCCAGCAAAATTATTCTCTAGTGATTGAAGTGAACCGCGCAACTATAACCTTGTGAATTACGAGAACTAGTGAACCGTTTCAGTGAACGAAATGAACCGGTGGCACTCTAAACCAACGTCCCTGCAACCTGCTTTCATCTACTTGCTGCTTACATATAACTAGTTATAGAAAGTTTCTTTCTTATCTTTGTCAACATCAGGATATACAGTTGGGTTGATCCCGGGATGTTGGTGTCGGTCACTGAACCTTCGGTTCCTTCGGTTCACTGATTCGGTTCACTAATCTCGTGATTCAGAAGGTTATAGTTTCGCGGCAACCGAGCAGTTTGAATTGTGGAGGCTTTCTTGAAAAGTGCTTTCTTATAAAAGTGAATTGGTAATTATGCGTTGGATAGACTCAAGGTTGTTTATAGTGAACGCGAGGGCCGAAGGCCCGAGCCTCGCCGTGACTTGGATCCGGGCGAGCGAAGCGAGAGGACTTGCCTTTGAAAGTAAATTTGCATTTCTCTGCGGCGGACAAAGTGATTGAAGTGAAGAATACAAATACAAATTTTGTGGCGTGGATTTGTGGTTTTTTTTGCCATTTCAAGTCCCTTTTTAATTGTTTTGTGTGTCTACCGAGATGGAAGGTATAAATTCAGGTGAGTGTTGAATAGAAATTATAATTCTTGCGATAACATAGGGACCATTAGAACATGCGAACAATAAACAAGGATTCAGTTCAGTGAGTCGATTCCCCTCTAGTGAACCGCTTCAGTGACCGACACCAACATCCCGGGATATACCTACAGTTGTTCACTTGTAATCAGGCTGTGATAGTGATGGAAGAAATTCATATTTTGTCGGAAAGTATTATTAAAATAGAACCGATAAACATTAAAATAGAAGCTGTAAGTCTCATGATTCAGGTTTTTGTGTTATTAACATTAAATCATTGAAGCTCAATTCCATTTGTAAATATGTTGTAAGTGCAGCATATGTTGATGCTATGTATTATTCATAGTGATTGTTTTTCTGTTACCTCTAGATTAAAGAAGAACCAATTGATGTGAATGAAGATAATTGCTGGAATGCTTTTGTGAGTAATATTCACTTTAGTGACATAATGTTATCAGTGTTGTGTGGTAAATGAAAAGTAATTAATGATTTGAGATATTGGGGTTTAGAAGAAGTATTCATTGTTATGAAAGTGCAGATTTTTCAGCATTGAAGAGTGCTGAGAGTGTGTGTGTTAGTTTTCAATGCTCAATACCTAGGTTGAATTCCTGATTGGAGCTGGAGAAAATTCTAGGTTCAACAGAAATGTCTTATTTGTTGTGCCGAAAGGAGAGCTGTGAATTTTAGGGTGAATCTTTGTAATGCATTTGGATGGGGATTCTTCAGGGACATATTTAATTAATAGCTTTGTAAGGAAACCAGGTACTATTAACAGGTCCTCTACTATGTACCTAATTGCCTGTAAGTTATCTTCAATATTATACTATTGGTGGGTGAGGAGATCTAAAAGAAAGAAAGGTGTTAACATCACTGGAGAGATGTAAGGATATTTGATTTTTAATGTCCATCTCGAAAGTGAAAATTTCAAGATATTGAAAGGGAAGTTTTGCTTTTATGTTCTATTAAATTCAACTGCATTCATCTGTGTATTAAAAAGGAGCTAGTAGAGAAAATATTCATCAGTGTGTTGCTTTTAGTGAATTTTCTTCTAGCAGTTCAATGTTTTGAGTAATATTTGTAAAATCTACTGCAATGACTCTTACTTTGCTATTACCCTGAATTTATTTTCAAATTCAGCCTTATTTTACTGATCTCTCACAATAGCACTTTCAAACACGAATTGTGTACCAAAAATAACTTAAGATTATTAAAATTCTTTTGAAAAAAATTAACAAAGGGGATGCAAATCTTGCAATATGTTGTTTAATCCATCAATATTGGTCCAAAAACGATTAACAGTATACATGCATAGTTTTCCTAACCATGTATTGATAGTTACATAAATCTTAATATATATAAATCTCGTGTCACAATGTTTGTCCTCAAAGAACTCCTAAACCACTTAACCGATTATAATAAAATTCGCACACCATGTGCAGTTCGATCCAACTTGAAAGATAGGATAGTTTAAATCTCAAATTATAGTCGCAATTTTAATTTATTGCTAATTTATTACAAATTTGATTGTTGTAATAATTGTAGATAATTGTGACTGTCAAATAATAACAGACAAATAATTAGCAATAAATTAAAATTGCGACTATAATTTGAGATTTAAACTATCCTATCTTTCAAGTTGGATCGAACTGCACATGGTGTGCGAATTTTATTATAATCGGTTAAGTGGTTTAGGAGTCCATTGAGGACAAAAATTGTGACACGAGACGAGATTTATATATATTAAGAATACAACAATCAGCTAGCTGACCCGGCCACGCGTTGCACGCGTTGTGCTGCCACGGAAACAAGGAAAACCACATCCTTCCATTACAGGCATATTCAAAGCTAAGACATTGGGGAGACTTTACACGGTACATCCAAAGCAACGTGAGTGCTTCTATTTACGTTTGTTATTGGTGAATGTTCCCGGACCAACGTCTTTTGAATTTTTACGAACAGTTAATGGTCGAGTATTCAATACATACCAGGATGCATGTCGTGAACTGCAATTGCTAGAAGACGATAACCATTGGGACTTAACGCTTGCTGATGCTGCGTTGACATCAACACCGAATAACATTCGTCAGTTGTTTGCAATTATTTTGACGACATGTTATCCCTCGCAAGCACAAACTTTGTGGGAAAAATATAAAAATTGTATGACAGAAGACATATTGCACCGAATTAGACAAACAAATCAATGCCAAAACATAGATTATACACCAGAGATGTACAATGAAGCATTGGTCTTGATCGAGGATTTATGTGTTCTTATTTTAAATTTACCACTTAATCATTATGGTATGCCATCACCTAATCGTCCAGCCACCGACTTAGTCAATACCGATTTACAACGAGAAAATCAATATGACCATGAAAGTTTAGCAACAATTATCATGAACAGTGAACCATTACTGACAGCAGAACAAAAAATTATTTATGATCGGATTATGCTGGCTGTTGCTGCTGAACAAGGCGGTTTTTTTTTCTTGGATGCACCCGGTGGAACCGGTAAGACATTTTTAATATCGTTGATTCTTGCCAAAATACGGTCGCAACAAAAAATCGCATTAGCAGTAGCATCGTCAGGCATTGCGGCTACTTTACTGGATGGTGGGCGAACAGCACATTCAACATTCAAGCTGCCATTGGACGTTCATAATAAACCAGATGCAATGTGTAACATCAAAAAGAATAGTGGAATAGCTGCAATGTTGCGGAAGAGTTCTATAATAATTTGGGATGAGTGCACAATGGCACACAAATATTCACTTGAAGCATTAAACAGAACTATGCAAGATTTAAACAGCAATAATAAACTTTTCGGTGGTGCTATCTTACTTTTGTCTGGTGACTTCCGGCAGACCTTACCGGTTATACCTCGCTCTACTTTCGCGGATGAGATTAATGCATGTTTGAAACAATCATTCTTATGGCGAAGTGTTGAAACACTTCGATTGACCATAAATATGCGAGTACAATTGCAAAATGATCCATCAGCACAAATATTTTCCGAACAACTACTAGATATTGGGAACGGTAAAATAGAACTGCAACCAAATACGCAATGCATTAAACTACCAGACAATTTTTGCACTGTTGTTCAGGATAAAAATGAATTGATTCAGAGTATTTTCCCGGATATACAGAATAATTATTTGAATCATGAATGGCTTAGTCAACGGGCGATTTTGGCAGCCAAAATCGTTGATGTTGACGAAATTAACTTCCAGATACAACAGTTATTACCAGGCGATATGATGTCTTTTAAATCAATCGATACTGTTGTTGATGAAAATGAAAGTGTAAATTTTCCGATTGAATTTTTAAATTCATTAGATATCCCTGGAATGCCACCACATAATCTTCGATTAAAGATTGGTTCCCCTATTATTCTCCTCCGTAATTTGAATCCACCTCAATTATGTAACGGTACGCGTTTGGTCATCAAAAAGATCACCGGAAACATTCTTGAAGCAACCATTTTGGCTGGGAAGTTTAAAGGAAAAGTGGTCCTGCTGCCACGTATTCCGATGATACCATCAGATTCTACCATACCCTTCAAAAGGCTACAGTTTCCAATTCGTTTAGCTTTCGTCATTTCTATAAATAAATCTCAAGGTCAAACAATGTCCATTTGTGGTTTAGATTTGGAAAATCCATGTTTTTCTCATGGGCAACTATATGTTGCGTGTTCACGTGTTGGGAAAACGTCTAATCTATTTGTGTTAGCTAAAGACAGGTTAACCAAAAACATTGTGCACCGATTGGTGTTAAATTAAATTGAATTCGAAAGTATTTATAATTGAATAGTACTTATATTTGTTATACAAATTAAATGGAAATAATAAATCTGATAAATTTTTATTTTGTACCTATTGATTTCTGCTTAATATCAAGTGTAAGAACATTTTAATTAATTGTGTTCAACGTACTTCCCCTTCAAATCTCAATCCAGTGAATTTGTATACCAACATCAATATTTTCGTCTTTATTGGTAAATAATTTCAAGCACAAACTTTCGCAAGCACAAACTTCGTGGGAAAAATATAAAAATTGTATGACAGAAGACATATTGCACCGAATTAGACAAACAAATCAATGCCAAAACATAGATTATACACCAGAGATGTACAATGAAGCAATTATCTGTTAACTCCAAATGATTCTAACAGATGTCGACACCTTTCGACTGGGTTGAGTAAGTAATCAATAGATGGCGCTGCTATGGTAAAAAATCAGCTCCAAGAATCAGGACAGCAGAAGGTCATGCACAAGAATCTCAATAACAGTGTAACGAACGTATTCAAGAGAATATCATAAGAACACTGTGACACGAGATTTATATATATTAAGATTATTTAACCTCCATTTAAAATTATTTTGCACTTATTATTTCAATGTGCTATGATAACATGTTTTTCAGTTCCTCTTTCTAATATTTAAACTATTATTATTATTTTCAGTCAAATGCCACCGAAAAAATCTAACCTCAACAACGCGAGCAGCAAAGGGTCACGACGCAAACGTGTTGAAAGAGCTCAGCAATTACCAGAACAAATCGAAACAAGAAATGCAGCTCAAAGAATCAGGACTGCAGATATTGGGAACGGTAAAATAGAACTGCAACCAAATACGCAATGCATTAAACTACCAGACAATTTTTGCACTGTTGTTCAGGATAAAAATGAATTGATTCAGAGTATTTTCCCGGATATACAGAATAATTATTTGAATCATGAATGGCTTAGTCAACGGGCGATTTTGGCAGCCAAAAACGTTGATGTTGACGAAATTAACTTCCAGATACTACAGTTATTACCAGGCGATATGATGTCTTTTAAATCAATCGATACTGTTGTTGATGAAAATGAAAGTGTAAATTTTCCGATTGAATTTTTAAATTCATTAGATATCCCTGGAATGCCACCACATAATCTTCGATTAAAGATTGGTTCCACTATTATTCTCCTCCGTAATTTGAATCCACCTCAATTATGTAACGGTACGCGTTTGGTCATCAAAAAGATCACCGGAAACATTCTTGAAGCAACCATTTTGGCTGGGAAGTTTAAAGGAAAAGTGGTCCTGCTGCCACGTATTCCGATGATACCATCAGATTCTACCATACCCTTCAAAAGGCTACAGTTTCCAATTCGTTTAGCTTTCGCCATTTCTATAAATAAATCTCAAGGTCAAACAATGTCCATTTGTGGTTTAGATTTGGAAAATCCATGTTTTTCTCATGGGCAACTATATGTTGCGTGTTCACGTGTTGGGAAACCGTCTAATCTATTTGTGTTAGCTAAAGACAGGTTAACCAAAAACATTGTGCACCGATTGGTGTTAAATTAAATTGAATTTGAAAGTATTTATAATTGAATAGTACTTATATTTGTTATACAAATTAAATGGAAATAATAAATCTGATAAATTTTTATTTTGTACCTATTGATTTCTGCTTAATATCAAGTGTAAGAACATTTTAATTAATTGTGTTCAACGTACTTCCCCTTCAAATCTCAATCCAGTGAATTTGTATACCAACATCAATATTTTCGTCTTTATTGGTAAATAATTTCATTGTACTAAAGGGTTATAGTAGTAGAAAGTCAAATAAGGAGATCACCATATTTTTTTACAAATACCATCTGTGTGAAAAAGCATAGTGGACTCCGTGACTGATGTTCTCTTATTGTTCCTCTTAGATTGTTTACTATAATGTAATATAACAAAAACTTTAGCCACAGCAACGCGTGGCCGGGTCAGCTAGTATACCTATATATCTATGTATTTACAGGTACATAACAAGTTTATTCAATAAAAACATTGAATATCGTGAAAATAACATGAAGTGAATCAGGTGCTGAGTAGCCAATATTACATATATCACAATAAATTTTGTTACTACGTAAGGGTTAATGAACTATTGTACACCTGGCCATGAAAACAATACAAATGTTACTATCTCTGTGAAATAATATACAATTTCTCTCATGTTCTTTTCTTACCCCTTGAAACAAAATTTAAGTTTCGGACATTTTTTTCCTATAGACCTATTGACTTCGAAGCCACTCGTTCAGTTTTCCACAAATAGTTCAAAAACAGCAAGTAAATCTAACAAAGGTTATTCAGTATTACCAAAATTCTCTGTCCAAATGGATTTGTTTGAATAGCTTGTTGAAGCATTAAGTACTGAAGATAAGAATTGTTACAGACAGTTTGCTGGGATTAATTAGCTGTCCATGTGATTACAGCAGCCCATACCAATGTGAATGTGGCAAAAGAAAGAAGTGTGGGAAGTGGAAGAGGGACAGATTGGAATGATGCAAGACTAAAGGGGATAACATGAGTTTGAAAGCAGGGTATGGTAGGGCATTGGCATATGTATGTTTATTGTTACTGCTTCTAAAACTAAAGACTTTTTTTTAATAAGCCCTTTTTTTTGGTTGCATTATCTACAAGGTCATTTCCAACCATTTATAGAATACTTTACATTGTATCATATAATATAACCCCTAGAAATTTGAATACAATATCAATACGAGATGTTTCCGTTAGTAAGTTTGAAACATAATTTGAAATTGAATATGTCGCATGTAGCACTCAATACACTGAGCTGTCTATATAGAGATGATGTGTTGTTATTTGAATATTACGCGAAATACAAAGTAGGTGAGATTGTGTATTAAACAGATGTGAATAGGTAAGTCGGCTATGTCCTATGGAAGTTTTGCAAGAGTAGTTTCTTCTTGTTTAAAGGGAAAGACCATCATTATGAAAAATACTTGAGGAGGTGAGTAGAATGAGTGTACCACATTAGTGTTCCACTGGACCTTAATACGTTTTTGGAGTTCTTTCTTTGTCGTCTTGTGAAACTGTATTTTCGTGGAGAGGGAGTTATGTGCTTGGTTAGCAGCTGAATCGGCCAGATAATATTTGCTCGGAATCCTTTATGGGCTGCTATCCTTATCAGATTTATGATTATATTCTTACATGCCAAATTATTGTAAATCCTGTTGACTCCAGATATATTGGCGTTGAGTTCCTAAGACACAGGTCCCGTTTCACTTACATTACAGATAAGCTTAAGAAGATTCGATTATGCTGAATTACAACCTGGTCTATTGTGAACACAGTCCTGGAGATGAATTTTATCTTGGATGTTATTAGGCTACTAAAGGGGCCTGGGATGCTGTTTCATCAGTGCAATAGACATTGAACTTTGTTAAGACTATATTATGAAACATAGAGACAGAATACAATGCAGACTGAAGTATGGAGAGAGCATGAACTGTGGAGAAAGATCCAGAGAAATTACTAATGAAAAGTGTACAAAGTAAACAATTGTTGTTTTATTTTAAGGCAAATAAAGATAATGGAATTTTCAGTTCATGCTATTAATGAATTCTGCTGTATCTCTGTGTTAATAATATCAATCATTATGATAAAATTCTATTTAATGTTGACATCAGGTAAAATGAACCAAACATGTTAGTCCCCAGAAATTCACCATGATTGTAGTCAGCTGTATTGATGCCTTTTATAATTCCTTTATTTTTATTTAGGACAATTTATTAATCAATAAAGATGATACATTTAGAGTCTTCTTTTTCTTCGATGTATTTGAGTGCAGCAAGTATAGCATAAATTTCACATTAGAAAATGTAGGATAAATTATGTAACAGAGTGGGAAGAATGTTTTCATTAATTTTGACTGTGACGGTGTACGAGTGTATGTATTGAGTTTAATGATTTATATATAGATGAAGTAGCTGACTGGTATATTATAGATCCATAGTCTAGTTATGATTGTATTAATGCATTGTATGTGAGAAGAACAATTTTTACATTGGCGATCTAGGATGTAGATAAAAGAGATTTGATGATGTTCATTTATTTTAGATATTCTATTTTGAGGTGATGATGTGATATTTCTGGGTTAATTTCTTGTCATAAAGCATTCTCAAAATTGTTATATCCTTAAAACAATAAAGACGGGATTCTTTAGTGAGGTAGAGTTTTTCTTTTATCGTTTCGAATGTATTGAAATTTTGAGTAAGATATTTTATATCCTGTTTCATGAGTCAAATCAATAAGTTTCTTGAGGGTTGATTGTGCAAGTTATTGAGTGGTGCAAATATTTTTGTCAACGACTCTTGTTGTGACGTCTTCTGCTAAAAAATCTCCTTTTATGCGTCCAGGAACTTGCGAAGTTAAATTGTTGATTGTGATTAAAAACAATAATGTGCTGATAACAGGGCCTTGTAGGGCACTGTTTTGGATGTAGTATTTATTGTAATGTGCATGATTTAATTGAACAGGTATTGAACTATTGAAGAAATTTGCTATAAATGTAAAGATATTCTCAATTATTCTCAATTGTAGTAATATGTTAATAATTCTTTCTCTCCAAACCATGTCATACGTGTTTTCCATATTAAGGCTTATAGCGAGAAGATGTTCATGATTAACAAAGGCATTACAGATACCGCTGTGAATGTTACCTAGGTGATCTGTAGTAGAGTGGCAATGCCGAAATCCACATTAAAGTGGAGAAATTTTGTTGTTAAGGTCTAAAAACTATGTAATTTTTTACATATATTTTTCACTAGTAGTTTGCATGAAGTATTAACTAAGTGAAATAGCCAATAAATGTCAGGAAGTTTATGGATTCTTATTGTTTTCAAGAATTGGGTATATGATTGATTCTCTCCAAGTGTTGGAAAAAGAACAAGTTTATAGGAGATCATTAAATGAAGAAGTGATATATTGCATTGCGGTTGGAGGAAGTTGTCTTAGTAATATGTTATAGTCATTATCTGGTCCAGGACTTATTGTGCACAGTTTATTCTGAATGTTGTTGAATACACACTGTGTAATTGGAAGGTTTAATTCTGAATTATAGTTATAGCAGATACTTTTGCATGTTTTAATGAATGAATATTTATTTAAATGGTTTGAACAAAGTTTATGAGTGAGGTATAGAGTGCTCTTAATATTAGTGAGTTCATAATGACATAAAAGCTGACTAGATTGTGTCGCTCTTCATTTGGACATCATCTCCTATCTTGATATTGAGGTTAAGATGAATGTGGAAAGTGCAAGAAAAAGATTGAAAATGATGACTTGGTGGGTGTGAAGGTGTATGTTAAAAGTTGTTTCATCCAACGTGTGCTAAGATTATGGCTCAGGAATTGAGAATAATAAAAAATAAAATAAGCAAATGAAATGGATGTGTAAAGAGTGTAATGAAGAATATGTTCACTTAATTAATACTTCACTAAAGAGAATGATGAATGAAATGATGGATACAGTGAAGTCAATGATGAAAGAAGTGGTATCAAAAAAACTAGGGAAAATATTGAGGAGAAACATGGGAGTTCGAAACCAATATGAAACAGCGAAAGCATTCTATGCATATGCAGTAAAAGAGACCAAAGATGTTCTTATAGTACAACCAAAGAAATGAAATCTGACAAGTGAGGTAACAAAGAACATATGTAAAGAAATGTTAAAACCTGTAGAGATTAAAGTAGAAATTGAAAATCTCAGGAAGATAAGAAATGGAGGTATTGCCATAACTTGCTCAAGCAAGGAAGAAATTCAGAAAATAAATGCAGAAGTCAAGGGAAATATGGGAAATGAATATGTGGTGAAGATTCCAAAATTGAAGAATCCAAACCAAGAATTTATGAAATAGAAGAGTTAATGGATGATCTTGACTTGATAACGACAATAATGGATCAAAATCCTGAAATAATTAAAGAAGACTGAGAGATCCAAGTGAGCATAAACAGGGAATTCGAAAATGCATATTTGGTTGTTTTAGAAATAGATCCCCAGATATTCAACAGAGTGATGATGAGAAAATTAAATGGCAATGCTGTCAATTAATGAATATGTGGGGAATTTCCAGATGTGTGAACTGTTATAACTTTGTTGCTTTTTCTAGATCCAACCTTCAATTCCTTAATTTTGTCTCTTCCCAGATCAACTTCAGTTACAAATTGTGGTGCTGCTTCTTGAAAAGGCATCAAAAATGTTTTTACAAAATTAGACAATGATCCTGATCAACATATTATTGGAGTTTGTTGTGCTGTATATTATACATAACACAATCTCAAATGCTGCAGATGTTCAACCAGTAGACATTGAGAGCATCAATATCAAAATTTCAGTTTTAGGTTAGCGTAGTGGAGAAAAAATTTAAAGACTTTTGCGATAAACTTCATTGAGTATCAACTCATTTTTGGCAAGTGCATGATGCTTGTCAGCGTGAGGCTTGCTTGCCAGCGTTAGAAAGGATTTGAAAGGATGTTTGAATGTTTGAAATAATGAAAGAAACCATTGAAGTCTTATTTTCTTTCATTATACAAATGTCCCCTCGCAATTAAATTTATTTTTTGAAAAGGACAGTGCAAAGTTACGGTTGATATTTCTGCTTTCGCAGTCTGTAGTTTTTTTCGATGCAGTGAAAAGTGAGGAAGGAAATTGCAACACTTTCGAACTGCAGAAGTATTTGATCATTTGGAAATCCAACTGAAAGTCCAGTTGCAATATTAGTAACTGCGTATCATGATAAAAAATTATCTTCAGCAGTTAAACGAAGATTAGCATTTTTACATCTTCCTTGCTTTTACTCTTACATTTTTATTCTAACTGTCTAGAATATGTAGAACTTCAATTGTCATGTATCATTGACAAGCAAATCTTATATTATTATGTTAATTTTTATATTTTGTGTATTTCTTTTCTGGTCATTAATGAAAATTATTTGAATTCTATGTAATGTAAAAAGGAATGCAACAAAGACAAAATTAATCAGTGGACTAACAAAAATGATTATTCTGTTGCTAGGTGTGTCGTAACTTAAAGTATTTTTAAAGCAAGCATATTCCAATGAATTAATATAAAAAAATGTGCCTAATATGTTTTGGTTTTACTGGCTGGTGATTCTGAAAGGGAAAGTGTCACCAATACATGGAAAAACTCTCTGAAAAGATAGAAATGAGCATAGGAACTGTGAAAACTACGCTGTTTGTCAAACATAATTTATGTAATGCATGTTCCGAATTCTTAAACTATATTTGGAAGCAATGCAAGCTCTAAAAATATACCTTATTTGGAAAAGTCTGTCTCGACAAAATCCAAAATGATAGATAAACAAGATTCATTTTTATGAATTACACTGCAGATTTGGTATGTTAAATATTTAATTGTATCCTCAGTGATATTACTTTTCTGGAAAGCACCATTATCATCATCATCATTGACAGCAAGGATTAGACCTCTTGATCTGTTCCATCTCAGAATTGTTCATGCCATCTTTTCAAGGGACGTCCTACACTTCTTTTTCCTTTAGGTTCATGTTGGTGAATAATTTTACACTTTCTATGTTCTGGCATTCTCAGGACATGACCTTTCCAGTTTTCTCAATATTTCTTTATGGTATCTATAACACGCTCAATATTTAGTACTTCTCTGATATCTACACTTTTTTTGTGGTCTAATAGTGAATATCATGCCACAATACGAAGAAATCTCATTTCTGCAGATTCAATTCGGCACATCTGATCTGATGGTAATGTCCATCTCTCGCTTCCATAAAGTAGTAATTGCAAAGCAATAACTTTGTAAAATCTGAGAAGAGTTTCTTTTTGTGCATTATGCTGGAGAGTTCGCTGTAACGTTCCACGGAAATATGTGATGTTGTTGAGCTTTATTTCCATATCCCTTGATTTTATATAATTAAAATGATTTCCAAGATATTTAAATGCATTAACTTGTTCAATTATTTGCTCATATATAACTATCTTTGCTCTTAAAGGTTCAAGTCCTGTAAATGCCATCACTTTTGTTTTACTTGGTGAGATTTTCATACCTTACTCATCAGCAACCTGACTTAACTTGTGGACTGCTATTTGAATTTCATATTCAGATTTTCCTATGATAAGCTGGTCGTCGGCAAAAAGTAAAGTTGGGATCTCGACATCATTAGTCTTAAAAACATCATTTAAAGTATTCAACCATTTTTTAATGATCACGTCCATATATATATTAAAAAGCGTTGGCGAGAGCGGGCATCCCTGTCTTACTCTCTGGTTTATGTACGCTGATTCTTTTCCATTTCTTAGCATTCGGATCATGATTGTATTATTTCTGTATAAAGATTGAATTGCTGTAATAAGATGGGAAGGGAGTCCAATATTCTTCAGTGTTTCCCATAATAATCTTCTTTTAAGGCTATCAAATGCTTTCACGTTGTCAATAAAGATATAGAATGTCGGTAGTTTAAATTCCCTTCCCTTTTCATTCTATGATTCATATTCCCAGAAGATGAGAGGGACTTTAAATACGCTTCTTTTTTTTTCTTTAATTAGTTGTTTGATATTATCATTCCAAAACCTTAGCCCTCGTTTTCAGAATTTCTTTTTTCTTGACCCTATTGCTTCTGCGTCTGCCTGTGTTATAATTTCTTTAATGTTTGCTTATTCTTCATTTATATTGTTCTTTACAGGGTTAATAAGATTTTTCTCGTTGAGTCTAGTGCTGGATAGTAGTGCTAGGTAGTAGTCTGGTATAAAAGTCTTATACTATAATCTTGTAAAAGGTGAACTTCAAATGTTTCTATTTCTGGTTTTTATTTTGATTGGATGGTTTTCTTCCATCTCTTTTGGAACGTTATGTTCCCAAAGAGATAGAAGAAAACCATCTTAAAAAATGTCTTACTTTTCTGGAATGCAAACAGAGAAAATTGTTTATTATTATGTCGGTGTGAGTTCAATCATTATTTTTCTTAATCACCTTTTTAAAAGTTATTTAAAATTCGAAAGTAAGAAAATCGGTGTGTAATTCGTGGCTTCCTCTCTGTCCCGTGGGTTATATATTTAGAACACTAAGGAATTTTTAAAAAGGTAATGCATTACCCATCCATCATGCATTTATTAACAAACATAAAAAACAATGTTAGTTCGTTGGTTTGTCCATAATGCGCTGCCGTACCGTTTATCCGATTGTGATAAAACTTTGTCTACTTATTGCTTGCTCGTGTGGGAAGAATATAGGCATTGTACGATGGGAATGTGCTTAAGACGGCGCACGTAGACGGGCGATGATAATAAATGAATGCTGACTCAAGCGCCTCTAAACAGGGCATTCTACGCAATGGCCTTAACGCAACACGCCACACCCTGAAGTGCGAGTATTCAGAGCGACTTGTTTGCATATTCCGCCCCTGCTATTACGAAAGTGCCCAGGAGAGCCGGTGACAGAGGGGGACAGCGACGGGGGAAGGAGAACTAGAGAGAAGGCGGGCAGGACAACGTCGGCCTGGTCTCGCTAGTTAACAATGAAAGATAATGACCTCATTATATAATCTGCAGCACTTTTAATAAATGCATTAGGAATGTGATCAACCTACCCACGTTTTTAAAAAATTTTTATTAATGACGTTAATTCTTTATTGGAGTTGCAAAAATAGAATCCATTGGAGTTCCGTCTAAAGTATCTTTGACTATCATTCCGTGATGAAATTTTCGGCAATTTTTTGACCCAATTTTTACAAAGAATTCACTAATATGATACTCAATTATTTATTAGTATGCAACATAGTATTTCAATGATGAAACAGAATATTTTGAGTGGATAGTTTCTTACATATGTTGTATGCAAGTTTTCGTTTAATCCTAAACGAAATTCAACGTTTGATTTAAGATTGGTTGCTGATTTATCACCACTAAGTTTGTTTTGTACAGGAGGAGTTACAGCCTCCAATTGCTGTGTTAATTGGGCCACCAGTGAAGCAAGAAACATCATGTACTCACGAAGAAGAGGTAAGAATAACAGGTTACTTTCGCATTTCGACGTCTTGAATTCTGTGTGGTTTCTGGTCCATTCTCTGCACTCATTCCCATTGCTCTTTCAATTGTAAGTGTAGAAGACTATTGCCATGTGTAACGTTTCTAGAGCATGTGCCTGTCATTGGAAGAATTTGTGAGCTCTTTATTTCGTTCCTGCCAGTTCACATCCTCGACGTAAAGTGGCATTCACAGTTAGTATTGTTATAAGCAATCGTCTCATTGCAGAGCATGCCATTTTATAGTTTGTGTGGGTAAGGGCTTAGTATAGAGCTATGCGTATTCCTTGTATTTTAACATTCTCGGTGCATCTATTACGTCGAATTACATCGGAGCGACATTCTGATATGTCACAGTATCATTTAAAACGCATTTACTCAAGAATGCAATACTGTGAACAAATCGCTGCTAATACGTATAAATATCAACGACGAGAGACAGTCATACACATGTATGTTCTTTGGCTGATGTTAAGGCCTACGAGCAGCGTCCCAGCCTTGCGGCCATCGGTTAAGGGGTACGTGTGGTTTGCACATGGCCATCCCTACGCTGTTATTTGTGGTAATCTCAACCTGAAAAGTGAGTTTTCGTAGCGTCACACAGCAACAGATGCTTGAACATTTCTAGGAAAGCGTACAATTAACTTTTGCCCCGTCCGGGAATCGAATCTCAGGTTGCGCCGTCGAAAGCTAGCGCGCTGACCAACGGGCCACGGAGTGCATGACACAATCATAAAAATTACATTTTTGTCATTTTTGAAAGGAAAACAACAACAACAAATGGCGTATATGAAATCTTACGCAGTATATTTGGTACTATCCGTTCCTTTTATAGAGAATATTTGGAGCCGTTTTGGGGAAAATTTTTGGTTTTTTATATAAAACATTTCACGCAATCTTGCGCGAAAACTACTCAAATTTGAAAATAAATAAATTAATAAATAAAGTATACTTGATATTAATCAAAGAACTAATTACGGAGAGAAAAATTTACTTGTACTTGAACAAATATTCATTACCCTTTTTGGAATATAAGGATATATACGTATATAAGGAGAAATATGCTTAGTATGGAGAAAGTTATGTAATGCTGCAGAATATCAGTTTCCAAATGTCAACGGAAATACGTTTTAGCGTCCCCTGATAGCGAAAAAATATATATATATATATTTTTTTTCGTCAATCTGTGAACACAACCAGACACTATATTATACATAGGATTTTTTTGAAACTGAATATTTCTGTATATCTTGCTCGACTCGTAGGTTTCCAATTTTCAGAAACCTTCAATAATATTTGAAGGTCCTTTACATTAAGTCCCAGACTTTTCAATTTTGTATTCAAAGATAAGTGATAAATGCAGTAATAAAGATATCATAGGTCCGTTCGTACTGTTAATTCTGAAATTTCGTAAGTTTGAATTTATTTCAGCGTCTTCCTTCAACTACAAATTTGAAGGTAAAGAGTTTTCCTTAGAGTAGTTTTTGTGCAATATGAGCAATAGTTCTAAACGGTGGCAAATGTGTTTTAGTGGTAACCGAATAATGTAATGTCAGAGGAAGAGTGGTACTTTAAACTCATAGTAGTCTATGAATTCACGCATGCTTGGCCCATTGATAATAAACAAACCGTATTCCAAACGAGAAATTACGCCGCAAATTCGTTTGTTACAAGTTCTATTAAAATAGCGAGACTCTAGCTGTTTACTTGCTCATAAAATTAAGTGACGTGAAGTTGTTTAGTCGTCTCTTAATTCTAATTTTCCGTTCATGCCCTATGAATAACGTCATTGATTTCGAAACAGTGAAGGGTGAATTAGAGCGCAGGATTCGTCAGCGCGTGGTTGTTTCGCGGTGCCTCTGACCGGGAGACTCTAGAGTTCGAGGCCCGACCGTGGCAGGGTCTGGAGGAGCCTTCTAGCGGTCGGCTGGTCTGGTCGATAGTTGACCTCGGTTTCTCTAAACCATGCCGGAGGAGTATGCTAACAAACGGGCCATGAGCCGCGCGCTATCTTTTCTTCCTCTTTTCCTATCCGCACCCCTTACTTGGAGCGCTACTTACAGGCACTACCTAGCACATGTGTCGGGAACTTAGCGCGTGTCTCGGCTGGGGCGGTGTTCCGCTGGTAGGAAATGAGGTAACCCCGCCAACCGCAATGGAGGTCGGCGCTGGATTTTGAAATCCAGCTAGAGAAGAACATCGCCACCTCCCGTGATATAAAAACTACATTCACAGGATCAATAATAAAAATTCACATGATTTATCCGCGTCATCGGCGGCAACTGAAAACCAAGAATCTCCTTTCAATGCTAATTTAAGATGCGTGGTTGCAAAACATAAAAGGACAACATGGATTAATAGACGTTTTCAAAGTTAAATTACCCTTCCAAACGAAGTTTAAAATTTTTAATCTCAATATTTTACTCTGTGAAGAGATTGTTTATAAGTTTTATTTCTGTAGGATCCTCTTGCATCCTGCAATGATGGCGCTTCTGTTGCTACAATTAAACAAGAGATGACTGAATATTCCCCAGGTAAGTGTATGATATATTTTATAATTATTACGTGAACCTAGGGTCCAAACCATTAGGGTGGTAAGTACAGTACTTGGTAAAAATTGTACCTGGGCTGTTCACAAAACAATGTGGCCAGATTCCCTTTCTCTTTAAAAAGACAGTTGTCGTTGATGCTCTGCAGACGCAAACTTCTTCACAGGTTGAACGGATCCGATGGTGCCCCTAAAGCACTGAAGTGCGCAAATACCCAACGGAATTACAAACTCTGTTTTTTCTATATAAAAAAGGATTGCCTGTATTTATCGCTAGCTAGACTACACATTACTCGTCCAGATATTGGTGTAAATTTTGGAAATTGACGAAAAAGTAGTAATGGACAATTTATCACATTGCAAAAGAATTGAAATGGTATGTCTTTCCTGATTCATCAGAAAGCGTCCCTTCCCTTTCTTTATACCTTGCGATCATCCCTTTTCCTTGAAAATGGTTAAACAGCTTGTTGTAAGTTAATTCAGTTCATTATCTGAGAATTGAATGAAGCTTCTTTGTATGGCACTTTCCCACTGTTTCCAGCGTAACTTATTAAACGCCTTTGAGAATGTGTTTTCCAAACACTTCTCTGAAAATCTCAGTAAAGATATAATATTTTACTATTCTTATGGGAGAAATGTCAAAGAAGACCATTTTTACTTCCTACCAGCTGACCCAGCTTTTTTTTCTCGTATATTACCCCCTCAAATACTTAGAATACTCAAAATCTATATTTTGGTGTTCCTTAATACCCAAAAATATGTTGTTTTTACTTATGTCCGTCGGTGAACAATTCTAAGGCTTACACCATTCGTATGATTTAGTCGAAACCAAAATTACTAAACCGAGAAGACCTGATTAAAAGCCCTGATATTTTGAAAGAGTTCTTTAAATTTTGTTCTGTCATGAAGCTCCTGAAACATTTTTAAAATTTCCAAAAATTAGCTCTAAGTTATTTCTTTATATTGTAGGACTACATTGAAATATACTTATAAAGATGGCAAAATGGCTATTTTTACCGAAGACGCAGAACATTTGAAAATCGCTGAAGTTCAACTTTATTATCCATCTCTTCTACATTGTTGAAGATACAAATCTTTTTCCTGAAATGAAATTTGTGCTCCACAAATAGTTCTTTAATAAATATATTGAACTTTTTTTTTGTTGGTAATTTCCGCGCATTTTTTACTGAAAGATGTACAATACAAAGTTGAAATTAGTACTGCAGGTTTGTATCATAAAGAATTTTTACGTGTGCAAATTTCAAGGTTTTATCTGGTTACTCAACAGAGTTGATACTAGAAAAAAATCTAAAATTCCAATTTTTGGGAGGGTGTAATTTTTAATTAGTGCGTTTCTTATCATTAATTTTTTTTGCATTGTAACTTACATTGTTCTGTAAATAAGCGCAGAAGGAATGGGGTTTTAAATCTATTCCTTTGAAAACTTTCTCTGTGAAAATCGAAATTTGTTCGTTTGCGTCCGATAGATTTGTATGCAAATATTACCCGAATAAAAAATATTTGGTAAATATGTCTTTGTCTCGCAGAGTTTACTGAATCCAATACATTTTGATTTACAAAGCTATAACCAAGCGCTGAGTAATTTAAACACCGTAAGTATCTACAAACACGAATTGCGCGCGCTTTAGAACAGAAACGGTCTCCATTTGTGAACAACCACGACCGATTCTGGTCGAGTGCTTAAGTTTCCCGTGGAAAATAACGAAACTTAGGAAATTTATTTACAAATCAAGTTGTTATTTTCTAAGATGTGAGGCGATTTTTTTTTTTTTAATTCGTGATCACTTAATCGGAATGATATTGGCTTTGTCTCGACTGAAGTTTTAGTATGAAAAAATAACTAATGGTTTCTTCGTGTTAGAATAAAACGAATGCTGTTTTTACTACGTTCATCGAGCAGACTATCTCTCGCAGGAGAGATACCTGGATGCCCTGTGTATTTCCTTTGCCTTCCGCCGCATTTCATTCGGGGAGACGTGGTCAATCGATGCTCTTTATTCGTGGGGCCCTTTTCTTACTTTTCCCTTCTGCTGCGAACTGAAGAAGTTCTGACCCCTTGAGATTATCGTGATTGCTCAGGCTTTAATGGTGAGTTTTCCTTTTTGTTTCAGCCCGTGTTTGCTACAGTTTTAGTTGGCAATAGAGGAACTCTTTTGACGCGCTGATATGCGCGATGAAAGTATAAAAGTAATTGTGCAATATTTCATCCAAATAGGATTACGATAGCTGAAATTGTGTTATCCTTTACAGAAGTGTTGGGGCCAAATTTAAGCAAAACTTATCTTATTTTGTAATAAACTTAAATTTTCGAATAGAAAATCCGAGAAATTCGATGAATTTGAAACGCAATATCACTTGCCACCACTATTCCCGCCCGCACGTCGGAATGTCCAGGGTCACTGGAACGAGCCCGTGTTGACATTTACGAAGACCCGTGCCATGTCCCTCCGTCAGATGCCCTGGCAACAAGATTGAGTCACTGCGTTCTCGAGATTGCATTCTCTATACGGGAGAATCTCGTAGACTCGTCTCAATCAGTCTTTGTTGTTTACGATAACCAGAGAGAATATGCAGCAAATTACTGCCATTAATCTTAATATTTTGAGTAATATTGTATGCTGCAATCTAACTTGCTTCATAATTTTTTCCTTTTTTTTATTCAGACATTGCTATTCAGCATTGCGATGCATATACTTAGTGTGAATCGACGGAAAAAGTTTTAGTTTTTGAAGACTGCTAGCTTTTTTGGAAAGACACAGGTATATCCTCTGTAATAGTATATGTTCCATTCTTCATTGAGAACTATATTTCTATTGGGCTTTTTTAGGGGACATTTTGGGATTTAAATATTTTACGAATATCCACAATAATCCACACAAGCACCGGCAATACAATGTAGTAATTTCACTATTCACAAGACGCTGTCTGCCATCTTTGCATTCGTAATCATTAACTTTAGATCTTGGTTTCAAGCGGTAAAAATGTATCAATGAGACAGCAACAGCGAACGTAATTTAACGACGAACAAGTTGTGACATTGGCAGGCTAATGCATTAATGAGTCCGCCTCCTTCAGTGACCCGTCTCAAAGTACATTTTTTAAATGATCTTAATTTTTCGATGCGAAAATATTATTTTAAGATTAATAAAGAACACTCAAACCTCGTCCTAAATGACAATTTCCTTTGAAACATTTGGTGCCGTTTTTAAGCGCTACAGTAAATTTGAAATTTGGAGCACTTTTTCAGAGGAAAGTAGTTTTGAATTGAACATTTGAACAACACTGCAAAATGTGTAGCTATTGCCGAGCTGGCAGTGCATAAAAAAAGAGAAGTAAAAAGTTCTATGCAAAAATGGAAATAAAACAAAAGTATGCGGGAAATGAGAATGTTGCTGGCCTATGTTTTGACTACATGCAAAATATTCAACTTCCCTAGATACCCGTGCTAGAAGCATATTATTTGCGGCAACTCACGTTTTTTTTCTGTCTCACGGATGTATAAAATAACAAATCAACAATTTACGAGTATCTCTACCATGTAGGTACTGTGAAGAAAGGAACAAACGAAGTTTGCTCTTTTTTGCTTGACTATAATAAATCTGAATTACAAGAAACTGTGAAGGAAGTAGATTTCTTTTCCGATGGATGCTATACTCAAAATAACAATACAATTATCACGGTAATGAACTACCTTGTAAATCTGGAAGATTCAGTAATGTATTCCAGTACTATCGTCTCCACGGTGATTAATTTCTCCCATGTGATCGAACATTTGCTGGCATCAAGAGACTAATACGTCGAAGAGGTAGAATATATTCATTGTACGAATATATTGATCTTATTGCTTGCACATGTCAGAAACAAAGCATACTAGTCAAACTGATTGGTACACAAGATATCGTAGAGAACAAAAAATGGTGGACGAAATTGTACAAGCGATCTTGCTTGTCTGAAGACAGCCGTGGAATGTCTGTCTAAAGCAAATCGGAAAGTAACTTTTTCTGTTGCAAATTATATGTTTCCACCGCAGACAATCATTTCCAGGACAAGTAAAATGTGAGTAGGTTGATGGCCTTATAAAAGATCGAATTTTCACTTTTCAAGAATCAGAAAAAACTTACAAAAAGGTGGTTTCAGTAAATATATTAAAATTGCTGAACAAAACAAAATCGAATCAATACATTCCAGAAATCACAAGTTTTTATGAAAACTTCAGATATTGGCGAAGTACTGAGACAACAGAAGATGACTAATATGGAAATAAGATTAAATTGTATTGTAAAGCCGTTAACTGAGTGTATCGTGATAATGCACAGTACTGATGATACATGGGTAATTTCGCAGGCACCTGAATCACAAGAAATAAGTCGGGAAATTGTAACTCTGTTGAATTAGGCTTCTCCCGCACGATATAACCCGCACCGCTAGTCTAGTGCAAAAAAGTTTATCATTGTGTTTGTACAAATTATTTACGTTTACATTAACTCTAAGTCCATTATTTTTTCAGTAATGTCCTTTTACTATCATTAGGCATGTGTGTCAGTTAAGTTTTAAGAATTAAGCATTCATTGAAACCAATCAAGCCAGTTTTGTGTTAGGGTTAGATGAGATATTATTTATTGTAAATGCTTTTTGCCCAGGGCTAATACTTGCCCGGGGAACAGAGTTCATATATCTACCTTAAACGGACTTTTGGAATACCCAAGCCCTCATCTGGTTGGGTCATTCGAAGAGAATCTTTAATAGTTAAAATTTTGAAACTATTTTGTCTATCTCAAATTATAGGTCAGATCATAAAGGATTATCTCTGCTTTAATATTAGATTTACTTT
Source organism: Gryllus longicercus (assembly GCA_038098605.1). NCBI lineage: Eukaryota > Metazoa > Arthropoda > Insecta > Orthoptera > Gryllidae > Gryllus > Gryllus longicercus. The sequence continues at coordinate 476,788 of JAZDUA010000294.1, read as the reverse complement.
CTTGAGAGCATAAAAACCTATTCTTTTTCTAAATATTACACTTTTTTAGTAATTGCGAAACAAAAATACCAATTAAAAAATATTCATAGCCTTTGCAAATGTGCGCCCTCTTTCACGTTCCGAACTATTGCACTCGCATTGCATGTTTATATCACGAAATGTTTGATTGTTAAGCTTCAGACGTTTGTAGTTGATAGTCTACCCCTGAATTTTTCTGATACTAACCTTTTTTGTTGATAGGTGAATGGAATTATGCATCAGAGAAAACCAACACAATCCAGATACAACAGAGCCAGAGTACAGATTTGGATTGCATCCCTAAGAGTAGCTTCAGCAACTATGACCAGACCACGCACCACGAAAACGCGCTCCCTAACTGCAGCAGCCTCAGAGGAAAACGTTTTAAGTGTTCCATTTGCAATACGATGTTCAGTAGAAATGGAGAGTTGCGTAGGCACTTGCGCACCCACACTGGTGAGAAACCTTACCAGTGTTCAATATGCGAGAAGACCTTCACTGATAAAGGAAACTTGAGTAAGCACATGCGCACCCACACTGGTGAGAAACCTTTCCAGTGTTCCATTTGTGTGAAGACCTTCTCTCAAAAATGTACCTTGAAAAGTCACATGCGGACCCACACTGGTGAGAAACCTTTCCAGTGTTCAATCTGCGAGAAGACCTTCGCTAAGAAAAGATACTTGGATACGCACATGCTCACCAACCCTGGTGAGAAACCTTTCCAGTGTTCCATTTGTGTGAAGACCTTCTCTCAAAAATATACCTTGAAAAGTCACATGCGGACCCACACTGGTGAAAAACCTTTCCAGTGTTCCATCTGTGAGAAGACCTTCATTCGGAAAACACAGTTGGTTGATCACAATTGCACCCACACTGGTGAGAAACCTTTCCAGTGTTGAATCTGCAGGAAGACCTTCACTCAAATATTAACCTAGGATAAGCACATGTGCACCCACACTGGTGAGAAACTATTTCAGTTTTCCATTTCAGTAATTTAAATATTATACTCCATTACATGTACGTTTGATAATGGAACATAAATTCATTTTAAAATTGGTGATTTTAATGTGGTATTCTTAGGAATAATGATCCTTTCCTTTGTTATATTACCAATTTACACTAATATGATTATATTTCGCGTATTAAAATTCCGAAAAGATTATGAGGGTACATAAGTTCTTGTACTGACATTTTCGGCAAAGTTGTAGACAATTTTTACACCTTATTGATAATTTTTACTTCATTTGCACTTTTGTCATATTTGTGTTTTTTGATAGTACTTTAAAAACACATCATAATATATCATGGAAAATCATATAAAAAGAAAAAAAATAATTAAATTCCTGAAAATTTAAAATTTCTGATGGCAACTGAGGAGTTCGTTTAATGAAGGATGTACATCAACTTAACAAACTTCATTCACTCCACATGACGATGACAATTATATAGCTTCGGAGTCAATGTCCCACCACCACCATGAAGATGAGAGCACGGATTGCGGCCCCCAGTGTAAGGTCTTCCGCAGAACGAGCGACCTGCTCGTTCGACTCCGTGAAGCCGTCTCTAGGCGGCTTGCCGTTCCCCCTCAGGCACGGCTTGCTGTCTCGTCGCTTTCCACACCGCGCGCTGACCCTCCGACTCCCGAGTTGATTCTTGTACACTCCTTGACTGAGCCCCTGACCGGACTAGTGGGGCGTAGACTACCGTGCACAAGCTGCTGTCTGAGCCTCCAAGTGCGCCTTATCCCGCCCCTCGCCGCCCCAGGGCTCTATAACTCCCATATTCTAAAATACTAACTAAAATGCGAACTGCTACCAACGTTTTTAAAACGTGCGTGGGTTCTCAGGACGCAAACACGCGCTTGATACAAAAGATCGCGCCGTCGTTCGCACTACCTTTTCTCTCAGGCGTGTAATATTAAGAATAAATGCATTTTAGAAGATCAACACAGTATTTAACTTTTGTAGTTTATTTCAGAAATCGCTCAATATCAAAGTGTATTGAATTGAATTGAATTTGCCTTATTTTACGTGGCGAGACTCGGGCCATTAGGCCCCTCTTCCGTCTCACCACGCAAATTTCGCTACCCCCCTTTCACCAACAAGCAGAGAAAGGAGGTATTTTTTGGGTGAGAAACAGGCGATTTCAATTTAGTTCAGAGGCGTCATTTAGGCTCGAGGATCTATTACATGCAAGTAAATCTACTAACATGGGACAGACGGCTTTACTTCCCCTCCGAAGGAAAGCGTACGCAGGATTTTTTCGCTCTTAAAAATCCACGGCTTCGATCGGGTTTGAACCCGCGAACTTGGGTACAACAGTCCGGTCGCTAACCGTTACACCATCGCCGCCGCCGAAGTGTATTAGTATTTCTTGACCAATTTTTATGAACAAAGTTGCCGAGCTTTACCAGCAGCTGTATCCGGCGACACTAGCGCATCCTATAGCAGCAACCTCTAGCTTTGTCTTCAATTTTGATGTTTGTTTTTTTGTTTTTTTCCAGTGTTCAATCTGCGAGAAGACCTTCGCTCGGAAAGGACAATTGGGTTACCACATACGAACCCACACTGGTGAGAAACCTTTCCAGTGTTCCATCTGTGAGAAGACCTTTTTTGAAAAAGGAACCTTGAGTAGGCACATGCGCAACCACACTGGTGAGAAACCTTTCCAGTGTTCAATCTGCGAGAAGACCTTTGCTGAAAAAGGAAGTTTGAGTAAGCACATGCGCACCCACACTGGTAAGAAACCTTTCCAGTGTTCAATCTGCGAGAAGCCCTTCACTCGGAAGGGACACTTGGAGAATCACAGGCGCACCCACACTGGTGAGAAACCTTTCCAGTGTTGAATCTGCGAGAAGACCTTCACTCAGATATTAACCTTGGATAAGCACATGTGCACCAACACTGGTGAAAAACTATTTCAGTTTTCCATTTCAGTAATTTAGATATTATACTCCATTACATGTACGTTTGATGATGGACAATAAATTCATTTTAAAATTGGTGATTTTAATGTGGTATTCTTAGGAATAATGATCCTTACCGTTGTTATATTACCAATTTACACGAATATGATTATATTTCGCGTATTAAAATACCGAAAAGAGTATGAGGGTACATAAGTTCTTGTACTGACATTTTCGGCAATGTTATAGACAATTTTTACACTTTATTGATAATTTTTACTTCATTAGCACTTTTGTCACATTCGTTTGTAGATAGTACTTTAAAAACACATCATAATATATCATGGAAAATCAAATAAAAAGAAAAAAAAAATATAATTAAATTCCTGAAAATGTAAAATTTCTGATGGGAACTGAAAAGTTCGTTTAATGAAGGATGTTCATCAACTTAACAAACTTTATTCACTCCACATGACGTTGACAGATAGCTTCGGAGTCAATGTCCCACCACCATGAAGATGAGAGCACGCACCGCGGCCCCCAATGTAAGGTTTTCCGCGGAACGAGCGAACTGCTCGTTCGCATCCGTGAAGTCGTCTCTAGGCGGCTTCCCGTGCGCCCTCAGGCATCGCTTGCTGTCTCGTCGCTTTCCACACCGCGCGTTGACCCTCCGTCTCCCGAGTTGACTCTTGTACATTCCTTGACTGAGCCCCTGACCGGACTAGTGGGGCGTAGACTACCGTGCACAAGCTGCTGTCTGAGCCTCCAAGTGCGCTTTCGCTCGCCCCTCGCCGCCCCAGGGCCCTATAACACCCATATTCTAAAATACTAACTAAAATGCGAACTGCTACCAACGTTTTTAAAACGTGCGTGGGTTCTCAGGACGCAAACACGCGCTTGATACAAGAGATCGCGCCGTCGTTCGCGCTACCTTTTCTTTCTGGCGTGTAATATTAATAAATGCATTTTAGAAGATCAACACAGTATTTAACTTCTTTTGTAGTTTATTTTAGAAATCGCCCAATATCAAAGTGTATTGAATCGAATTGAATTAGCCTTATTTTACGAGGCGAGACTCGGGCTATTAGGCCCGCTCTTCCGTTTTACCACGGAAATTTCGCTACGCACCTTTCACCAACAAGCAGAGAAAGGAGGTATTTTTTGGGTGAGAAACAGGCGATTTCAATTTAGTTCAGAGGCGTCATTTAGGCTCGAGGATCTATTACATGCAAGTAAATCTACTAACATGGGACAGCCGGCTTTACTTCCCCTCCGAAGGAAAGCGTACGCAGGATTTTTTCGCTCTTAAAAATCCACGGCTTCGATCGGGTTTGAACCCGCGAACTTGGGTACAACAGTCCGGTCGCTAACCGTTACACCATCGCCGCCGCCGAAGTGTATTCTTATTTCTTGACCAATTTTTATGAACAAAGTTGCCGAGCCTTACCAGCAGCTGTATCCGGCGACACTACCGCCTCCTATAGTAGTAACCTCTTGATTTGTCCCCAATTTTGATGGAGAGATGCCGGGCCCTGAGGCTCGCTGTGTCGCAGGCGGCGCTCCGCACCAGCGAACTCGTCGACGCGCGGCGTCTCCTTGCGTTCGCACCAGGTAGAAAAGGCTGACCGCAGCAGGAACGGTTTTTGCGAAGATAACATGGATGCTGCTTTATGTCGTTAAATAAGAATGATACAGAATGCATAAGCTTTGTAAAAATTGGATAACGAGGAAACTGATAAATCAATGTAAAATTAAAAATCTATGTTCTTGTGACAATAATTTGAAATGGAACTACAGGTACTATAAAAACGCGTTAGTCATTAATAAAGAAAACTAGGGATTCTTACTATAAAATATTCTCAGCACGATATCTGGTAATGTTAAAAACCTTTGGGTATGTATAACCCTAGTGTGAGCAATGATAAAGAAATCACCTGTACAAACTAAATATGATGAAAATAATAAACTTGTAGATTCGAACTTGTATATAGCTAATATTGTTTTAATCAATTTTGTGTAAACATTGGTTCAACCATGACACAGGTATTTGAGCATATTGTGGATTATACACCTCCATATCCTGTTCAGTCTCCTGTCGACTTGTGTGGATGGAATCTCGGAAGGAATAATTAAAAAAATTTGAAAATAGAAATTTATTTTTGTTTCTAAAACTTTGTTACATTGTGTTTAAAACTTGATATTATCTCTATTGTAATAATTGGAATTGCGTTAATTCATTTTTCACCCACGGGGTTATGCCCTTGGTGAGGTGTAGAAATGTGATGTCTTGTACTCGTGTATATTCACATATTAATGTATTATGTAGTATGAAATAAATTGAAATTGGTATGACTCCTTACTTTGACTATATAACCGTCGGTTTCTCAAGTAATGTTAGGAAGTGCCTGTCTGAAGTCAAGTCTGAAAGTAGAAATCATGCAGGGGGTTGTCTTTGTAGGACACAGTAAATAAAATGTACGAGTCAAGTTTATGCAATGTTCCGTATGCATTTGAGTCCGAACATTACATTTAATTGGAGAATAATGTGTCTGTATAATACAGTACTTGCAACTTTTTATCAGGAAGGAATTGAAAACGATTGTGCGTTATGTATTTCATAATTTGGACAACCATGTCCAGCACACTCCTTCCCAGCCTATAAAAAGGATACGCCCTTTGGTTAGAACAGGTCGGGTCACTGAGCGCTGGTTTCGAAAGTCCTCCATTACATCGAAGTGTGTGATGTACATCTGTATTTTGTCTATAGAAATTGGTTGTCGGGAGTGGTGAGCATCGTGCTCTTGATCCAGTCTGTAGAGTCTGTTCTTTGGTGAGTATTTCTCTAGCTTCTGAAGAATTGTCTAATCTGGCTTTGGTACCATCCATAAATTAGGTAAATAAAATTTGGAATATGTTGCCCCTCTCCCCCCTGTGAGGCACCCGTAACGCGCGATAGAACCCCTCTGCATAACAATTACGTAACGCTTGCGACAACACCCCCCCTGTAAATGCAAAAAGTGAAAATAATATATAGCTCAGTAAAAAATAGTAATCATTTTGTGTATTAAAGTTTATGATATAATGTAGACATTTCACTAATTGTTAAAGCACTTTTTCACAATCTTACATGCCTGATGTGCACCACAGTACACACGGTGAAGCGTACCGTCGGCAGACCGTCATCTTCGTGTACTCGTACATCCATACACTGAGAAAACAAATTGTCGAATAAAGTAAATGTGCGAAAAGCAAAAATACAATTAATATGATCATTTTCAATAGGAAAGTATAATTTAAATTAAAGTAACTATTTTTAATACCGTTCATTCAATTTTTCTCGTGGACCGTAGTTGGTGATAACTTTTATGTACAGAACGTCCGGGGATAATACGTATAAGATTCGGAAATAAGCACTCAAGACAATTTTAAGCATATTTTTAATAAACTACTTTGGTATACTGAACGACTGAGCCGCAATAGGTACTCAAAAGTTGCTTTGAAAAAATGCTCTCTAAGAAAAATTTGGAAATTGAAATGCAGTCGCATTAGCTGCTTTTTTATATCTGGGCTATTTTTTTATTTTAAACAAATATAATATTTCTTTTGTAAATAAAAAACAATTTACTTGTTGGAGTGTTTCTATGCTTCTGCAATGCAAATTTTTTCTTATAAAGCATATTTTCAATCCAGGAGTTGAATTGAAAATATTTAGGTATTTCAATTAAGTCAAACTTTAAATGGAACGTCCATTTAAATGAATTGAACACTAAATTATATTCTTTATGCTACGTTTTTAGAATTCTTTCAAATTCAGTCTTCATACTGCTTGTATATATTTCGCGAATGTTCATTTCAGCCTGAGATATGGCATAATATTCTGGGAAAATACGTCTTATAGCTCCCAGACATTTCGATTACAGAAAAGAATTCTACAAATAATAAGCAAATCCAACCCACGTGATCCTTGTAAGCCGCTCTTTATTAATCTTGCTATTTTACCATTTCCCTGTGTCTTGATATATGAATCAGTTGTTTTTGTCAAAAATGACTTACTTAAGGGCAGAAATATATTATCAGGAAACGTTGATGTCTAACCTACAACACTATATTTCATTGGTTGTTGATTCGTGAGACTGACAGGTTGGCCTTGATGTTTCTGCCTGAGGATACTCCTTGCCTTTTCGCAAATGACGTAATGACTTCGGACGAGGAAGAAGCCCCATTGTAATCATGTGCTTGATCTTGTCCTCGCCTTCCAATGCAGATTAGCAGGAGCGATTACACTGTGAGATTAATAATTAATTGACATTTTTTAAAATCATAACATATATAAATCCACTTAAAAGAACGTTACCTGTTAATTGTGGGATTAATGTAGCTGATTCCAATGCTTCAGTCAATACTGCAGACCCTCCTGTTTAAAAAAAATTGTTAATATTATCTCAGTGAAAGAATTCAAACCAAATGTTGTGTGCGGTCTAAATGCACGAATATAATTGAAAGGGTCTTGGAGCACATTATAAAGACTGTGGTATAAACTGTTTTTATTTCGAAATTATGATTTTGGTGAAATTTTAAAAAGACTACTTGGAAATTTTCTCACGAAAACACGGAACTGCACTACAGCACAATTTCCTTTTGGAGCATTAGCAATGAAATCTTCAGCCCTGAAATGTGCACTACATTTACCTCTGCCTCCGCATCAGATTCTTGCAAATTCTCTCCACTTTTACGGGATGAACGGTCTTGCCTCTGTGAAGGAAATCTATGGTAAATGACTCCTTCCTCTTAGCTCGCCATGGATCGGGAGCACACACACAGTATACACCACGTGTTCACTCGGGTGACGGGAAGAGAACAACGGCCCGTCCAGGCCCGTCTCCAGGTCAAAATCTTCGTTTTCCGAGGGGATTTCGATATCTTCGGTTGCACTGGGATGTGCTCGATTGCATTCGTGACCCTTGAATTTTCCATTGCTGTCTAATTTTCGCCTTTGTTTTCTAACACTGCTACTGCAGCGCATCCCGAAGGGCGGATCTACAATTAATCCTTACCGAGAACATATGCCGGTACCGGCCCCCCGGCGAGAAGCACCTGCACCTAGAATCACTTGATGTAGATGTAGTAGACTGAGGTAGTTGGTACTATAACAGTGTGGGTGCTCTAAGTAGTAGGAGGAGCGGGCTGGGAGCGAGGCACGGGAGCTCTTGTGTCCCATCTGGTATTTGTCAGATATGTTTCGCTCTTTTCCGCATCACAACAACAGTATTACATTCTCGTATACGTGAGTAATGTACCTAGTATAGAGAAAATTATATAATGTTGCGGAAAATTGAATTAGAGATTTCAACAAAATGCGTGTTTTGGGACTTCCGTATACCGAAAAATTTTTCTTTTTAAAAAGTGTGTCTGACTATCCATCTGTGAAAAACACTATGGCCAAAACTACAAGAATTACCCCAAAAAGGGTCAATTTTTTAAAAAATTTTTTGTAGGAATGGTAGTAATGGTCCTGTGTAAGATGACGTGAATGCGTAGTGCCCTATTCATTTTTTAGTTCAAAACTTAAACAAATGTTTTTTTTTTTACATTTATCTCACGTCCTTAATATTTACAGTATCGGCAACTTGTATACATTATTGCGTTTGTTAGTACTCGTGCTTTAAATAATGTCTCATAAATAAAGACCGTAGGTATTAAACGTCAAAATATGTAATGAAAACACTCATACTATATGTAATAATTATGTAAAATAGGATAAATATGTAAGAAATAAATACACTATTTATAAAACGAAGATTTACATAATACGAAATTATATTAATAACAAAATACGAAATAAATTTTGAAAATAATTCAACCGTTTTTATAATTTTAATAATAATATAAAAATAATTTGCTCTGTACAAACTTTTGCATGCTTTGCACTATAAAACTTTACCGTCAGTTTCAGTCAACCTGCATCTACTACTATGCAGTACGGTTGTTTAGCAGCCAGACTAGATGCAATAGAAACCGTCCTACGAACAGACGATATCGACGACCAGCAAACAATCACTGCAGCGTGCAGCATTCTCAGCAAAGAGTTGCACGTCGAAGATCGGCAAAGGTACTCGGAAATTAAGATTAAAGTTCACGAGACGCGGCGTCTGTAATACTTTTAGAACCCGAAGATGATACTGATCTCTGTTACTGACACGCACTCTGGGCTACTAAGTAACTGATGCAGACGAGCAGGACTGTGACAACATCCTACTGCGTCTTCATGTAGCTAACCTTGAGTAGACAGTACGCAGTAACGATGGAGGAAATAAGCGAGTTTTTATTAATTAGTCATAATATTGAAGAAATTTTTAGAATAAAGAAATATTTTTTTAAAAAATAGCAAAAGATGTAATATAGTACTAAATATGTAAAAATGTGCAACGAAAATTTTTGATATTGTGTTAGGACGGCGACAATTAGCCAAGATTAAAATTTTTAGATAGGTAAGTAGAAAAACAAAAAATACGTAATTTTACGATAATACGGTTTCTATTAATGAAGTTCTTCACAAACTCAAAAGAATTGTGAGATATTGAGCTCGGTTTCAGAAACACTTAAACGTTAGTTTCTTAAAAATTTTCATTTTAACGAAAATGTTCATGTATGACGAGGTTTTACATTTCTATAGTATTCTTAATATCATGTTTCGGTTCTATCATTAGAAAAACGAAACATTGAGAAAAATGTGAAAAAATATCTTTAGGTGGCAGCTGCGAAGAGGGTGGAGTAAATCGATAATATAGCCTACAGCAAAAAAATAAGTAAATGAACTAGTCCGAGAAAGTCTGTGCCATTTGGTTGCATCACTAGTTTATTTTATTTCACATATCACACTACTGGTGCTATAATTGGGGCAGACGTTCTCGTATCCTCTATAACCGAAGAATGGAACTGACTATCTTGAAAAATTGGGTTTCCAAATAACTCCGGTTTTTACCCGGTCATCCTTTGAACGAGTCCCGTAAACTGAGGTGACTTGGTGCCTCAAGAATGTTCACTAGCAGCAATAGTGGAGATGGAGCAGGAAATGTAAAGCGAAAAGGGCGGCGAGTAAGCGAGCCAGTCAGCAATTTTGTCTATTTGCGAACCACAGTTCCTGTGATCCGTCGGATTTCGAAGTCCTGCACCTCCTCACGATGTCCGTAAAATTAGCATAGCAAAGTTTTTTTAAAAAAATTGGACTTAAGCTCCAAATTTCTCGCTTTTTTTTTTTTTTTTCCTAATTTGTTACGCAAAGAAAGTGCCGCTGTTTATTCAACCCTGCTCTAAACAACAGGACATCACGTTCAGCCGCTTCGAAGGATTCTCACAGCCCTTGCTTTACGTGAACAGGCGCCGACAAGCAGGCGTCATTGCTCCGAACAGCCCATCCCCACTTTCAAATATATTTTTAATATCCGCAGTGTTACACGTATTCATACGGCAATTCTTCGAGAAAAACTCTCAGAATTATCTTCGCGCTCTTTCTGAGATTCGGACTAGGTTGGTAGCAAACACAGCTTGTATTTTTTTTATTTTAATAAAAAAACAGTAAAAAACTGTGTAACGACTACGAGGAGAAGGCCAAACTTGGAGGACTTAATTTGAAGTTATATTTATGACAAAAAATAAAACAAGTGGCCATTTCAGCATTTGCTCAAGGAACAGGTAAACTAGTTGAAAACCTGATCGGGATGGGGATCATTGTAGCTGAACTCCAATAATTGTTACAGCTGCTTTAGAATTATTCTGTCTAAATGGTAAATATTACACTACATGTCACTGTTAAAATTAATATTACTTTCCTTTTGGATGATCCTAATAGTTTCTAATTGTATAGAAATAGTTGTGCAGTAAAAATGATTTTACTGAGGACTAAAACTTTTGTATGGAATTTAATTTCATCTGGCACAGTGTTGTAAAAATAATGTCTTAAGTAGATAAGTTGCTTTTTTTGGTAATAAAATATTGGCTTTGAGTAGTAATGATTTGAGTTTAAGTAGCCTTGTTCTGAAATCTGCTGCGGTCGAGAGCAGACGCGCGTCATTCTGGAGAACAAGCATCGTAGTTATACGTAAGTAAAACGCAACGAGGCTTTTTCGACGTGTTTCTCCAATGTACTACAAGTCTACTAGAATATAATAGTTTAGTGTTTAATCTTTCACTTTGTGGTGAATTCAGTAAAATGTTCCAGTTTCTTGAAATTACGAAGCACCGAACGAGAACGAGTAAGATATTGCATGGCAGAACATTTTAATATAGTGCTGGCGTATGTCAGGCGGCGTTTGTTCCTGTGTTTGCAACAGAAACGAATGAGAAAAACGAGACAGGCCTCTCCAGTGAACGAACTATTTTCTTTAAAAAAGCGCACAAACTGTGAGTTGTCAAAATCATGCACACCAAATTCGCGAGGGAAAGCGCCTGAACGGGTGTGAATTCGACGAAGATCTGAATGGAAGAGGAGGACCGGCTGGGGCAAAAGAACGAATATCCGAAGCTGCGTATGAATAGGACTACGGAAGAGGACTTTTGGAGGCGTAGAACGGTCGTCGACTTTGTCTGTTTGCAGTCAGCGGTGCGCCTTGGAGGCGCGTCGGCGTTGCTGTGTGCGATTCGACCTTTGCTGGGGGGAGAGGGACGTCAGCAGAACGTTAAGTGGATCTGAATTTGATTTTTTGTGCGTCGAGTGAAAACGTTAGGGAAGTGTTTGTTTCGGAAGGGTATGTGCAAAGAACACTGGGTAATATTAAATCCGGAATTTTATGTAATATTAAAAACCTTAATTTGTGCTAACTAGGTTGGCTAACCGAGAAATAATCGAGTTGATTTAGGGCTGTATATCTTTTAGAAATAAAATTAGAATAACAACTTATTTAGAGGGGAATTTATGTAAATTTAGTGTAATTGTGAATTTTATGTTAAAGTGCAAGCAAGGCTTAATTAGAGGGCCCGTTTATTGAATACAGCGTAATCTAATCTTAAAATATTGCCTTGTATTTTCGTACGGGATCGTATTAGGAAAGGTAGCAAAAGAGTAAAGTCCCAAATGGTAGAAAAGAATAGTTTCTATTTCTCGCCTTTGAAGATGTATTTGGAATAATGTCATTAGTGCTCGTTGTGAGCCTTTGCCTTCAACTTTTTATTGTGCCAGAGAGGGGGAAGAAAGGTCCCCCGTCAAGAATAGATGGCCGATTAATACCGTACAGGGCACCAGTTTTGACCGCTATGTTTCAGGCTCGGAGTTTATATCTGGAGTTTAGGGTGCCACCGGTTCATTTGGTTCACTGATCCGGTTCACCAGAGGTGAATCGAGTCACTGAACTAAATCCTAGTTTAATATTCGCATGTTGTAATGTTCACCATGCGATCGCAAGAATTATAATTTCTATTTAACACTCACATGCTACTTAAACTCAAATCATTACTACTCATAGCCAATATTTTATTACCGAAAAAGCAACTTATCTACTTAACACATTTTATACCCTCTAGAATTCGCAGTATATTTCACTAACACTTTCTACTTAAAACTTTTTTAATTATAAAATCCCCATTTTAATAATATAAAATCAAATCGTCTATTTTTTTCAAACAAATAGCATATGTTAAAGATTGCAGTATTTTATTATAAAAAAGAAGAAAATATTAACCTACATAATCGCTGAAATTTTAGAATTTTAATAGTATTAAAAATACTATGGTAGTAAAATTAGTGTAACGTTTCTGCACGTATAACATGCTATAACACAAACTTCAATGATTCATCAACGTATCACCAAATCTGCTTTTATCTAAAAAAAATACACACTTTACTTTCTTTGAACTGAAGTTCAGTAAATTAATAAGAAGAGTCCTTTCACACATATTTTCACACTATGACCATTCTCGCCTCTGACTCTACAAATCCGCTCATAACCATCTGTTTTATCCTTTCTTGCATACATTACATAAACGTCGAAACGCAAGCAAACTCACTTTTTCACACCACTAAATCACATTCAAACTTCCCTCTCGGCGCAAATCATAAATAAATGGTTAATTTATACCTTCCATCTCGGTAGACACACAAAACTATTAAAAGACAACTTGAAATGCCAAAAAACACGCATATCCACGCCACCGAAATCTTAACAATTTTACAATTCATAAAATTATGAGGTAAATCATTTTGTCGTCATACTAACAACAAAATGTGTTATTAAGAGGCTGTTTAATTAGTAAATCAAGACTATATGTGTAATCCATTTCAACCAGCAAGCTAGTCTTAATTTTGTGATTTGAAAGAGTGTTCTGAAGTGTAATTTTAGATGTGAATTTAAATTTAAAATGTGTCGTCATGAAGAAAAAATGTTTCGTAATAGCAAAATGTAAACCCTTATATTGCATAGTCAAATTGTGTATATACTTATGCTTTGAATCAATGCCAGCAAAATTATTCTCTAGTGATTAAAGTGAAACGCGCAACTATAACCTTGTGAATAACGAGAACTAGTGAACCGTATTAGTGAACCAAATGAACCGGAGGCACTTTAAACTCCGGATCATCGAACGTCCCTGCAACCTGCTTACATCTACTTACTCCCTAGATAAGGGGCTCCTAGCTTCGTAGGGCTGGGCCTGGCATGCGTTTTCCGTAAAGATTAGTTGAAATTCCGCCCGTCGGGGGACCCTGCAGTCGCAGTGTTAGAAAGAGAAAACGAATATTAAACAGAGAAAGAGATTTCGAATGACACGAATGCGACCGAGAAGAAACGAGTGTGACCGAAGACATCGATGTCCGCGGAGGACAAAGATGTTTTGAAGGACAAAGGCTTTCTTACTTTGCTGTTTGCTTTTGTGTCCGGTTGTGTCCTTGACGATCTGTGACCTCGGCGAACACTTTTTCAAATCAATTTTTTTGTTCCTGGATATTAAGCTATTAAGAGGTAAGACTTCGGTGTGATTATTAAATCATTAATGTTATTATTAAATTATTTACGTTATTAAATCATTATTAAAGCCTAATACATACGAAAATTCGTCAATTTATTATATAATGTAGAGCACGATGTCTTGTGTTTGTTTCCAGATGTCTACCTGTTGCGTATGTCACATAACTTTTAAATCATTAGAAAAACGATTGGAAGGAATCTCGTTCCACAGATTCCCTTCCGAAAAGACAAGGCCCTTTGTCCTGCAAAACCGGAGGGAATTTGCAGCGATCCCAGATGGCGAAAGGATCCGTACAGGTGTAAAGGCAGTGCGCATTTCATGGCTGAGGATTTCAATGCTGTTGCCCCCAGAAGGAGACTGCGATGTGGTGCAGTTCCGTGTTTACGTGAGTATATTTTCATTTAACCTTTTAAAAATACAGATAATCACAGGTTACGAAATGAAAAAATTGTAGTCTTTTGGATGTACTCCAAATCGCTGCCAATCATATTCGTGCTTTTGAACCACATCAACATTTGGTTTGAATTCTTTCACTGAGATAATATTAAAATGTTGATTTATTTTATAGGAGATTCTGCAAGATTGGCTACAGCTACAGCAATGGAATCCATTACATCAGTCCCACAAATATCAGGTAAACTTATTTGAAGTGAGATATATGTTTTGTATATTTTTTTAAAATTAAAATTAATTTTTATTCTCACTGTGCAACAGCTCTTGCTGATCCGCCTGTGCCTGTCTCGGAAGGTGAGGAAGAGATTGTAGCATCCAGTACATCAGGGAAATGGGCCACATCTCCCTCGCCTGAAGTCACAACGCCATCTGGGAAATGTCAAGTGCATGATCCTCAGACAGAATCATCAACCCCAAGCTCTCAGTCTCGCTTACAAAGTGGTGGGATTCTTATATGTTTGACCCTTTAGCCTAATTTATTTGTTCTTTAGTTATAACTTGTGCACCGTGATATTTATGCTGGTTTTATCAGAAAAATGTTGCATAAAGATTTGTTTGTTTTACATTGCTTTTCCAATAAAATGTTTTGTGAAGCACTCTTATTAAAGAAAAATTTCAAAGATAGTATTGAAACCATGTAACATTAATTGCTATTGCTAAGTAGTGAAATAGAGAGCTGCCTTTTTGCTTGCTTGTAATGTCACTGACAGGAAAGTTTGTCGGATGATAGTAATTAAATGATATATTATTAATTTTTGGAAATCAATATTGTCATGTTCAACTAGTTATTTTATTGCAATTTCATAAGTAATATCTTTGCAATGCTTGGAAGCACAATACAGTTAAACATAATTGAAATATCAATAATATAAATTTTTCATATCTTGAAGCAGTTTTCATTCCCCACAGTAGTTCGTAATAGCAAGCGGATTTGTAATCACTTCAATATTGATTGATGAAAAAAATTTCTCTCCAGAGGCACTTTGAGATCAAGTATTTTCATAATAGATATTATGTTTATTTATTGAAGTAACTACATGATTGTTGTGAATTTATGATGTTTTCCTATTATTTCCAAAATCAATATTTATCAAATTGTATTACCTTGAGAATTTGTATATCTCTTCTGGAAAATTTACCATTCTTTTTCCTATTTAATTTTAATAAATCTGTGATTTCATTTCATTATTGAGGGTTTTGTTATCCTGAGTCACTTCTATTCCAGTATATCCTACATTTACTACTGAATCCTAGAATTAATTGTAAATTACGCTAAAAGGAATGTACAAAAAATTACTGTTTATCTAATTGGTGGAAATATTAACCCCACCATGGTACGGTCCCCCACCACCACTTAGTTTAATTAGGATTCCGCCCGTTCGAGCGCAGCACTAACGCAAGTAGCGAGAATTAACACGTTGTTCGGTAGCCCTGCCCTAGATGTAAATAGTTATAAAAAGTTTCTTTCTCATCTTTGTCAACATCAGGATATACAGTTGTTCACTTGTAATCAGGCTGTGATTGTAATGGAAGAGATTGATATTTTGTCGGAATGCATTATTAAAATAGAACCAGTAAACATGAAAATAGAAGCTGTAAGTCTCATGATTCAGGTTTATGTGTTATTAACATTAAATCATTGAAGCTCAATTCCATTTGTAAATATGTTCTAAGTGCTGCATATGTTGATGCTATGCATAATTCATAGTGATTGTTTTTCTGTTACCGCTAGATTAAAGAAGAACCTATTGATGTGAATAAAGATAATTGCTGGATTGCTTCGGTGAGTAATATTCACATTAGTGGCATAATGTAATCAGTGTTGTGTGGTAAATGAAAATTAATTGACGTTTTGATATATTGGGGTTTAGAAGAAGTATTCATTGTTATGAAAGTGCAGATTTTTCAGCATCGAAGAGTGCTGAGAGTGAGTGTGTTAGGTTTTAATGCTCAATACCCAGGTTGAATTCCTGATTGGAGCAGGAGAAAATTCAAGGTTCCACAGAAATGTCTTATATGTTGTGCCAAAAGGAGATCTGTGAATTTTAGGATGAATCTGCGTAATGCTTTTGGATGGGGATTCTGGAGGGGCATTTTAATTAATAGCATTGTAAGGAAACCAGGTACTATTAACAGGTCCTGTACTATGTACCTGATTGCCTGTAAGTTATCTTCAATATAATACTATTCATGGATGTGGAGATCTAAAAGAAAGAGAAGGTGTTAACATCACTGGAGAGATGTAAGGACATTTGATTTTAAATGCAATATGAACTATCTCGAAGGTGAAAATTTCAAGATATTGAAAGGGAAGTTTTGCTTTTATGTTGTATTAAATTCAACTGCATTCATCTGTAAATTAAAACGCAGCTTGAAGAGAAAATATTTTTTA
This sequence comes from Gryllus longicercus, assembly GCA_038098605.1. NCBI lineage: Eukaryota > Metazoa > Arthropoda > Insecta > Orthoptera > Gryllidae > Gryllus > Gryllus longicercus. The sequence goes on along the minus strand of JAZDUA010000294.1, from coordinate 460,064 downwards.
GTGTGTTGCTTTTAGTGAATTTTCATCTAGCAGTTTCAATGTTTTGAGTGATATTTGTAAAATCTTCTACTGCAATGACTCTTACTTTGCTATTACCCTGAATTTATTTTCAAATTCAGCCTTATTTTACTGATCTCTCACAATAGCACTTTCAAACACTAATTGTGTTCCCAAATAACTTAAGATTGTTAATTTTTTTCAAAAGAATTGTAATAAAGGAGATGCAAATCTTTCAATATGTTGTTAAATCTATCAATATTGGTCCAAAAATGTTTAACAATATACATACGTAGTATTCCTAACAATGTATTGATAGTTACATAAATATACCTTTATACCTATGTATTTATAGTTACATAACAAGTTAATTAAAAAACCATTGAATAGCGTGCAAATAACATGAAGTGAATCACTGGCTGAGTAGCCAATATAACCTATATCACAATCAATTTTGTTACTACTTAAGGGTTAATGAAATATTGTACACCTGCCCATGAAAACAATACAAATGTTACTATCTCCGTGAAATAACTTACAATTTCTCCCAAGTTCTTTTCTTACCCCTTGAAACAAAATTTAAATTTTGGAAATTTTTCCTGTAGACCTATTGACTTCCAAGCCACTCTTTCAGTTTTCCACAACAGTTCAAAAACAGCAAGTAAATCTAACAAAGGTTATTCAGTGTTACCAAAATTCTCTGTCCAAATGGATTTGTTTGAATAGCTTGTTGAAGCATTGAGTACTGAAGATAAGAATTGTTACAGGCAGTTTGCTGGGATTAATTAGCTGTCCAGGTGATTACAGCAACGCATACCAATGTGAATGTGGCAAAAGAAAGAAGTGTGGGAAGTGGAAGAGGGACAGATTGGAATGTTGCAAGACTAAAGGGGAGGACATGAGTTTGAAAGCAGGGTATGGTAGGGCATTGGCAACTCAGTTATAGAATTCATTTCTGTTTCTTGTCTAATAGATATTTGTAAATAAAACTGGGCAATACTAAGTGTACAATTTACATAAAGTAGTGTAGTTCCTTTCATTCCTTGAAACACTAGTGGGTATAAAGATAAGCCGAGATCTTTTTATTTGCATATGGATATGTATGTTTATTGTTACTGCTTCTAAAACTAAAGACTTTTTTTTAATAAGCTTTATTTTTTGGTCGCATTAAAGGGAAGGAGCATCATTATGAAAAATTCTTGAGGAGGTGAGTAGAATGAGTATACCACATTAGTGTTCCACTGGACCTTAATAGGTTTTTGGAGTTCTTTCTTTGTCGTCTTGTAAAACTATTTTCGTGGAGAGGGAGTTATGTTCTTGGTTAGCAGCTGAATCCACCAGATAATATTAGCTTGGAATCCTTTATGGGATGCTATCCATACAAGAATAATGACTATATACTTATTTGCCAAATCTGTGTATATACTGTGGACTCCCGATATATTTGCGTTGACTCCCTAAGACACAGGTCCCCTTTCATTTACATCACAAATAAGCTTATGAAGATTCGATTATGCTGAATTACAACCTGGTCTATTGTGAACACAGTCCTGGATATTAATTATATCTTGAATGTTATTTGGCTACTAAAAGATCCTTCGGAGTGTGGGATGCTGTTTCATCAGTGCAATAGACATTGAACTTTGTTAAGACTACATTATGAAACATAAAGACAGTACAATGCAGACTGAAGTATGGAGAGAGCATGAACTCTGGAGAATGATCCAGAGAAATTACTAATGAAAAGTGTACAAAGTAAACAATTGTTGTTGTTGTTGTTGGCTTTTTTTAAGGAAAATAAAGATAATGGAATTTTCAGTTCATGCTGTTAATGAATTTTGCGATGCTGTTTCATCAGTGCAATTGGCATTGAACAATGTTAAGACTACATTATGAAACATAATGACAGAGTACGATGCAGACTGAAGTATAGAGAGATCATGAACTGTGGAGAAGGATCCAGGGAAATTACTAATGAAAAGTGTACGAAGTAAACAATTGTTGTTGTTTTTAAGGCAAATAAAGATAATGGAATTTTCAGTTCATGCTGTTAATGAATTTTGCTGTATCTCTGTATTAATAAAATCAATAATTCTGAAAAAATTCTATTTAATTTTGACATCAGGTAAAATGAACTAAACATGTTAGTCCCCAGACATTCTCCATGACCGTAGTCAACTGTATTGATCTGTTTCATAATTCCTTCACTTTTATTTACGACACTATATTAATCAATAAATGTGATTCATTTAGTCTTCTTATTCTTCGATGTATTTGAGTGCAGCAAAGATAGCATAAGTTTCACTCTAGAAAACGGAGCATAAATTATGTAACAGAGTGGGAAGAATGTTTTCATTAATTTTGACTGTGATTTAAGAGTGTATGTATAAAGTTTAATGATTTTAATGTAGATGAAGTAGCTGACTGGTATATTATAGATCCATAGTCCAGTTATGATTGTAGTAATGCATTGTATGTAAGAAGAACAATTTTTATATTGGCGATCCAGGAAATAGATGAAAGAGATTTGATGATGTTCATTCATTTTAGTCATTCTATTTTCAATTAATGATGTGATATTTCTGGGTTAATTTCTTGTCATAATGCATTCTCAAAATTGTTATTTTATTAAAACAATGAAGACGAGATTTTATAGCGAGGTAGAGTTTTTCTTTTTATCGTTTAGAATGTATTGAAATTTTGAGTAAGTTATTTTATATTCTATTTCATGAGTCGAATCAATAAGTGTTTTGAGGGTTGATTGTGCAAGTTGCTTAGTGGTGCGAATGTTTTTGTCAATGACTGTTGTAGTGACGTCATCTGCTAAAAAATCTACTTTTAGGCGTTCAGGAACTTGCAAAGTCATGTTGTTGATTGCGATTAAAAACAATAATATGCCTATAACAGAGCCTTGATGGGCCCTGTTTTGGATGTAGTATTTATCGTATAGTGCATGATTTAATTGAAAATGTATAGAACTATTTAAGAATTTTGCTATAAATGTCAAGCTCTTACCAATTATTCCCAATTGAAGTAATGTATTAATATTTCTATCTCTACAAACCATGTTATAAGCCTTTTCCATATCAAGGCTTATAGCGAGAAGATGTTCACGATTAATGACGTCTTTGCAGATACCGCTCTTAATTTTACTTAGGTGATCTGTAGTAGAGTGGCGGTGTCGAAATCCACATTAAAGTGGAGAAATTTTGTTGTTAAGGTCTAAAAACCTAGTAATATTTTTACATATTATTGCCCAAGTAGTTTGCATGAAGTATTAACTAAGTGAAATAGCCAGAAATGTCAGGTAGTTTAGAATTCTTATTTTTTCCAGGAATTGGTGTATGATTGATTCTCTCAAAGTGTTGGGAAAAGAGCGAGTTATGAGGAGGTCATTAAATAAAGAAGTGATGTATTGTATTGCAGTTGGAGGAAGTTGTCTTTGAAATATGTTATAGACACCATCTGGGCCAGGACTTGATGTGAAAGTTTATTCTGAAAGTTGTTGATTACATAGGGTGTAATTGAAAGGTTCAATTCTGAATTATAGTTATAGCAGATATTTTTGCATGTTTTAATGAATGAATATTTATTTAAATGGTTTGAACAATGTTTGTAAGTGATGTATACTGTGCTCTTAAAATTATTGAGAGTTCATAATGACATAAAAGCTGACTAGATTGGGTGGCTCATCATTCGGACATCATCTCCCATCTTGATATTGAGGTTAAGATGAATGTGGAAAGTGCAAGAAAAAGATTGAAAATGAGGATTGGGTGGGGTGTGAAGGTGTATGCCAAAAGTTGTTTCATCCAACATGTGCTAAGGATATGGCCCAGGAATTGAGAATAATAAAAAATAAAATAAGCAAATGAAATGGATGTGGGATGAGTGTAATGAAGAATATGTTCACTTAATTGATTCTTCACTAAGGAGAATAATGAATGAAATGATAGATACAATGAAGTCAACCATGGGGGAAATGGTATCAAAAAACTAGGGGAAATGTTGAGGAAAATCATAGGAATTAGAAACCAAAATAAAACAGCGAAAGCATGCTATGCATATGCAGTAAAAGAGACAAAAGAAGTACAACCAAAGAAATGAAATCTGACAAGTGAGGTAACAAAGAAAATGTCTCAAGAAATGTTCAAACATGAAGAGATTAAAGGAGGAATTGTAAATCTCAGGAAGATAAGAAATGGAGGTATTGCCATAACTTGCACAAGCACGGAAGAAATCCAGAAAATAGATACTGTAGTCAAGGCAAAACTGGCAAATGAATATGTGGTAAAGATTCCAAAATTGAAGAATCCAAAGCTGAGAGTTTATGAAATAGAAGAGGTAATGGATGAATTTGAGTTGATAACGGCCACAAGGAATTAAAATCCTGAAATAATTGAAACAGACTGAGAGATCCAAGTGAGCATAAACAGGAAATAAAGAACGCAAATTTGGTTGTTTTAGAAGTAGATCCCCAGATATTCGAAAGTGAGATCATGAAGAGAAAATTAAAAATTAAATGGCAACGCTGTTAAGTTAATGAATATTTGGGAATATCTAGACGTATGAACTGTTATTACTTTGGTTGCGTAGGCTTCCGCGGCCGGAGTTTGTATTGTTTAGGCTATCCGGGACGAGCCGCGTCACTGTCATGGTGCCTACGTTTCGCCCAGCGTATTGTGGCCTTCTTCAGAGCGTACTGCTGTACTTGTTATTACTTTGTTGCTTTTTCTGGATCCAATCTTAAATTCCTTAATTGTGTCTCTCTTCCCAGATAAACTTCAGATTCAAATTCTGATGCTGCTTGTTGAAAAGGCATCAAACACGATTTTACAAAATCAGATAACGATCTTGATCAACATATAATTGGAGTTTGTTGTACTGTATATTATACATAACACAATCTCGAATGCTGTGGATGTTCTACCAGTAGACATTGAGAGCATCAATATCAAAATTTCAGTTTTAGATCAGATTAGTGGAGAAAAAATTTAAAGACTTTTGCGATAAGTTGCATTGAGTATCAACTCATTTTGGGCAATTGCATGTGAGAGAGCTTGCTTGCCAGCGTTAGAAACAATTTGAAAGAATGTTTTAAACCATTGAAGTGATATTTTCTTTTGTTATACAAATGTTCCCTCGCAGTTAAATTTTTTTCTGAAAAGGACAGTGCATGGTTACGGAAATATTTCTGCTTTCGCAGGCTGTAGTTTTCCTCAATGCAGGGAAAATTGAGGAAGGAAATTACAACACTTTTGAGCTTCAGAAGTATTTGATAACTAGGAAATCCAATTCAAAGTCCAGTTGCAATATTAGTAACTGCGTATCATGATAAAAAATGATCTTCAGCAGTCTGAGAAACATTAACAGTTTTACATCTTCCTTGGTTTTACGCATACATTTTTATTCTAATTGTCTAGAATATGTAGAAATTTGATTGTCATATTGTGGCGTCACCGATTAATTAAATATAATTTTATTATGACGTCGCCAATAACAAATCAATAATTCCTGCAGCTGGGAATAGCTCGCGCTGCGGCACAGAAGTAGGCCAAGAGGGGAGGCTCTTGCAGCGAAGATTCTTTCGTCATGCCGCCCACCCCCCGACCGCGCATCGGGCCAGCCCCGAACGCACCCAGCCCCCCCTGTCTTCAGAGGCGGAATGTTTATTAGCCCCCCATAAAAATACTTGCTGCCCCTTCGCCGGCCTTCTCCTGGGACAAAAGAACGCCCCCGCGTCCGTTCTCCCGCCGCGCGACCAGGGAACGCCGGGCCCCGATGGGTTGGGCCGGGTGTCCATTAGGCGAGGAAGACACATTTACGACGCGTCATAATCGAAACCCCTTTCTCGGCCTCAGCCATCCCCTTCCGAACAAAGCCTGACGAAAGTGACACGCGCCCGGGAAGACACCAGAATCCTCGAAAGGGCTGCGTACAAATAAATACAGTAGGCTGTCGTTTAGCCCATGCCGGACGAGATGGTCCGTGAAATGCGCTTTTACAAGCTCACGTGTCCGGACAGCTGCGAGCAGCTTCTGGAACAACTAACAAAGGGAGGAGCGAGCGAGAGAAAGAATCCAGTATTAGACTGAGAACATCGACGGAAAAATACGGGAAAGTTGCCACATGATTGGCTAATTAAAATTCTGCGACGCAGCCACCCTTAGCCAATGGGAAGCTTCACCAGGGGGGAAGGGATAACCCAGAGCTAGGAACATTTTGGGGAAGGGGAAAGGGAATTTCTCATAAAACGTGATGCACAGTAGAAATCAACATTCAGACACTTAAAGATTTTTAGAACTAAGGCACTTAAGTATTTTTGAGAGACTAGACTGGGAGACGAGAGCACGGGGGGACTTGAGCACTAGAGCACTTGAGAGGACTTCTCAAGCTTACTTCACTTACTTCTGAGAGACTTCGGTCACGTCAGTCACTTCAACTACTTCAGTTACTTACGATCGGGACGCGAGTTTGGGAAAGACTTTCCCAGAATCGGAATAATTAGGACAAGACTGCGGACTTGTCACGGAGAAAATTCGGGCGGAAGACTACTTGATCCCGCGCTGTTTCCGCATCGGCCCAGTAGCCTTTGCCGCCTCACGCGCCGAGCCCAGTGACTGCTCACCGCGTTACATCAACGCCCGTGGCCATTCAACCCGCTGAGCCTGTTCGATTTGGCGACCTGCAGAGAGACGCGCCGCTGAAGTTCAACGACCTGGTACAGCCGACGCCTCCGCCCGAGGCCGCCACCCCGGCCCGCACTTGGGACGGCCTACGCCTCCGCCCGTGGCCGCCACCCCGGCCTGCCCGTGAGGACAGCACAACCACTGGTGAAAGAACTATGAGGCGAATCCGTCTCGCCGAACGACCGTAACGACGAGAAATTATAAGTGGCCGCGCTCAGGCCCTGCAAACTTCAAGTGATGAATAGCACGCTTCATCAAAAAGTATGCATGATGTGTTAACTGTAAAAGAATTAGCGACTAGTAATTAGGACAATCAGTCCACAAAGTAAATTTAATTGAAAATTGCGTCGCCCATTGCGACATATAAGTTCCCTGGCAGCTTTTGGTGCCAGGAATAAATTATTATTTTTCACAAATGACTCTGTGCTGATTCATTGACCTCCCAACTCTTCCATCCAGTTATATTTCAGGAGCTGAACCTGGCGCCCCCCCCCCCGAGCAGTCTTATGATTATTACATTTGGCTGGTCCCAACGTGGGGCTAGTTGAGTGCAACAGCAATCACTTATGATTATTACATTTGGCTTTCCCAAGTGGGGCTCGATTAGTATTGTTAAATACCCCAGTAAGCGACCCCGAGATTAGGAAGTCAGATTGCTCATGAAATATTTTGTTATTAACTTTTTTTGGTTCAGCTCCTTCAAAATTCTATTGCGACAGCTTAAATCACAAGTTACCGCAATAAATGGATGGAAGAAAGTTGTAGGAGGGTCAATAATTTGTGTACTCTGTTTGATGTATTTGTAGTTTGTGTTTTTGTTTTTTTTATTGTTTTTGTACTGTGTTGCGTGTGTCGGTGTTTGCGTGTGCGGTATAATAGTAAACTAAGTGAACAAGAGAACTCAGTAAAAATGCTCGACGAATCAGGTGTCGATCTAGCAGGCTCAGACAGTTCGAGTGACCCACCGGCGCAGGGCGACAGTCAAACTATTATAGCGGAAATTCTAAAACTTATACAAAGTCAGAAGGCGGAACGGGAGGAAGACAAGAAAACTCAGGAGGCGCAACGGGAAAAAGATAGGGAAATTCAGGAAAAACATTTTAGAGAATTAAAAGGGAGTATTCAGGAAACTAAGGATGAACTTAATAAAACCATTGTTAGCCGAATCGCGGAAAATGCTAGGGAAATGGAGGAGAAATTCATTAAACATTTTTCGGAACACGAAGCTAAATGCGACGAAAGATTTGACCAGTTGCAGAAATGTTTCGATTCGCAGGCGGAAAAAGTAGGCCATCTTGAAAAACAGCTCGGTCAAGAAATAAAAACTTTTAAATGCGAGGTAGGGGAGAAATGCGCGGAAATCGAAAACCATGTAACGAAAGTGACCGAAGAGCTTGGCCACTCGAGGGCCGAAACGAAAGTCAACTTTGACAAACTAGAAACCGAAATGGACCGTAGGCTACGGGGTTTCGAAAATAAAATGGAGGGCCTAGATGACTCCCTAGAAAAGAGCGTAACCGACGTCAAAAGGGAGCTCAATGAGAACATTAATAAGATCGACAAGAAATTAAGCTCGGAGGTTAGCCAAATACAGGAGAAAGTAAATTCTATGGGAAATGCGCAAGAGTGAGGGAAAACAAATCTAAAATTAGGGAAGGGATAGACCGGAATGTCAAAATTTTAGTGCAAGAGGCTTTAGAGAGGGACAGAGAAAAAATCGTAGGAAGCTCTCCCACGGCTGAGGCAGGCTTGCGATTTTCGTGGGCGCCCCCACAAAACCTTTGTTTTTCGGGATCTCCGGACGAGAACCCCAAATTTTTATTAGATCGAGCCGAAATTTCTATGGCTCTAACTAAATCGGTTCCCTCCTCGCTCAAACCCAGGTTCATGCAGGAGTTGTTACGTGGCAGCGCCGCCCACCGGTTGACAGCAATCAATCCGTTCACGAGCAGTTATGAGGGGTCCCGAGATCGATTCGTGGATAAATTTTGGGGGGACCAAGCCCGCTACGAGTTTGAAAAGCAAATTTTGGAAGGTAGTTGGGACAAGCATGGCAAGTTTACAATGAGAGGCGACCGCCTTCTGAACCGCCCGTGGGAAGACCGGAAAATTCGACAGAGGGAAACGGTTCCGGTACTAGTGTCAATTACAATGTAAGAACAAATTCGTCAAACTAGAACCGTTTGGGTCATCTGGGTCCCGAACGAGTTGTGGCAGAGATACCATTCGATGAAACGATATCTGTAGATTACGCCTTCCACGATTTTGGCAATGGGGAGGCTAATCAAGTCAAAGAGTGTCTGGGAATGCCCTGTTTTAGAATTTAAATTGAGTAGAATTCTTGTCCGTGCATTGGTCGACACAGGCAGTGAAATCAGTGCCATTTCGTTAGAATTATTTTCTCGCCTTGTAAGTGAACGTAAGCCCGTGCCAACGCTGCCCACTGCTAAGTGTTAAGTTATCGGAGTAGGAAATAAACGAAGTAAGCCAATTAATAAGCAGGCCCCTATCTCGTTTCAGGTACAAGATCATTTATTTGACGTCCCTTGTCTAGTAGTTGAGGATTTGAAACACGATATAATTTTGGGGGGTTAATTTCTTAAAAGGAGAACGATGGGGTGATTAACTTTTCTAGAGATATTATGAGTTTTGGTGGGGGTAAGGAAATTGCACTTACGGATGAAGTTGACGGCGGAATAGAACCAAAATACACTGTGTGCGTCCTATAATAAAGGGGGAAGACGCGAGTGGGGTCATAAGCCCAATGAGAGCAAAGAAAATGACTTAATTAATGACCACGAGCGCTCCTAGCTAGAGCAGGTATTTTTTTAATTTTCGAATGTGTTCGCACGTCCAACTCATTCTGTTATAGAATTTTGTTTCGGATTAACGTCACTGACGATACCCCTTGCCGACCATAATTATCCTGCACAGTGATCACTTAGGGGACAAGTCAATGAGACTACTGGGGGAATAATTAATGAGGGAACGAGTTAATGAAACTACTGGGGGGAAAGATTAATGAGGGAATAAGAGAGAGAAGTGTTGCGGTGTAATTAAATCCTATTGTTGTAAAAGAAAGACGGGAGTCAGAATTTGCCTAGAAGAGAGGCACATTAACAAAGCTACAGTACCTGAGAACGAGGCGCCGAAAAATGTAGATGAGATGTTAGGAAACTTGATTAAAACAAAATATTCACGGCACTAGATTTGTTAACTTACACAGGCAGAAAACTACCCATCCGGACAACGGAGAATTGATTGAATTTAGTTATGACGGGTTGAAGACTTTTTCGGGGATTATGACGGGATTATGACGGGAACGGGGTTATGACAGGTTGAAGATCTTTTTTAATTTACGATTTTTGTTTCAAAGAATAAAGTAAAATGTCACGTTTCAAAGAACTCTGCCAACAATTCGCCGGAACCTGCGACTCATGCGACACTAGTTGTCACGATTAGAAGTAAGCATCGTAATAATAAGGGTTTTAATTATAGAAAATTAGTAATGTAGACAGAGAGGCACAGTATCTTAAGCCTCCAATTAAAAATTAAATTAAGCAGTTCTTTATCTTAGGTGACACCACTGTTATTTTTTTTCGACGACTGAGAATTCTCGCCCTTTATTAGAAATTAACAAAGAAACTCGAATTATCAATCTAGTGGGAGGGGGATGCTAATGTGGCGTCACCGATTATTTAAATATAATTTTATTATGACGTCGCCAATAACAAATCAATAATTCCTGCAGCTGGGAATAGCTCGCGCTGCGGCACAGAAGTAGGCCAAGAGGGGAGGCTCTTGCAGCGAAGATTCTTTCGTCATGCCGCCCACCCCCCGACCGCGCATCGGGCCAGCCCCGAACGCACCCAGCCCCCCCCTGTCTTCAGAGGCGGAATGTTTATTAGCCCCCCATAAAAATACTTGCTGCCCCTTCGCCGGCCTTCTCCTGGGACAAAAGAACGCCCCCGCGTCCGTTCTCCCGCCGCGCGACCAGGGAACGCCGGGCCCCGATGGGTTGGGCCGGGTGTCCATTAGGCGAGGAAGACACATTTACGACGCGTCATAATCGAAACCCCTTTCTCGGCCTCAGCCATCCCCTTCCGAACAAAGCCTGACGAAAGTGACACGCGCCCGGGAAGACACCAGAATCCTCGAAAGGGCTGCGTACAAATAAATACAGTAGGCTGTCGTTTAGCCCATGCCGGACGAGATGGTCCGTGAAATGCGCTTTTACAAGCTCACGTGTCCGGACAGCTGCGAGCAGCTTCTGGAACAACTAACAAAGGGAGGAGCGAGCGAGAGAAAGAATCCAGTATTAGACTGAGAACATCGACGGAAAAATACGGGAAAGTTGCCACATGATTGGCTAATTAAAATTCTGCGACGCAGCCACCCTTAGCCAATGGGAAGCTTCACCAGGGGGGAAGGGATAACCCAGAGCTAGGAACATTTTGGGGAAGGGGAAAGGGAATTTCTCATAAAACGTGATGCACAGTAGAAATCAACATTCAGACACTTAAAGATTTTTAGAACTAAGGCACTTAAGTATTTTTGAGAGACTAGACTGGGAGACGAGAGCACGGGGGGACTTGAGCACTAGAGCACTTGAGAGGACTTCTCAAGCTTACTTCACTTACTTCTGAGAGACTTCGGTCACGTCAGTCACTTCAACTACTTCAGTTACTTACGATCGGGACGCGAGTTTGGGAAAGACTTTCCCAGAATCGGAATAATTAGGACAAGACTGCGGACTTGTCACGGAGAAAATTCGGGCGGAAGACTACTTGATCCCGCGCTGTTTCCGCATCGGCCCAGTAGCCTTTGCCGCCTCACGCGCCGAGCCCAGTGACTGCTCACCGCGTTACATCAACGCCCGTGGCCATTCAACCCGCTGAGCCTGTTCGATTTGGCGACCTGCAGAGAGACGCGCCGCTGAAGTTCAACGACCTGGTACAGCCGACGCCTCCGCCCGAGGCCGCCACCCCGGCCCGCACTTGGGACGGCCTACGCCTCCGCCCGTGGCCGCCACCCCGGCCTGCCCGTGAGGACAGCACAACCACTGGTGAAAGAACTATGAGGCGAATCCGTCTCGCCGAACGACCGTAACGACGAGAAATTATAAGTGGCCGCGCTCAGGCCCTGCAAACTTCAAGTGATGAATAGCACGCTTCATCAAAAAGTATGCATGATGTGTTAACTGTAAAAGAATTAGCGACTAGTAATTAGGACAATCAGTCCACAAAGTAAATTTAATTGAAAATTGCGTCGCCCATTGCGACATATAAGTTCCCTGGCAGCTTTTGGTGCCAGGAATAAATTATTATTTTTCACAAATGACTCTGTGCTGATTCATTGACCTCCCAACTCTTCCATCCAGTTATATTTCAGGAGCTGAACCTGGCGCCCCCCCCCCCGAGCAGTCTTATGATTATTACATTTGGCTGGTCCCAACGTGGGGCTAGTTGAGTGCAACAGCAATCACTTATGATTATTACAATATATCATTGACTTCCAAATTTTATATTATGTTAATTATTATATTTTGTCGATTTCTTTTCTGATCATTAATGAAAATGATTTGAATTTTATGTAATGTAAAAAGGTATGCGACAAAGACAAAATAAATCAGTGGACTAACAAAAATGCATATTCTGTTGCTAGGTGTGTCGTAACTTGAAGTATTTTAAAAGCAAGCATATTCCAATTGATTAATATAAAAAAAAAGTGCGTAAAATGCTTTGGTTTTACCGGGTGCTGATTCTGCAAGGTGTGAAACTACGCGGTTTGTCAAACATAATTTATGTAATGCATGTTCCGAATTCTTAAACTATATTTGGAAGCAATACCAGCTTTAAAAATATACCTTATTTGGAAAAGTCGGTGTCAACAAAATCCAAAATGATTTATAAACAAGATTTATTTTAATGAATTACACAGCAGATTTAGTCTGTTAAATATTTAATTACATCCTCAGTACTTATAATTTTCTGGAAAGCAAACAAAGAAAATTATTTATTATTTTGTGGGTGTGAGTTCAATCATTATTTTTCTTGATCACCTTTTCGAAATAATTGAAAATTCCAAATTAAGAAAATCGGTGTGTATTTCGTGGCTTCCTCCGTGTCCCGTGCGTTATATATTTAGAACACTTCGGAATTTTAAAAAAGGTTATGCATTACCAATCCATCATGAATTTATTAACAAATATAAAAAACAATGTTTGTTCGTTGGTCCAGGAGAGTCGGTGACAGAGAGGGACAGGGACGGGGGGAAGGAGAACGAGAGAGAAGGCGGTCAGGACAACGTCGGCCTGGTCTCGCTAGTTAACAATGAAAGTTAATGGCCTCAATTTATAATCTGCAGTAATTTTAATCAATGCAATAGGAATGTGATCAACCTCTCCAGGCTTTTAAGAATTTGTTATTAATGACAATCAATAATTCTTCATTGGAGTTGCAAAAATAGAATCCATTGAAGTTCCGTCTAAAGTATCTTTGACTATCATCGCATGATGAAATTTTCGGCCATTTTTTGACCCAATTTTTAAAAAGAATTCATTAATATGATATACAATTGATTTATTAGTATGCAATATCGTTCTTCAATTATCAAACAAAATATTTTGAATGGATAATTTCTCACGTGTGTATTATGCAAGTTTTCGTTTCATCCTAAACGAAATTTCTCATTTCATTTAAGATTGGTTGCTGATTTATCACCACTAACTTTGTTTAGTACAGGAGGAGTTACAGCCTCCAATTGCTGTGTTTATTGGGCCACCAGTGAAGCAAGAATCGTCATGTACTCACGAAGAAGCGGTAAGAATAACAGGTTACATTCGCATTTCGACGTCTTGAATACTGTGTGGTTTCTGGTCCATTCTCTGCACTCATTCCCATTGCTCTTACGATTGTGAATGTAGACGACTATTGCCATGTGTAACGTTTCTAGAGCATGTGCCTGTCATTGGAAGAATTTGTGAACTCTTTGTTTCGTTCCTGCCAGTTCACATCCACGACGTTAAGTGGCATTCCAAGTTATTATTGTTATAGGCAAATGTCTCATTGCAAAGCATGCCATTTTATAGTTTGTGTGGGTAAGGGCTTTCTATAGAGCTATGCGTATTCCTTGAATTTTAACATTCTCGGTGCATCTATTACGTCGAATTACATCCGTGCGACATTCAGGTATGTCACAGTATCATTTAAAATGCATTTACTCAATAATGCAATACTGTGAACAAATCGCTGCTAATACGTATAAATATCAACGACGAGAGACAGTCATACATATGTATTTTCTTTGGCTGATGTTAAGGCCTACCAGCAGCGTGCCAGCCTTGCGGCCATGGTTAAGGGGTACGTGTTGTTTGCACATGGCCATTCCTACGCTGTTATTTTTGGTAATCTCAACCTGAGAAGTGAGTTTTCGTAGCGTCACACAGCAACAGATGCTTGAACATTTCTAGGAAAGCGTACAATTATCTTTTGCCCCGTCCGGGAATCGAATATGAGGTTGCGCCGTGGAAAGCGAGCGCGCTGACCAACAAGCCATCGAGCGCATGAGACAATCATAAAAATTACATTTTTGTCATTTTTGAAAGAAAAAAACAACAACAAAGGGCGCAGAATGGAGTTTATGTAATTTTACACAGTATATTTTGTACTATCCGTATCTTTTATAGAAAATATTTGGAGCCGTTTTGGGGGAAATCTTGTTTTTTTATATTAAACATTTCACGCAATCTTGCGCGAAAACTGCTAAAATTTGAAAATAAATAAATTAATAAATACAGTATACTTGATCATAATCAAAGAACTAATTATGGAGAGAAAAAAATACTTGTACTTGAACAAATATTTAATTTTCTTTTTGGAATACGTATGTATGTACGGAGTAATATGCTTAGTATAGAGGAAATTATGTAATGCTGCAGAATATCAGTTTCTAAATGTCAACGGAAATACACGTTTCCGCGTCCTCTGATAGCGAATACATATATATATTTGTAAACGTCCATCTGTGAACACCATTAAATCCTAAACTATACGTAGGAGTTTTTCGAAATTGAATATTTTTCTGTCGATCTGGCTCGACTCGATGTTTTCCAATTTTGAGAAACCTTCAAAAACATTTGAACGTCCTTTACGTGAAGTCCCAGACTTTTCAATTTTGTTGTCAAAGAAAAGTGATAAATACAGTTATAAAGATTTCATAGGTCCGTTCGCACTATTAATTCTGAAATTTCGTAAGTTTGAATTTATTTTAACGTCTTCCTACATTTACAAATTTGAATGTTGAGATTTTTCCTTTGACTACATTTCTCTACAATTCTTTAGTGGAAGTTACGTACATTTTAAAAAATAGTTTTCGTGTTATATAAGCAATAGTTCTAAACCGTACAAATGAATTTTAGTGGTAACCGAATATTGTAATGTCAGCGGAAGAGACGTACTTCAAACTCATAGTTGTCTATGCATTCACACATGCTTGGTCCATTGATAATAAACAAACCGTATTCCAAACGAGAAATTACTCCCCAAATTGGTTTGTTACAAGTTCTATTAAAATAGCAAGGCTCTAGCTGTTGGCTTGCTCATAAAATTAAGAGACGTGAAGTTATTTAGTCATCTCTTAATTCTCATTTTCCTTTCATGCCCTATGAATAACGTCATTGATTTCGAATCAGTGAAGGGTGAATGAGAGCGCAGGATTCGTCAGCGCGTGGTTGTTTCTCGGTGCCTCTGACCGGGAGACTCTAGAGTTCGAGGCCCGACCGTGGCAGGGTCTGGAGGAGCCTTCTAGCGGTCGGCTGGTCTGGTCGATAGTTGGCCTTGGTTTCTCTAAATCATGCCGGAGCAGTATGCTAACAGACGGGCCATGAGCCGCGCGCTATCTTTTCTTCCTCTTTTCCTATCCGCACCCCTTGCTTGGACCGCCACTTACAGGCACTACCTAGCACATGTGTCGGGAACTTAGAGCGTGTCGCGGCTGGGGCGGTGTCCCGCTGGTAGGAAATGAGGTAACCGCGCCAACCGCACTGGAGGTCGGCGCTGGATTTTAAAATCCAACTAGAGACGAACACCGCCATCTCCCGTGATTTAAAAACTACATTCACAGATCAATAATAAAAATTCACATGATTTATCCGCGTCATCGGCGTCAACTGAAAACCAAGAATCTCCTTTCAATGCTAATATAAGATGTGGGGCTGCAAAACATTAAAGGACAACTTGGATTAATAGAATTTTTCAATGATACATTTACCCTCCCAAATGAATTTTTTAATTTTCGATCTCAATATTTTACTCCGTGAAGAGATTGTTTATAATTTTTATTTCTGTAGGATCCTCTTGCATCCTTCTGTGATGATGCTTCTGTTGCTACAATTAAACAAGAGATCAGTGCATGTTCCCCAGGTAAGTGTATGTTATATTTTTATATTATTTCGTGAACCTAGGGTCCAAACCTTTGGGGTGGTAAGTACAGTGCTTGCTAAAAATTGTACCTGGACTGTTCACAAAACAATGTGGCAAGATTCCCTTTTTCTTTAAAAAGAGCTGTCTTTGATGCTCTGCAGACGCTAACTTCTTCACGGGTTAATTAAATCCGATGGTGCGCCTAAAGCAATTTAGTGAGCAAATACCCAACGGAATTACAAACTCTGTTTTTTTATATAAAATAGGATTGCCTGTATTTATCGCTTGTTAGACTACACATTACTCGCCCAGATATTCATGTAAATTTTGGGAATTGACGAAAAAGTAGTAATGAACAACTTATCACATTGCAAAAGAATTGAAATGGTCTGTCTTTCCTGATTCATCAGAAAGCAACCCTTCCCTTTTTACCTTGCGATCAACCCTTTTCCTTGAAAATGGTTAAGTAGCTTGTTGTGAGTTAATTCAGTTCTTTATCTCAGAACTGAATGAAGCTTCATTGTAGACGGCACTTTCCCACCGTTTTCAGCGTAACTTTTTAAACGCCTTTGAGAATGTATTTTCCAACCACTTATTTATCTGAATATCGTAGTAAAGATATAATATTTTAATATTCTTATGGAAGAAATGTGAAAAAAGACAATTTTTACTTCCTACCAGCTGACCCAGCTTTTCTTTTCTCTTAGTAAATTACCGTCTCAAATACTTAGCATAGTCAAAATTATGTTCTGTCATGAAGCTCCTGAAACATTTTCAAAATTTCTAAAAATTAGCTCTAAATTATTTCTATATATTGTAGGAATAATATGATAGCGATATGATGATGATATTGAAATATGCTTATAAAGATGGCAGGATGGCGAGTTTTACCGAAGACGCTGAAAATTTGAAAATTGCGAAAGTTCAACGTTTTTATCCATCTCTTCTACATTGTTACAAAAAGATACAAATCTTTTTCCTCAAATGAAATTTGTGCTCCACAAATAGTTCTTTAAATAATGTATTGAACATTTATTTAATGTTGGTAATTCACGCGCAATTCTTACTGAAAGATGTACAATGCAAAGTTGATATTAATACTGCAGTTTTGTATCATAAAGATCTTTTACGTGTTCAAATTTCAAGATTTTATCTGGTTCCTCAACAGAGTTGATACTGCAAAGTCTAAAATTCCAATTTTTGGGAGTGTGTAATTTTTAATTAGTGCGGTTCTTATCATTTATTTTTTACGCATTGTAACCTACATGGTTGTGTAAAAGAGCGCCGAAGGAATTGGGCTTTAGAGTCTATTCGTTTGAAAAATTTCTGTGTGAAAATCGAAATTTGTTCGTTTGCGTCCGATAGATTTTTTGCAAATATTACCCGAATAAAAAATATGTCTTTGTCTCGCAGAGTTTACTGAATTCAATACATTTTGGTTTAAAAAGCTATAACCAAGCGCTGAGTAATTTAAACACCGTAAGTATCTACAAACAGCAATTGCGCGCGGTTTAAAACAGAAACGATCTCCATTTCTGAACACCCACGACCGATTCTGGTAGAGTGCTAAAGTTTGCCGTGGTACAACCGAAACTTAGGAAATTTATTTACATATGAAGTTGTTATTTTCTAAGATGCGAGGCGACTTTTCTTTTTAAAATTCGTGATCACTTAATCGGAATGACATTGGCCTTGTCCCGACTAAAGTTTAGGTATGAAAAAATAACTAATTGTTTCTTCGTGTTAGAATAAAACGAATGCTGTTTTTACTACGTTCATCGGGCAGACTATCTCTCGCAGGAGAGGTACCTGTATGCCCTGTGTATTTCCTTTGCCTTCCGCCGCATTTCATTCGGGGAGATGTTGTCAATCGATGCTCTTTATTCGTGGGGCCCTTTTCTTACTTTTCCCTTCCGCGGCGAACTGAGGAAGTTCTAACCCCTTGAGATAATCATAATTGCTCAGGCTTTCATGGTCAGTTTTCCTTTTTGTTTCAATTCATGTTTGCTACAATTTTAATTGGCAATAGTGGAACTCTTTTGACGCGTTGATATGCGCGACGAAAATATAAAAGTGATTATGCAATATTGCATCCAAATAGGATTACGGTACCTTAAATTGTGTTATCCTTTACGAAAGTGTTTGGGCCAAATTTTAGCAAAAATTATTTTATTTTGTGATAAATTCCAATTTTCGAATAGGAAGTCATACTAGAGAAATTCGATGAATTTGCAACGCAATATCATTTGCCACCACTATTCCCGCCCGGACGTCGGAATGTCCAGGGTCACTGGTACGAGCCCGTGTTGACATTTACGAAGACCCGTGCCATGTCCCTCCGTCAGACGCCCTGGCAACAAGATTGAGCCACTTCGTTCTCGAGATTACATGCTCTTGACAGGAGAATCTCGTAGACTCCTCTCAATCAGTCTTTGTCGTTTACGATAACCAAAGAGAATATGCAGCAAATTACTGCCGTTAATCTTAATATTTTGAGTAATATTGTATGCTGCAATCTAAGTTGCTTGATAATTATGTACATTTTTGTTATTCAGACATTGCGATGCAAATGCTTTGATGTGAATCGACGGAAAAAGTTTGTTTTTGAATACTGCTAGCTTCTGTGCAAATGACACAGGTATATCCTCTGTAAAAGTGTATGTTCCTTTCTTCATTGTGAACAATTAATCTATTGGGCTTTTTTTAGAGGACAGTTTGGGATTTAAATATTTTACGAATATCTACAATAATCCACAAAAGCACCGGCAACACAACGTAATAATTTTATTATTCACAAGACCCTGTCTGCCATGTGTTCATTCGTAATCAATAACTTTAGATCTTGGTTTCAAGCGGTAAAAATGTATCACTGAGACAGCAACGGCGAACGTAATTTCACGACGAACAAGTTGTGACATTGCCAGGTTAATGCATTAATGAGTGCGCCTCCTTCAGTGACGCAGGCCCAAAGTACATTTTTTAAATGATCTTAATATTTCGATGCAAAAATATTATTTTAAGATTAATAAAGAACAGTAACACCTCGTTCTAAATGACAATTTTTTAAAATATTGGGTGCCGTTTTTAAGCGCTGCAGTAAATGTGAAATTTGAGGCACTTTTATCACAGAAAAGTAGTTTTGCATTGAACATTTGAACAACACTGCAAAATGTGTAGCTATTGCCGAACTGGCAGTGCATAAAAAGAGAAGTAAAAAGTTATATGCAAAAATGGAAGTAAATCAAAAGTATGCGGGAAATGAGAAGGTGCAGGACTATGTTTTGACTACATGGAAAATATACAACTTCTGAAGATACCCGTGCTAGAATCATATTATTTGCGGCAACTCACGTTTCTTTTCTGTGTCACGGATGAATAAAATAACAAATCAACAATTCACGAGTATCTCTGCCATGTAGGTATTGTCAAGAAAGGACCAAAGGAGGTTTGCTCTTTTTTGATTGACAATATTAAATCTAAATTAAAAGAAACTGTGAAGGAAGTAGATTTATTTTCTGATGGATGCCGTACTGAAAATAAGAACAACACAATTATCACGGTAATGAACTACTATGTAAATCTGGAAGATTCAGTAATGTATTCCAGTACTATCCTCTCCACGGTCATTAATTTCTCCCATGTGATCGAACATTTGCTGGCATCAAGAGACTAATACGTCGAAGAGAGAGAATATATTCAATGTACGAATATATTGAACTTATTGCTCGCCCATATCAGAAACAAAGCATATTAGTCAAACTCATTGGTAGCCAAGATATCGTAGGGAACATAAAATGGTGGACGAAATTATACAAGCGATCTTGCTTGTCTGAAGACAGCCGTGGAATGTCTGGTGAAGCAAGTCGGAAAGTAACTTTTTCTGTTGCAAATTATATGTTTCCACCGCAGACAATCATTTCCAGGAAAAGTAAAATGTTATGAGTGGGTTGACGGCCTCATAAAATATCGATTTTTCACTTTTCAAGAACCAAAATGTAGGATCAAAGTTACCTTCAGAAAAAACTTACAATAAGGTGGTTCCAATAAATATACTAAAATTGTTGAACAAAACAAAATCGATCCAATACTTTCTTGCAAACACAAGTTTTTATGAAAACTTCAGATAATGGCGAAGTACTGAGACAACAGAAGAAGACTAATATAGAAATAAGATTAAATTGTATTGTAAAGCCGTAAACTTAGTGTGTGGGGATACTGCACAGTACTGATGATACATGGGTAATTTCCAAGGCACCTAAATCACATGAATTAAGTCGGGAAATTGTAACTCTTTGTTTGAATAGGCTTTTCCCGCACGATCTCACCGCTAGTCTAGTGCCAAAAAGTTTATCATTGTGTTTGTACAAATTATTTACGTTTACATTAACTCTTTAAGTCCATTGTTTTTTCAGTAATGTCCTTTTACTATCATTAGTCATGTGTGTCAGTTAAGTTTTAAGAAGTAAGCATTCATTGAAACCAATCAAGCCAGTTTTGAGATAGGGTGAGATGAGATCTTAGGTATTGTAAATATTTTTTGCGAAGGACCAATACTTGTCCGGGGAACAGAGTTCATATCTCTGCCTTAAACAGAGTTTTGGAATACCCAAGCCCTCAACTGGTTGGGTCATTCGAAGAGCATGTTTAATAGTTAAAATTTTGATAATATTTTGTTTATCTCAAAATATAGGTCAGATCATAAAGGATTATCTCTGCTTTTATTTCAGATTTACTTTCTTGATATTATAACAACCTATTCTTTTTTAAATATTACTTTTACCTTTTTGAATAATTGCGAAACAAAACTAATTAAAAAATATCGCTTTTGCAAAAGTGCGCCCCATTTAACGTTGGACTATTGCACTCGCATTGCATATTTTTATCACGATATGTTTGATTGTTAAGCTTCAGACGTATGTAGTTGCTAGTCTACACCTGAATTTTTCTGATACTAACCTTTTTGTTGATAGGTGAATGGAATTATGCATCAGAGAAAAGCAACACAATCCAGATACAACAGAGCCCTGGGACAGACTTGGATTGCATCCCTAAGAGTAGCTTCAGCAACTATGACCAGACCACGCACCACGAGAACGCGCTCCCTAACTGCAGCAACCTCAGCGGAAAACGTTTTAAGTGTTCCATTTGTAATAAGATGTTCAGTAGAAATGGGGATTTGAATACACACTTGCGCATCCACACTGGTGAGAAACCTTTCCAGTGTTCAATCTGCGAGAAGACCTTCGCTGAAAAAAGAACTTTGAGTGAGCACATGCGTATCCACACTCGTGAGAAACCTTTCCAGTGTTTAATCTGCGAGAAGCCCTTCACTCGGAAAGGACACTTGGATAATCACATGCGCACCCACACTGGTGAGAAACCTTTGCAGTGTTCAATCTGCGAGAAGACCTTCAATATAAAAGGAAACTTGAGTAATCACATGCGCACCCACACTGGTGAGAAACCTTTCCAGTGTTCAATCTGCGAGAAGCCCTTCAAACAGAAAGGACACTTGGATAAGCACATGCGCACCCATACTGGTGAGAAACCTTTCCAGTGTTCCATGTGTGTGAAGGCCTTCTCTGAGAAAGAAACGTTGAGTAAGCACATGCGAACCCACACTGGTGAGAAACCTTTCCAGTGTTCCATGTGTGAGAAGGCCTTCTCTGAGAAAAAAACGTTGAGTAGGCACATGCTGACCCACACTGGCGAGAAACCTTTCCAGTGTTCCATGTGTGAGAAGGCCTTCTCTGAGAAAGAAACGTTGAGTAGGCACATGCGGACCCACACTGGTGAGAAACCTTTCCAGTGTTCCATGTGTGAGAAGGCCTTCTCTGAGAAAAAAACGTTGAGTAGGCACATGCGGACCCACACCGGTGAGAAACCTTTTCAGTGTTTAATCTGCGAGAAGACCTTCAATGTAAAAGGAAGCTTGAGTAATCACATGCGCACCCACACTGGTGAGAAACCTTTCCAGTGTTCAATCTGCGAGAAGCCCTTCAAACAGAAAGGATACTTGGATAAGCACATGCGCACCCACACTGGTGAGAAACCTTTCCAGTGTTCAATCTGCGAGAAGACCTTCGCTCAGAAAGGACACTTGGATAGGCACATGCGCAGCCACACTGGTGAGAAACCTTTCCAGTGTTCAATCTGCGAGAAGCTTTTCAAACAGAAAGAACACTTGGATAAGCACATGCGGACCCACACTGGTGAGAAACCTTTCCAGTGTTCCGTCTGTGAGAAGACCTTCGCTCAGAAAGGACAATTGGATTACCATATACGCACCCACACTGGTGAGAAACCTTTCCAATGTTCCATCTGTGAGAAGACCTTCACTATTAAAGTAACCTTCAGTAGGCACATGCGCACCCACACTGGTGAGAAACCATTTCAGTTTTCTAACTAAGAAGACACATTAAAAAGAGTAATTTAGATATTCTACTCCATTACAAGTACGTTAGATCATGGATCATAAATTTATTTTAATATTGGTGATTTTAATGTAGGTATTTTGAAGAATAATGATCCTGTCCGTTGTAATACCAATTTACAAGTATATGAATATATTCCGCGTATTAAAATACCGAAAACAGTATGAAGGGACATAAGTTCTTCTACTGACATTTTCGGCAAAGTTATAGACAATTTTTACACCTCTTATTAATAATTTTTACTTGATTTGCCCTGTCACATTTGTGTTTTTAGATGGTACTTTAAAACCACATGATAACATATAAAGGAAAATCATTGAAAAAGAAAAAACTATAATTAAATTCCTGAAAATTCGAAAATTTCTGATGGGAACTGAAGAGTTCGGTTAATGAAGGATGTACATCAACCTAAACTTTATTCACTCTACATGTCGTTGACAATTAGCTTCGGAGTCGATGTCCCACTGCCACCATGAAGATGAGAGCACGGACTGCGGCCCCCAGGGTAAGGTCTTCCGCGGAACGAGCGACCTGCTCGTTCGCCCCCTTGAAGTCGTCTCTAGGCGGCTTCCCGTGCGCCCTCAGGCACTGCTTGCTTTGTCGTCGCGGTCCGCACCGCGCGCTGACCCTCCGACACCCGGGTTGATTCTCGTACACTCCTTGACTGAGCCCCTGACCGGACTCTGCTACCGTGCACCAGCTGTCTGAGCCCCCAAGTGGGCTGGCGCCCGCCCCTCGCCGCCCCTTAAGTATGAGGGCGAGGCTTTCCAGGGCTATATATGTCCCATATAACGAGGTGGAGACCATTGCAGTGGCGCACCCTTGAGAATAACCTTACTGAACTAACATACGAACTGCTACCAACGTTATTTAAAACGTGCCATGGTTCTCAGGACGCAAACACACGCGCTTGATACAAAAGATCGCGCTGCCGTTCGCGCTACCTTTTGTTTCATGCGTGTAATATTAAGAATAAATGCATTTTAGAAGATCAACACAGTATTTAACTTCTTTTGTAATTTATTTCAGAAATCGCTCATTATTGAAGTGTATTCGTATTTCTTGACCAATTTTTATGAACAAAGTTGCCGAGCCTTACCAGCAGCTGTATCCGGCGACACTAGCGCATTTTATAGTAGCAACCTCTAGCTTTGTCTTCAATTTTGATGGAGAGATGCCGGGCCCTGAGGCTCGCTGTGTCGCAGGCGGCGCTCTGCACCAGCGAACTCGTCGACGCGCGGCGTCTCCTTGCGTTCGCACCAGGTCCAAAAGGCTGACCGCAGCAGGAGCGGTTTTTCGAAGATAACATGGATGCTGCTTTATTTCTTTAAATAAGAAAGATACAGAATGCATAACCGTTATGAAAATTTGATAACGAGGTAACTGATAAATCAATGTAAAATAAAAATCTATGTTCTTGTGACAATAATTTGAAATGGAACTACAGATACTATAAAAACGTGTTAGTCATTAATAAAGAAAACTACTGACTCCTACTATAAAATATTCTCAGCGCGATATCGGGTAATGTTAAAAACCTTTGGGTATGTATATCCCTCATGTGAGCAATGATAAAGAAATCACCTGTACAAACAAAATATGATGAAAATAATAAACATGTAGATTCGAACTTGGATATAGCTAATGATTTTTTTAATCAATTTTGTGTAAACATTGGTTCAACCATGACAGGTATTTGAGCATATTGTGGATTATACACCTCCATATCCTGTTAAGTCTCCTGTGGACTTGTGTGGATGGAATCTCGATTGTAAGAATTAAAAAACTTCGAAAACTATAAATATATTGTTGTTTCTAAATGTTTGTTACATTGTGTTTAAAACTTGATATTATCTCTATTGTAATAATAGGAATTGCGTTAATTCATTTCTCACCCACGGGGTTATGCCTTCGGTGAGGTGTAGAAATGTGATGTCTTGTACTCGTGTATATTCACATATTCGTGTATTACGTAATATGAAATAAATTCAAATTGGTATGACTCCTTACTTTGACTATATAACTGTCGGTTTCTCAAGTAATGTTAAAAAGTGCCTGTCTGAAGTTGTCTGAAAGTAGAAATCAGCCATTGGGTTGTCTTTGCAGGACACAGGAAATTAAATGTACGAGTCAATTTTATGCAATGTTCCGTATGCATTTGAGTCCGAACATTATATTTAATTGGAGAATAATGCGTCTGTATAATATAGTACTTACAACGTGTTATCAGGAAGGAATTAAAAACGATTTTGCGTTATGTATTTCATAATTAGGACAACCAAGTCCAGCACACTCCTTCCCTGCCTATAAAAAGGATACGCCCTTTGGTTAGAACAGGTCGGGTCACTGAGCGCTGGTTTCGAAAGTCCCCCTTTACATCGCAGTGTGTGATGTACATCTGTATTTTGTCTATAGGATTTGGTTGTCGCGACTTGTGAGCATCGTGCTCTTGATCCAGACTGTGGGGTCGGTTGTTTGGTGAGTATTTCTGTAGTTTCTGAGGGATTGTCCAATCTGGGTTGTGAACCATCCATAACTTACGTAAATAAAATTTGGAATATGTTGCCCCTCTCCCCCTCTGTGAGGTACCCGTCTCGCGCGAGTGAACTCCTCTACATAACAATTACATAACGCTTGCGACAACACCTTCCTGTAAATGCAAGATGTAAGAATAAAATATAGCTCAGTAAAAAATGGTAAAATGATAATTTTCAATAGTAAAGTATAATTTAAATTAAAGTAACTATTTTTAATACCATTCATTCAATTTTTCTCGTGGACTGTAGTTGGTGATAACCTGTATGTACAGAACGTCCGGGGAGGATACGTCTAATATTCGGAAATAAGCTCATGTCATAACATTCTCGGGAAATACGTCTTATAGCTCCCAGATATAGAGTACAAAAAAGAATTTTACAGATCATAAGCAAATCCGACCCACGTGATTCTTGATACCGCTCGTTATTAATCTTGCTATTTTACCATTACCCTGATAAATAAATCACTTGTTTTTGTCAAAAATGACCTACTTAAGGGCGGGAATATATTATCAGGAAACGCCGATGTCTACAACAACGACACTATATTTCATTGTTTGTTGATTCGTGAGACTGACAGCTTGACGTTGATGTTTCTGCCTGAGGATACTCCACTTGCCATTTCCAAAATGACGTAATGACTTCAGACGAGAAGGAGCTCCATTGTCATCATGTGCTTGATCTTATCATCGCCTTCCAATGCAGATCATCAGGAGCTGTGAGAATAAAAATTAATTTACATTTTTTAAATCATACCAAATATAAATATACTTCTAAGAACGTTACCAGTTAATTGTGGGATTTCTGTAGTTGATCCCAATGCTGCAGTCTATCTTGCAGAACCTACCGTTAAAAAAAACAACTCGGATGTGCTCGGTTGCATTCGTGTCCCTTGAATTTTCCTTTGCTGTCTAATATTCGCCTTTGTTTTCTACCACTGCGACTGAAGCGCATCCCGAAGGGCGGATCTAGAATTAATCCTTACCGAGAACGTATGCCAGTACCGGCCCCCCGGCGAAAAGCACCTGCACCTAGAATCACTTGTTGTAGATGTAGTAGACTGAGGTAGTTAGTACTATAACAGCGTGGGTGCTTTAAGAATTAGGAGGAGGGGGCTGGGAGCGAGGCACGGAAGCTGTTGTGTCCCGTCTGGGATTTGTCAGATAGTGCTTTCGCTCATTTCCGCATCACAACATTAGTTTTACATTCTCGTATACGTGAGTAATGTATGTAGTATAGAGAAAAGTATGTAATGTTGCGGAAAATCGATTTAGAGATTTCAACGAAATGCATGTTTTGGGGCCTCCTGATACCGAAAAAATGTTTTTTTCTTTTGAGAACATGCGTCCGTCTGACTGCCCATCTGTGAACAACACTAGGCCCGGAACTACAAGTATTCCTAGAATTTGATCGAAAATGAATATTCACTAGTCGATCTGGTCTGTCTCAAATCTTTACGAGTTCGAAAAAGACTTTAAAATTTTTGGTTACTTTGAAAGACGTCTCTGGGACATCTTTTATATTTTCTCACAAATGGCTCCAAATTCTTTCTTCAGATTTGTTGTAAGAGTAGATTGAAATATGCTTCTCAAGATGGCATACATCGGATGTTTACTATTAACATTGCGTCTCACAACTACAATATTGATGCTAGAGGTTTTGTCTTCAAATGATATTCGTTCTTCCTAATTAGTCCTTTTATTGACGTCATGCACATTTCTTTAAATTTAACATGGGTAATTTCGCAGGCACCTGAATCACCGGAAATAAGTCAGGCAATTGTAACTCTTTGTTGAATCAGTCTTCTCCCGCACGATCTCACCGCTAGTCTAGTGCCAAAAAGTTTATCATTGTGTTTGTACAAATTATTTAAGTTTACTTTAACTCTAAGTCCATTGTTTTTTTAGTAATGTCCTTTTACTATCATTAGTCATGTGTGTCAGTTAAGTTTTAAGAATTATGCATTCATTGAAACCAATCAAGCCAGTTTTGAGATAGGGTGAGATGAGATCTTTAGGTATTGTAAGTGTTTTTGCCCGGGGAACAGAGTTCATATCTCTGCCTTAAACGGAGTTTTGTAATACCCAAGCCCTCAACTGGTTGGGTCATTCGAAGATAATGTTTAATAGTTAAAATTTTGAAAATTAATATATCTCAAAATATAGGTCAGATCATAAAGGATTATCTCTGCTTTAATTTCAGAATTACTTTCTTGAAATCATAACAACCTATTCACATTATAAATATCACACTTTTTAACTTTTTTTGAATAATTTCGAAACAAAAATACTAATTAAAAATATGCATTGCTTTTGCAAAAGTGCGCCCTTTCCCGTTCCGAACTATTGCACTCGCATTGCATGTTTTTATCACGAAAAGTTTGATTGTTAAGCTTCAGACGTTTGTAGTTGCTAGTCTACCCCTGAATTTTTCTGATACTAAACTTTTTTGTTGGTAGGTGAATGGAATTATGCATCAGAGAAAAGCAACACAATCCAGATACCACAGAGCCATAGGACAGACTTGGATTGCATCCCTAAGAGTTGCTTCAGCAACTATGATCAGATCACGCACCACCAGAACGCGCTCCCTAACTGCAGCAGCCTCAGAGAAAAACGTTTTAAGTGTTCTATTTGCAATACGATGTTCAGTAGAAATGAGAAGTTGCATAGACACTTGCGCACCCACACTGGCGAGCAACCTTTCCAGTGTTCAATATGCGAGAATACCTTCACTGAAAAAGGAAACTTGAGTAAGCACATGTGCACCCACACTGGTGAGAAACCTTTCCAGTGTTCAATCTGCGGGAAGCTCTTCACTCGGAAAGGACACTTGGATAAGCACATGCGCACCCACACTGGTGAGAAACCTTTCCAGTGTTCCATTTGTGTGAAGACCTTCTCTGAAAAATATAACTTGAATAGTCACATGCGCACCCACACTGGTGAGAAACCTTTCCAATGTTCCATCTGTGAAAAGACCTTCACTGAAAAAGGATCCTTGAGTAAACATGCGAACCCACACTGGTGAGAAACCTGTACAGTGTTCAATCTGCGAGGAGACATTCACTCAGAAAGTGAACTTGCATAAGCATATGCGCACCCACACCGGTGAGAAACCTTTCCAGTGTTCAATCTGCGAGAAGACATTCACTCAGAAAGAAAACTTGCATAAGCACATGCGCACACACACCGGTGTGAAACCTTTCCAGTCTTCCATCTGTGAGAATACTTTCATTCGGAAAACACACTTTGTTGATCACATGCGCACCCACACTGGTGGGAAGCCATTTCAGTTTTCCATCTAAGTAGACTCAATAAAGAGGGTAATTACTCCATTACATGTACTTCTGATGATGGAACATAAAATCATTTTAATATTGTTTATTGTAATGTAGGTATTCTGAGGCATAATGATCCTTTTCTGTTGTATTTATATGTCTAGTATATTTCGCGTATTAAAATACCGAAAAGAGTATGAGGGGACATAAGTTCTTGTACTGACATTTTCGTCAAAGTATAGACAATTTTACACCTCTTGTTAATAATTGATACTTGATTTGCCCTGTTGTCACATTTGTGTTTTTAGATAGTACTTTAAGTACACTCCATTACATATAATGGAAAATTAAATAAAATGAAAAGAATATAAATAAACTCGTGAAAATATGAAAATTTCTGATGGGAACTGAAGAGTTCGTTTAATGAAAAAGGTACATTAACTTAACAAACTTTATTCACTGAACGTAACGTTACCAATTAAATAGCTCCAGAGTCAAAGTCCCACTACCATCATGGAGATGACAGTACGGACTGCGGCCCCCAGTGAAAGGTCTTCCGCGGAACAAACCACCTGCTCGTTCGCCTCCGTAAAGTCGTCTCTAGGCGGCTTCCTGTACGCCCTCAGGAACGGCTTGCTGTCTCGTCGCGGTCCGCACCACGCGCTGACGCTCCGACATCCGCGTTGACTCTCGTACACTCCTTGACTGAGCCTCTAACCGGACTCTGCTACCATGCACTCGCTGCTGTCTGAGACCCGAAGTGGGCTGGCGCCCGCCCCTTAAGTATGTGGGCGAGGCTCCCCAGGTCTCTATAACTCCCATATAACGTGGTGGAGACCACGTTAATGAGAGTCATATTAGGCGCACCCTTGAGAATCACCTTACTGAACTAACATACGAACTGCTACCAACGTTATATAAAACGTACGATGGTTATCAGGAGGCAAACGCGCGCTTGATACAAAAGATCGCGCCGCCTTCGCGCTACCTTTTCTTTCATGCGTGTATTATTAAGAATAAATGAATTTTAGAAGATAAACGGATTGTATTTAAATTATTTTGTAATTTATTTCAGAAAATGCTCATAATCAAAGTGTATTCGTATTTTTTGACCAGTTTTTATGAACGAAAGTTGGCGAGCATTACCAGCACTTGTATTCGGCAACGCTAGCGCATTCGTTGTAAAAATTAGATAACGAGGGAACTGATAAATCAGTGTAAAATTAAAAATCTATGTTCTCTTGACAATGATTTGAAATGGAACTACAGATACTATAAAAACGTGTTAGTCATTAATAAAGAAAACAAAGGATTCTTACTATAAAATACTCTCAGCACGATATCTGGTAATGAAAAAAACCTTTGGGTATGTACAATATAACCCTCATGTGAGCAATGAGAAAAAAATCACCCGTACAAACAAAATATGATGAAAATAATAAACTTGTAGGTTCGAACTTGGATATAGCTAATTGTTTTTTAATCATTTTTGTGTAAACATTGGTTCAACCATGACTCATGTATTTGAGCATATTGTGGATTATACACCTCCATATTCTGTTTAGATTCCTGTCGACTTGTGTGGATGGAATCTCGATTGTAATAATTAAAAAACTTTGAAAATTATAAATATATTGTTGTTTCTAAATGTTTGTTACATTGTGTTTAAAACTTGATATTATCTCTCGTAATAATTGGAATTGCGTTAATTCAATTCTCACCCACGGGGCTATGCCCTCGGTGAGGTGTAGAAATGTGATGTCTTGTACTCGTGTAAATTCACATATTCTTGTATTATGTAACATGAAATAAATTGAAATTGGTATGACTCCTTACTTTGACTATATAAAATTCGGTTTGTCAAGTAATGTTAGAAAGCGCCTGTCTGAAGTCAAGTCTTAAAGTAGAAATCAGCCAGGGGGCAGGGGCGGATTAATATTTTTGCCGCCTGTAGGCACATCAAATTTGCCGCCCCCTGTTGAAAATTAATGTTACATTTCAAATTCTAACGTTTCAGTAAAAATTCCTCATTAATTTGAACGTTTTAACTTCAAAAGTAACATTACATTTTGCACAGTTATCAAAAATTAAATAATTTTTTTGGATTAGCTAATTTTGGATTTAAACTGTATCTTTATAGCAAGTAACGTTCAACATTATTAACGTTTCAACACTGAAACGTTAACATTAAAAGGAAACTAAAGCATGACAACTAGAATTGCAACATGTTTTCTTTCGTCAACGGGCCTTACTTTCAGTTTCACATACTTCTAAAATCATAAGATGTACTCTAACGAAGTAGACAAATAAATAGCTTGTATTAAATATTAATATGATAGATTTTTATTTACAACAACTGAACGATTAGAATATTACGACGTAACAGTTTTTATAATTTTCGATTTACCATTATAAACAAGGAATATAACATTTAACTTTTTGGATGGGATTTTTTATACAGTTGAAATAACGTTTTATTAATTATAGCTAATTTGTCTATTGATGTAAAATTTTGCGACGTGCCTTTTGGTGAATAATTAATCAATAATTATAGTATAAAAACGCTGAGATTTTTTTTCTTCGATACACAATGACGCTAAGGATTTCAGTCGATACTCAAATAATTTTTAATCCTTTTTAAACAAGGGAATGAACGTTCTGCTGTGCAATTGGCCACCGGAATACATAAAAAGATTCGAAGTGCAATGTCAACGTTAGGATGAATACATTCTAATTCTTCTTTCCGTAACCTCTTTAATAAGGCTGCAGGATTCGTTTGCTTTACATCTTCGTCAAGGATTTTTAAGTACGAACTTAAATGTATACGCTCAGAAACAAGCGATTTTTCAATATCTTGGGGAAATCGTGAACATAAAATTATTGCTAATTTTTCCAAATGTTTCAAAGATAATTTTTCTATTACAATGACATCCTTAAATTTGTCATATACATCCTTATACGCTTCAAGTCTCTTATTCAATTCTGCAAGTAATTTATCAACAATAACCAAATAAGTCTCGCTTTTAAACTTGTCTCGTGCGGTCAGTTCTGCTGCATTCTCGTTAGTTTCATCACATTGCATTTTACGTTTCCTTTTTCTATTGTTTTCCAATTCGTACGTTTCAGTATTTAACAGCTTCTTACCCTTCTCTTCAAAAAATTCAAAATTGTCTCTGTTCGTTTTTAGAAGTTCTACAAGCGAAGTGTAAATACCAACCATGGAACTTACATCGATATCGACTTTTTGCAGTTGTTTGTTCGACGCATTCAAGCGGTCTAATATGAATCCCCAAACCTCGGTCATAATAGCAGTTTCAAGTCCATTTAAAGCAACAAAAAGACCTTTAGCTTCTGCACGCGTTGACGGTGTTTGCGTAGAATCATGAGATATAATTTGAAGGGCTTCGAAAACATTTTGCCAACGATGGTTTAGAGCCTGACATGCATCATCTCGAGCTGACCAGCGCTAATTGAAAGACTTTTCAAAGAGGATGTACTGGATCCTTCATCTACTAAATTTTGAAGTATGTCCCACTTTGATGTAGATGCACTAAAGAAATTATACAAATTTTGTAGAAGTAGAAAATAAGTACATGCTTCAGTGCATGATTCAGCTGCATTTGTACCTACTAAATTTAAAGAATGAGCAGAACAGGGGATGAATTCAATTAGAGCATTTACATCCTTCATACGGGCTAGAAAACCTGTGTAAAGACCTGACATCTGAAACGTTGTCGTAGGACTGACCACGACAATTACTAGAGTCCAGTTCGTTAATCTCCATAATATTACAAACAACGTCGAACATCTCCTTTGATTTGTGGTCTGTGTTTGGAAGGAATTCCAAAAATGACTCTATTGGTGTACCATCTTTTCCCACATGTGTAATAACTATAGCGAGTTGATCCACGTGTGCTATGTCTGGTGTAGTGTCCACAATGATAGAAAAATACTTGGCACTTGGAATGTTTCGGAGAATCTCATCTTTAACTGCTTTAGCTAATATACCTATTAGTTCTTCAACTGTCATGGTGGATAAATACGATGTATTTCCTTTTCCTCAGTTACCAAAATTTTTGTTTGTGATCTGCTAAGAAGTGTTCATATTTCGAAATTAACTCAAGCAACATCATGTAATTATCATTTTGATTATTTCCAAACTTTTTGACATGTCCTCTCAAAGGGAGCCCTCTTGAAACAAGAGTTTTTATTACTAAAATGACACGCTCAAGAACATTCCGCCAATAAGTTGGCTCGGTTTCAACTTGTTCAAGCAGCTGCTTATTCACTTGGTTTTCAGTCCGCTGTCTATTTTTCAATGCGGACGTACAGTTTCTATGACATGTAGAAATCTCATGTTCTTTTAATTTGGTATGCGCACTTATACAATCATTGAATCCCTCCGATGATAATTTTGTTCTTCTGAATTGCTTGAAAACAATAGACTAACACCGCAGAAAACAATTCCACTGCTCTCAGAGTAAACAAGCCACTTGCGAGGCATTTTTTCTTTACTGATATGCGTATACTCAAACATATTCGACGTTAAGTAACGAATTTTTCCATCATTGTACTCTTTTCTTGATTTAGAAAAGTCAGCGTTTTTGTTTTGTTCGAACCCATGCTTGACAACATAATCACGTGTAGCTTCATTAACAGACCACAAAGCTGGATTGCTTTTTCAACAAAAACGATCAGTCGAAATTATGGTTTCATCAATTTTATGTTCTTGCAGTACTTTTATTACTAAAATGACACGCTCGAGAACATTCCTTCAATAAGTTGCCTCGGTTTCAACTTGTTCAAGAAGCTGCTTATTCATTTGGTTTTCAGTACATTAGGTATTTAATTAAAAAATAAAATAATAAATTATTATAATAATATATTGTAATATTATAAACAAATATTCTAGAAAGATTATAATATATGTATATATATATATATATATATTGTGGCGTTATGGGATTGTGCAACCCCATAACACCACCGTCTCGTATGTATTAACACCCACAGGCAGCGAGGATGGCAGGCGCGTAAAGCAAAGGTTCATTAAACGCGCGGCCTGGTGTCCGTTGCCCGTACTAAACGAAGGCGAACTAGCGTGCAATGTTTTCCTTGTGAAGGGTTGAGAGAGGGGAAGCAGCCCCACCACGGAGAATTTCCCCAGGCGTCGGACGATAAATACGCGAACCCGCAAGCGGAAGCTCTCTTTTCTTGCCAACACGCGTCGAGTAAGCAGCTCTTCTCTTTAGATTCCCGATCGCCGAGCCAGTAGCATTTTGATCACCGCTCGCCGAGTCAACATTTTCGTTAAACATTAGTTTAGATATTGTTTGCCGCTGCAATGACTACTAGGTAGGAGTATTCGGCGTCGAACAGACGTTCTAGTCAGTCGTCCGCGAGATAGTGCAGATTCAGTAAAGTGTTTCTTCAATTAACGACACGGGAAGTAAAAGTTACCCGTTGTGAGAAAAGCATTGAAAGTTCTGGTGTAGCAAAGTAGAAGTAGCAACGAGTGAGGAACTTGCACGAGTATTCAGCGAAGTTCAAGGGACATTTTCGCAACGTGGGCGTAGTCAGAGGCGCCGGTAGCAGACGAGGAGGAAGAAGAGGCCGAGGACCCAGGCGCACGAGGAAGAAGACGGATCGACTACGAAGAAGAACGGAAGAGGATGCAAGAAGACAGCGTAGACAGCAGAGGCGAATCCCGTTTCTTACGACGCAGAAGCTGGGACCCAGCGACGTCGACGCAGAGGCCAACGCACGACCATCAAAGCCAAAAGTGGGCAGTCCACGAGGTAACGGTAGGGCGCGGAAATTAGGTCAAGTTCACGTTCAAGTTCACGAAAGCTAGTGTAGGAAAGTGTTAAGAAATTGAGGACACGGGTGGCAACAAATTGCAGTATTATAGTAGGAGACATTTTTGATGCGCTATTGCCTGCATAAAACATTCTACTGTCCGGGTCCCAGTTTTCCGACCGCCGGAGAGGGGTCCTAGTTTCCGCGCGGGGCGAGCGGCAGGATAGGAGGGGATGGCTTTCGCTGCACCCACAATGTCACGTGACATAATCGCAACCATTCCAAGAACATCGGAGCGGCTAGTTCGCTTGTGGCAGGACCCCAGTGTTAACGTGTGAAAACCATTAGTTTCTCATCATGGCAAAGAGAGTTATTAATACGACTATACACAGCGAGTGTCGCGAAATCATTGCCCGTGTGATTGAAATATGTGATAAGGAGAAAGAAGATAAATGTTTACATTTACCTTTAATGAAAGCGAGTGAAAGAGCCTCCGAATACACAGGAGTTGGACTCACCACCATCAAAGCCATTCGGAAAGAAAATAAAAAGAGGAATGAGAATAGCCCAAATCGGAAGCTGAAGTCTCCTGGTAAGAAAAGGAGAGTGTCACGTGGCAATTCTGTCCATGTAGATAGTTTTGACCAGTGTGTCATTCGAAATACGATTCTGGATTTCTACACGAGAGAAAAGGTAGTGCCGACGGTGCTAAAGCTTCTTCCAATTATTAAGGGCAAAATTAATTTTCCTTGGGGTCCAAAATCTTTATTGCGGGTTATGAAATCAATGGGTTTTAAATGGAGAAGGTGCCAATCAAAGCGGCGGGTGCTGATAGAGAGGATGGACATAGTGGATTGGAGATCCAGATACATTGTTCAATTGAAACAATTTCGAGAAAAGAACCGAGATATCATCTACGTGGATGAGACATGGGTTGATAACACTCTTAAATTTCAAATGTGCTAGCAGAGTGATGATGTTTGTGGTGTCCAAGTGATGGGAAATGCAACAAGTAGACTAATAATTGCAAACGCAGGGGGGGGAAATGGATTTCTTTGCGACACGTGTCTAATCTTTCGAGCTGGTAGCACTGGTAGTACTGTGGGAGACTACCACGGCCAAATGAATGGCATTAATTTTGAGAAATGGGTGCGTAAAAAATTATTACCACATCTACCAGAGCATGCTGTTGTTGTCGTTGACAATGCTCCATACCACAGTATGGAAGTCAACAAGACGCCGTCCGCATACTCAAGAAAAGCAGATATGATTGTATGGCTTCAAAGAAAGGGAGTGCATTGTGAAGAAAGTATGCGTAAGACTGATTTGTACCGATTAATTGCACCTCTCAAACCACGCGCTAAGCAGTACAAGATTGATGAGTTGCTAGCAGCACACGGACATACAGTTGTACGACTCCCTCCCTACATGTGTGAGATGAACCCAATTGAACTTGCTTGGCGAAAGTAAAGCGGATATTTAGGGAGCGAAATGTAACAGGTGATATATCAGTTACCAAGTTGCAAGAAAACATTGAAACAGCAATACAAGAGGTCACCGTGCAAGACTGGCAAGGATTTTGCAAGCACGTGGAAAAAATAGAAAGTGATTATTGGGAAAAAGATGGCATTGTACCGGACATCATTGACGAAATAATTGTTAATTTGGACTCCGACAGTGGTTCATCAGAGAATGAAGCCTGCAGATCATCATCAGATTCTGAATAAGGTAAGTTAGATACTAAAATAATAATGCAAGAAAAACGTTCGCGATCGTGAAATAAAAAAAATGTTTTTCGCGCGGCTAGTAGTACCTCGACGGCTGGAATGTCCTCCCCACCACCGCTCCGTTTCTTGAAAGAGGCCTACGTCCCTTCCGTCCCGCGGTCGGAGAAGTCAGTCCCGGACAGTACTTAGGACATTTATTATTCTGCTATTTTCAGACACAGTTAAATTGTAAATGAGAGTAGTGCACTTGAACACATTTTGTTCTTCGCATGTAATATTTTGAAGCAGGAGATTGTAAATTGAAATTTTGGTTTCATGTGGAATGTAATTAGAATAGCATAAATTTAGATATAATTAATTTTCCAAGGGAATTCCCAGTGTAGATTAGGGTTATTATTTCAGAGTATTAATTTTGGAGTAAATTATATGTGTTCATTCATATGAGTGTGTGCTGTAAAGATTTCTATTTGTGTTTTTGATCATTCTTTGTAAAAGTGTGATTCTATATTCTTGGTTTTTGTCATGAACTGATACCACTAAAAGTTTATGGGTAAATTATACGCTCGTTTGTGTGCAATTGTGTGATTTTATTGTGTCAAGGGTTCAAACCTTTCTCGCACCCTGAAGATCCTGCTCCCTAGATTTGTAAGCTCGCTTCACGAGCAAAATCGTGTTAACCCGCTTACGGTTCATGCGTGCTGCTGAGAAGGTGGCAAGTTGCGGGTGTAGGTGGGCTGGTTAGAATATATATATATATATATATATATATATATATATATATATATATATATATATATATATATATATATGTTTAATTATACAAAAAATTCTTAAACTATTTATATCAGTTGAATCGTCGACTCATTATCATCGCAGTTTTATTTTCAATTGCTTGTGGAACCATTTCATTTTTAGATGTTTGGAACTTTGCTGTCTCATTATTAGATTCAATGATAACCCTGAATAAATAAGAGTCAAAATATTATATGTATTATTTCATATTATATAAATTAAAGTTTAGTAACATATTTTATGCTAATTTTTCTATGTTATAATGTATTTATGTATTATGTATTTTATGCTATAATTCTATGTTAAAATATAGTTCATTTTAACGAATACATGTCAAGAATATAAATTTTCTAATCATTGTACTAAACATTTTTTGGATTTTGAGAATATTTTAGCAACACAACTCTGCATTAAAAATTTATTAATGTTAACATTTATTTATCACAAGTTATTAGTACATGGAAAATATATACAAGCTGAAAACTAAATATGTTATCTAATCTATATGTTTATACTAACTCAGTAATAAAATTGTCGAATGAACTGCTCCAGTGATCAGTTCCATATATAGGTTTAAATAATTCATTATTTCTTATCAATTTCATTTTGACATTTCTCTTCCTTTTCTTTTCAGATTTTTTCATATTGACTTCCACTGAGCCTTTTTCGATAATCACTTTTTTTAAAACTTCAAAATATCGTTTTTACTCAGCAGGCTCTTACAATAAACGCTACACAACAATAGTAACAAAAGAAAGAAGAGGGTTATTTCCAGATCCGTCTTCTAGAACTAACTCAAGAAGTAATAGATGTCGCTACTTTCTATATAGCGCAATATGATTGCATGGCGAAATCCGTCAGCGATTTTTGAATGGCTAATTAAAACTCCTTACTCTAAAAATGTAATTATTTCTGCTCAATCAACCAATCAGAAGTCGTTGGCGAATTATTTTCATGTATTCTGTAACATTGTAAATGTCCTCATTTGAAATTCAAACTTAATTTATAAATCAAAGGTTGAGGGGGCGGATTTAGTCTCGTTTAAATCATTTTTAAAATAAAAATATGATATATGCTGTTATAGTTTTTAGAGAACCTAAATTTGTTTTAGAAAATATCACGGAAATTTTGCGCCTTTGAAAATTTGCCACCGTAGGCACGTGCCTACTCTGCCTATGCGTAAATCCACCTCTGCCAGGGGGTGTTTTTGCAGGACACAGGAAATAAACTGTACGAGTCAATTTTATGCAATGTTCCGTATGCATTTGAGTCCGAACATTACATTTAATTGGAGAATTGTTGGTCTGTATAATATAGTACTTACTTGTTATCAGGAAGGAATTGAAAACTATTTTGCGTTATGCATTTCATAATTTGGACAACCAAGTCCAGCACACTCCTTCCCAGCCTTTAAAAAGGATACGCCCTTTGGTCAGAACAGGTTGGGTCACTGAGCGCTGGTTTTGAAAGTCCCCCATTGCATCGCAGTGTGTGATGTACATCTGTATTTTGTCTATAGAATTTGGTTGTCGGGACTGGTGAGCATCGTGCTCTTGATCCAGACTGTAGGGTCGGTTGTTTGATGAGTATTTCTGTAGTTTCTGAGGAATTGTCTGATCTGGCTTGGGAACCATAAATTACGTAAATAAACTTTGGAATATGTTGCTCCTCTCCCCCTGTCAGGTCCCTGTATTAACATTTATGATATAATGTAGACATTTCACTAATTGTTAAAGCAGTTATTCACAATCTTACAGGCATGATGTGCACCACAGTACACGGTGATGCGTACCGTCGGCAGACCGTCATCTTCGTGTACTCGTACATCCATACACTGAGAAAACAAATTGTCGAATAAAGTAAATGTGCGAGAAGCAAAAATATAATTAATATGATCATTTTCAATAGGAAAGTATACTTTAAATTAAAGTAACTATTTTTAATACCGTTCATTCAATTTTTCTCGTGGACCGTAGTTGGTGATAACCTGTATGTACAGAACGTCCGGGGAGGATATGTCTTTTTTTATGAACTACTTGGGTATACTGAACGGCGGAGCCGCAATAGGCACTCAAAAGTTGGTTTGGTTTGAAAAAATGCTCTCTAACGAAAATTTGGATAAAGAAAATCAGTCGCATTGGCTGCTTTTTTATATCTGGTTCTTTTTTCATTCTGAACAAATATATATTTTAAGGTAAACAATTTAGTTGTTTTTGGAGTGTTTCTAAGCTTCTGTTATACAAATTTTTGCTTATAAATCATATTTTCAAACCAGGTGTTGAATTGAAAATATTTAGGTCTTTCAATTAAGTCAAACCTTAAATGGAACGTCCATTAAAATGAATTGAACACTAAATTATATTCTTTATGCTACGCTGTCAGAATTCTTTCAAATTCAGTCAGCCTTCAAAGTGCTTGTTGTGTATATTTCGTGAATGTTCATTCCCGCCTGAGATATGGCATACTATTCTAGGGAAATACGTCTTACAGCTCGCAGACATTTATATTACAAAAAAGAATTCTACAAAAAATAAGCAAATCCAACCCACGTGATCCTTGTAAGACGCTTTTTATTAATCTTGCTATTTTATCATTACCCAGTGTCTTGATATAAGAATCAGTTGTTTTTGTAAAAAATGACTTCCTTAAGAGCGGGAATATATTTTCAGGAAACGCCGATGTCTACAACTACAACACTATTCATTGGTTGTTTATTCGTGAGGCTGACAGCTTGGCGTTGATGTTTCTGCATGAGGATACTCCACTTGCCATTTCGCAGATGACGTAATGGCTTCAGACGAGGAAGAAACCCCATTCTCATCATGTGCTTGATTTATCCTCGCCTTCCAATGCAGATCAGCACTGTGAGAATAAAAATTAATTTACATTTTTTAAATCATACCAAATATAAATCCACTTCAAAGAACGTTACCTGTTAATTGTGGGTTTAATGTAGCTAATTCCAATGCTTCAGTCAATCTTGCAGAACCTCCCGTTAAAAAAAATTGTTAATATTATCTCAGAGAAAGAATTCAAACCTAATTTGTGTGTGGTCTAAATGCACGAATATAATTGAAAGGGTCTTGGAGCACATTATAAAGACTGTAATATTAATTGTTAATATTTCGAAATTATGATTTTGTTGAATTTCTAAAAGATTACACGGAAATATACTCGCGAAAACACGGAACTGCACTACAGCACAATTTCCTTTTGGGGCATTAGCAATGAAATCCTCAGCCCTGAAATGTGCACTGCATTTATCTCTTCCTCGGTATCTAATTCTTGCAAATTCTCTCCACTTTTACGGGATGAACGGTCTTGCCTCTGAGAAGGAAATCTATGGTAAATGACTCCTTCCTCTTAGCTTGCCATGGATCGAGAGCACACACATAGTATACGACACGTGTTCACTCGGGTCACGGGAAGAGAACAACAGCCTGCCCAGGCCCGTCTCCATGCCAAAATCTTCGTCGTCCGCGGGGATTTCGATATCTTCGGTTGCACTCGGATGTGCTCGATTGCATTCGTGACCCTTGAATTTTCCTTTGCTGTCTAATTTTCGCCTTTGTTTTCTAACACTGCGACTGCAGCGCATCCCGAAAGGCGGATCTAGAATTAATCCTTACCGAGAACGTATGCCAGCACCGGCCCCCCGGCGAGAAGCACCTGCACCTAGTGTCGCGATATGGCTTTCCGGCCCTCGCGACACGCTGCCGTCGGCAAGTGACCAGTTTTCATTTGCCGCCGCCAGCGTTCCGAGGCTATCAAATGGCGAGGACTTTGTACCTCGCCCCTCTTATTACGCGTCAACGTGCCGAAGCCAGCCGTCGTCACGCCACCCGCTCCCAGGTAGTAGGGTCTACAACGCGGGTAAGTGAAATAAACTTCTTTAAAAAGATACTCTCTTTTCTTCCTGCACGAGTTGGTGGGGTCCTCCCTCTCCCCCTCAACTCGCGACATTGGTGTCAGGTGGGGTGTTAAGGAACCCCTACATTTTTTTCTTTCTTTTCATTTCTCCGTTTTTACCATCGTCTCTGGTGCAGAAAAATTTGCTTTTCTTCCACTCGTTAGTTCTATTTAATATTTTTTAAATATATTTTCAACATGCATTGGGATTCTTATGTGTCAATTAATATGGGCTGCGATCCTTTTCGGAGAGAGGGCGAGAGGCGGCCTTGCTGCAATTGCGAAACGGCGGCTCCTGCCCACGTGACGCAATTGCACCAAGATTCTTGGGTATCACAACCAGCGCAGTACCCGACCCCTTCCCCGTATGCCCCGGCTGTTATTATGATGGGTGCTTCAAATGATACGAAATCCCCCTCCCAACCCATAGGATAGTTTTCCCACGCACTACAGGCAGGGCAAACAGGCGGAAGGTTCCCCGTAACCTGCCCAGTGTTACAGTACGTGTTATTAATACCTCAGTTTGGGGTGACGAAGAATCACCCCAGGAAGCCCTTCAGGACTTTCTTACCATAATGAATACCGTGGCAGTTTCGGGAGGATGGTCTGAAGCTGACTGCGAGCAGCGCGTATCCGCATTTCAGGAACCGCTAAACGTCTTTTACGCGACCATCCGGCAGACGCGCAATCTTGGCAGGCAATGGAGGCGTTCCTTCGCGAATTCTTTTTCACGAAACCGTCCATTGCATCGCTCGAGCGCGAACTGAGTAACTGTGCTCAGGGAGCGCACGAGTCGCTGAGAGCGTATGTGGAACGCGTACATCACGTCACACGTCAAATGCGCGAACTGGTCCCCACGTATGGCGAGGGACCCACGGGTTCGGAGTTCGATACGCGTGTAAGGGATATTTTTATCCTAGGGCTTAGGCAAGAGGTGAGAACTTCAGTCAGGAGGGCAAAACCAAACTCATTTGCCGAGGCCGTGAGGGTGGCCAAATATGAGGAACAGTATATACGGGACGAGTTTACTGTATCACACTATCTGGCACAATCCCAACAGACTTACGCAAATAAGACATACCCATTAGCTCAACACTCACGTTGCGCAACACCTCAACACGGATACGGCCAATTGCACACACCAACGCCAGTCGTTCCCAATTTCCAAAAGTTGAATTCCTCTTCAGCCATTGCTATTCAACACGCTCGCCCTTCACCCCACTTACTTCAGCCATTGCGCAGCGCGGCCTACTTCCTGTGTTTCCCAGCCGTCAGCACACTGCCGACGCGACGCCTCTCCGCCGTTAGGACAGTCACCTCCAGGGTCAGCAAATATAAATCATACTCAGCAGGTACGCTCACCCTCAACTTATCGACGAAAAGGAAAACCTTTCTCGGGGAAATGTTTGAATTGCGATGAGGAAGGGCATCATTTTCGTGAATGTCATACTCGCTCCTGTGCTCTCTGCTCAGCGGTAGGTCACGTGCAGGCAGAGTGCACTCGGCCAAAAAACGGGGTAGCGCTGGTAGGGACGAACCAGAGCCCGTAGTGGTGAAGGTAGCCCCTACCTACGGGAAATTCATTCTTGCAACTATTCTGGACACACCTATGCGATTTTTCCTCGACACCGGTGCAGGAGTAAGCCTGATTGACCTAAAACATATTCCCTATCACTGCTTAGACATACGACCGTACAATAGACAAATCCGAAGTGCAACTGGGCATGCACTTAAGATTCATGGTTGGTGCACTGTCCCATTTACTATTCACGGAGTGGCTCTGTCCCACTTAGGGAGGAAAACAAGAGAAACTGCTCAGTCTTATCAGCCTTGACCATTTACACCATGACCTTAAGACGCAAATTCAAAAGTTAGTAATGGAGTTTGAGGATATTTTTCTCTATGGTGAACGAAAATTAGGTGTTACCGACCTCGTTCAACACGTCATCGAGGTAGAGACCGAAAAGCCGATATCCAAGGCACCTTATAGAGCCCCGCCCGCTTATAGGGTCAAGATCGATGCAATAATTGATGAGCTATTAGATCAAGGGATCATAGAAAAAAGCGAAAGTTCTTGGGCAAGCCCCCTATTCCTGGTGAGCAAGAAACGGGAAGAAGGGAAGCCCCCAGAATTTCGGCCTGTCATCGATTACAGAGCGCTTAATAAGGTGACTAAGCATCAAAATTTTCCTCTCCCTTTGCTCAGTGACTTGCTAGAAAGTGTTTCAAATTCCACTATCTTTAGCTCCTTGGACTGCTGTTCTGGTTTCTATCAAGTCCCTTTACATCCTGACTCCTAGGATTTGACCACTTTTGTGACACATCGGGGAGCGTATCGCTTCACTCGATTACCTTTTGGCCTCCGCAATGCTCCGATAGCCTTTCAACGATTAATCGAGAAAGTATTCGGCGATATCCGTGAAAATATTCTTTATTACATTGACGATATCTTTAGACATGACACAGACTCATCTTAAAGGGCTACGACAGATTTTTGAGCGCTTACGAGCAGCAAAATTAACATTGAAACCTTCAAAATGTAAATTCTTCTTGGACGAAATTGACTTTCTCGGTCACCGCATTGGCAAGGGCGAGATTGCTCCCCAACAGACAAAACTCGATGCCATTGAAAACTACCCCAGACCCACTGCATTACGCCAAGTTCAACGTTTCCTTGGTTTTGTCAATTACTATCGAAACTTCATTCCAAAATTTTCTGAAGTTGCTACTCCGCTCACTGACTGACCAAAGAGGGAACCCCTTTCAACTGGACCAGTAATACTCAAGATGCTTTTGACAGACTACGCAAAGCCCTTACTTGTTATCCTGTCCTCAGAATTCCTGACTTCAATGAAGAATTTATTCTCGAGGTCGACGCCTCCTGCACGGCCATAGGCGCAGTGCTGTCGCAGAAGTTCCCAGACGGCGAACATCCGGTTGCTTACGCCAGCAAAAAGCTAAACAAGTCGCAGCAATCTTACTCGGCGGTACAATTGGAAAACTTTGGGGCGTATTTCATGATCAAGAAACATCGGTTCTATCTGCTTCCTAGACATTTCACCCTCCGAACAGACCACTCTGCCCTTAAATACCTTCTCACAACCGCTTCACC
Source organism: Gryllus longicercus (assembly GCA_038098605.1). Classification (NCBI taxonomy): domain Eukaryota; kingdom Metazoa; phylum Arthropoda; class Insecta; order Orthoptera; family Gryllidae; genus Gryllus; species Gryllus longicercus. The sequence goes on along the minus strand of JAZDUA010000294.1, from coordinate 416,366 downwards.
ACCCCCAATGTTAGCTAGATGGCTCGCAGAACTGTCCGAGTATAGTTTAACCGTGGAGCATAGGCCAGGGAAATCGATCCCTCACGTGGATGCTTTAAGCAGGGCGCCTCCGTTTAACGTTATCGCCCATGTTCCCGACCAACTTCAGGTACCTTGGGATAAACTCAGAATACTTGAGGAACAGCAGAACTGCAGAACTGGCACCAGTTGGCACGGACTGACACTGGAAACTACTTTTACGACGAATTTGGCCTTCTATGAAAATACCTGTTCAGCGCGCATGGAAAAACACCCGTCCTCTGCGCACCACGTGCCATGGTTCCTTACGTGCTAGAAATGTGCCACAATAACATCCTGGCTGGCCATACTGGCATCTTAAAAACCGCACAACTCATTAGAAAGAGTTTCGATTGGCCCAGGTTGTTCGCGGATGTGCGAAGCCATGTGACACATTGTCTCACCTGTTTAAGGGAAAAGCTAGGAAACCGGACATAGAAATACAAGATGTAGAGGAACCGGTGTGGCCTATGCAAATCCTAGCTCTCGATCTGATGGGACCAATAAACCCTCCATCCGCCCAAAAAGCAGATACATCCTGACCGCCCAATGTGAATTCACAGCGAGGTTTTACATTTCTATAGTATTCTTAAAATCATGTTTCGGTTCTATCATTAGAGAAACGAAACATTGAGAAAAATGTGAAAAAATATCTTTAGGTGGCAATGGATGGCAGCTGCGAAGAGGGTGGAGTAAAACCGATAATATAGCCTACAGCAAAGAAATAAGTAAATGAACTAGTCCGAGAAAGTCTGTGCCATTTGGTTGCATCACTAGTTTATTTTATTTCATATATCACCGTACTGGTGCTTTAATTGGGGGAGACGTTCTCGTATCCTCTATAACCGAAGTATGGAACTGACCATCTTGAAAAATTGGGTTTCCAAATAACTCCGGTTTTTACCCGGTCATCCTTCGAACAAGTCCTGTAAACTGAGGTGTCTAGGTGCCTCAAGAAAGTTCACTAGCAGGAATAGTGGAGATGGAGCAGGAAGTGTAAAGCGAAAAGGGCAGCGAGTAAGCGACCCAGTCAGTATTAGTGAACTTGGTAAGGGCATTCGCAAAGTTGTCTATTTGCGAACCACAGTTCCTGTGCTCCGTCGGATTTCGAAGTCCTGCACCTCCTCACGATGTCCGTAAAATTAGCATGGCAAAGTTTTTTAAAAAATTGGAATTAAGCTCCAAATTTGTCGCTTTTTTTATTTGCTAATTGGTTACGCTAAGAAAGTACCGCTGTTTACTTGACCCTGCTTTAAACAACTGGACATCACGTCCAGCCGCTGCGAAGGATTGGGGCTTGCAGCTGCTAAGAGGGGATTCTCACAGCCCTTGCTTTACGTGAGCGGGCGCCGACAAGCAGGCGTCATTGCTCCGAACAGCCCATCCCCACGTTCAAAAATAATTTTCATATCCGCAGTCTTACACGTATTCATACTGCAATCATACTGCAATTCTTCGAGAAAAACTCTCAGAATTATCATCGCGCCCTTTCTGAGATTCGGACTAGGATGGTAGCGAAGACGGCATGTATTTATTTATTTTCATAAAAAAACAGTTACAACTGTGTAACGACTACGAGGAGAAGGCCAAACTTGGAGGACTTAATTTGAAGTTATATTTATGACCAGAAATAAAACAAGTGGCCATTTCAGCATTTGCTCAAGGAACAGGAAAACTAGTAGAAAACCTGATCGGGATGGGGATCATTGTAGCTGAACTCCAATAATTGTTACAGCTGCTTTAGAATTATTCGGTCTAAATGGTAAATATTACACTACATGTCACTGTCAAAATTAATATTACTTTCCTTTTGAATGATCCTAATAGTCTCTAATTGTATAGAAATAGTTGTGCAGTAAAAATGATTTTACTCAGGACTAAAACTTTTGTATCGAATTAAAATCATCTGGCATAGTGTTGTAAAAATAATGTCTTAAGTATATGTCCTTTCAATATACAGTTATTAGTGCCAATTGAGGGCAAATTATAGTAAATAAAAAACTTTTTTTGGTGATTACAGGTCCTTGAACTTCTGGACAGGTGCAAGAAGCCATTCTGGGAAATGTATCTGCGCCTTCGGTGTGTGGTAAGTGCAAGATATTCCTGTGCTTTCTAATTTCGAAATTCTAGATGGTGAATTAAAAGAAACATCTTTCTTTTTCATACAGATTTGTTTTCAGAACATTCATTTGAGGACATAGTATCTTTCTTAACGGCATTTTTTGCTTTTCAGATCCTCTTCCAGAGATGGCTTCTGAAGCATGGATATTAGACCCTACGAGTTTGACCCTAAGTGGCTTTAAATTTATGTTCACTTTGAGGAGTCAGAACTCACAGAGATAATTTTAAAGAATTATTGTGTATATGCAGTGAATAACTTGCTTCATTGTGCACAAAGTTTCTGAACATATTTCTTTTACGCATAAAGGTATGAACAACGAGAGTTTTAAAATCAGTGTGTATTCTGTCATTGGGTACAGATCCATTATATAAACTGTATTTCCCACATCTGATTTGGAAAGTTCTAATTAAATAAAATTTAAAGATAAAATTAATTCTGTAAAGCATGATAATTTTCTCAATTTTGGAATGCCTCTTGCTATGTTAAGACACCTTATTTGAATATTATGAATACAAAGGTTTTGAGTTTCTGTTTCAGAGGCTATTTTCATGCAATTTTAGAATTTCTTTAATGTCTATTATCTAGTCTGCAATTTGTTTCTTTCTTATTAGTATTAATTTTTATTATTAGTATTGATATAAGTTGCTTATGTATTATGATAAATTACTAAAGATATTGTCTGGTATCAATACTTTTTAATCACCTTATGATCATTTCGATCGCGTTGCGATCATCGTCATAGCTAAAATGTGAAATACAAATATTTTTTAACAGGTTGTAGTTATTGTAAGCAAGATGCGTAAGCAAACTGGGTCGTACATACCTTGCAGCTTCTGGGCCGAAAACAAAGTTCTGCGAATTTTTAAGCGTGTGTCTTGTTTAAGAACACAGCCGGTCGGCAGCGGGAGGGGGCGGGAAGAGGGGTGGGGTGCGGGTGGAGGGTCGTAAACCGGGGGGGTGCTGGTGGAGGCTTGAGAGACGGTCGGGCGAGCGAAGGTCAGTGAAGTAGGGAGGGCTGGGGGTGGGTTAGGGGTGTACACTTTGTGCTAATTTTAGCAGGGGTGTTGACACATTGCCGGCCAAATTACTTCGAATTTGGCGCCTTGTCTTCTTTAACAGGGCGTTTGATGTTCTTTGAAGGCGTTTCAAAGGAAAAGATCATACATTTTAAACTTGGCGCCTTCGAGATTTTCCAAAAACCCGCGCGAATTTCTTTCTTCTCTGATGTCCAAAACATTTATTTCTTATTGCAAGTTCCTTGAAATCGATTTCAACTTTGGTCCTATTAGTGCGGGGCGTCACCGAAAGATCGCACCAGCTCCCGGGGAATGATTCTCCACTCCCGCGAAAATTCGGCAAGGACGAAATGCTGAGAATTTCTATATCAGACGGCTGATCGCCTTGTCACGACAAGGAGTGCGGAAAGAAACCTTTTTGCACGTTTTCAGGTTCGACCGAGAGTGTGCCAGGCACTGCATGTAATTGAAACACGTAGTTAAAGGCCACGAAATTTGTAAGCAAAGGGCAATTCGATTGGGCAGAGGTAACTGTGACAACTCCAATACTCTTTGTTTCTTTCGCCAAGTAACAATACTTGTAAATTGTGTGTCATTTATTTTCCAGAACATTCTTGTCTGACGAAAGAACTACTGCGACAGAAGAGGCGATGTTCCATTGTCAGTTTCATTTTCATCAACAATGCTATGCCCTCCCAAACATTTAATCCGCTATTTCGCTGCCTGAACATAAGTAGAAAGACAAAAAATACGTAATTTTATGATAATACTGTTTCTATTAATTAAGTTCTTCAAAAACTCAAATAATTGTGAGAGATTGAGCTCGGTTTCAGAAACACTTAAACGTTAGTTTGTTAAAAATTTTCATTTCAACGAAAATGTTCATGTTTGATGAGGTTTTACATTTCTATAGTATTCTTAAAATCATGTTTCGGTTCTATCATTAGAGAAACGAAAAATTGAGAAAAATGTGAAAAAAATATCTTTAGGTGGCAGTGGATGGCAGCTGCGATGAGGTTGGACTAAAACCGATAATACAGCCTACAGCAAAGAAATAAGTAAATGAACTTTTCCGAGAAAGTCTGTGCCGTTTGGTTGCATCACTAGTTTATTTTATTTCACATATCACACTACTGGTGCTATAATTGGGGGAGACGTTCTCGTATCCTCTATAACCGAAGTATGGAACTGACTATCTTGAAAAATTGGGTTTCCAAATAACTCCGGTTTCTACCCAGTCATCCTTCGAACAAATCCTGTAAACTGAGGCAACTTTAATACTCTTCTTTTCTTTCGCCAAATAACAATACTTGTAAATTGTGTGTCATTTATTTTCCAGAACATTCTTGTCTGACGAAAAGACTACTGCGATAGAAGAAGCGATGTTCCATTGTCATTCTCATCAACAATGCTATGCTCTCCCAAACTTTTATTCAGCTATTTTCGCAGCGTGAACAAGGGGTGAAGAGAGTTCAGGTATTTGCTGGTTGAGACATGTCATGTTCTGTTTTTTTAGGACGTTGTGTATGTGTATGGTTTCTAATTTTATTCTGTTCCAGTACCTGTTTTCAATTTCTAGAATTCGGAAATTTATGTGTTTATCAAATGTGTGTTTGTTTAAATTTAGGTGATCCGCAAAGTGTGAGACTGTGGCAGTGTTATTTTTCCATGCTTGTTCGTGTTCTTTGATTTTCTGTGTGAATTTACGGCCTGTTTGTCCTATGTATATGGCATTGCAATTGTTGCACGTGAGAGCATAGACTCCGCATAAGGATGTAGGTGGGATTGGGTCTTTAGTGTTGCATAGTGTTTTATATAATGTATGAGTATTGTTGAAAGAAGTTTTTAGACCGAATTTATTGAGTGTGGAGGCTATTTTAAGAGAAAGGGGTCCTACATAAAGGATTCTGTGGTACGTGGCTGTAGTGCTTCTGTCAATTGGTGTGAGGGTAGTGTGTTTGCGGATATTGAGTGTATTTGGTTGTTTTTTGGCTATTAATTTGTCAATCATGTTGCAGTCGTATCCATTTATTCTGGCTATATGTTTTATGGTGTTTATTTCCTTTTTTGTGTTTTCTGGGGACATAGGTATGGAAATTAATCGATGCACCATCGCATGGAAAGCCGCGTGTTTGTGTGTGTGGGGGGGGGTGTTGTGAAGTGTTGTGTATGATTGTGTCCGTGTGTGTGGGTTTTCTGAATATGATAAATTCATGATGGTCCTGTGCTAGTGTGATGGTGAGATCAAGGAAGTTTAAAGATTTTTGTTCATTTTCTATCTCCGTGGTGAATTTTATGTTGGGGAGTTGGTGAATTTTATGTTTGTGTAGGGAGTTGATGTACTGTGTAAAAATATAAAGTTGTCTGGTGGTGCCTGTCCATAGTGTTAACACATCGTCTACGTATCTGTGCCAGTACAGGAGATTTTTTAGAAGTGGATGACCAGAAGTAAACAATGTATTTTCCCAGTTGTCCATAAATATATCAGCTAATAAAGGTGAGAGGGGTGAACTCATGGGTAGTCCAGAATCTTGGGTGTAGAATTTGTCATTATATTTGAAGTAGTTGACATCTATGCAACAGGAAATTAGAAATTACAGTTCAGTTTTGATGGGAACGGCACACTGGGATCTGTCAATTTTGTCTTTAAGAATATTCTTGCAGTCAGATGTAGGCACACTGGGAAAAAGATTTACCACATCGAAAGAAACAAGTTTGGCGTTAGAGGGCACTGGAAAGTCCTTTATCTTGTTAATGAGGTCCGGTCTGTTGAGTATTGTGTGTTGAGGTGTGTAACTGACGTATTGTTTGAAGTCTTTGTTCAGTTTGTAAGCAATTCTGTGTGTTAGTGTATGTTACTACAGGTCTAATGGGGATAGTAGATTTGTGTATTTTAGGTAAACCATATAATCGTGGAGGAAGTGGATTGCGTGGAAGAAATCTCTGTGGATGAGTGAATAGAGCTTTAGATTCAGCGAGTTCTTGTTTTAAGGAAGTGTGGTGTTTGTTAGTGGGGTCGTTTTTTAGGGGTGAGATGCCGTTGTTGCCATTGATAAAATTGAGTACTTTGTTGTATTCTTCCTTGTCCAGAATTACTATATAATTGCCTTTGTCCGCTTTCGTTATAACAATATTGTCTTGGGAGATTTTGTTTTTTAGTTTTTCAGCAGTTAATTGTTCTGACGAGATGGGCTTTGGGTGCGAGTGGTGTTCAATATGTTTGATCATAAGGTGATTAAAAAGTATTGATACCAGACAATATCTTTAGTAATCCAACATCACCAGCTTTAGTAATTCCTACATCACCAGCAATCCAATTAATGCTTATGTATTGTTATACTGTTCTTGATTCAATTTATATTCTAGTATGTGTGTATCATTGTGTTTTGTTCATCGTCATGCCAATTACATTCTGGATTTGAATGCTGATCCTTATTAGATTGTGAATTGTTGTGAGTCATGCAACGCATGATTCTATAGCTCAGTTATTAGGTCATCTGCCAGTTATCAGAAGGTCCCAGGCTTGGATCCTGGTGCAATCAAATAATTGCACTTTGACAATCCATTTTCAGAATTAAATTGTAGTGCGTAAGCATTGATGGAATTCCACTATTTGTTAATCATTGTTTTAAAGGTGAATGTACCTTCACAGTGGATCCCATTATCAAAAAGCCAGGCTCTGAACTGTGCATGTGTGAGATTAGCACGGGTAAATTAAATAATTTTGTCAAATATTTACTGACTAATGAAAAACATTTTTAGGTCGCAACTAGTAAAAGCGGTTCTTTCAAGGCATGCAGAGCATGCTAAAAGCTCAATTTTTTGCACTACTGCTAAAAGTGGGACAATGCTCAAATGTTCTGATAAAACTTTGAAAGTAACAAAGAAAACAAAATATGTTCATGTGACCTAATCAGATAATATTGACCTTAATGTAACAGTACATAATTATGTAATTCGTATTCTTAATGGCTTAAGTAATTCGCAAAATAAAATGGCACTTTTACCCCTTTGTATCATAACTATTTCTTTTACCTGGGCAAATGTGCTGTAGTATTTTCATTTGTTTCTTTTCAATTCTGTTCTTATTGTTTATTCATAATCCTTGTAATGTAGTATTCCATAGTATTAATTTGGCATATCTACAAGCAAATACTAAAGTTGCAATTATGCAGGTGTACTGTTTATTACTTTCTGTAATTCAAAATTGTCATTACTAATAAAATTACGAAATTGTAGAATATCAATATGGTCAATAAATACTAGATTTTACTACCCTAATTTGACTTTTTCTTCCGTAAAATCCTTATAATTATTATTGTGAATTTTTTAATAAATTAAAGCGAGGAAAATATGGGAGTGAAATTTTAAAGTTCCCGCGTCGCTGGTTTATTTCAAATTTTTCGGTTCCTTCTTCGCTATTGGCTGTCCGTTTACCCAATAGAAATTATACAGAACAATGTGGCGGCACCGGAAGTTGGGCAAATAAGGCTTTTCCTTTTAACATTGAGTGCCGTCTCTGATATATACTCTTTGATAGAAAGTTTCTTTCTCACCTTGTCAACGTCAGGATATACAGTTGTTCACTTGTAATCAGGCTGTGATAGTGATGGAAGAGATTCATATTTTGTCGGAAAGCATTATTAAAATAGAACCGGTAAACATTAAAATAGAAGCTGTAAGTCTCATGATTCAGGTTTATGTGTTATTAACATTAAATCATTGAAGCTCAATCACATTCGTATATATGTTGTAAGTGCAGCATACGTTAATGCTATGCATAATTCATAGTGATTTTTTTCTGTTACCTCTAGATTAAAGAAGAACCAATTGTTGTGAATGAAGATAATTGCTGGAATCCTTTCGTGAGTAATATTCACATTAGTTGCATAATGTAATAAGTGTTGTGTGGTAAATGAAAAGTAATTGATGATTTGATATATTGGGGTTTAGAAGAAGTATTCATTCTTATGAAAGTGCAGATTTTTCAGCATTGAAGAGTGCTGAGAGTGAGTGTGTTTGGTTTCAATGATTAATACCCAGGTTGAATTCCTGATTGGAGCAGGAGAAAATTCTAGGTTCCACAGAAATGTCTTATTTGTTGTGCCGAAACGAGAGCTGTGAATTTTAGGGTGAATCTGCGTAATGCTTTTGGATGGTGATTCTGGAGGGGCATTTGTAATTAATAGCTTGGTAAGGAAACCAGGTACCATTACAGGTCCTGTACTATGTACCTCATTGGCTGTAAGTTATCTTCAATATTATACTATTCGTGGGTGTGGGGATGTAAAAGAAAGAGAAGGTGTTAACATCACTGGAGAGATGTAAGGACATTTGATTTTAAATGCACCATGAACTATCTCGAAAGTGAAAATTTTAAGATATTGAAAGGGAAGTTTTGCTTTTATGTTGTATTAAATTCAACTGCATTCATCTGTGTATTAAAAAAGAGCTAGTAAAGAAAATATTCTTCAGTGTCTTGCTTTTAGTGAATTTTCATTTAGCAGTTCAATGTTTTGAATGATATTTGTAAAATCTACTACTGCAATGACTCTTACTTTTCTATTATCCTGAATTTATTTTAAAATTCAGCCTTATTTTACAGATCTCACAATAGCCCATTCAAACACGAATTGTGTGCCCAAATAATTGAAGATTATTACAATGATTTTGAAAAAAAATTAACAAAGGAGATGCAAATCTTTCAAAATGTTGTTAAATCCGTCAATATTGGTCCAAAAACGTTTAACATAATACATTCATAGTTTTTCTAACCATGTATTGATAGTTACATAAATATACCTATATATCTATGTATTTATAGTTACATAACAAGTTCATTCAATAAAAACATTGAATAGTGTTCAAATAACATGAAGTGAATCACGGGCTCAGTAGCCAGTATAACTTATATCACAATAAATTTGTTACTACTTAAGGGTTAATGACGTATTGTACACCTGCCCATGAAAACAATACAAATGTTACTCTCTCTGTGAAATAATTTACAATTTCTCCCATGTTCTTTTCTTAACCCTTGAGACAAAATTCAAGTTTTGGACATTTTTTTCCTGTAGACCTATTGACTTCGAAGCCACTCGTTCAGTTTTCCACAAATAGTTCAAAAACAGCAAGTAAATCTAACAAAGGTTATTCAGTGTTACCAAAATTCTCTGTCCAAATAGATTTGTTTGAATAGCTTGTTGAAGCATTGTGTACTGAAGATAAGAATTGTTACAGGCAGTTTGCTGGCATTAATTAGCTGTCCATGTGATTACAGCTGCCCATACCAATGTGAATGTGGCAAAAGAAAGAAGTGTGGGAAGTGGAAGAGGGACAGATTGGAATGATGCAAGACTAAAGGGGAGGACATGAGTTTGAAAGCAGGGTATGGTAGGGCATTGGCAACTCAGTTATAGAATTATTTTCTGTTTCTTGTCTAATAGATATTTGTAAATAAAACTGGGCAATACTAAGTGTACAATTTACATAAAGTAGTGTAGTTCCTTTCATTCTTTGAAACACTAGTGGGTATAAAGATAAGCCGAGATCTTTTTTATTTGCATATGGATATGTATGTTTATTGTTACTGCTTCTAAAACTAAAGAGTTTTTTTTAATAAGCTTTATTTTTTGGTCACATTAAAGGGAAGGAGCATCATTATGAAAAATTCTTGAGGAGGTGAGTAGAATGAGTATACCACATTAGTGTTCCACTGGACCTTAATACGTTTTTGGAGTTCTTTCTTTGTCGTCTTGTAAAACTGTTTTCGTGGAGAGGGAGTTATGTTCTTGGTTAGCAGCTGAATCCACCAGATAATATTAGCTTGGAATCCTTTATGGGATGCTATCCATATAAGAATAATGACTATATTCTTATTTGCCAAATCTGTGTATATACTGTGGACTCCAGATATATTTGCGTTGACTCCCTAAGACACAGGTCCCGTTTCACTTACATCACAAATAAGCTTAAGAATATTCGATTATGCTGAATTACAACCTGGTCTATTGTGAACACAGTCCTGGATATTAATTATATCTTGAATGTTATTAGGCTACTAAAAGATCCTTCGGAGTGTGGGATGCTGTTTCATCAGTGCAATAGACATTGAACTTTGTTAAGACTACATTATGAAACATAAAGACAGTACAATGCAGACTGAAGTATGGAGAGAGCATGAACTCTGGAGAATGATCCAGAGAAATTACTAATGAAAAGTGTACAAAGTAAACAATTGTTGTTGTTGGCTTTTTTTAAGGAAAGTAAAGATAATGGAATTTTCAGTTCATGCTGTTAATGAATTTTGCTGTATCTATTAATAAGATCAATCATTCTGGAAAAATTCTATTTAATTTTGATGTCGAAATCCACATTAAAGTGGAGAAATTTTGTTGTTAAGATCTAAAAACTATGTCATTTTTTTACATATATTTTTCACTAGTAGTTTGCATGAAGTAATAACTAAGTAAAATAGCCAATAAATGTCAGGAAGTTAAGGATTCTTATTTTTTTCAAGAATTGGGTTTATGATTGATTCTTTCCGAGTGTTGGGAAAAGAACCAGTTAAGAGGAGGTCATTAAATAAAGAAGAAATGTATTGTATTGCGGTTGGAGGAAGTTGTCTTAGTAATATATAATAAACACCATCTGGTCCAGGACTTGATGTGCACAGTTTATTCTGAATGTTGTTGATTACACAGGGTGTAGTTGGAAGGTTTAATTCTGAATTATAGTTATAGCAGATATTTTTGCATGTTTTAATGAATGAATATTTATTTAAATGGTTTGAACAATGTTTATGAGTGAGGTATAGAGTGCTCTTAATATTAGTGAGAGTTCATAATGACAAAAAAGCTGACTAGATTGGGTGACTCATCATTGGACCTAACCTCGATATCAAGATGGGAGATGAAGATGGATGTGGAAAGTGCAAGAAAAAGATTGAAAATGAGCACTGGGGGGGGGGGGGGTGAAGGTGTATGCTAAAAGTTGTTTCATCCAACATGTTCTTAGACTGATTCTTAGGAATTGAGAATAATAAAAAATAAAATAAGCAAATGAAATGGATGTGTGAAGAGTGTAATGAAGAATATGTTCACTTAATTAATACTTCACTAATGAAAATAATGAATAAAATGATGAATACAATGATGAAAGAAGTGGTATAAAAAAAATTGGGGAAATATTGAGGAGACACATGGCAGTTAGAAACCAAAATGAAACGGCAAAAGCAAGTAATGTATATGCAGTAAAAGAGACCAAAGAAGTTCTAATAGTGCAACCAAAGAAATGAAATCTGACTAGTGAGGTAACAAAGAAAATATGTAAAGAAATGTTAAAACCTGTAGAGATTAATAATAATAATAATTATAATAAATATAATAATAATAATAATAATAATAAATATAATAAAATAATAATAATAAATATAATAATAATAATAATAATAATAATAATAATAATAATTTTATTTCCAAAAGAATTACATTGACAGTGTACAAAAACCATCACCATAAAAAAAACAATAAGAAAGAATACCAATTTTGTTTGCCTACTTTACATACATAATACATCCTGTTTATCCTTTCATTATAAATTCTGCTCTTATCAGGTTTAAATTTAAATATATTTAAATATATTTATTACATTTATTTTATCTTATTCAGTACACTACAAACCCTCTGTAAGTACTTTATGTACTTGTCAGAGAGGGGTGTGTTACATTGTACACTTGTTTTGTTCTGTTTTTTTTTTCTTTTTATCTTATTTGTATTACCGTTGTTGATTATAGTTCACTCATTATCAGATTTAGATTTTTTCCCAGAAAACTCAACAGGCAGAAAGAAATCAAAATCGTCCAATTATCTAGAATAACAAATAAATTGTAAATAAATAAAAAGATATGTTAGTTGGCAACTGGTTAATATGAAAACTAAGTTATACTTAATTACCATTTTGAAAATTTGTAGTAACAAATCAACAAGCAAAACGAAATAAAAATATTATCTAAATTAACAAATGGCAGCTGACATTAACTTGAGTTAAATTGTCCAATTATAAATCATTGGAAATTAAATAATTGGACTCAAAAACAAAAATTAGTCCATACCGTGAACCATTAACAAAACTGAATGAGAGTAACAGGAGCATTATACAAGTTTTACAAATTATTATCTTGTGTTAACTGCTGTTTATAATATGAAGATTTATAATAATTAACAACATAAGATCTTGTAATGACAAAACTCAACAGGCAAAACGAAAACAAAACAATCCACTTATTCTCTAACCTAACAAATGGATTGTAAATAAATAAAACTAGATGGCAGTTGGCAACAGGCAAAAATAAGTATTAAGATGTACTTAATTAGCATGTTGAAGACTTATGGTGACAAATCAAATCAACAAATAATAGGACACACAAAGTAAGTGTGGTCTATACAGAGATCAATTAACAATTGACATAATTACTTGTAGACAAATTACAATCAAAATGTTATGTAAAATATAACAAAAACAAACAAATAATGAAACTGACTGAGAGTAAAAGATACATTATTTTCAAATTATCATCTCGCGATAACCGCTGTTTACTATATGAAAATTTAGTTGTACATAATTCACAACATAAAATCCTGCATTGACGAAACTCATCACGCAAAAGAAATCACAATCATCCAATTATTATCTTAACTACACATTAATTGTAAAGAAAAAAAGAAATTAAATAACTAAATTAAAACCAAATAACTGAATGAGTGTAACAGGAACATTATACATTTCTTACAAATTTGAATCTTGTGAAGAGGTAGTTTACTGTATCAGTGAAGATTTAGTTGTACATAATTAACAAAGAGATAATTCCTGAGCTGTCTATTTTCATGTTATGCCTAGTATCTTGTGTACCATTCTTTTAATTTTTTTTTTCAATTCCCTTTTAGATGTAACTTCTAATATTTCATCTGGCATTGAAATCAGCAGTTTTGGAATGGCTGTGTTAAGCATCCTCTCTCCAAATTTATTAAAAGTGTCTGAAGTATGAAATTGTGTTTTTTTCCTAGTTTCATAGCTGTGCTTACTCATTTTTCTGAATTTTTCATTGAAAAAGTTTTTTTGCAGAATTTGAAATTCATACAGTTTTTTAACGGTCATGATTCCATGCATTGCTGCACTCACTTCCAGGGTTAGGTTTGTTCTGCTTATTTTTTCATTAAGGCTTTTAATGCATTTATTTTGCAGGTTCTGAATAATATCAACATGCAATTTTGCTGCAGCTCCCCATACTCCAATTCCATACCTGATCAGAGACTCAATTAATGAGAAGTAAACCAATTAGAAAATTTTATAGGATCCGAAATCTTTAATTCTCATTAGTTTCCAAACACATGTTCTGATTTTTTTTGCTTAATTCCAAGATGTGGTCCCTCCAGCTCAGATTTTGATCAAAAGTTACACCTAAATACTTCAGTTTGCTTACAGAATTAATTATATTATTACATCGACAGTTCTTAAAGTCTTTGTGTATGCAGTCAGCTTTGTGAAAGAATATTTTAACTTGTGCTCTTGCAATTTTTGGAGCTGTGATATGCAGTATTCTGGTCTTTTTCTTATTTATTATTAAACCTTTATCATGGCACCATTTTTGAAATATTCCAAATTTCTCCTGTAACTCCATTTCTGCCTTCTTTTGGTCTCTGTTTATAGATAATAGCATCTTGTAATCTGCATACATATAATAGGAACCATTTTCTAGATAATTAAATAATAAGTATGGGGCCTAGGAAACTTCCTTGTGGAATTCTCCTTTTCACAGTTTTTATTTCACTATAAGTATTATCTATTTTTACCCTAAATGATCTTCCTTCTAGATAGCTTTTAAATAACTGTAAGACTTTGCCTCTAACCCCTACGCTTTCCAGTGCATCTAACATTTTCAATGGCTTATTACATCGTAAGCTTTTGACAAGTCGATGCTCAATGCTATCACATGCAATCCCTTGTGTAATTTTTCATTTAATACTTCTCCTAGGTGTTCCAATAAGTCTGTGGTGCTTTTGTTTTTTTTGATATGCAAATTGATTTTTATCTATTATTTTATATTTTTCCAGGTAGTTGGTCAGTCTTTGCGATAAGTATTTTTCGAATATTTTACTCATTGTGTTAAATATGGAAATTGGCCTATAGTTTTCATAGCTTGAAAGACTGTCTCCTTTATGTATTGGTCTGATAATGGATACTTTTAATTCATCTGGAAAAGTTCCCTCATTAATGCTTAAGTTGATAATTTTCGTTATAATTGGTGTTATTGAGTTGCTGTTCATTTTTGTATCTCTTATAGCTATTTTGTCAATTCCTGGAGCTTTATTACAGTCCATCCCTTTAATTAAAGAACTAGTTTCCTCTAATGTGATATCAGGCAAGTAAAAAGAGTTACTTTGTGTTATTACATTTTTTGGCAGGACTGCTAGGTTACATTTATGTACAATGTCTTCTGTTTGTTGTTGATAAGTGATAGCAAATCTTTCTACTATTTGTTCGATTGAGTTACTATTCCCTAAATTTCTTATTATGACTTCATCTAAAGATTCTTTCTCTGGTACACCAAGTAGTTTATTTATTGTTTTCCAAGTGTTTTTTATGTCGTTTCTGCTATTTTCAAATAGTTTGTTAAAGTATTCTTTCTTTTGCTGCTGGATTTTTTTTTGTTATGTCATTTCTGATTTTTTTATAATTAATTCTTAGTGTGTCTTTTAATTCTTCATTTTTGACTGAAGTCCTTTTCCATTTTTTAAACAAGTTATCTCTTTGTTTGATCAGTTCATTGATATCTGAGTTTATCCATGGTTTCAATATTACCTTTCTTCTGCTGTTGTTAGATTCTTTAGAGACTAACGCTTTATCATATAAATTTTTTATTACTTGGTACAATTCATTAGCTGTTAAGTTTTGAAGATTAAATTCATTTAAGTTCATTAGTTCTTTTTGTAGTTTACTTTTGTTTATAAATTCATATTTTTTTTTGTTTCATTTTCGAGAACTATCTTTTTATTTGTGAAATTACATGAGATTCCAATTAAATAATGATGTGTTATCTTGCTTTCTAGTATAAATGGGAGTGTGTCTTTGGCATTCCCACTAACAGCTATATGATCGATACATGAGCTCACTACTTTATCATTTTTTATTTCAACTCTCGTATCTTTTTTGATACAGTGCATTAATTTGTGATCTAACAAAATGTCTATGAAATCAATCGTAGTTTTTTCGTCATTGCTGATGTTTATGTTACAATCTCCAATTATTATTTTGTTCATATTTTTATCTGTATTTAAAATTTCATTTAGTTCTTGTAAATAAAGAATTTTGCTTTTGTTAGGTGGTCTATAGACTGCAAATATGCTTAATTTGATTTTATTATTTATTTCTAAATGACCTGCTAATACCTCAAACTGATAACCCACCAAATCCACAAGTTCAAATTTGTATATTTCTTTTACAAATAGTATTATGCCTCCTCCTTTCTCTTCTCTTGTTTTTATGTATCTATTAAAATTTGGCAAATTATATTCTAAAAGGTCGTCATTCTTTTTGACACTAATTTCACTCAAGACAATCACATCCATATTTTGGAAGCTATCTCTTATAACTCCACAAAATTCATCCCAATGCTTACTAATTGATCTTATGTTTCAATGAATTACATTAAATTTCTCTTTATTTGCATTAATTACGTGATTAAAATCCTTAATGAGGTTGTAACTTTTAGTTTCTTGAATCTCTAAATTATTAATAAAGGAAATAACCATAATAGTTTTTGTTTTCTAATCTTAACTTTATCTTTCTGTTTAATTAATTTGTTCCAAATCTTCCTCACACCTTATTCTAATCACATTACTTCCCTCATTTTTTCTTATTAATACTTTACCATTTTTAACCCAGCTAAATTTGTAATTTTTTTCTCTGGCCTTATTTTTGGCTTTCCATAATAAATTTGTGTTATATGGCGTTAAATTCTCATTGATATACAAAGGTTGATCATCCCCATTTTTAAATAAGTCCTTGTTTTGTATTTTCTTTCTTTTGCAGTTTAGGATTTTGTCTCTAATTTTTTTCGAGTTTAATTTGACTATTACTTTTAGTTTTTGACGATTCCTGTTGTTTATTCCGTAAACTTCATCTACCACGCTTTCATTAATTTTTTCCCCACAAACCTTACTGAAAAAATCGACAATGTGTTTTTCCGACAATGATTCTGTTCCAAGTTTAACCCCACTTATTTCTAAATTTTTATCCAAAAGTTGTTGTTCTAGTTCTATAACTTTGTGAATTACACTGTTCACTTTTTCCATTTTCTTCTTCATTTCTTCTTTAATCACTTTCAGGTCTTTTATTTCCTCAATCACCTCATCATATTTGTTACTTAGGAAGTCTATAGTCGTTTTTATCTCGTTCATACTTGCATTGAGGGTGTCTATTTTGCTGTTTATTTCCTGCAATGCCGTAGCAAGAGGATTGGGTGAGTTGACCTGGTTGACGGTGTTACCACTAGGTCTACATTTCGCACATCTCCAGTTTTTCTTGCCTCTTTCTGATTTTGCCCGATGCGTGGCCTCGCTGATCGAGCAAGAGAAATGAAGATACTCGTCGCATCCATTACAGAATACCTCTTCGTTCTTCATTTCTCCCTCACATTTTCCACATATTAAAACTGACATGGTTTAACTCTTGGTTTGTTTTTTAGCAAGAATGAGGGTTGGAAGAAAGTTTAATTTATATTCTCCTTCAACAGCTTATTTTGGATCAGCTGTGTTCGTGGCGAACGGCTGAAGTACTACGTGGCGAAAAGCGAACAGTTCCTGCGAGGTGTCACTGGCACTTGATTTTTCTTCTTTTTGAGAGTTTCACTTGATTTCTTCTTTTCCTAACAACAATCGATATTCACTAACTGTAGCCCTAACAGCTCACAACACTTTCACTGCACTATAAATCCAAAAAACTATTTTTTTTGCTAAATTATGATTCTACTCCTTCCGGCAACGGCAAAACGTTTAGGCATTACGCTAACAATAATAATAATAATAATAATAATAATAATAATTATTATTATTATTATTATTATTATTATTATTATAATAATAATAATAATAATTATAATAATAATAATAATAATAATAATAATAATATTTATTGAGTCACATATACAATTACAATCGTGTATGACGAGTCAATATGATGCCTTGGGTGAAGAGAGCGAAGTTATATTACTGTTCAGGAGCAAACAAGGGGCCATATCAGCATTTGCTCAAAGGACCAGGGAAACTAAACAAAACCTGATCGAGATGGGGTCATTGGCCTAGAAATACAATACTTGTTACAGTTAGATTAAGATATTATACAGTAGATAAATTATCTGCTAATAATTAACATTAATAATAATTACATTAATAATAATATAATTACATTAATAATAATAATTACATCAATAATATTAATTACATTAATAATAATAATTACATAAATAATACATATCAATTATATTTGCAACTACATCAAATTTAACAATAGTAGTACATTCTATATTTATAACTTGAAATGGTGAGGAGGCAAGTTTTGACCAGTTTTCTTCTTCTTCTATTCTCCTTCTATTTCACAGGATGTGATATGCAGTTCTTTTTTCTTTGCTTCAGCTTGAAACAGTTCACATGAAACAGAAAGTCTAATGGAATAAGAAATTCTTATTTATTTATATTTTTTTGGGGGAAATGTTGTAATTTGAAAATTCCTTTACACTGTAGAACATGTTGTTAAGCAGGAAAGCTTTCAATTTACTTTTAAATGTATGAATTGTGTTTATGTCTTTGATATCATTGCCTAGTTTGTTGTAAAGTAAAATTACCCTCTATTAGGGTAATTTTTTGATAATGTGTAGTTTCAGAGTGGGGAACGTGTAGGTTATCCTTTTGACGGGTGTTGTAGTTATGTACATCAGAATTTAAAGTAAAAGTGTCTTTGTTTTCCATGAGAATTTTCTTTGTGAAGACCACTATTTCAAATATGTACATGCATGGTAGAGGAAGAATCCTTAGTTTATTAAACAAGGGTTTGCAAGACTCCAGCTTATGAGTGCTGGTCATTGTTCGCAGTATTCTTTTTTGGATAATAAATGTGCGAGTGCTTTCAGGGGCATTTCCCCAGAATATTATTCCATATTTTAGGTGTGAGTGCACATTTGCAAAATACATTGTTCGAAGTGTCTCAATGTTGGAGCTTGACCTGAGGGTGTATAGGGCATAGCAAGATTTGCTGAGCTTCTTGTTAAGATTTGAGATGTGAGTGTTCCATTTTAGGTTTTCTTGAATTGTTAGTCCGAGGAAGGTAGTTTCATGAGATATTGTTACAAGGTTATTGTTTATGAGCAAATGCTGTGAGAGTTTTTCTTTAGATCGAGGATTCATGAAATTTAGAGAGACTGTCTTGCTGGTGTTTATGACGAGTTTGTTGTCTTGAAACCATTTTACTAGTGCTTGCAAAGTTTTGTGAGTTTCTTTTTCTAATGATTGTTGTGTTTTTGCTTTGATGATGATGTTTGTGTCATCTGCAAACAAAATTATTTTGTTGTTCCTTAAAGCCAAAGGAATGTCATTTATGTATATAAGGAATAGTATTGGCCCAAGGATGGATCCTTGCGAGACTCCACAATTTATTATTTGAGGACAGGAGTAGTATGAGGAGATTTTGTTTTCTTTAGTGTGTTGGAGGGCAACTATTTGTCTACGGTTTGATAAATATGATTTGATCCATTGGCTTGCAATGCCTCGAATCCCTAGCATTTCTAGTTTTCTTAAAAGTATATGATGGTCAACGATGTCAAAGGCTTTTGACAAATCTAAGAAAAGGCCAATGGGAATTTCCTTCTGATTTAGTGCAACAAGTATGTCATTTAAAAAGGAGAAGATGGCTGTGTCTGTGGATCTATTACTCCTGAAGCCATGTTGTGCATTTGTAAGGACATTATTTGCATTGAGAAACTGTTTGAGTCTATCATTGAAAAGTCTTTCCAGAATTTTTGAAAATCCTGATAACAGGGAAATAGGCCTGTAGTTCATTGGGTCATAACTATTGCCCTTTTTAAACAATGGTTTAATTTTTGCTGTTTTGAATATATTTGGAAATATGCCTGATTTTAGAGAGTAATTGCAGATGTGAGAGAGTGGTTGCACTATACATGGAGCACTGTGTTTAATAAGAAAATCTAGAATGTTGTCCATGGCTGCTGAGAATTTTATTCTCCATTTGTCCAATGATTTTAAAAATTTCAGAGGGGGTTGTTTCATATAAAAATATGGAATTTACAATTTGTGTAATATTAGTGTTTGTTTGGTGTGTTTCATTGTTTAGAGAGTGTTGAGAGATTAACTTATTACCAATTTGTGAAAAGTGTTCATTGAATATATCAGCTATTTCTTGTGGGTCTTGTACAGTTTCGTTTTTGTAGTGGAGCTTTGTTTTTTTTGTCATTATTAGTTGGTGCTGTAGTCTTTTTAATAATGTCCCACATGGCTTTTGTTTTATTACGTGCAATTGCAATGTACTTATCATTTGTTATAATTTTTGCTTGTTTGATTACTTTTTTTAGGATCGAATTATATGTTTTGTAATATGAAATGAAGTTTGGGTTACATTTGTTATTTGTTAGTATTTTATACATGTTGCGTTTTCTTTCACATGACACTTTGATGCCTGTGGTAATCCATGATTTAGTTTTCTTATTTTGGATCTTTTTGAGTTTTTGAGGGAAAATAACATTGAAATGTCTTAAGTATATATTTATGAATGAGTTAAACTTATCATTTATATTGGTTGCCTTATGTACTTCATTCCAGTTTTCAAATCTGAGCAAGTTTTGAAATTTTATTATGTTTCCTTGGGAATAGTTACGGATTTCTTTGTAAGTTGTCTGTTCCGCGGTTTTTGTTTCTGTTGGAAGTGTTAGGATCTGGGCAATGTGGTCACTGAAACCTGTATTAAATGTAGCAACAGAAAAACAATAGTTATTTGCATCTATTATTATTTGATCTATAGCAGTGCTACTATTTTTGGATATTCGTGTTGGTGTATTTATGGTTGTTTGTAAATTGTATGATTTTAGTAGGTCTTTAAATAGGTTTTCATTACTGGATTGTGTGAGGCAATTTATATTGAAGTCACCACAAAGAATAGTTTTATACTGTCTGCGTTTTTGAAGTTTTGTTAGAATAACTTCCAGATTTTTTAAAAAGGTTTTCAAATTTCCAGCAGGGCTGCGATATGTGCATAATACCCATGTTTTTATTGTTGTTAAGTCAGTGATGGATATTTCAAAGTCTTTCTCTTTTACAAGATGAGTGTGATTTGTGTAGGGTACAAAACTAATTGTATTTTTAATAAAAATGCATGTCCCACCATATGCATGATGTGCATTGTTAATATCGACATGAGCTACTGGCTAGAGAGAAACCTGGTATATATGTGTTATCTAATTGTTCTTTAGTTAGCCAGTGTTCTGTGAAGCACAATACTAAAATGTGGTTGAGTTTCTCCTCAAGTAATATTTCTATATCAGTGAGTTTATTTTTCAGAGACTGTACATTTCGGTGAAGAATGTGCAAATAGTTTTTATTTTTGTGTATTGTTTGCTTTCCTGCCGATGTTTGATGCTACAGGTTATACACAGGAGTGGGTTTTCGGTTGCAGCGGAAGTTATATGTACGGATGGGATGGGGAGTAGGAAGTGTGGAAGTAGGTGAAGGGGCTGAAGAGAAGAAAGGTGAGGAGGTAGTTGGAAAAAGTGGAGTGGGCAGGAGCGGTGTAGGAGTAGGAACTGGTGTAGGTAAAAGAGGACTGGGGGCAGGTGAGGGATGTGGAGTGGGCAGGAGAGGTGTGGGAGTAGGAGAAGGAACTGGTGGGGGTAAGAGAGGACTGGATGGTGGTGAAAGATGCGGAGTGTGTAAGAGGGTTGTGGATGGAGAGGCAGAAGAATGGGTGGGAGATGGATGTGAGGTAGCAGGGGCAGGGGTTACCAGTCGGTGCGAGATGAGCATGGCTCCTAGTTTTTGTTTTCCTATCTGGTTCATGTAGAGACCATGCTGAGTAAAATGTTTTCTTGAGAGGTTGTCAAGATCAACAAGTGTGATAGGTGTCCCTCTCAAGTGCTGTCTTATATGATGGTTTGCAATCTTAATTTCATTGTTTATAGGAATGTTGTCGTGCCAAGGGGGCAGAGTGGTCATGATTACATTTGTGTGTTTGGCAGTCTCTTGTATTTTTGTTAAATGTTCGATTGCGTGAAAGTGACTGCCAGAATTAATGTCATTCTGCCCACCTATAATTATTACTGTGTCCTGTTGTGTAAAAGATCTAGTCTGAATGTTTAAGTTCTCAATTACATGAGCCATCGTGGCATTAGGTTTAAAAATACCTGTAATTGAGAACTTTGACAGGAGTTCCTCTCTCACAATGGAGGAAAGGTTCCTACCAAGTGGATTAAAGTAGAAATTGAAAATCTCAGGAAGATAAGAAATGGAGGTATTGCCATAACTTGCACAAGCAAGGAAGAAATTCAGAAAATAGATACAGAAATGAAGGGAAATATGGGAAATGAATATGTGGTAAAGATTCCAAAATTGAAGGATCCAAAGCTGAGAGATTATGAAATAGAAGACGTAATTGATGAATTTGAGTTGATAACGGCCACAAGGAATTAAAATCCTTAAATAATTACAGCAGATTGAGAGATCCAAGTGAGCAGAAACAGGAAATTTGATAACGCATATTTGCTTGTTTTAGAAGTAGATCCCCAGATATTCAACAGAGTGATGATGAAGATAAAATTTAATGGCAACGCTGTCAAAATAATGAATATGTGGGGATTTTCCAGATGTATGAACTGTTATTACTTTGTTGCTTTTTCTGGATCCAACCTTCAATTCCTTAATTTTGTCTCTTCCCAGATAAACTTCGGATACAAATTGTGGTGCTGCTTCTTGAAAAGGCATCAAAAATGTATTTACAAAATAAGACAATGATCTTGATCAACATATTATTGGTGTTTGTTGTGCTGTATATTATACATAACACAATCTGGAAAGCTGCGGATGATCAACCAGTAGACATTGAGAGCATCAATATCAAAATTTCAGTTTTAGGTCAGCATAGTGGAGAAAAAATTTGAAGACTTTTGCGATAAGCTTCATTGAGTATCAACTCATTTTTGGCAAGTGCATGATGCTTGCCAGCGTGAGGCTTGCTTGCCAGCGATTGAAAGGATTTGAAAGGATGTTTGAATGTTTGAAATAATGAAAGAAACCATTGAAGTCTTATTTTCTTTCGTTATACAAATGTCCCCTCGCAATTAAATTTGTTTTTGGAAAGCACAGTGCAAAGTTATGGTTGATATTTCTGCTTTTGCAGGCTGTAGTTTTCCTCAATGCAGTGAAAAGTGAGGAAGGAAATTGCAACACTTTCAAACTGCAGAAGTATTTGATCATTTGGAAATCCAATTGAAAGTCCAGTTGCAATATTAGTAACTGCGTATCATGATAAAAAATGATCTTCAGCAGTTAAAGGAAGATTAGCACTTTTACATCTTCCTTGGTTTTACTCGTACATTTTTATTCTAACTGTCTAGAATATGTAGAAATTTGATTGTCATGTATCATTGACTTGCAAATCTTATATTATTATGTTAATTATTATATTTTGTGTATTTCTTTTCTGGTCATTAATGAAAATTTTTTTAATTTTATGTAAAGTAAGAAGGTATGCGACAAAGACAAAATTAATCTGTGAACTAATAAAAATGAAGTAAGTAAACTTTTACCCCCACCCTTTTTTCTCATGTGCTCCTGTTCCTTACAATGGTCGCGTCGCTATTGGCCAAAGGTAATGGCGTAGTACACTATATTCGACCAATAGCGACGGGGGAAGCAAAGGAAATTTCCACACTCTGTGCCTCTGTGAGGATACAGTGTTTTTCTTGTTACTTCTGGAACATAGGCCATGTCTGTGAAAGGGGGCGCTGTCCGGTGAAAGAATTATCGTTCTGGGTTTCCCCGATCACGATGGCAGGCGTTCTAGAGATTTCCCAGATGTGCCTGCGTCCGAGCGCTTTTCAGTTAATCTTTTGACACCGGCCCTCATAAAAATTTCGTAATGGGCCGGGGGCGCACGTGGCTGTCACTAGAAGAGGGTCTGCGCGCGTGACGCCGTCTGTTTATTCTCCCAGTAAATTTCCTTTGGTCTGGTTTATTTTATTTAATTTGTACGAGGAAATCTGTACCGCTACAATGCGACAAAGTCAAAATTAATCTGTGAACTGATAAAAATGCATATTCGGTTGTTTGGTGTTTCCGAACTTGAAGTATTTTAAAAACAAGCATATTCCAATGAATTAATATAAAAAAATTGTACCTAATACGCTTTGGCTTTACTGGGTGCTGATTCTCCAAGGTCGAAGTTTCGCCAATACATGGAAAAACTCTAAAAAGATTGATGTGAGCATAGGAACTGTGAAAACTAAGCTGTTTCTGAAACATAATTTACGTAATGCATGTTCCGAATTCTTAAACTATTTTCGGAAGCAATGCAAGTTTTAAAAATATAGCTTATTTGGAAAAGTCGGTCTTGACAAAATCCAAAATTATCGATAAACAAGATTCATTTTTATGAATTACACAGCAGATTTGGTCTGTTAAAAATTTAATTGCATCCTCAATACCTTTACTTTTCTGGAAAACATCATCATCATCGACAGCAAGGATTAGACCTCTTGATCTGTTCCGTCTCAGAAATGTTCATGCCATCTCTTCAAGGGACGTCCTACACTTCTTTTTCCTTTAGGTTTATATTGAAGAATAATTTTACACTTTCTATGTTCTGGCATTCTCAGGACATGATCTTTCCAGTTTTCTCGATATTTCTTTATGGTATCTATAACACGCTCAATATTTAGTTCTTCTCTGATATCTACACTTTTTCTGTGGTCTAATAGTGAATATCTCGCCACAAAACGAAGAAATTTCATTTCTGCAGATTTAATTCGGCACATCTGATCTGATGTTAATGTCCATCTCTCACTTCCATAAAGTAGTAATGGCAAAGCAATAACTTTGTAAATTCTGAGAAGAGATTCTTTTTGCGCATTATGTTGTAGAGTTCGCTGTAACGTTCCACAGAAATATGTGAAGTTGTTCAGCTTTATTTCCATATCCCTTGATTTTATATAATTAAAATGATATCCAAGGTATTTAAATTCATTAACTTGTTCAATTATTCGGTCATATATAACTATCTTTGCTCTTAAAGGTTCAAGCCCTTTAAATGCCATCACTTTTATTTACTTGGTGAGATTTTTATACCATACTCATTAGCAACCTGACTTAACTTGTGGACTGCTATTTGAATTTCATATTCAGATTTTCCTATGATAAGCTGGTCGTCGGCAAAAAGTAATGTTGGGATCTCAACATTATTAATCTTAAAAACATCAATTAAAGTCTTCAACCATTTTTTAATGATCACGTCCATATATATATTAATAAGCGTTGGCGAGAGCGGGCATCCCTGTCTTACTCCCTGGTTTATATACGCTGATTCTTTTCCATTTCTTAGCATTCGGATTATGATATTATTTCTATATATTCTGCGGCTGCCTGTGTTATAATTTCTTTAATGTTTGCCCTTTCTTCATTTATATTGTTACTTACAGGGTTAATAAGATTTTTCTCGTTGAGTTTAGTGCTAGGTGGTAGTCTGGTATAAAAGTCTTATGCTCTAATCTTGTAAAAGGTGAACTTCAAATGTTTATATTTCTGGTTTGGCTTTTAAGATGGTTTTTCTTCCATCTCTTTGGGAATATTATGTTTCCAAAGAGATGGAAGAAAACCGTTTTTAGAAAAAGTCTTACTTTTCTGGAAAGCAAACAGAGGAAATTATTCATTATTTTGTGGGTGTGAGTTCAATCATTATCTTTCTTGTTCACTTTTTTAAAAGTAATTTAAAATTCGAAATTAAGAAAATCGATGTGTAATTCGTGGCTTCCTCCCTGTCCCGTTGGTTATATATTTAGAACACGGAATTTTTAAAAAGGTAATGCATTGCCCATGCATCATGAATTTATTAACAAACGCAATAAACAATGTTTGTTCGTTTGTCCATAATGCGCTGCCGTACCGTTCATCCGATTGTGATAAAACTTTGTCTACTTATTCCTTGCTCGTGTGGGAAGAATATAGGCATTGTACGATGGGAATGTGCTTAAGATGGCGCACGTAGACGGGCGATGATAATAAATGAATGCTGACTCAAGCGCCTCTGAACAGGACATTATACGCAATGGCCTCAACGCAACACGCCACACCCTGAAGTGCGAGTATTAAGAGCGACTTGTTTGCATATTCTGCCCCTGCGATTACGAAAGTGTGCCCAGGAGAGTCGGTGACAGGGGGGGACAGGGACGGGGGGAAGGAGAACGAGAGAGAAGGCGGGCAGGACATCGTCGGCCTGCTCTCGCTAGTTAACAATGAAAGTTAATGGCCTCATTATATAATCTGCAGCAATTTTAATCAATGCAATAGGAGTGTTATGAACCTCTCCAGGCTTTTAAGACTTTGTTATTAATGACATTAATTCTTCATTGGAGTTGCAAAAATTGAATCCATTGGAGTTCCGTCTAAAGTATCTTTGACTATCATTGCGTGATGAAATTTTCGGCCATTTTTGACCCAATTTTTACAAAGAATTCATTAATATGATATACAATTGATTTATTAGTATGCAATATAGTTCTTCAATTATCAAAAAAATATTTTAAATTATAGTTTCTCACTTATGTTTTATGAAAGTTTTCGTTTAATCCTAAACGAAATTCCACATTTGATTTAAGATTGGTTGCTGATTTATCACCACTAACTTTGTTTTGTACAGGAGGAGTTGCAGCCTCCAATTGCTGTGTTTATTGGGCCACCAGTGAAGCAAGAAACATCATGTTCTCACGAAGAAGCGGTAAGAATAACAGGTTACATTCGCATTTCGACGTCTTGAATACTGTGTGGTTTGTGGTCCACTCTCTGCACTCATTCCCATTGCTCTTACGATTGTGTGTGTAGAAGACTATTGCCATGTGTAACGTTTCTAGAGGATGTGTTTGTCATTGGAAAAATTTGTGAGCTCTTTATTTCGTTCCTGCCAGTTCACATCCTTGACGTTAAGTGGCATTCCAAGTTATTATTGTTAAAGGTAAACGCCTCATTGCAGAGCATGCCGTTTTATATTTTGTGTGGGTAAGGGCTTAGTATAGAGCTATGAGAATTCCTTGTATTTTAAAATTCTCAGTGCATCTATTACGTCGAATTACATCTGTGCGAATTTCTGGTATGTCACAGTATCATTTAAAACGCATTTACTCAATAATGCAATTCTGTGAACAAATCGCTGCTAATACGTATAAATATCAACGACGAGAGACAGTCATACATATGTATGTTCTTTAGCTGTGGTTTAGGCCTACCAGCAGCGTCCCAGCCTTGCGGCCATGGGTTAAGGCTAAATGTCGCGACACTAGTACAATATGTGGACACTACGTGGCACCACCAAAATAAGTAAAATTTACTTTACACATAACGTCTGAACCCATGTTCCGATTTTCGATGTGTAAACGAAATTTGACGCCTTTTTAAAATAGAATTTATGCTACGAAGCCCTTTTTCCAAAAATCGAGCAAAACTCGAATTTGAAATTAGTTCTCAAACTTCCGAGAAAAAATTAAAAAATGTGGGCTTATAGCGCGATGGCGACATGCTTCATGAATCCTAAGCCATGACAATCATGCAAATCGGACGAATAGGAGCGTCGTAAAGTGAAATTTAGGAAAACACCTCGACGCCCCCCCCCTTCACTTCGGAACAGTTGCGTCACCCACCCGTTTGTTGTGGGCCCTCTGTCGGCGCGGCGGCACGGCCAGGCCCGGCGGCGTACGGCCAGCCCCGGCGGAATAGGCGGGACTTGCGGGATAGGCAAGCCAGACAGTCGGTTTCGGCTTTCGTCACTTTGCATCTCAATCTATTTTTCCACAGATACTAAACTAAAGATGCTATACTACTATCACAGATCGAGGTAAACGGTCTGTAATAGTAGTACATAACTTTGAATAAATTTGAATTTATTTCAGCGTCTTCCTACAACTACAAATTTGAAGGTTGTGATTTTTCCTTTGAATACGTTCCTCTATAATTCTTTAGTGATAGTTACGTACATATAAAAAATATTTTCGTGCAATGTAAGCAATAGTTCTAAACAGTGGCAAATGTGTTTTAGTGGTAACCGCATATTGTAATGTCAGCGGAAGAGAGGTACTTCAAACTCATAGATGTCTATGCATTCACACATGCTTGGTCCATTGATAATAAACCGTATTCCAAACGAGAAATTACTCCCCAAATGCGTTTGTTACAAGTTCTATTAAAATAGCGAGGCTCTAGCTGTTGGCTTGCTCATAAAAATAAGAGACGTGAAGTTATTTAGTCGTCTCCTAATTCTCATTTTCCGTTCATGCCCTATGAATAACGTCATTGATTTCGAATCAGTGAAGGGTGAATGAGAGCGCAGGATTCGTCAGCGCGTGGTGGTTTCGCGGTGCCTCTGACCGGGAGACAAGAGTTCGAGGCCCGACCGTGGCAGGGTCTGGAGGAGCCTTCTAGCGGTCGGCTGGTCTGGTCGATAGTTGACCTTGGTTTCTCAAAACCATGCAGGAGCAGTATGCTAACAAACGGGCCATGAGCCGCGCGCTATCTTTTCTTCCTCTTTTCCTATCCGCACCCCTTACTTGGACCGCCACTTACAGGCACTACCTAGCACATGTGTCGGGAACTTAGAGCGTGTCCCGGCTGGGGCGGTGCCCTGCTGGTAGGAAATGAGGTAACTCCGCCAACCGCACTGGAGGTCGGCGCTGGATTTTAAAATCCAACTAGAGAAGAACACCGCCACTTCCCCTTGATATAAAAACCACATTCACAGGAACAATAATAAAAATTCACATGATTTATCCGCGTTATTGGCGTCAACTGAAAACCAAGAATCTCCTTTTAATGCTAATTTAAGATGCGTGGTTGCAAAACATTAAAGGACAACATGGGTTACTAGAATTTTTCAAAGTTACATTTACCCTCTCAA
Source organism: Gryllus longicercus (assembly GCA_038098605.1). NCBI lineage: Eukaryota > Metazoa > Arthropoda > Insecta > Orthoptera > Gryllidae > Gryllus > Gryllus longicercus. The sequence continues at coordinate 387,962 of JAZDUA010000294.1, read as the reverse complement.
ATGAAGTTTAAATCTTTCAATCTCAATATTTTACTCCGTGAAGAGATTGTTTATAATTTTTATTTCTGTAGGATCCTCTTGCATCCTGCTGCGATGGTGCTTCTGTTGCTCCAATTAAACAAGAAATCCCTGCAAGTTCCCCAGGTAAGTGTATGATATATTTTTTAATTATTTCGTAAACGTAGGGTCCAAACCATTGGGGTGGTAAGTACAGTACTTGGTAAAAATTGTACCTGGGCTGTTCACAAAACAATGTGGCAAGATTCCCTTTCTCCTTAAAAAGACAGCTGTCTTTGATGCTCTGCAGACGCTAACTTCTAACTTCAGGTTGAACGGATCCGATGATGCCCCTAAAGCACTGAAGTGCGCAAATACCCAACGGAATTACAAACTTTTTTTTTATATAAAAGACGATTTATCGCGTGCTAGACTACACGTTACCCGTCCAAATATTGGTATAAATTTTGGGAATTTACGAAAAATTAGTAATGAACAATGAATCACATTGCGAAAGAATTGAAATGGTATGTCTTTCCTGATTCATCAGAAAGCGTCCTTCCCCTTTCTTTATACCTTGCAATCAACCCTTTTCCTTGAAAATGGTTAAGTAGCTTGTTGTGAGTTAATTCAGTTCATTATCTTAGAACTGAATGAAGCTTCATTGTAGGGCACTTTCCCATTGTAACTTATTAAATGCGTTTGAGAATGTGTTTTCCAAGCACTTATTTCTCTGAATATCGTAGTAAAGATATAATATTATAATATTCTTATGGAAGAAATGTGAAAAAAGACAATTTTTACTTCCTACCACCGTACCCAGCTTTTCTTTTCTCGTAGTAAATTACCGTCTCAAATACTTAGCATAGTCAAAATCTAAATTTTGGTGTTCCTTAATAGCCAAAAATATGTTGTTGTTTTTACTTCTGTCCGTCGGTGAACAGTTCTAAGGCTTACACCATTCGTATGATTTAGTGGAAAACCAAAATTACTAAATCGTGAAGACCTGACTTAAAGCCCTGATTTTTGAAAGAGTTCTTTAAATTTTGTTCTTTCATTAAGCTCCTGAAACATTTTCAAAATTTCTAAAAAATAGCTCTAAATTATTTCTTTATATTGTAGGACTACATTGAAATATACTTATAAAGATGGCAAAATGGCTATTTTCACCGAAGACGCTGAAAATTTGAAACTGCGGCAAACTGAGGAAGTTCTGACAGCTTGAGATAATCCTGATTGCTCAGGCTTTCATGGTCAGTTTTCCTTTTTGTTTCAGGCCGTGTTTGCCACAATTTTAGTTGGCAATAGTGGAACTCTTTTGACGCGTTGATATGCGCCACGAAAATATAAAAGTATTTATGCAATATTGCATCCAAATAGGATTACGGTGGCTTAAATTGTGTTTTCCTTTACGGAAGTGTTGGGGCTAAATTTAAGCGAAAATTATCTTATTGTGTGATAAATTCAAATTTTCGAATAGGAAATCATAACCGAGAAATTCGATGAATTTGCAACGCAATATCACTTTCCACCACTATTCCCGCCCGCACGTCGGAATGTCCAGGGACTGGAACTGGAACGAGCCCGTGTTGACATTTACGAAGACCCGTGCCATGTCCCTCCGTCAGATGCCCTGGCAACAAGATTGAGCCACTTCGTTCTCGAGATTGCATGCTGTTTACGGGAGAATCTCGTAGACTCGTCTCAATCAGACTTTGTCGTTTACGATAGCCAGAAAGAATATGCTGCATTTTACTGCCGTTAATCTTAATATATTGAGTAATATTGTGTGTTGCAATCTAACTTGCTTGATAATTCTGTACATTTTTTTTTATTGTGACATTGCTATTCAGCGTTACGATGCAAATGCTTAGGTGTAAATCGACGGGAAAAGTTTTAGTTGTTGAACACTGCTAGCTTCTTTGCAAATGACACAGCTATATCCTCTGTAAAAGTATATATTCCATTCTTCATTGAGAAAAATTAATCTATTGGGCTTTTTTAGGGCACATTTTGGGATTAAAATATTTTACAAATATCCACAATAATCCACACAAGCACCGGAAACACAATGTACTAAATTCACTATTCACAAGACGCTGTATGCCATGTGTTCATTAGTAATCACTAACTTTAGATCTTGTTTTCAGGCGGTAAAAATGTATCAATGAGACAGCTACAGCGAACGTAATTTCACGACGAACAATTTGTGACAATGGCAGGTTAATGCATTAATGAGTCCGGCTCCTTCAGTGACACGTCTCAAAGTACATTTTTTAAATGATCTTAATTTTTCGATGCAAAAATATTATTTTATGAATAATAAAGAACACTAAAACCTCGTCCTAAATGACGATTTCCTTTGAAATATTTGGAGCCGCTTTTAAGCGCTACAGTAAATGTGAAATTTGAAGCACTTTTTCACATAAAAGTAGTGTTTTGAGTGGAACATTTGAATAACACTGCAAAATGTGTATCTATTGCCGATTTGGCAGAGCATAAAAAGAGAAGTAAAAAGTTCTATGCAAAAATGGAAGTAAAACAAAAGTTTGCGGGAAATAAAAGGTTGCAGGACTATGTATTGACTACATGCAAAATATTGAACTTCCAAGATAACCGTGCAAGAAGCATATTATTTACGGCAGCTCACGTGTGTTTTCTGTGTCACGAATGTATAAAATAATAAATCAACAATTTACAGGTATCTCTACCATGTAGGTACTGTCAAGAAAGAACCAAACGTGGTTTGCTTTTTTTTGCATGACTATATTAAATCTGAATTACAAGAAACTGTGAAGGAAGTAGATTTATTTTCTGATGGATGCCGTACTCAAAATAAGAACAATACAATTATCACGGTAATGAACTACCTTTTAAAAACTGGAATATTCAGTAATGTATTCCAGTACTATCCTCTCCACGGTCATTTATTTCTCCCATGTGATCAAACATGTGCTGGCATCAAGAGACTAATACGTCGAAGAGGTAGAATATATTCATTGTACGAGTATATTGAACTTATTGCTCGTTCATATCAGAAACAAAGCATACTAGTGAAACTCATTGGTACACAAGATATCGTAGAGGACAAAAAATCGTGGACGAAATTATACAAGCGATCTTGCTTCTCTGAAGACAGCCGTGGAATGTCTGGTGAAGCTAATCGGAAAGTAACTTTTTCTGTTGCAAATTATGTTTCCACCGCAGGCAATCATTTTCTGGACAAGTAAAATGCTATGAGTAGGTTGATGGCATCATAAAATATCGATTTTTACTTTTCAAGAATCAAAATGTAGGATCAATGTTACCTTCAGAAAAAAACTTACAATAAGGTGGTTCCAATAAATATACTAAAATTGCTGGAAAAAACAAAATCGATCCAATACATTCCTGTAAACACAGGTTTTTATGATAACTTCAGATATTGGCCAAGTAACAACGCCAACAGTAGAAGACGAATATAGAAATAAGATTAAATTTTATTGTAAGGCCGTTAACTTAGTGTGTCATGATACTGCACAGTACTGATGATACATGGGTAATTTCGCAGGCAGCTGAATCACAGGAAATAAGTCGGGAAATTGTAACTCTTTGTTTAATTAGGCTTCTCCCGCACGATCTCACCGCTAGTCTAGTGCCAAAAAGTTTATTGTGTTTGTACAAATTATTTACGTTTACATTAACTCTTAATTCCATTGTTTCTTCAGTAATGTCCTTTTATTATCATTAGTCATGTGTGTCAGTTAAGTTTTAAGAATTAAGCATTCATTTAAACCAATCAAGCCAGTTTTGAGATAGGGTGAGATGAGATCTTAGGTATTGAAAAAGTTTTTTGCCAAGGGCCAATACTTGCCCGGGGAACAGAGTTCATATCTTCACCTTAAACGGAGTTTTGGAATACCCAAGCCCTCAGCTGGTTGGGTCATTCGAAGAGAATTTTAAATAGTTAAAATTTTGGTATTTTGTTAATTGGATTGTTGGTGATGTAGATACCTTTTTATAATGATAAATGACTAAAGATATTGTCTGGTATCAATACTGTTTAATCAACTTATGATCATTTCGATCGCGTTGCGATCATCATCAGAGCTAAAATGTAAACAAAAATTATACAAATAATATTAAATACAAATATTATTAACAGGTTGTAGGTAACAGGTTATTGTATGCAAGATGCGTAAGCAAACTTGGTCGTACATACCTCGCAGCTTCTGGGCCGAAAACAAAGTTATGCGAATTTTTGGGCGTATGACTTGTTTAAGAACATGGCCGGTCGGCAGCTGGGTGGGGGCGGGAAGAGGGGTGGGGTGCGGGTGTAGGGTCTTAAACCGCGGGGGTGCTGGCGGAGGCTTGAGAGACGGTCGGGCGAGCGAAGGTCAGTGGAGTGGGGAGGGCTGGGGGTGGGTTAGGGGTGTACACTTTGTGCTAATTTTAGCAGAGGTGACGAGAGTTCAGGTATTTGCTGGTTGAGACATGTCATGTTCTGTTTTTTGAGGACGTTGTGTATGTGTATGGTTTCTAATTTTTATTCTGTTCCAGTACCTGTTTTCAATTTCTAGAATTCGGAAATTTATGTGTTTATCAAATGTGTGTTTGTGTAAATTTAGGTGAACCGCAAAGTGTGAGACTGTGGTAGTGTTATTTTTCCATGCTTGTTCGTGTTCTTTGATTCTCTGTGTGAATTTACGGCCTGTTTGTCCTATGTATATGGCATTGCAATTGTTGCACGTGAGAGCATAGACTCCGCATAAGGATGTAAGTGGGATTGGGTCTTTAGTGTTCGATAGTGTTTTATATAATGTATGAGTATTGTTGAAAGAAGTTTTTAGACCGAATTTATTGAGTGTGGAGGCTATTTTAAGAGAAAGGGGTCCTACATAAGGGATTGTGTGGTACGTGGCTGTAGTGCTTCTGTCAATTGGTGTGAGGGTAGTGTGTTTGCGGATATTGAGTGTATTTGTTTTTTGGCTATTAATTTGTCAATCAGGTTGCAGTCGTATCCATTTATTCTGGCTATATGTTTTATGGTGTTTATGGTTTTATGGTGTTATGGTGTTTACAAGAAAGGAAATAAACACCCCAGCCCTCCGCCAGCACCCCCGCGGTTTACGACCCTACACCCGCACCCCACCCCTCTTCCCGCCCCCTCCCAGCTGCCGACCGGCTGTGTTCTTAAACAAGACACACGCCCAAAAATTCGCAGAACTTTGTTTTCGGCCCAGAAGCTGCAAGGTATGTACGACCCAGTTTGCTTACGCATCTTGCATACAATAACCTGTTACCTACAACCTGTTAATAATATTTGTATTTAATATTATTTGTATAATTTTTGTTTACATTTTAGCTCTGATGATGATCGCAACGCGATCGAAATGATCATAAGTTGATTAAACAGTATTGATACCAGACAATATCTTTAGTCATCATTTGGTATTTTGTTTATCTCAAAATATTGGTCCGATCATAAAGGATTATCTCTGCTTTAATTTCAGATTTACTTTCTTGAGATCATAACAACCTATACTTTTTCTAAGTAATACACTTTTTTACCTTTTTGAATAATGGCGAAACAAAAATACTAATTAAAAAATATTCATCGCTTTTGCAAAAGTGCGCCATCTTTCCTGTACCGAACTATTGCACTCGCATTGCATGTTTATATCACGAAATGTTTAATGTTTAAGCTTCAGACGTTTGTAGTTGCTAGCCTACCCATGAGTTTTTCTGATACTAACCTTTTTTGTTGATAGGTGAATGGAATTATCCATCAGAGAAAACCAACACAATCCAGATACAACAGAACCACACTACAGACTTGGATTGTATCCCTAAGAGTAGCTTCAGCAACTATGACCAGACCACGCACCACGAGAACGCGCTTCCTAATTGCAGCAGCCTCAGAGGAAAACGTTTTAAGTGTTCCATTTGCAATACGATGTTCAGTAGAAATGGGAAGTTGCGTAGGCACTTGCGCACCCACACTGGTGAGAAACCTTTTCAGTGTTTAATCTGCGAGAAGACCTTCGCTGAAAAAGGAACTTTGAGTAAACACAGACGCACCCACACTGGTGAGAAACATTTCCAGTGTTCAATCTGCGAGAAGACCTTCACTGAAAAAGGACACTTAGATAGGCACATGCGCACCCACACTGGTGAGAAACTTTTCCAGTGTTCAATCTGCGAGAAGACTTTCCCTCAGAAAGTACACTTAGATAGGCACATGCGCACCCACACTGGTGAGAAACCTTTCCAGTGTTCAATCTGCGAGAAGACTTTCACTCAGAAAGGACACTTGGTTGATCACATGCGCACCCACACTGGTGAGAAACCTTTCCAGTGTTCAATCTGCGAGAAGACCTTCACTGAAAAACGACACTTAGATAGGCACATGCGCACCCACACTGGTGAGAAACTTTTCCAGTGTTCAATCTGCGAGAAGACCTTCACTGAAAAAGGACACTTAGATAGGCACATGCGCACCCACACTGGTGAGAAACCTTTCCAGTGTTCAATCTGCGAGAAGACTTTCACTCAGAAAGGACACTTGGTTGATCACATGCGCACCCACACTGGTGAGAAACCTTTTCAGTGTTCCATTTGTGTGAAGACCTTCTCTCAAAAATATACCTTGAAAAGTCACATGCGGATCCACACTGGTGAGAAACCTTTCCAGTGTTCCGTCTGTGAGAAGACCTTCACTGAAAAAGGACCCTTGGCTCTGCACATGCGCACCCACACTGGTGAGAAACCATTCCAGTGTTTTATCTGCGAAAAGACTTTCACTCAGAAAGGACACTTAGATTGGCACATGCGCACCCACACTGGTGAGAAACCTTTCCAGTGTTTTATCTGCGAAAAGACTTTCACTCAGAAAGGACACTTAGATAGGCACATGCGCACCCACACTGGTGAGAAACCTTTCCAGTGTTCAATCTGCGAGAAGACCTTCACTGAGAAAAAAAACGTTGTTAGTCACATGCACACCCACACTGGTGAGAATTAAGGTAAAAAATGACCTACTTAAGGGCGGGAATATATTATCAGGAAACGCCGATGTCTACAACTACAACACTATATTTCATTGGTTGTTGATTCGTGAGACTGACAGCTTGGCGTTGATGTTTCTGCCTGAGGATACTCCACTTGCCTTTTCGCAGATGACGTTATGACTTCGGAGGAGGATGAAGCCCCATTGTCATCATGTGCTTGATCTTGTCCTCGCCTTCCAATGCAGATCAGCAGGAGCTATTACACTGTGAGAATAAAAATTAATTTACATTTTTTAAATCATACCAAATATAAATCCACTTCAAAGAACGTTACCTGTTAATTGTGGGATTAATGTAGCTGATTCCAATGCATCAGTCAATATGGCAGAACCTCCTGTTTAAAAAAAATGTTAATATTATCTCAGTGAAAGAATTCAAACCAAATGTGTGTGGTCTAAATGCACGAATATAATTGAAAGGGTCTTGGAGCACATTATTAAGACTGTGGTATTAATTGTTTTTATTTCGAATTTATGATTTTGTTGAATTTTTAAAAGATTACACGGAAATATACTCACGAAAACACGGAACTGAACTACAGCATAATTTCCTTTTGGGTAATTAGCAATGAAATCCTCAGCCCTGAAATGTGCACTGCATTTATCTTTGCCTCGTCATCGGATTCTTGCAAATTCTCTCAACTTTTACGGGATGAACGGTCTTGCTTCTGAGAAGGAAATCTATGGTAGATGACTCTTTCCTCTTAGCTCGCCATGGATCGGGAGCACACACATAGTATACAACACGTGTTCACTGTTTTTTTTTTTAGATGAAAAATTTCAATATGCGGAGGATAATGAGATGTAACTCATATTTGTGGGCCCTAAGGGGGACCGCGATCACAAATAATTTGAATTGGCACCTTTAGGAGCGTCGGTGTCGGCCGTCCGGCTAGTTAAGGGAGGCCTTGGGGAGTGAGTAGGGAATGTGGGCCAACTTGACCAGCGAGCAAAAGGTATTCAGCCTTGTTCTGAAATCTGCAGCGGTCGAGATCGAACGCGCGTCGTTCTGGAGAACAAGCATCGCAGTTATACGTAAGTAAAACGCAACGAGGGTTTTTCGACGTGTTTCTTCAACGTAGTAGGCTACTAGAATATAATAGTTTAATGTCTAATCTTTCACTTTGTGGTGAATTCAGTACAAATGTTCCAGTTTCTTGAAATTACGGAGCACCGAACGAGAAAGAGTAAGATATTGCATAGCAGAACATTTTAATATAATGCTCGCGTATATTAGGAGGCATTTGTTCCTGTGTTTGCATCAGAAACGAATGAGAAAAACGAGACGCCTCTCCAGTGAACGAACTATTTTCTTAAATAAAGCGCACAAACTGTGAGTAGTCAAAATCATGAACACCAAATTCGCGAGGGAAAGCGCCTGAACATGTGTGAATTCGGCGAAGATCTGATGGGAAGAGGAGGACCGGCTGGGGCAAAACAACGAATATCCGAAGCTGCGTATGAATAGGACTACGGAAGAGGCCTTTTGAGGCGTAGAACGGCCGCCGACCTTGTCTGTTTGCAGTCAGCGGTGCGCCTTGGAGGCGCGTCGGCGTTGCTGTGTGCGATTCGACCTTTTCTGGGGGGAGAGGGACGTCAGCAGAACGTTAAGTGGATCTGAATTTGATTTTTTGTGCATCGAGTGAAAACGCTAGGGAAGTGTTTGTTTCGGAAGGGTATGTGCAAAGAACACTGTAGAATATTAAATCCGGAATTTTATGTAATATAAAAAACCTTAATTATTGCTAACTAGGTTGGCTAACCGAGAAATAATTGAGTTGATATATGACTGTATATCTTTTAAAAATAAAACAGCTGCAAAATTAGAATAAGAACTTAATTAGAGGGGAATTTATGAAAATTTAGTGTAATTGTAAATTTTATGTTAAAGTGCAAGCCAGGCTTAATTAGAGGGCCCGTTTATTGAATACAGCGTAATCTAATCTTAAAATATTGCCTTGTATTTTCGTACGGGATCGTATTAGGAAAGGTAGCAAAAGAGTTAAGTCCCAAATGGTAGAAAAGAATAGTTTCTATTTCTCTCCTTTGAAGATGTATTTGGAATATTTGTGATTAGTGCTCTTTGCGAGCTATCGCCTTCTACTGGTTAAGGCAAGAGGGGGAAGTAAGGTCCCCCGTCAAGAAAAGTTGGCCGATTAATACCGTACACTGCAAAATTTTCGACCGCCATGTTTCAAGTCCCTGCAAGCTGCATACATCTACTTACTTCTTACCAGTAACTAGTTATAGAAAGTTTCTTTCTCAACTTTGTCAACATCAGGATATACAGTTGTTCACTTGTAATCAGGCAGTGATTGTAATGGAAGAGATTCATATTTTGTCGGAATGCATTATTAAAATAGAACCGGTAAACATTAAAGCAGAAGCTGTAAGTCTCATGATTGAGGTTTATGTGTTATTAACATTAAGTCATTGAAGCTCAATCTCATTTGTAAATATGTTCTAAGTGCAGCATATGTTGATGCTATGCATAATTCATAGTGATTGTTTATCTGTTACCTCTAGATTAAAGAAGAACCAATTGATGTGAATAAAGATAATTGCTTGAATGCTTTCGTGAGTAATGTTCACATTAGTGGCATAATGTAATCAGTGTTGTGTGGTAAATGAAAATTAATTGATGATTTGATATATTGGGGTTTAGAAGAAGTAGTCATTGTTATGAAAGTGCAGATTTTTCAGCATTGAAGAGTGCTGAGAGTGAGTGTGTTAGATTTCAATGCTCAATACCCAGGTTGAATTCCTGATTGGAGCGGGAGAAAATTCAAGGTTCCACAGAAATGTCTTATTTGTTGTGCCGAAAGGAGAGCTGTGAATTTTAGGGTGAATCTGCGTAATGCTTTTGGATGTTGATTCTTGAGGGGCGTTTGTAATTAATAGCTTGGTAAGGAAACCAGGTACTATTACAGGTCCTGTATTATGTACCTTATTGCCTGTAAGTCATCTTCAATATAATACTATTCGTGGGTGTGGAGATCTAAAAGAAAGAGAAGGTTTTAACATCACTGGAAAGATGTAAGGATATTTGATTTTAAATGCCCTATGAACCATCTCGAAAGTGAAATTTCATTTTTTTTAAATTTCAAGATATTGAAAGGGAAGTTTTGCTTTTATGTTGTATTAAATTCAACTGCATTCATCTGTATATTAAAAAGGAGCTTGTAGAGAAAATATTCTTCAGTGTGTTCTTTCAGTGAAATTTCATCTAGCAGTTGTGTGTTTTGAATGATATTTGTAAAATCTACTACTGCAATGACTCTTCCTTTGCTATTATCCTGAATTTATTTTCAAATTCAGCCTTATTTTGCAGATCTCTCGCCATAGCACATTCAAACACGAATTGTGTACCCAAATAACTTAAGATTATTACAACTCTTTTGAAGAAAATTAACAAAGCAGATGCAAATCTTTCAATATGTTTTTGAATCCATCAATATTGGTCAAAATACGTTTAACAATATACGTGCCTAGTTTTCCTAACCATGTATTGATAGTTACATAAATATACCTATATACCTATGTATTTATAGTTACATAACAAGTTCATTCAATAAAAACATTGAATAGCGTGCAAATAACATGAAGTGAATCACGGGCTGAGTAGCCAATATAACCTATATCACAATAAATGTCGTTACTATTCAAGGGTTTATGAAATATTGTACACCTGCCCATGAAAACAATACTAATGTTACTATCTCCGTGAAATAATATACTATTTCTCCCATCTCCTTTTTTTACCCTGTGAAACAAAATTTAAGTTTTGAACATTTTTCCTGTAGACCTATTGACATCAAAGCCACTCTTTCATTGTTACCAAAATTCACTGTCCAAATGGTAATGTTTGAATAGCTTGTTGAAGCTTTGAGTACTGAAGGTAAGAATTGTTACAAGGAGTTTGCTGGGATTAATTAGCTGTCCATGTGATTAAAGCTGCCCATACCAATGTGAATATGGCAAAAGAAAGAAGTGTGGAAAGTGGAAGAGGGACAGATTGGAATGATGCAAGACTATAGGGGACGACACGAGTTTGAAAGCAGGGTATGGTAGGGCATTGGCAACTCAATTATAGAATTCATTTCTGTTACTTGTCTAATAGATATTTGTAAACAAAACGCTGGGCAATACTATGAGTACAATTTACATAAAGTAGTGTAGTTCCTTTCATTCTTTGAAACACTAGTGGGTATAATGATAAGCCGAGATCTTTATTATTTGCATATGGATATGTATGTTTATTGTTACTGTTTCTAAAACTAAAGACTTTTTTTTAATAAGCCTTATTTTTTGTTCGCATTAACTGCAAGGTCATTTCCAACCATTTATACAATACTTTACAAGTCATCATATAATATTATAACCCCTAGAAATTTTAATTCAATATAAAAACGAGATGTTTCCGTTCGTAAGTTTGAAAGACAAAATTTAAATTGAATATGTCGTATGTAGCACTCAATACACTGAGCTGTCTATTGAGATATGATGATAAGTTTTAGAATATTACACGAAATACAATGTGGTGGAGATTCTTTATTTAACAGATGTGAATAGGTAAGTCGTCTATGTCCTATGCGAAGTTTTGCGAGAGTAGTTTCTTCTTGTTGAAAGGGAAGTAGCATAATTATGAAAACTACTTGAGGAGGTGACAAGATTGAGTATACCACATTAGTGTTCCACTGGACCTTAATACGTGTATGGAGTTCTTTCCTTGTCGTCTTGTAAAACTGTTTTTTCTTGGAGAGGGAGTTATGTGCTTGGTTAGCAACTGAATCCACCAGATAATATTAGCTTGGAATCCTTTATGTGATGCTATCCATATAAGAATAATGACTATATTCTTATTTGCCAAATCATTGTATATACGGTTGTCTCCAGGAATATTGGCGTTGACTCCCTAAGTCACAGGTCCGGTTTCACTAACATTACAAATCAGCTAAAGAAGATTCGATTATGCTGAATCACAACCTGGTCTATTGTGATCACAGTCCTAGAGATTAATTTTATCTTGGATGTTATTAGGCTACTAAAAGGGCCTTTGGAGTGTGGGATGCTGGTTCATCAGTGCAATAGGCATTCAACGATGTTAAGACTGCGTTATGAAACTTACAGACAGGGTACAATGCAGACTGAAGTATGGAGAGAGCATAAACTGTGGAGAAGGATCCAGAGAAATTGCTAATGAAAAGTGTACGAAGTAAACAATTGTTGTTTTATTTTGTGGCAAATAAAGATAATGGAATTTTCAGTTCATGCTATTAATGAATTCTGCTGTATCTCTGTATTAATAAAATCAATCATTATGGTAAAATTCTATTTAATGTTGACATCAGGTAAAATGAACCAAACATGTTAGTCCCCAGAAATTCACCATGATCGTAATCAACTGTATTGATGTCTTTTATAATTCCTTCATTTTTATTTAGGACACTTATTAATCAATAAAGATGATACATTTAGAGTCATCTTTTTCTTCGATGTATTTGAGTGCAGCAAGAATAGCATAAGTTTCACATTAGAAAATGGAGCATAAATTATGTAACAGAGTATGAAGAATGTTTTCCTTAATTTTGACTGTGATGATGTACGAGTGTGTGTATAGAGTTTTAATGATTTTAATATAGATAAAGTAGCTGACTAGTATATTATAGATCCATAGTCCAGTTATGATTGTATTAATGCATTGTATGTGAGAAGAACAATTTTTACATTGGCGATCTAGGAAGTAGATAAAAGAGATTCGATGATGTTCATTCATTTTAGGCATTCTATTTTCAAGTGATGTGATATTTCCGGGTTAATTTCTTGTCATAAAGCATTCTTAAAATTGTTATTTCCTTAAAACAATGAAGACGAGATTTTATAGTGAGGTTTTCTTTTTATCGTTTGGAGTGTATTGAGATTTTGAGTAAGATATTTTATATCCTGTTTCATGACTCAAATCAATAAGTTTCTTGAGGGTTGATTGTGCAAGTTATTGAGTGGTGCGAATATTTTTGTCAACGACTGTTGTTGTGAAGTCATCTGCTAAAGAATCTACTTTTAGGCATCCAGGAACTTGCGAAGTTATATTGTTGATTGCGATTAGAAACAATAATGTGCTGATAACAGGGCTTTGACGGGCACTGTTTCGGATGTAGTATTGTATTGTGCATGATTTAATTGAACATGTATTGAACTATTGAAGAAATTTGCTATAAATGTCAAGATATTCCCAATTGAAGTAATATATTAATAATTCTATTTCTCTAAACCATGTCATAGGTCTTTTCCATATTAAGGCTTATAGCGAGAAGATGTTCATGATTAATGAAGGCATTACAGATACCCCTGTGAATGTTACCTAGGTGATCTGTAGTATAGTGGCAATGTCGAAATCCACATTAAAGTGGAGAAATTTTGTTGTAAAGGTCTAAAAACTACGTAATTTTTTACATTTATTTTTCACTAGTAGTTTGCATGAAGTATTAACAAAGTGAAATAGCCAATAAATGTCAGCAAGTTTAGGGTTCTTATTGTTTTCAAGAATTGGGTATATGATTGATTCTCTCCAAGTGTTGGGAAAAGAACCAGTTAAGAGGAGATAATTAAATGAGTGTGATGTATTGTATTGCGGTTCGACGAAGTTTTCTTAGTAATATGTTATAGACACCATCTGCTCCAGGACTTGATGTGCACAGTTTATTCTGAATGTTGTTGATTACACAGGGTGTAATTGGAAGGTTTAATTCTGAATTATAGTTATAGCAGATATTTTTGCATGTTTTAATGAATGAATATTTATTTAAATGGTTTGAACAATGTTTATGGGTGAGGTATAGAGTGCTCTTAATATTAGTGTGAGTTCATAATGACATAAAAGCTGACTAGATTGGGTCGCTCTTCATTTGGACATCATCTCCTATCTTGATATTGAGGCTAAGATGAATGTGGAAAGTGCAAGAAAAAGATTGAAAATGAGGACTTGGTGGGGTGTGAAGGTGTATGCTAAAAGTTGTTTCATCCAACATGTTCTTAGATTATGGCCCAGGAATTGAGAATAATAAAAAATAAAATAAGCAAATGAAATGGGTGTGTGAAGAGTGTAATGAAGAATATGTTCACTTAATTAATACTTCACTAAAGAGAATGATGAATGAAATGATGGATACAGTGAAGTCAATAATGATACAAGCGGTATCAAAAAAACTAGGGAAAATATTGAGAAGAAACATGGGAGTTAGAAACGAAAATGAAACAGCGAAAGCATTCTATGCATATGCAGTAAAAGAGACCAAAGAAGTTCTTATAGTACAACCAAAGAAATGAAATCTGCAAGTGAGGTAACAAAGAACATATGTAAAGAAATGTTAAAACCTGTAGAGATTAAAGTAGAAATTGAAAATCTCAGGAAGATAAGAAATGGAGGTATTGCCATAACTTGCACAAGCAAGAAAGAAATTCAGAAAATAGATGCAGAAGTCAAGGGAAATATGGGAATTGAATATGTGGTAAATATTCCAAAATTGAAGAATCCAAATCTGAGAGTTTATGAAATAGAAGAGGTAATGGATGAATTTGAATTGATAACGGCCACAGGGAATTAAAATCCTGAAATAATTAAAGCAGACTGAGAGATTCAAGTGAGCATAAACAGGTAATTCAAAAACGCATTTATGCATGTTTTAGAAGTAGATCCCCAGATATTCAACAGAGTGATGATGAAGAGAAAATTAAATGGCAACACTGTCAAGTTAATGAATATGTGAGAAATTTCCTGATGTATGAACTGTTATTACTTTGTTGCTTTTTCTGGATCCAACCTTCAATTCCCTAATTTTGTCTCTTCCCAGATAAACTTCGGATACAAATTGTGGTGCTGCTTCTTGAAAAGGCATCAAAAATGTATTTACAAAATAAGACAATGATCTTGATCAACATATTATTGGTGTTTGTTGTGCTGTATATTATACATAACACAATCTCGAAAGCTGCGGATGATCAACCAGTAGACATTGAGAGCATCAATATCAAAATTTCAGTTTTAGGTTAGCATAGTGGAGAAAAAATTTAAAGACTTCTGCGATAAGCTTCATTGAGTATCAACTCATTTTTGGCAAGTGCATGATGCTTGCCAGCGTGAGGCTTGCTTGCCAGCGTTTGAAAGGATTTGAAAGGATGTTTGAGTGTTTGAAATAATGAAAGAAACCATTGAAGTCTTAATTTCTTTCGTTATACAAATGTACCCTCGCAATTAAATTTTTTTTGAAAAGGACAGTGCAAACTTACAGTTGATATTTCTGCTTTCGCAGACTGTAGTTTTCCTCGATGCAGTGAAAACTGAGGAAGGAAATTGCAACACTTTCGAACTGCAGAAGTATTTGATCATTTGGAAATCCAATTGAAAGTCCAGTTGCAATATTAGTAACTGCGTATCATGATAAAAAATTATCTTCAGCAGTTAAACGAAGATTAGCATTTTTACATGTTCCTTGGTTTTACTCGTACATTTTTATTCTAACTGTCTAGAATATGTAGAAATTTGATTGTCATGTATCATTGACTTGCTAATCTTATATTATTATGTTAATTTTTATATTTTGTGTTTTTCTTTTCTGGTCATTAATGAAAATTATTTGAATTTTATGTAATGTAAAAAGGTATGTAACAAAGACAAAATTAATCAGTGGACTAACAAAAATGATTATTCTGTTGCTAGGTGTGTCGTAACTTTAAGTATTTTTAAAGCAAGCATATTCCAATTAATTAATGTAAAAAAATGTGCCTAATATGGTTTGGTTTTACCGGCTGGTGATTCTGAAAGGGAAAGAGTCACCAATACATGGAAAAACTCTCTGAAAAGATTGAAGTGAGCATGGGAACTGTGAAAACTACGCTGTTTGTCAAACATAATTTATGTAACGCATGTTCCGAATTCTTAAACTATATTTGGAAGCAATGCAAGCTTTAAAAATATACTTTATTTGGAAAAGTCTGTCTCGACAAAACCCAAAATGATAGACAAACAAGATTCATTTTTATGAATTACACTGCAGATTTGGTCTGTTAAATATTTAATTGCATCCTCAATACCTTTACTTTTCTGGAAAACATCATCATCATCATTGACAGCAAGGATTAGACCTCTTGATCTGTTCCATCTCAGAATTGTACATGCCATCTCTTCAAGGGATGCCCTACATTTCTTTTTCCTTTAGGTTCATGTTGAAGAATAATTTTTCACTCTCTATGTTCTGGCATTCTCAGGACATGATCTTTCCAGTTTTCTCGATATTTCTTTATGGTGTGTATAACACGCTCAATATTTAGTTCTTCTCTGATATCTACACTTTTTTTGTGGTCTAATAGTGTATATCCTGCCACAAAACGAAGAAATCTCATTTTTGCAGATTCAATTCGGCACATCTGATCTGATGTTAATGTCCATCTCTCACTTCCATAAAGTAGTAATGGCAAAGCAATAACTTTGTAAAATCTGAGAAGAGTTTCTTTTTGCGCATTATGCTGTAGAGTTCGCTGTAACGTTCCACAGAAATATGTGAAGTTGTTCAGCTTTATTTCCATATCCCTTGATTTTATATAATTAAAATGATATCCAAGATATTTAAATTCATTAACTTGTTCAATTATTCGGTCATATATAACTATCTTTGCTCTTAAAGGTTCAAGCCCTTTAAATGCCATCACTTTTATTTACTTGGTGAGATTTTCATACCATACTCATTAGCAACCTGACTTAACTTGTGGACTGCTATTTGAATTTCATATTCAGATTTTCCTATGATAAGCTGGTCGTCGGCAAAAAGTAATGTTGGGATCTCAACATTATTAATCTTAAAAACATCAATTAAAGTCTTCAACCATTTTTTAATGATCACGTCCATATATATATTAATAAGCGTTGGCGAGTGCGGGCATCCCTGTCTTACTCCCTGGTTTATATACGCTGATTCTTTTCCATTTTTAAGCATTCGGATCATGATTTTATTATTTTTGAATGAAGATTGAATTGCTGTAATAAGATGGGAAGGGAGTCCAATATTCTTCAGTGTTTCCTATAATAATCTTCTTTTAAGGCTATCAAATGCTTTTACGTTGTCAATAAAGATATAGTATGTCGGTAGTTTAAATTCCCTTCGCTTTTCAGTAAGTTGTGTCAGTACAAAAATACAGTCTGAGCATGATCTACCTTTTCTGAAACCATGTTTGTGTCAGATATTTGAGTTTCAGCAATAGGCCCTAATCTTTGATTGATAATTTTTGCATAGATTTTATAACAGGAATTTAGAAGACTTATACTTCTATAATTTGAACATTCAGATTTGTCGCCTTTTTGATATACGGGGTAAATTAGGGCTTCATTCCATTCTTCAGGCACATATCCAGTGGACCAGGAGATATTAATAAAGTAAAGACATCTCTGTGTAAATTGATTTGATGCATATCTAATCAATTCCATGTTTATTTTATCAGTACCAGGTGACTTTCTATTTTTGGTTGTGATAATGGCTGCTTTCAACCCATCCATAGAGATCAGATCAATAGAATTACATGTATATTTTTGACTCCTCTCTCTTTTTCTTCATCTTCAGAGGTCCATAGCGATTTAAAGTAATTTAACCATTTAGTTTCTGCAATTATATTTAATTGAACTTTATCTCTTTCTTGATTATATAAATATTTTATAATTTTATATGCCTAACTTTGGTTTCCAAATATGTCATGTTCAATTTCACTAACATATCATTTCCAACTTTCTCGTTTAAGCATACAGACTTCTCTTTTAACTAAAGCAGATTTTCTTTTGTATTGCATTCTATGATTCATATTCCCAGAAGATGAGAGGGACTTTAAATACGCTTCGTTTTTTTCTTTAATTAGTTGTTTGACATTATCATTCCAAAACCTTAGCCCTCGATTTGAGAATTTCTTTTCCCTTGACTCTATTGCTTCTGCGTCTGCCTGTGTTATAATTTCTTTAATGTTTGCTTATTCTTCATTTATATTGTTCCTTACAGGATTAATAAGATTTTTCTCGTTGAGTCTAGTGCTGGATAGTAGTGCTAGATAGTGGTCTGGTATAAAAGTCTTATACTATAATCTTGTTAAAGGTGAACTTCAAATTTTCTATTTCTGGTTTGGATTTTGATTGGATGGTTTTCTTCCATCTCTTTGGGAAAATTATGTTCCCAAAGAGATGGAAGAAAACCATCTTTAAAAAAATCTTACTTTTCTGGAATGCAAACAGAGAAAATTGTTTATTATTATGTCAGTGTGAGTTCAATCATTATTTTTCTTGATCACCTTTTTAAAAGTTATTTAAAATTCGAAATTAAGAAAATCGGTGTGTAATTCGTGGCTTCCTGTCTGTCCCGTGGGTTAAATATTTAGAACACTTCAGAATTTTTAAAAAGGTAATGCATTACTCATCCATCATGCATTTATTAACAAACATAAAAAACAATGTTTGTTCGTTGGTTTGTCCATAATGCGCTGCCGTACCGTTCATCCGATTGTGATAAAACTTTGTCTACTTATTGCTTGCTCGTGTGGAATAATATAGCCATTGTACGATGGGAATGTGCTTAAGACGGCGCACGTAGACGGGCAATGATAATAAATGAATGCTGACTCAACCGCCTCTGAACAGGGCATTCTACGCAATGGCTCTCAACGCAACACGCCACACCCTGAAGTGCGAGTATTAAGAGCGACTTGTTTGCATATTCTGCCCGCTCATCGCTTTACACGCAGTTCCGTGTGGCCCCAAAAGTGCAATGCTGCCACACTTCCCTGCTGTGGAGCCATCCCTATCCTTTCGGACATCTATGGCTGATCTGAAAATAGAAAGAAAACATAGGTCAGAAATGACAATAGCCGTTCGGCGCGCTTTTGGCGTTGTTTACCGCAATTTTCATGCAAGTATTGGCGTCTCGCCTATTGTAGCATATCTCTCGGGTGCTTGTACGTGGCCGTGGGATCCGGCTCGTACAAATTTAAATTTAATATCATGTCATTATTTGAGGTATTTATTTTTGAAAAGAAATTTTGAGCTAAGTTTTTAAAGTGCTCTTCGAGGAGCGGTAACTTTAATGCAGCGTGTAAATCTGCGATTCTAATATACATTGGCGCGCCCAGTATTTTACGGAGGCACGCATTTTGAACTATTTGCAACTTATTTAAGTGCCAATGCGCCGCTATTCCCCAACTTGGGCAGGCGTAGTCGATAATGGGCCTAATCATGGCTTTATATAAAAGCAGAGCATTCGCTGTGGACAGTTTGCTTCGCTTATGTAATAAGCTTCGCAACATGCCCAGGCTTTGCTAGCGACCGCGTCCGCGTGCTCGCGGAAAGTTAAAGCGCGATCCAGTGTGATGCCGAAGTACTTTGTGCTGGCGCGCCATTCAATGTTTGAATTGCATAGCGCGAGCGGCCGCGGCTGGTCGTATTTGTATCTGCGTGTGAAGAGCACTGCCGTGCTCTTTTCCACGTTGACTTTGATACGCCAGCGCTGCAGCCACTCCTGGATCTGTAACAAATATAAATCCAAATATTTAACAAGCAGATCGATTATTTTGGACGTGGCAATTACTGCCGTGTCGTCTGCGTACATGGCGAGCTCGGTTTGGGTCGAGGTAGGTATATCGCGCACATACAGGCAGTAGAGCACAGGGGAAATAATGCTCCCCTGAGGCACGCCCGCCCGTATGTGGCGGGTGGTTGATTTCGCGTGCAGAACCGTCACTTGAAACGATCTGTTCGCGAGGAAGGAGTGCACTAAGCGTACAATATAGGAAGGGAAGTTAGCTTCGATAAGTTTGGCGAGGAGGCCGTCGTGCCAAACCTTATCAAAGGCGCTGGCGACGTCCAGGAAAACTCCGCCAGTGAATCGCCTCTCGTTAAAGTTGCGCCGAATTCTGTCTACTATGCGCAGTAGCTGATGGGTGGTGCGCCCTAAAACCAAATTGTTCATTATTAATAAGGCCATGCTTTTCGGTAAATTTTAAAATTCTCTTGAGAATTTTCTCAAAGAGTTTGCCGAGCGTGTTAAAAAGACTAATTGGTCTGTACGACTGCGGCAAACTCTTATTCTTTCCAGGTTTAGGAAAGTTTAGCACGTGCGCGTGTTTCCATTGCGCCGGAAATAGCTGGAAGATGAAAATTGCGTTAAACAAACACACGATATAGTTTATGGCACTTTGCGAGAGCCTTTTCAGAACATCGTTTCTGATCCCGTCCGGTCCCGGAGCTTTTCCGCTCCGTAGTGCTGCGATGGCGTCGGCTACTTCGGCGACGTCCGTTAGCTCCGGCTCGTCGGCGGGGCCGTGCAGGGCCGCTGCGACCGTGCAATGCACGCTCTCGGCGTGCTCCGCAGGCGGCTGCTCCTCAACCGGCTGGAATTGCGATTCGAGGGAGTCAGCGAAAAGCTCCGGTTTCGCCTCGTTCGCTTCCACGTCGCCGTTCGCGTTGCGCAGCGGCGGGACTGAAACAGAAGATTTTGTCAAAGTTCGCGTTAGCTGCCATAGTGAACTATCCTCCGGCTTTAGCTTTCTCAGTAGGTTACCCCACTTTGAGTTTCTGTATTCAGTTAAGGCGTCGTCTACACGCCGCCTTAACTGATTCAGAGCAAGCTTGTCTGCCGGATGTCGCGTGCGCTGCCATTCCCGTCGCGCCACGTTTTTGCGCTGAATCAGCGCGATTATTCTAGGTGGTAGCTCCGCTGCTCGCTGCTCGTTTCGCCCGGCGAAGGCGGCCGCATTCAGGCTATCTGTGATTGCCTTCGCAAGCTGTTTTGCCCCTGGTTCGATCTGCTGCGGGTCTGAGATGGGCTCTGCTTCCGGGAGGCGTTTCTCCAGTTCCTTCTGAAATAGAGGCCAATTAGTGCGTTTGCGGGCGGGTGGAAGCGCTAAGGAAGTTTGCAAATCGCTGCGTCCTATTTCGGCAATGACTGGGAGGTGGTCAGAGGAGAGCTCGCAGGCTGTGGTGAGGTGAATTGGGGCGCCAAGATCGCGGATGACGGCGATGTCCAAGACGTCCGGCCGTCTTGCGTTGGCGGGGAAGTGCGTGGGTTGCATCGGGCCTATCACCTCGTAGCCGTGCGTTTCCGCAAAGTTTTTCAGCTGTCGGCCACGAGGCGAGGTGATGCGGGAATTCCAAGACGGGTGTTTCGCGTTGAAATCACCCGCCAGGAGGGTAGGGATGCGGGCGAGCGGCTCCAGAAGAGCGTCGAAATCGCTCTGCTCTAGGGACGCATTTCGCGCCGGCGGAATGTAGGCCGATATGATGCGCAGCGGGCCCTTCTTCATCCGGACCGCAATCGCCGTGGCCTCGATGTACTGAAGCGGCGGCAAAGCTAATTCGTGATGCGCGATGTCGCGCCGCACTAAAGCTGCCGTTCCGCCGCCCGGGTTTGCATTCGGGAGCCGTGCTGATCTGTCTGACCTGTAACAAACGTAGCCAGGGAGAGAGAAACGATGCTTAGGTTGAAGGTGGGTTTCGCCTAGCATCAGAATTGCTAAGTGGTGCTTTGCGGCGAACGCGGCTAGCTCCGCCTGTTTGTTCCTGCTTACGATACCGCTGCAGTTCCAAAAGGCGAGCGAGAGGCGAGCTGGAGCTGCTGTAAGAGAATTGGTTTTTAAATTATTATCGATGGCCGTGTCAGCCATCACGGGGCGGAGGAGGCGGGGGCGGAAACGGCCGCTCCCTCGATCGCTGCGCCAGACCGACCTGCGTGACCATGCGCGTGCTGAAGCAGCAGCTCCATGACCACCTGCAGCATCAGCCTCGGCCAGTCGCTCGGGGAGCGTCCGGTGATGGTGCGGGTTATGGCGCGGATAGTCATGAAAGGATCCACGT
Organism: Gryllus longicercus; assembly: GCA_038098605.1. Classification (NCBI taxonomy): domain Eukaryota; kingdom Metazoa; phylum Arthropoda; class Insecta; order Orthoptera; family Gryllidae; genus Gryllus; species Gryllus longicercus. The sequence continues at coordinate 366,042 of JAZDUA010000294.1, read as the reverse complement.
TGTTAAGGGCCAGATCCTCGGCGACATGGTGCATAAATTTCTTCTGCTCTTCCAAGGTGTAGGAAGGCGGGAAGTTCAGCTCCTCGTCTCTTCTGTACCCGCGTCGTCTCGCGGGCGGCCTTTCCGGGGGTGGCGATGGAGGCCCTTGTTGCGTGGGTTGGAAGGGCCGGGAGGGGGCGGCGGGTGGAGAAGCGGGGGCGTCGTGGGCCACGGCGCGGCGTGCGCTGCGGAAGCGGCTGCGGCGGCGGCGATGGGCTGCAGCGTGAGGGCGAGCGGGTCGACGCCGTCTCTGCGCTTGAGGCGCGGCGGCGCTCGATGTAGGCCCGGCGGGCCCGATCCTGGTGTCGGCGCTCCTCTCTGCGTCGCTGCGCCTCGCTCCCTCTGTAACAACGGCGCTGGTACTCGGGGCAGCCCTTGTACCGTGCACCGTGGTGGTCCGCGCTACAGTTAACGCAGCGCCGCGACTCCACGGGCGGATTGTCCCCGAGGGGGCAGGCCGCCGTGTCGTGCGCCGCGCCGCACTTCCCACAGCGCGGGTGGCGTGCGCAGTGCCGCTGCACGTGACCGAAGTCAAGGCAATTGCGGCACTGCACTGGTCCTCTCGGTGGCCGATACCTCTCCACCGAGATCTTCAGTCCCCGAAGTTCCCTCAGCGCGAGGATCCTGCGCTGGTCCGGCTCGTCGGGCAGCGTGACGAGGACGAGCGGAATCGGCCGTCCTCTCCGCCCGTGTTTGCGGCTCGTCAGCCGCTCCGCCTTCTCTGCCTGAAAATTAAGCCGCCCGAGGGCGGCGATTAGCGCTGGCGCGTCGGTCGTAAGCGGAACGCCGCGGATAATCACCCGCAGCTTCCGCGCATTGCCGATGGAATACGTATGGGATTCCATCGTGTGCTCACGCAGCAAGGAAACGGAGGCCGTATAATCTTCCACCGAGGCCGTGCGGAGGCGTACGGCTTCGCCGGTCGCTTCTGCAACGACCGGCTCGCCGCAAACCCCTCGCAGAGCCTCCAGGAGGGAAAATACATCCACGCATCCGAACACGTGGATAGGGGGTGGGCGTCGCTGGCGGCGGACGAGCGTGAACCCGTCGTCGTCCTCTTGCGTTGCTGCGGCGGCGTCCGGCATCGTAGCCGGTGAGCCGCTCCTCGCGGCGGTGGCTGGCGTCGGCGGCGATGCGATCGCCGATCGATGGGGAGCGGAAGGGCCGCTCCCGTTGCGAACAGAAGATGCACGTAGGTCAATACAAATTCTTTCCGTTGACGGGGTGGCCATGCGCAGGCGCTTTGGCGACCACGCGAGCCGACGTACTCCGCGGCTGCCGCTTTCGCCCTCCGGAGGAGTTTGAAATGCGGCGCCCGGCGACGCAGCGCTCGACATCTTTTTACGGCCCGAGGGCCTCGCTCGGCTATGCTCTTTTAGTCCTAAAAAGGACTGTTGCTTCCTCGCTGTGCTCTCCTCAGGAACGTCCGTCCTCTTCGGCGGTCAGCTTCGGAATCCCAATCGCATATTCTGCCCCTGCGATTACGAAAGTGTGCCCAGGAGAGTCGGTGACAGAGAGGGACAGGAACGGGGGGAAGGAGAACGAGAGAGAAAGCGGGCAGGACAACGTCGGCATGGTCTCGCTAGTTAACAATGAAAGTTAATGGCCTCATTATATAATCTGCAGCAATTTTAATCAATGCAATAGGAATGTGATCAACCTCTCCAGGCATTTAAGAATTTGGTATAAATGACATTAATTCTTCATTTGAGTTGCAAAAATAGAATCCATTGGAGTTCCGTCTAAAGTATCTTTGACTATCATCGCGTGATGAAATTTTCGGCAATTTTTTGACCCAATTTTTACAAAGAATTCATTAATATGATATACAATTATTTATTAGTATGCAATATAGTATTTCAATGATCAAACAAAATATTTTGAATGGATAGTTTCGTACGTATGTTTTATGCAACTTGTCGTTTAATCCTAAACGAAATTCAACGTTTGATTTAAGATTGGTTGCTGATTTATCACCACTAACTTCGTTTTGTACCGGAGGAGTTACAGCCTCCAATTGCTGTGTTTATTGGGCCACCAGTGAAGCAAGAAACATCATGTACTCACGAAGAAGCGGGAAGAATAACAGGTTGCATTCTCATTTCGACGTCTTGAATACTGTGTGGTTTCTGGTCCATTCTCTGCACTCATTCCCATTGCTCTCACGATTGTGAGTGTAGATGACTATTGCCATGTGTAACGTTTCAGAGCATGTGTTTGTCATTGGAAGAATTTGTGAGCTCTTTATTTCGTTCCTGCCAGTTCACATCCTCGACGTTAAGTGGCATTCACAGTTATTTTTGTTATTAGCAAACGTGTCATTGCAGTGCATACCATTTCATAGTTTGTGTGGGTAAGGGCTTAGTATAGAGCTCCTCGTATTCCTTGTATTTTAACATTCTCGGTGCATCTATTACGTCGAATTACATCGGAGCGACATTCTGATATGTCACAGTATCATTTAAAACGCATTTACTCAAGAATGCAATACTGTAAACAAATCACTGCTAATACGTATAAATATTAACGACGAGAGACAGTCATACATATGTATGTGTTTTGGCTGTGGTTAAGGCCTACCAGCAGCGTCCCAGCCTTGCGGCCATGGATTATGGGGTACGTGTGGTTTGCACATGGCCATCCCTACGCTGTTATTTGTGGTAATCTCAACCTGAAAAGTGAGTTTTCGTAGCGTCACACAGCAACAGATGCTTGATCATTTCTAGGAAAGCGTACAATTAACTTTTGCCCCGTCCGGGAATCGAATCTGAGGCTGCGGCGTGGAAAGCGAGCGCGCTGACCAACGAGCCACCGAGTGCATGAGACAATCATAAAAATTACATTTTTGTCATTTTTGAAAGGAAAAAACAACAAATGGCGTATATGTAATCTTACGCAGTATATTTGGTACTATCCGTTCCTTTTATAGAAAAAATGTGGAACCGTTTTGGGGAAAGTTTTGGGTTTTTTATATAAAACATATCACGCAATCTTGCGCGAAAACTACTCAAATTTGAAAATAAATAAATTAATAAATAAAGTATTCTTGATCTTAATCAAAGAACTAATTACGGAGGGAAACTTTACTTGTACTTGAACAAATATTTAATTTCCTTTTTGGAATACGTTCGTATATACGGAGAAATATGCTTAGTATGGAGAAAGTTATGTAATGCTGCAGAATATCAGTTTCCAAATGTCAACGGAAATACGTTTTCGCGTCCCCTGATAGCGAAAAAATATATATATTTTTTTTAATCGTCCATCTGTGAACAGCACTAGACACTACATTAAACTTAGGATTTTTTCCAAACTGAATATTTCTGTATATCTGGCTCGACTCGTAGCCTCCAATTTTGAGAAACCTTCAATAATATTTGAAGGTCCTTTACATGAAGTCCCAGACTTTTCAATTTTGTATTCAAAGATAAGTGATAAATACAGGAATAAAGATATCATAGGTCCGCTCGTACTGTTAATGCTGAAATTTCGTAAGTTTGAATTTATTTCAGCGTCTTCCTCAAACTACAAATTTGAAGGTAGAGAGTTTTCCTTTGAGTAGTTTTCGTGCAATATGAGCAATGGTTCTAAACGGTGGCAAATGTGTTTTAGTGGTAACCGAATAATGTAATGTCAGCGGAAGCGAGGTACTTCAAACTCATAGTTGTCTATGCATTCACACATGCTTGGTCCATTGATAATAAACAAACCGTATTCCAAACGCGAAATTACTCCCCAAATTCGTTTGTTACAAGTTCTATTAAAATAGCGAGGCTCTAGCTGTTGGCTTGCTCATAAAATTAAGTGACGTGAAGTTATTTAGTCGTCTCTTAATTCTAATTTTCCGTTCATGCCCTATGAACAACGTCATTGATTTCGAATCAGTGAAGGGTGAATGAGAGCGCAGGATTCGTCAGCGCGTGGTGGTTTCTCGGTGCCTCTGACCGGGAGACTAGAGTTCAAAGCCCGACCGTGGCAGGGTCTGGAGGAGCCTTCTAGCGGTCGGCTGGTCTGGTCGATAGTTGACCTTGGTTTCTCTAAACCATGCCGGAGCAGGATGCTAACAAAGGGGCCATGAGCCGCGCGCTATCTTTTCTTCCTCTTTTCCTATCAGCACCTGTTGCCTGGACCGCCACTTACAGGCACTACCTAGCACATGTGTCGGGAACTTAGAGCGTGTCCCGGCTGGGGCGGTGCCCCGCTGGTAGGAAATGAGGTAACTCCGCCAACCGCACTGGAGGTCGGCGCTGGATTTTGAAACCCAGCTAGAGAAGAACTTCGCCACCTCCCGTGATTTAAAAACTACATTCACAGGATCAATAATAACAATTCACATGATTTACCTGCGTAATTGGCGTCAACTGAAAACCGAGAATCTCCTTTTAATGCTAATTTAAGATGCGTGGTTGCGAAACAATAAAGGACAACATGGATTACTAGAATTTTTCAAAGTGTAATTACCCTCCCAAATGAAGTTTAAAATTTTCAATCTCAATATTTTACTCCGTGAAGAGATTGTTTATAATTTTTATTTCTGTAGGATCCTTTTGCATCCTGTTGTGATGGCGCTTCTGTTGCTACAATTAAACAAGAGATGACTGAATATTCCCCAGGTATGTGTATGATATATTTTTTAATTATTTCGTGAACCTATGGTCCAAGCCATTAGGGTGGTAAATACATTACTTGGTAAAATTGTACCTGGGCTGTTCACAAAACAATGTGGCAAGATTCCCTTTTTTTCTTTAAAAAGACCGTTGTCTTTGATGCTCTGCAGACGCAAACTTCTTCACGGGTTAAACGGATTCGATGGTACCCCTAAAGCACTGAAGTGCGCAAATACCCAACGGAATTACAAACTCTGATTTTTCTATATAAAATAGGATTGCCTGTACTTATCGTTTGCTAGACTACTCACTACTCGTCCAAATATTGGTGTAAATTTTGTGAATTGACGAAAAAGTAGTAATGAACAATTTATCACATTGCAAAAGAATTGAAATGGTATGTCTTTCCAGATTCATCAGAAAGCGTCCCTTTCCTTTCTTTATACCTTCCGATCAACCCTTTTCCTTGAAAATGGTTAAGTAGCTTGTTGTAACTTAATTCAGTTCATTATCTGAGAATTGAATGAAGTTTCTTTGTATGGCACTTTCCCACTGTTTCCAGCGTAACTTATTAAACGCCTTTGAGATTGTGTTTTCCAAACACTTCTCTGAATTTCGTAGTATAGATATAATATTTTAATATTCTTATGGGAGAAATGTCAAAGAAGACCATTTTTACTTCCTACCAGTTGACCCAGCTTTTTTCCCTCGTATATTACCCTTTCAAATACTTAGAATAGTCAAAATCTATATTTTGGTGTTCCTTAATACCCAAAAATATGTTGTTTTTACTTCTCTCCGTCGGTGAACAATTTTAAGACTTACACCATTCGTATGATTTAGTGGAAAACCAAAATTACTAAATCGTGAAGACCTGACTTAAAGCCCTGATTTTTGAAAGAGTTCTTTAAATTTTGTTCTGTCATTAAGCTCCTGAAACATTTTCAAAATTTCTAAAAATTAGCTCTAAATTATTTCTTTATATTATAGGACTACATTGAAATATACTTATCAAGATGGCAAAATGGCGATTTTTACCGAAGACGCAGAACATTTGAAAATCGCTGAAGTTCAACTTTATTATCCATCTCTTCTACATTGTTGAAGATACAAATCTTTTTCCTGAAATGAAATTTGTGCTCCACAAATAGTTCTTTAAAAAATATATTGAACATTTTTTTAATGTTGGTAATTTCCGCGCATTTTTTACTGAAAGATGTACTTTACAAAGTTGAAATTAATACTGCAGTTATGTATCATAAAGAACTTTTACGTGTGCAAATTTCAAGATTTTATCTGGTACCTCAACAGAGTTGATACTGGAAAAAATCTAAAATTCCAATTTTAGGGAGGGTGTAATTTTTAATTAAAGCGGTTCTTATCATTATTTTTTACGCATTGAAACTTACATTATTGAGAAAAAAAGCGCAGAAGGAATCGGCTTTAAATCTATTCCTTTGAAAAATTTCTCTGTGAAAATCGAAATTTGTTCGTTTGCGTCCGATATATTTGTATGCAAATATTACCCGAATAAAAAATATTTGGTAAATATGTCTTTGTCTCGCAGAGTTTACTGAATCCAATACATTTTGGTTTACAAAGCTATAATTTAGCGCTGAGTAATTTAAACATTGTAAGTATTTACAAACACGAATTGCGCGCGCTTTAGAACAGAAACGGTCTCCATTTGTGAACAACCACGACCGATTCTGGTCGAGTGCTTAAGTTTCCCGTGGAAAATAACGAAACTTAGGAAATTTATTTACAAATCAAGTTGTTGTTTTCTAAGATGTGAGGCGACTTTTTTTTTTTTAATTCGTGATCACTTAATCGGAATGTCATTGGACTTGTCCCGATTGAAGTTAAAGTATGAAAAAATATCTAATTGTTTCTTCGTGTTAGAATAAAACGAATGCTGTTTTTACTACGTTCATCGAACAGACAATCTCTCGCAGGAGATATCCCTGGCCGCCCTGTGTATTTCCTTTGCCTTCCGCCTTATTTCATTCGGGGAGACGTGGTCAATCGATGCTCTTTATTCGTGGGGCCCTTTTCTTACTTTTCCCTTCTGCGGCGAACTGAGGAAGTTCTGACCGCTTGAGATAATCGTAATTGCTCCGGCTTTCATGGTCAGTTTTCCTTTTTGTTTCAGCTCGTGTTTGCTACACTTTTATTTGGCAATAGTGGAACTGTTTTGACGCGTTAATATGCGCGACGAAAATATAAAAGTATTTATGCAATATTGCATCCAAATAGGATTACGGTGGCTTAAATTGTGTTATCCTTTACGGAAGTGTTGGGGCCAAATTTAAGCAAAAATTATCTTAGTTTGTGATCAATTCAAATTTTTGAATAAGAAATCATATCCGAGAAATTTGATTATTATGCAACTCAATATCATTTCACTATTATGCATCTCAATATCACCACTATTCCCGCCCGCACGTCGGGATGTCCAGGGTGACTGGAACGATCCCGTGTTGACATTTACGAAGACCCGTGCCATGTCCCTCCGTCAGATGCCCTGGCAACAAGATTGAGCCGCTTCGTTCTTGAGATTGCATGCTCTTTACGGGAGAATCTCGCAGACTCGTCTCAATTAGTCTTTGTCGTTTACGATAACCAGAGAGAATATGCAGCAAATTGCTGCCGTTAATCTTAATATTTTGAGTAATATTGTATGCTGCAATCTAACTTGCTTGATAATTCTGTACATTTTTTTTATTGAGACATAGCTATTCAGCGTTACGATGCAAATGCTTAGGTGTGAATCGACGAGAAATGTTTTAGTTTTTAAACACTGCCAGCTTCTTTGGAAAAAGACAGCAATATCCTCTGGAAAAGTATATATTCCATTCTTCATTGAGAACAATTAATCTATTGGGCTTTTTTAGGGGACATTTTGGGATTAAAATATTTTACAAATATCCACAATAATCCACACAAGCACCGGAAACACAACGTACTAATTTCACTATTCACAAGACGCTGTCTGCCATGTGTTCATTAGTAATCAATAACTTTAGATCTTGTTTTCAGGCGGTAAAAATGTATCAATGAGACAGCAACAGCAAACGTAATTTCACGACGAACAAGTTGTGACATTGGCAGGTTAATGCATTAATGAGTCCGCCTCCTTCAGTGACCCGTCCCAAAGTACATTTGTTTTAAATGATCTTAATTTTTCGATGCAAAAATATTATTTTAAGAATAATAAAGAACACTAAAACATAGTCCTAAATGACGATTTCCTTTGAAATATTTGGAGCCGTTTTTAAGCGCTACAGTAAATGTGAAATTTGAAGCACTTTTTCACAGAATTTAGTGTTTTGAGTTAAACATTTGAATAACACTGCAAAATGTGTAGCTATTGCCGATTTGGCAGTGCATAAAAATAGAAGTAAAAAGTTCTATACAAAAATGGAAGTAAAACAAAAGTTTGCGAGAAATAAAAGGTTGCAGGACTATGTATTGACTACATGCAAAGTATTGAACTTCCAAGATAAACGTGCAAGAAGCATATTATTTACGGCAGCTCACGTGTCTTGTCTGTATCACGGATGTATAAAATAATAAATCAACAATTTACAGGTATCTCTACCATGTAGGTACTGTCAAGAAAGAACCAAACGAGGTTTGCTTTTTTTTGCATGACTATATTAAATCTGAATTACAAGAAACTGTGAAGGAAGTAGATTTATTTTCTGATGGATGCCGTACTCAAAATAAGAACAATACAATTATCACGGTAATGAACTACCTTGTAAAAACTGGAATATTCAGTAATGTATTTCAATACTATCCTTTCCACGGTCATTTATTTCTCCCATTTGATCAAACATGTGCTGGCATCAAGAGATTAATACGTCGAAGAGGTAGAATATATTCATTGTACGAGTATATTGAACTTATTGCTCGCCCATATCAGAAACAAAGCATACTAGTCAACCTCATTGGTACACAAGATGTCGTAGAGGACAAAAAATGGTGGACGAAATTATACAAGCGATCTTGCTTCTCTGAAGACAGCCGTGGAATGTCTGGTGAAGCTGATCGGAAAGTAACTTTTTCTGTTGCAAAATTATATGTTTCCACCGCAGGCAATCATTTTCTGGACAAGTAAAATGTTATGAGTAGGTTGATGGCCTCATACAATATCGATTTTCTCTTTTCAAGAATCAAAATGTAGGATCAATGTTACCTATAGAAAAAACTTACAATAAGGTGGTTCCAATAAATATACTAAAAATGCTGGAAAAAACAAAATCGACCCAATACATTTTGCAAACACAAGTTTTTATGAAAACTTCAGATACTGGCGAAGTACTGAGACAACAGAAGAAGACTAATATAGAAATAAGATTAAATTGTATTGTAAAGCCGTAAACTTAGTGTGTCCTGATACTGCACAGTACTGATGATACATGGGTAATTTCCAAGGCACGTATATCATACGAATTAAGTCGGGAAATTGTAACTCTTTGTTTAAATAGGCTTCTCCCGCACGATCTAGTGCCAAAAAGTTTATCATTGTGTTTGTACAAATTATTTACGTTAAATTAACTCTTTAAGTCCATTGTTTTTTCAATAATGTCCTTTTACTATCATTAGTCATGTGTGTCAGTTAAGTTTTAAGAATTAAGCATTCATTGAAACCAATCAAGCCAGTTTTGAGATAGGGTGAGATGAGAACTTAGGTATTGTAAATGTTTTTTGCAAAGGGCCAATACTTCTCCGGGGATCAGAGTTCATATCTCTGCCTTAAACAGAATTTTGGAATACCCAAGCCCTCAACTGGTTGGGTCATTCGAAGAGAATTTTAAATAGTTAAAATTTTGATAATATTTTGTTTATTTCAAAATATTGGTCAGATCATAAAGAATTATCTCTGCTTTAATTTCAGATTTACCTTCTTGAGATCATATTAACCTATACTTTTTCTAAGTAATACACTTTTTTACCTTTTTGAATAATGGCGAAACAAAAATACTAATAAAAAAATATTCATTGCTTTTGCAAAAGTGCGCCATCTTTCCTGTACCGAACTATTGCACTCGCATTGCATGTTTATATCACAATGTTTAATGTTTAAGCTTCAGACGTTTGTAGTTGCTAGCCAACCCCTGAGGTTTTCTGATACTAACCTTTTTTGTTGATAGGTGAATGGAATTATGCATCAGAGAAAACCAACACAATCCAGATACAACAGAACCACACTACAGACTTGGATTGTATCCCTAAGAGTAGCTTCAGCAACTATGACCAGACCACGCACCACGAGAACGCGCTTCCTAATTGCAGCAGCCTCAGAGGAAAACGTTTTAAGTGTTCCATTTGCAATACGATGTTCAGTAGAAATGGGAAGTTGCGTAGGCACTTGCGCACCCACACTGGTGAGAAACCTTTCCAGTGTTCAATTTGCGAGAAGACCTTCGCTCAGAAAGGATACTTGGATACGCACATGCGGACCCACACTGGTGAGAAACCTTTCCTGTGTTCCATTCGTGTGAAGACCTTCTCTCAAAAATATACCTTGAAATGTCACATGCGGACCCTCACTGGTGAGAAACCTTTCCAGTGTTCCATCTGTGAGAAGACCTTCACTATTAAAGGAACCTTGGGTAGGCACATGAACACCCACTCTGGTGAGAAACCTTTCCCGTGTTCCATCTGTGAGAAGACCGGAGAAGTTCGGAAAACACAGTTGGTTGATCACAAACGCACCCACACTGGTGAGAAACATTTCCAGTGTTGAATCTGCCAGAAGACCTTCACTCAGATATTAACCTTGGATAAGCACATGTGCACCCACACTGGTGAGAAACTATTTCAGTTTTCCATTTCAGTAATTTAAATATTATACTCCATTACATGTACGTTTGATGATGGAACATAAATTCATATAAAAATTGGTGATTTTAATGTGGTATTCTTAGGAATAATGATCCTTTCCGTTGTTATATTACCAATTTACACTAATATGATTATATTTCGCGTATTAAAATTCCGAAAAGAGTATGTGGGTACATAAGTTCTTGTACTGACATTTTCGGCAAAGTTGTAGACAATTTTTACACCTTATTGATAATTTTTACTTCATTTGCACTTTTGTCACATTTGTGTTTTTAGATAGTACTTTAAAAACACATCATAATATATCATGGATAATCATATAAAAAGAAAAAAGTATAATTAAATTCCTGAAAATTTGAAAATTTCTGAAGGGAACTGAAGAGTTCGTTTAATGAAGGATCTACATCAACTTAACAATCTGTATTCACTCCACATGACGTTGACAATTAGATAGCTTCGGAGTCAATGTCCCACCTCCACCATGAAGATGAGAGCACGCACCACGGCCCCCAATGTAAGGTTTTCCGCGGAACGAGCGACCTGCTCGTTCACCTCCATGAAGTCGTCTGTAGGCGGCTTTCCGTACGCCGTCAGGCACGCCTTGCTGTCTCGTCGTGGTCCGCACCGCGCGCTGACGCTCCGACACCCGAGTTGACTCTTGTACACTCCTTGACTGAGCACCTGACCGGACTAGTGGGGCGTAGGCTACCGTGCACAAGCTGCTGTGTGAGCCCCCAAGTGCGCTTTCGCCCGCCCCTCGCCGCCCCAGGGCTCTATAACTCCCATATTCTAAAATAACTAAAATGCGAACTGCTACCAACGTTTTTAAAACGTGCGTGGGTTCTCAGGACGCAAACACGCGCTTGATACAAGAGATCGCGCCGTCGTTCGCGCTATCTTTTCTTTCTGGCGTGTAATATTAATAAATGCATTTTAGAAATCAACACAGTATTTAACTTCTTTTGTAGTTTATTTCAGAAATCGCCCAATATCAAAGTGTATTGAATTGAATTTGCCTTATGTTACGTGGCGAGACTCGGGCTATTAGGCCCGCTCTTCCGTCTTACCACGTCTTACGTCTTACGGCGTTCGCGCCAGGTACAAAAGGCTGACCGCAGCAGGAACGGTTTTTCCAAAGATAACTTGGATGCTGCTTTATGTCGTTAAATAAATATGATACAGAATGCATAAGCGTTGTAAAAATTGGATAACGAGAAAACTGGTAAATTATGTAAAATTAAAAATCTATGTTCTTGTGACAATAATTTGAAATGGAACTACAGGTACTATTAAAACGTGTTAGTCATTAATAAAGAAAACTAGGGATTCGTACTATAAAATATTCTCAGCACGATATCTGGTAATGTTAAAAACCTGTGGGTATGTATAACCCTCGTGTGAGCAATGATAAAAAAATCACCTGTACAAACAAAATATGATGAAAATAATAAACTTGTAGATTCGAACTTGTATCTAGCTAATATTGTTTTAATCATTTTTGTGTGAACATTGGTTCAAACATGACACATATATATGAGCATATTGTGGATTGTACACCTCCATATTCTGTTTAGTCTCCTGTCGACATGTGTGAGTAGAATATCGGTTGCAATATTTACAAAGCTTTGAAAATTATAAATATATTGTTGTTTCAAAATGTTTGTTACATTGTGTTTAAATCTTGATATTATATCTATTGTAATAATTGGAATTGCGTTAATTCAATCCTCACCCACGGGGCTATGCCCTCGGTGAGGTATAGAAATGTGATGTCTTGTACTCGTGTATATTCACATATTCTTGTATTATGTAACATGAAATAAATTGAAATTGGTATGACTCCTTACTTTGACTATATAACCGTCGGTTTCTCAAGTAATGTTAGGAAGTGGCTGTCTGAAGTCAAGTCTGAAAGTAGAAATCATCCAGGGAATAGTTTTTCCATGACACAGGAAATAAACTGTACGAGTCAATTTTATGCAATGTTCCGTATGCATTTGAGTCCGATCATTACAGTTAATTGGAGAATAATGCGTCTGTATAATATAGTACTTACAACTTGTTATCGGGAAGGAATTGAAAACGATTTTGCGTTATGTATTTCATAATTTGGACAACCAAGTCCAGCACACTCCTTCCCAGCCTATAAATAGAATACGCCCTTTGGTTAGAACAGGTCGGGTCACTGAGCGCTGGTTTCGAAAGTCCCCCATTACATCGTAGTGTGTGATGTACTACTGTATTTTGTGTATAGAATTTGATTGTCGGGACTGGTGAGCATCGTGCTCTTGATTCAGACTGTAGGGTCGGTTGCTTGATGAGTATTTCTGTAGTTTCTGAGGAATTGTATATCTGGCTGTAAACCATCTATAAATTACGTAAATAAAATTTGGAATATGTTGCCCCTCTCCCCCCTGTGAGGCACCCGTAACGCGCGATTGAACCACTACATTACAATTACGTAACGCTTGCGACAACACCTTCTTGTAAATGCAAGATGTAAAAATAAAATATAGCACAGTTAAAAATGGTAATTAATATGATCATTTTCAATAGGAATGTATACTTTAAAGTAAATTAACTATTTTTAATACCATTCATTCAATTTTTCTCGTGGACCATAGTTGGTGATAACCTGTATATACAGAACGTCCGGGGAGGATACGCCTAAGTTTCGGAAATAAGCTCTCAAGACAATTTTAAGCTTTTTTTTAATAAACTACTTGGATATACTGAACGGCGGAGGCGCAATAGGCAAAAGTTGGTTTGAAAAAATGCTCTCTAACAAAAATTTTGATATAGAAAAGCAGTTGCATTGGCTGCTTTTTTATATCTGGTTCTTCTTTTTTCATTCTGAACAAATATATTATTTTTTTGTGTAAATAATAAACAATTTAGTTGTTTTCGGAGTGTTTCTATGCTTCTGCAAAGCCAATGTTTGCTTACAAAGCATATTTTCAAACTAGGTGTGGAATTGAACATATCTAGGTCTTTCAATTAAGTCAAACGTTAAATGGAACGTCCATTTAAATGAATTGAACACTAAATTATGTTCTTTATGCTACGCTTTCAGAATTCTTTCAAATTCAGTCAGCCTTCATACTGCTTGTTGTGTATATTTCGCGAATGTTCATTCCCGCCTGAGATACGGCATAATATTATGGAAAAATACGTCTTATAGCTCCGAGACATTTAGATTACAAAAAGGAATTCTACAAGTTATAAGCAAATCCAACCCACGTGATTCTTGTAAGCCGCGCTTTTTTAATCACACCAAATATAAATCCACTTCAAAGAACATTACCTGTTAATTGTGGGATTAATGTAGCTGATGCCAATGCTGGAGCCATTCTTGCAGAACCTCCCGATAAAAAAAATTGTTGATATTTTTTCAGTGAAAGAATTCAAACCAAATGTGTGTGGTTAAAATGCACGAATGTAATTTAAAGAGTCTTGGAGCAGATTATAAAGACTTTAATATTAATTGTTTTTACTTCGAAATTATGATTGTGTTGAATTTTTAATAGATTACACGGAAATATACTCACGAAAACACGGAATTTCCTTTTGGGGCATTAGCAATGAAATGCTCAGACCTGAAATGTGCACTGCATTTATCTCTGCCTCGGCATCGGATTCTTGCAAATTCTCTCCACTTTTACGGGATGAACGGTCTTGCCTCTGTGAAGGAAATCTACGGTAAATGACTCCTTCCCCTTAGCTCGCCATGGATCGGGAGGACACACACAGTATGCGACACGTGTTCACTCGGGTGACGGGAAGAGAACAACGGCCTGTCCAGGCCCGTCTCCATGTCAAAATATTCGTCTTCCGCGGGGATTTCGATATCTTCGGTTGAACTCGGATGTGCTCGATTGCAATCGTGACCCTTGAATTTTCATTTGCTGTCCAATATTCGCCTATGTTTTCTAACACTGTGACTGCAGCGCATCTCGAAGGGCGGATCTACAATTAATCCTTACCGAGAACGTATGCCAGTACCGGCCCCCCGGCAAGAAGCACATGCACCTAGAATCACTTGTTGTAGATGTAGTAGACTGAGGTAGTTGGTACTATAACAGTGTGGGTGCTCTAAGAAGTAGGAGGAGCGGGCTGGGAGCGAGGCACGGGAGCTCTTGTGTCCCATCTGGTATTTGTCAGATATGCTTTCGCTCTTTTCCGCATCACAACAACAGTATTACATTCTCGTATACGTGAGTAATGTACGTAGTATAGAGAAAATTATATAATGTTGCGGAGAATTGATTTAGAGATTTCAACAAAATGCGTGTTTTGAGACTTCCATATACAGAAAAATTTTTCTTTTCAAAAAGTGTGTCTGACTATCCATCTGTGAACAACACTAGGGCCAAAACTAAGAATTACCCAAAACTGGTCAATTTTTTAAAAAAAATTTGGTAGGGGTACTAATGGTCCTGTGTAAGATGACGTGAACGCGTAGTGCCCTATTAATTTTTTTTATTTCAAAACTTAAACAAATGTTTGTTTTACATTTATCTCACGTTCTTAATATTTACAGTATCGGCAACTTGTATACATTATTGCGTTTGTTAGTACTCGTGCTTTAAATAATGTCTCATAAATAGAAACCGTAGGTATTAAACGTCAAAATATATAATGAAAACACTCATACTATATGTTATAATTATGTAAAATAGGATAAATATGTAAGAACTTTAGTCTCTTAAAAATTTTCATTTCAACGAAAATGTTCATTTATGACGAGGTTTTACATTTCTATAGTATTCTTAAAATCATGTTTCGGTTCTATCATTAGAGAAACGAAAAATTGAGAAAAATTTGAAAAAAATATCTTTAGGTGGCAATGGATGGCAGCTGCGAAGAGGATGGAGTAAAACCGATAACATAGCCTACAGCAAAGAAATAAGTAAATGAACTAGTTCGAGAAAGTCTGTGTTATTTGGTTGCATCACTAGTTTATTTTATTTCACATATCACACTACTGGTGCTATAATTGGGGGAGACGTTCTCGTATCCTCTATAACCGAAGTATGGAACTGACTATCTTGAAAAATTGGGTTTCCAAATAACTCCGGTTTTTACCCGGTCATCCTTCGAACAAGTCCTGTAAACTGAGGCGACTTGGTGCCTCAAGAATGTTCACTAGCAGCAATAGTGGAGATGGAGCAGGAAGTGTAAAGCGAAAAGGGCAGCGAGTAAGCGAGCCGGTCAGTATTAGTGAACTTGGTAAGGGCATTCGCAAAGTTGTTTATCTGCGAACCACTGTTCCTGTGCTCCGTCGGATTTCGAAGTCCTGCACCTCCTCACGATGTCCGTAAAATTAGCATGGCAAAGTTTTAAAAAAAATGGAATTAAGCCCCAAATTTGTCGCTTTTTTTATTTGCTAATTTGTTACGCAAAGAAAGAGCCTCTGTTTATTTGACCCTGCTCTAAAGAACTGGACATCACGTTAGGACATCACGTCTAGCCGCTTCGAAGGATTGGGGCTTGCAGCTGCTAAGAAGGGATTCTCACAGCCCTTGCTTTACGTGAGCAGGCGCCGACAAGCAGGCGTCATTGCTCCGAACAGCCCATCCCCACTTTCAAATATATTTTTGATATCCGCGGTCTTACACGTATACATACTGCTATTGATCGGGAAAAACTCTCAGAATTTTCATCACGCCCTTTCTGAGATTTGGACTAGGATGGTAGCAAAGACAGCATGTATTTATTTCTATCTATCTATTTAGCGGTTTTTTACAGCCTTGCCTGTTTTTCGCATCCCAATTTCCATGCCTCTTTATCCCGTACATCGTTTTCTTCCATTTCTCTTTTTTCCATGGCTTCAGTTATTGCCATGTTCCATGTTCTTCTCGGTCTTCCCCTGTATCTTCTTCGATTTGGTATCCACTCCAAAACTTTTTGAGGAAGTCTATCCGATTTCAACCTTCTCATATGTCCATACCATTTTAGTTGTCTCATTTCGATTGTATCGTTCAAGGTTGTTTACACTTTCATTTAATTTCTTATTTCATCATTTCTTATTTTATCTAACAGAGAAAGTTTACAACATCTTCGCCAGAACATCATTTCTGTTGATTGAAATTTGTCTTTCATGTTTTTTGATAGTGTCCAGACTTCTGCCCCATAGTGTGTGGTACTCTCTATAAACGAGCTATATATGCGTTTCTTTGTTTTCATTGAAATATTGAAAATAAAATTGAAATTGAGTTCCATAGCACTGGGTTCAACTGCCTCGTGTCTATTTTTCCTCTTATATTATTATTTTATTTTTTTCACATCCTGTTCGTCTCTACCATCTGCTGTTAGTGTGACTCCCAAATACTTATATTGTGTTTTACCTTTAATTATTCCTATACTAGTCTCTAAATCATGGGGCATACCTCCCACCACCAGTATATTCAGTTTTGTGTAAATTTATTTCCATCCCCCATTTTTCATACTCTTCTACTAATTTTCTGAACATATAAGTTACATCGTCTTCTTCTTCAGCCATTATCACCTGGTCATCTGCAAATAGTAGACTAAACAATGTTTCATTACCTATTTTCACACCCATGATTCTGCACTTTCTTTTCCATTATTTTAGGGCTTTATCAATGTATATCTTAAACAGGGTTGGAGATATATAGCAGCCTTGCCGTAATCCTTTATTTACTCGGAAGTTGTCTGATAGACATTTTCCCACTTTTACTTGACTTGTGTTATCTTTATAAAGTTGTTTGACTGCATTTATGTATGTTGTTGATATTCCTTTTTCTTCCATTGCTCCCCATACTTCTTTTACTGGTTCATTATCATAAGCCTTTTTGAGGTCAATGAAAATTATGTGAAGTTCTCTTCCTCGCTCAATTGCTTTTTCCATCAGTTGTTTGAGACAGAAAATATTGTCAATACACGATCTTCCTGGTCTAAAACCACTTTGCTCTTCTGAGTCTAATGTTTGCATTTCAATTCTATTCTTTAGCACTCGTCCATACAGTCTAACCAAAGAGGAAGTCACACTTATCCCTCTATAATTATTACAATCTTTTTTACAACCTTTTTTGTAAATTGAATTTATGTTGGCTAATTTCCATATTTCAGGTATTTTACCTCCTTTTAAAATGCAATTGAATATTTCAGTAATTAATTCCAAACCTACGATAGGATAATTTTTACCCAGTTCTATGGATATACCTCCAGGCCCAGGTGCTCTATTATTTTTCATGTTTCTTAACGCTTTTTTTAACTCTTCCAAAGTCACATTTGGTATGATGGAATTTACGTGCAGTGGTTCATAATTTATTCCGTGAAACTTAGCTCTATTTTCTGTCAAAAGATTTTCATAGTATTTTTGCCATTTTTCAATACCAATTGAGTCTACTAAATGTCATTCTTGGGTTGTACTCAATTTCATGGAATGTAACATTTTCCATGCCTCTCTGGATTTGGTGTTACCAATGCACTTGTCTAATCTGTCACATTTTTGTTCCCAGAATACATTTTTTGCCTTCTTCACTTCTTTCTTGACCAAATATTTCATTCTGTTGTATTCACTTGTCTTCTAAATCCTTTGTGGAAAGCCATCTCAAATATAACTTTTTCTTTTCTTCGACCAGGTTCTTTATATCTTCTGTCCACCACAAGTCTTTTTGTTTATATTCACATTTTCCCTCCTCTCCCAAAGCTTCTTTAGCGGCTTCATGAGTGCATTTTTCTAAAAAATGGTATTTTTCTTCAGTACTTCCTATTGGGATGTACTTTAATTTTTCTGCCATGCGCAATTTGTAGAAAAATGCAATAGAATCATCTTGAAGGCTCTCAATATTGTATTTCGGCCACATCTGACTCTCTATTTTTCCACCTTTTGTACTTTGTTTTGTGTTTCCGTAACTTTTGAAGTACGGTTTATACATAAGGTAAGCTTTTCCTTTTAGTAGGTAGTGATCTGATCCACAGGAAGCACCTCTTTGAACCCGAACATCGCTCCACTTTATTGATGACTGTTGTTTAGTAATTATGTAGTCAATTATTGATTGCAATTTTCTAGTGGGTTGGGTCCACGTGAATTTATGTGCTTCTATATGTGGGAAATAGCCATTCATTATTTTAAGGTCATACAGTTCACATGTCTCTATAAGTCTTTCTCCGTTGTCATTTAATACATTTTCACCATATCGACCCACAACATTCGTTTTCCAACTCTTCCATTAAAATCACCTAGAAGCACCACTTCTTCGCGATTTCCAATAGAATCCAGCAGCAAAGTCAGTTTCTCTAAAAATATATCTTTTTCTGCAACACTTTCATCGTGAAACTGGGAAAACCTGATGTTTTACAGTGGAGTTCCACAAAACATTAGAGCAGCCGCAGGAGTAGCAATACTGATCAAAAAGGAATGGAAAAACAAAATTAATAGTTATAACTATATTTCAGAGAGAATAATTAATATTAGAATAAAAATCCAAAGAGGTTTCATGACAATATTGGGAATATACGCACCAGAAGAGGGAAGGAAAGAAGAAAGCACATTATTCTATGATACTTTACAAAAACACATGAATTCCATAAATAAGAACGATTATATAGTTATTGCGGGAGATTTCAACGCAAGGATTGGAAACCAACCAATTGAAACAATAGTGGGAACCAATGGAGAAGACACAAAAAATGAAAACGGAAAGACCTTAATTAATTTTGCAACATTTAACGAACTAAAAATTACAAACAGCTTCTTCAACCACAGAGAAATCCACAAATACACATGGGCGGCGAGAGGAACAAAATCCATAATTGATTATGTATTAGTTAACTCTAAGTTGACATCCCTAGTTACTGATACACGAGCATATAGAGGTTTTGATGTATTCTCAGACCACTATATAGTAGGCACTAAAATAAATATCCCAGCAAGATGGATAAGAAAGAGAACAGACAAAAACAAAACTGACAAGATATACTTCAAAACACACTTGCTACAACAAGACAGTATAAGGAAATTATACTGCACAAGACTGCACAACTACTTAGACCAAAGAGCAGTAAGTTTAAATGCAAATGAAGAATGGGAAGACTTAAAGCAATTGATGATAAAAGTAGCAACAGAAGTTTTGGGAAAAAGAAGTAGAAGATCTAAAAAGAAAGGAATACGAATATGGAATGATGAGATAAAAACCATCATTGAAGATAAGAAAAGGGCTTATCTAAAGTACTTGCAAACACAATCCGTACAAGATAGGATAACGTATAAGCATAAATGTGCATTAGTTAAAAGAGAAGTTCGAAAATTAAATAGAGAAAGTTGGGATAGATACATAAGTGAAATCGAATATGATATACATGGAGCCCAAAATAAAGCGTACAAAATTCTAAAACACCTAAATAAAGACGAAAAAGACACTGTACAAATAAATAATATACCCGAAAAGCAATGGCTGAGATACTATAAGGAATTGTGGACTTCAAACACACAAGAAGAAAAACTCGCAGAACAAGAATTTGCAAACGTAGACCCATTAGAAATGAACGAACTCGAAGAGATACTTATAAATTTAAAGAACAAAAAATCTCCAGGTAGCGATGGACTGAATATAGAATTATTCAAGTATGCACCTTCAAAAATCAAACAAAGGTTTCTCTTTATACTAAACATATGTTGGAATACATATCAAATCCCAGAAGAATGGAAGAAAGCCATTATACACCCAATATTTAAGAAAGGAAATAGACAAGACTGTAGCAATTACAGAGGAATTAGCCTATTAAACTCTGCCTACAAAATCTACGCAAAGATAATTACTAGGAGATTAAATAAAATAAGTAATAATCTACTTTCGGAATTCCAAAATGGATTCCGAAAGGGACGTTCATGCACAGATAGCATACTTATTGTACAACAATTGATCGAGAAAAGACGCGAATATAACCTTCCTACCTATATCCTGTTCATAGATTTTGAAAAGGCCTTTGACAAAGTCTCTCGGAATAAGTTATGGAGTATTATGCGTAATAGTGGATACCCTAACCACATCATAGAAACCATCAAAAGCTTATATTTTAAAACCACTATCAGTATTGACAAAGGAACAGCGAACAACCTAACTGAATATACAAACCAAGGAGTCAAACAAGGGTGCCCGATGTCCCCGACCCTTTTTAATATATATATATATATATATATATATATATATATATATATATATATATATATATATATATATATCGATCATATTATTCAAGAATGGCAAAGTAAATTAACCAGACATTTTAAAATAAGCAATACAATTTTAAACACTACCCTATTTGCAGATGACCAGGCCATTTTTAGTACTTCAGAAGACGACCTACAGAGAGCTGCCCATCACCTCGAGTTAACAGGGAAAAATTATAACTTGAAGATATCAACCTCTAAAACGAAAACAATGGCATTCCAGGGGAAAAACCATATCAGATGTAAAGTAGTAATAAACGAAAAAAGTATTGAACAAGTAAACAACTTTAATTATTTAGGATTTAACATCTCATACTGCGACAAAAAAGATATAAACATAAAGATCCAAAAATTCCAGAAATTGTGCGGTACTATACGCAGAGCACTAAGACAAAAGACCAGACAAGACACCCAACTAAAATTTTACAAAACTATGGCAGTCCCAATGCTAACTTATGGATGCGAAAACTGGACAATCAATAGGTCAGACAGAAGAAAGATCGAAGCGGCAGAAATGAGATTCCTGAGACCATTAGCAGGATATACACTACTAGATCATAAGAGAAATGAAGACATCAGAGGTGAACTACAGATCTCCAGCATACTGGAGAAGATCGACTCAACGAGGAAGAATTGGTTCGAACACCTAACCAGAATGCCACAAGAACGGCTTCCCAAGACTATCCTCGAATACAAACCAACGGGAAAACGATCCAGAGGCAGATCCCACACAAGATGGAAAGATACTCTTGAGAGCGGAACGGGCCACTAGGCCCAAACCTTGTTGCTGATGATGATGATGATGATGATGACTTTCATCGTCTGTTGGAGCATAAATTCCTATAATAAAAACATTGCGTCCTCTTCGTACCAGTTCGAGACATGCTATTCTCTCAATTGCTACCCAGCTTTGAATATTTTTCTCCAATCTTTTATGTACAGCAATGGACACTCCTGCTCTTGCTCGCTTTTCTTTTCCCACTCCGCTAAAAAAGTGAACATAATTTCCTTTCCTTTCATTTCCATTTTCCTTCTTTTTTGTTTCACTCAACACTATTATATCTATGTTAAACTCCTCTATTGCGTTAAAAACTTCATTTACTTTAGTGCTTAAACTTTGAACATTCCAGCATCCAAAATTCATAGACCATTTTCTTTGCCTTTGTCAACGTCGTGAGTTAATCCGAGGCTCATTTCCATTGAGAGTTTGAGCGGCTTTTTTTTTTATTTTCCGAGTATGGGGGTGCTGGCCCCATGCCTCAACCCCCTTCCAGGAGGACCGGGTAATTTTCTTTTAGGGTTTTCTTCCCTTAGATTGAGTGTCTTCCAAGACTCCGGAGCTCAATCTACCCCTATTTGAAGCACTTCTGCTTCTGAACAGGAAAAAGGGACTGGTAATACACCTAAGGTTAAAAACGGAAGCCTCCGAGCTACTCAATCCACCCATTGGGTTTCGGGAAAAGATTTTAGGTAAGAAGGATATCTTACAGTTATGGACAGCGGTCAGCCACTCCTTTGTAGGTAGGAGAAACCAGGCTAATTGCTGCATTCCCAACCCACCGGTAAGGGCGTGCAGGGCGATGGGGTCGCTACATCCCTACGCCTTTATGTATTTATTTATTTTCATAAAAAACAGTTAAAAACTGTGTAACGACTACGAGGAGAAGGCCAAACTTGCAGGACTTAATTTGAAGTTATATTTATGACAAAAAATAAAACAAGTGGCCATTTCAGCATTTGCTCAAGGAACAGGGAAACTAGTAGAAAACCTGATCGGGATGGGGGTCATTGTAGCTGAACTACAATAATTGTTACAGCTGCTTTAGAATTATTCGGTCTAAATGGTAAATATTACACTACATGTCACTGTTAAAATTAATATTACTTTCCTTTTGGATGATCCTAATAGTCTCTAATTGTATAGAAATAGTTGTGCAGTAAAAATGATTTTACTGAGGACTAAAACTTTTGTATCGAATTTAATGTCATCTGGCACAGTGTTGTAAAAATAATGTCTTAAGTAGATAAGTTGCTTTTTTGGTAATAAGATATTGGCTTTGAGTAGTAATGATTTGAGGTTAAGTAGCCTTGTTCTGAAATCTGCAGCGGTCGAGAGCGGACGCGCGTCAATTTGGAGAACAAGCATCGTAGTTATACGTAAGTAAAACGCAACGAGACTTTTCGACGTGTTTCTCCAATGTACTACAAGTCTACTAGAATATAATAGTTTAGTGTTTAATCTTTCACTTTGTGGTGAATTCAGTAAATTGTTCCAGTTTCTTGAAATTACGAAGCACCGAACGAGAACGAGTAAGATATTGCATGGCAGAACATTTTAATATAGTGCTGTTGTATGTCAGGCGGCGTTTGTTCCTGTTTTTGCTACAGAAACGAATGAGAAAAACGAGACAGGCCATTCCAGTGAACGAACTATTTTCTTTAAAAAGCGCACAAACTGTGAGTTGTCAAAATCATGAACACCAAATTCGCGAGGGAAAGCGCCTGAACGGGTGTGTATTCTACGAAGATCTGATGGTAAGAGGAGGACCGGCTGGGGCAAAACAACGAATATCCGAAGCTGCGTATGAATAGGACTACGGAAGAGGACTTTTGGAGGCGTAGAACGGCCATCGACTTCGTCTGTTTGCAGTCAGCGGTGCGCATTGGAGGCGCGTCGGCGTTGCTGTGTGCGATTCGACCTTTGCTGGGGGGAGAGGGACGTCAGCAGAACGTTAAGTGGATCTGAATTTGATTTTTTGTGCGTCGAGTGAAAACGCTAGGGAAGTGTTTGTTTCGGAAGGGTATGTGCAAAGAACACTGTAGAATATTAAATCCGGAATTTTATGTAATATAAAAAACCTTAATTTGTGCTAACTAGGTTGGCTAACCGAGAAATAAATAAGCTGATTTAGGACTGTATATCTTTTAAAAATAAAGCCGCTGTAAAATTAGAATAACAACTTATTTAGAGGGGAATTTATGTAAATTTAGTGTAATTGTGAATTTTATGTTAAAGTGCAAGCCAGGCTTAATTAGAGGGCCCGTTTATTGAATACGGCGTAATCTAATCTTAAAATATTGCCTTGTATTTTCGTACGGGATCGTATTAGGAAAGGTAGCAAAAGAGTTGAGTCCCAAATGGTAGAAAAGAATAGTTTCTATTTCTCGCCTTTGAAGATGTATTTGGAATAATGTCATTAGTGCTCGTTGTGAGCCTTTGCCTTCACATTTTTATTGTGCCAGAGAGGGGCAAGAAAGGTCCCCCGTCAAGAATAGATGGCCGATTAATACCGTACACGGCACCAGTTTTGACCGCTATGTTTCACGTTCGGAGTTTATATCTGGAGTTTAGGGTGCCACCGGTTCATTTGGTTCACTGATCCGGTTCACCAGAGGTGAATCGAGTCACTGAACTAAATCCTAGTTTAATATTCGCGTGTTGTAATGTTCACCATGCGATCGCAAGAATTATAATTTCTATTTAACACTCACATGCTACTTAAACTCAAATCATTACTACTCATAGCCAATATTTTATTACCGAAAAAGCAACTTATCTACTTAACACATTTTATACTCTCTAGAATTCGCAGTATATTTCACTAACACTTTCTACTTAAACTTTTTTAATTATAAAATCCCCATTTTAATAATATAAAATCAAATCGTCAATTTTTTTCAAACAAATAGTATATGTTAAAGATAGCAGTATTTTATTAGAAAAAAGAAGAAAATATCAACCTACATAATCGCTGAAATCATAGAATTTTAATAGTATTAAAAATACTATGGTAGTAAAATTAGTGAACGTCTCTGCACGTATAACATGCTTATAACACAAAAAACTTCAATGATTCATCAACGTATCACCAAATCTGCTTTTATCTAAAAAAATACACACTTTACTTTCTTTTAACTGAAGTTCAGTAAATTAATAAGAAGAGTCCTTTCACACAGATATTTTCACGCTATGACCATTCTCGCCTCTGAATGCAAATCCGCTCATAACCATCTGTTCTATCCTTTCTTGAATACATTACATAAACGTCGAGACGCAAGCAAACCCACTTTTTCACACCACTAAATCACATTCAAACTTCCCTCTCGGCGCAAATCATAAATAAATTGTTAATTGATACCTTCCATCTCGGTAGACACACGAAATATTAAAAGACAACTTGAAATGCCAAAAAACACGCATATCCACGCCACCGAAATCTTAACAATTTTACAATTCATAAAATTATGAGGTAAATCATTTTGTCGTCATACTAACAACAAAATGTGTTATTAAGAGGCTGTTTAATTAGTAAATCAAGACTATATGTGTAATCCATTTCAACCAGCAAGCTAGTCTTAATTTTGTGATTTGAAAGAGTGTTCTGAAGTGTAATTTTAGATGTGAATTTAAATTTAAAATGTGTCATGAAGAAAAAATGTTTCGTAATAGCAAAATGTAAACCCTTATATGGCATAGTCAAATTGTGTATATACTTATGCTTTGAATCAATGCCAGCAAAAAATTTCTCTAGTGATTAAAGTGAAACGCGCAACTATAACCTTGTGAATCACGAGAACTAGTGAACCGTATTAGTGAACCAAATGAACCGGAGGCACTCTAAACTCCGTATCAACAAACGTCCCTGCAACCTGCTTACATCTTCTTACTCCCTAGATAAGGGGCTCCTAGCTTCATAGGGCTGGGCCTGGCATGCGTTTTCCGTAAAGATTAGTTGAAATTCTGCCCGTCGGGCCCCTGCAGTCGCAGTGTTAGAAAGAGAAAACGAATATTAAACAGAGAAAGAGAATTCGAATGACACGAATGCGACCGAGAAGAAACGAGTGTGACCGAAGACATCGATGTCCGCGGAGGACAAAGATGTTTTGAAGGACAACGGCTCTCTTTCTTTTGCTGTGTTTGCTTTTGTGTCCGGTTGTGTCCTTGACTGTGACCTCAGCGAACACTTTTTCAAATCAATTTTTTTCCCTGGATATTAAGCTATTAAGAGGTAAGACTTCGGTGTTATTATTAAATCATTAATGTTAAATTATTTATGTTATTAAATCAATATTAAAGCCTAATACATACGAAAATTCGTCAATTTATTATATAATGTAGAGCACGATGTCTTGTGTTTGTTTCCAGATTTCTACCTGTTGCGTATGTCACATAACTTTTAAATCATTAGAAAAACGATTGGAAGGAATCTCGTTCCGCAGATTCCCTCCCGAAAAGACAAGGCCCTTCGTCCTGCAAAAATGGAGGGAATTTGCATAGATCCCTGATGGCGAAAGGATCCGTGACAGGCGTTTATGCGGTGCGCATTTCAGGGCTGAGGATTTCATTGCTGTTGCCCCCAAAACGAGACTGCGATGTGGTGCAGTTCCGTGTTTACGTGAGTATATTTTCATTTAACCTTTTAAAAATACAGATAATCAGAGGTTACGAAATGAAAAAAATTGTAGTCTTTTGGATGTACTCCAAATCGCTGCCAATCATATTCGTGCTTTTGAACCACATCAACATTTGGTTTGAATTCTTTCACTGAGATAATATTAAAATGTTGATTTATTTTATAGGAGATTCTGCAAGATTGGCTACAGCTACAGCAATGGAATCCATTACATCAGTCCCACAAATATCAGGTAAACTTATTTGAAGTGAGATATATGTTTTGTATATTTTTTTAAAATTTAAATTAATTTTTATTCTCACTGTGCAACAGCTCTTGCTGATCCGCCTGTGCCTGTCTCGGAAGGTGAGGAAGAGATTGTAGCATCCAGTACATCAGGGAAATGGGCTACTTCTCCCTCACCTGAAGTCACAACGCCATCTGGGAAATGGCAAGTGCGTGATCCTCAGACAGAACCATCAACCCCAAGCTCTCAGTCTCGCTTACAAAGTGGTGGGATTCTTAAATCCATTGGTGCAACTCGTGTAAAGAATCTCACCCCTCATAAGCGTCTGATGTATCGTGACTTTCAGGAGCGCAAATCGAAAATCAAACATCTGCAAGAGCGTGTGAAGTTCTTCAGAACAAAGTACTGTCTATGCGCAGGAGAACGAAGGAATGGAACAGCCTTGCAGATGAAATTGGGGAACATATTTCGCCCCTGTTTTATGACCTCCTGAAGGCTTAGCTCAGCAACAAATCAAATTCTCTTTTTGGTCATAGATGGTCTACAGAAGTGAAGGTAATTTGCTTAGCCCTTCGCAACCGTATCTTCAGGCATATAAACTCCTCAGGAAGTTCATGTTACTTCCTTCTCCTGATACTCTTCTCCAACTTTCCAATAAAATTCCTTTTCATGTTGGCCTCGATGATGTTTTGCTTCAGAATTTAGAGGATCAATTAAAATTTATGACTCCAAATTCAAAAATTTGTTCTCACATTTTTGATGAAATGTCAATTCAGAAGAATTTAACATTTAGTCCGTCCAGAAATTGTATATTTGGCTACGAAGATATAGGTTCCCAACGTAGGTGTCAGTACGCAGACCATGCTTTGGTTTTTATGGTTCGTGGTCTCATTGACAATTGGAAGCAACCTATAGCATACTATTTGTCTCATGGTACAATTTCGACCACAGATTTAGAAAAGATAATTGTGGATGTCACAGGTGCTTTACAAAGAATTGGTTTTAATATTGTGGCAATTGTGAGTGACCGGGCACCAACTAACGTTCGCTGCTTGAAAACTTTGGCCTTAAAAACCTGCAATTGGGATAGACCAATTTTAAAAATTAATAATTGTAAAATTGTTGTAATTGCTGATCCTCCTCATGTTCTCAAAGCAACAAGAAATGCTCTTTTAGACAACAAAATTATTTTTAAAACAGATAGTGGAGAAGTTAAAGAAACTAGCTAGCAATTTTTAGTGGACCTTTTTAAATTGGAAAAAAATCATTTAATAAGAACATGGGAAATATCACAAATGAACATATTTATCCAAAAAGGAAAATGAAAGTGAAGTTCGCTGCTCAGGTTTTGAGTGTAACTGTTGCTAATGCACTATATAAATGCGGTGTGGAAAGGGCCAAGTATTTGGCTGAATTTATTGATGACATCACTCGTCTCTTTGATTCTTTTAACGGTTTGAAATTGGATGACACTCACTTTTATAGAAGACCACTGAGTAATACATTTCAGCATTTAGAATTTTGGCAGAGTATGAAAAGGAAACTGGATTCATGGCAGTTTGTTGATGCAGATGGCAAGTCTACTCGCTCTAAGGTGAAGGAGGCATGGTGTCGAAATATCCACGCTGTTTCCTCATTGTGGAGAATGCTCGGAGACTTGGGAGTGACATGGTTGGCAACTCGACGTCTCAACCAAGATCCACTTGAGAATCTCTTCGGTGTTGTGAGGCAGCGTGGTATTCGCAACAACAACCCTACGAGTCTGCAGTTTGATTCGGCTTTGAAATCATGTATTTTGAATGGGATGATTGGTGCCAATGGTAAATTTAACTGCGAGAAAGATGATGCAGATGTTTTATCTAATTTGCGTGAATTTGTGAGCAAGATCGGGAGTGTAGGAGCAACAGACACTCATGTCTGTGATGTTGTTAACAATTCACCTTTCTTGAAGGGGGGAGAGGAAGTGAAGACAACATGTGCCTGGATCACCACAATGCCTTCAGATCCCATAGATGATCCTCTAATAGCTGATGAGGCAACAAGCAAAACAAGTAAAATTCTCAACAAAATTCCCAATCTGAAGTCCTGCTATTCTTGTTTTGTGTCCTTTTTTTATTGCCACCATACTCCACCCTGTGAGGAAAGTAATGTTGTGAGTGTATGTTCCAAACCAAAGGATATTGTTGTTAACTCATTCTGGGAGATATCTTTGAAAATTTTCAAATTTTTAGAAATCAAAGGGCATACACCAAAACTTCTTGAGGAACTTGAAAATTATTGTCAAAATTCAGATTTTCAATTTTTTGGCTGTAAAGAGCATTGCTCTGAGATCCAAAATTTAATAAAATTGTTGCTGAGCAAGTATGCGGTAAATGAGTTCTGTGCGAGGGTCACAACTTCTTTGAAAAGAAGTAGGTTTCAGTGAATTAGTTAGGTAGTTATCTTGTTATATTTAATAGTTTTAGTTTTAAGAACAGTTCATTTTGAAACCTACTTCTTTTAAATTAATTGCTTTACTAAGAATATGTTTTACCCTGGAGCCTAATTTATTTGTTCTTTAGTTATAACTTGTACACCATGGTATTTATGCTGGTTTTATCAGAGAAATGTTGCTTCATTTTTGTAAAAATGCAGACACATGTTACATTTACAACAGAAATACAAGTACACTAGGTTTTACTTTGTTGTGTTCTGTTGCTTGAGATAGCTAGTTTCTATCAGATTTTAAGAGAAAAATGCTTGTATTGAGAAATACATATTTAAAGGCTCCAGGGTAATTTTTAATATATTTGCTGACGAACTTGACAAATTTCCCTCCTTCTGAAACAATTTATTGTTGTTTCAAAATTTGTCTGGTGTGTTAGTTTCATTTGTTTTGTTCTTTTGTGTATTGTTTCGATATAGAAGTGGTAGCACAAGCCCTGAATATAAGGTTGCATTCTAGTGGTAATTGCATTTTAAAACACTGCACATAAAATGGATGTTATTTTTCATCCTTTTGAAGGATGCAAAACAATGAGAGGCAGTAATAACTCAATATTAACTTTTGTTGATAATTTAATTACTGCTGCCATTTG
Organism: Gryllus longicercus; assembly: GCA_038098605.1. NCBI lineage: Eukaryota > Metazoa > Arthropoda > Insecta > Orthoptera > Gryllidae > Gryllus > Gryllus longicercus. Next base: position 336,628 of record JAZDUA010000294.1, on the reverse strand, counting down.
ATTATAATTTATTAATATATTGTATAAATTGCATTTAATGATAAGCACAATTACTTCAGCTCCACTTATTGTCTGGATGCAAATTACAACTTGGCATTCTCTTTGAGATTTGCTAGGAAATGGAATGTTGGAATAATGAAGAGAAGAACACAGTAGTTTAAAAATGTTTTCAAAATTTAGTTCAATGTCATTATTAGTTTCTTGGACTCTGAGAGCTGCCCTTTTGCTTGCTTTTAATGTCATCGACAGTAATGTTTGTCGGATGATAGTAATTAAATGATATATTATTAGTTTTTGGAAATCATTATTGCCATGTTCAACTGGTTATTTTATTGCAATTTCATAAGTAATATCTTTGCAATGCTTGGAAGCACAATACAGTTAAACATAATTGGAATATCAATACTATACATTTTTGATATCGTGAAGCAGTTGTCATTCCCCTTAGTAGTTCGTAATAGCAAGTGGATTTGTAATCACTTCTATATTGATTGATGAAAGAGATTTCTCTCCAGAGGCACTTTGAGATCAAGTATTTTCATAATAGATATTATGTTGATTTATTGAAGTAACTACATGATTGTTGTGAAATTATGATGTTTTGCTATTATTTCCAAAATCAATATTTATCAAATTGTATTACTTGGAGAATTTGTATATATCTTCTAGAAAATTGACCATTGTTTTTTCGATTTAATTTTAATAAATCTGTCATTTCATTTCGTTATTGAGTTGTTTGTTATCCTAAGTCACTTCTATGCCAGTATATCCTACATTTCCTACTGAATCCTAGAATTAATTGTAAATTACGCCAAAAGGAATGTACAAAAAAATACTGTGCATCTAATTGGTGGAAATATTACCCCCACCATGGTACGGTCCCCCACCACCACTTAGTTTAGTTGGGATTCCGCCCGTTCGATCGCAGCACTAACGCTAGTCGCGAAAATTAACACGTAGTTCGGTACCCCTAAGAAAGTTTCTTTCTCATCTTCGTCAACGTCAAAGAGTATATTATCAGAGACGGCACTCAATGTTAAAAGGAAAACCCTTATTTGCACAACTTCCGGTGCCGCCACATTGTTCTGTATAATTTCTATTGGGTAAACGGACAGCCAATAGCGAAGAAGTAACCGGTAAATTTGAAATAAACCAGCGACGCGGGAACTTTAAAATTTCACTCCCATACTTCCCACGCCTTAATTTATTAAAAAATTCACAATAATAATTATAAGGACTTATGGAAGAAAAAAAGTCAAATTAGGGTAGTAAAATCTAGTATTTATTGACCATATTGATATTATACAATTTTGTAATTTCATTAGTAATAAGAATTTTGAATTACAGAAAGTAATAAACAGTACACCTGCTTAATTGCAACTTTAGTATTTGCTTGTAGATATGCCAAATTAATACTATGGAATACTACATTATTACAAGCATTATGAATAAACAATAAGAACAGAATTAAAATGAAACAAATTAAAATAATACCGCACATTTGCCCGGGTAAAAAAAATAGTTATGATACAAGGGGTAAAAGTGCCATTTTATTTTGCGAATTACTTAAGCCATTAAGAACACGAATTACATAATTATGTACTGTTACATTAAGATCAATATTATCTGATTAGGTCACATGAATGTATTTTGTTTTCTTTGTTGCTTTCAAAGTTTTATCAGAACATTTGAGCATTGTCCCACTTTTGGCAGTAGTGCAAAAAATTGAGCTTTTAGCATGCTCTGCATGCCTTGAAAGAACCACTTTTACTAGTTGCAACCTAAAAATGTTTTTCATTAGTCAATAAATATTTGACAAAATTATTTTATTTACCCATGCTAACCTCACACATGCACAGTTCAGAGCCTGGCTTTTTTATAATGGGATCCACTGTGAAAGTACATTCACTTTTAAAACAATGATTTACAAATAGTGGAATTCTATCAATGCTTATGCACTACAATTTAATTCTGAAAATGGATTGTCAAAGTGCAAATATTTGATTGCACCAGGAGCCAAGCCTGGGACCTTCTGATAACTGGGCAGATGTCCTAATAACAGCTATAGAATCAAGCATTGCATTCACGACTCACAACAATTCACAATCCAATAAGGATTAGCATTCAAATCCAGAATGTAATTGGCATGACGATGAACAAAACACAATGATACACACATACTAGAATATAAATTGAATCAAGATTGTGTTTGTCATGAAAAACTATTATTGTCAGAACAGTATAACAATACATAAGCAACGTATATAATACTAATAATAAAAATTAACACTAATAAGAAAGAAACAAATTGCAGACTAGATAATAGACATTAAAGAAATTCTAAAATTGCATGAAAATAGCCTCTGAAACTCAAAACCTTTGTATTCATAATATTCAAATAAAGTGTCTTAACATAGCAAGACGCATTCCAAAATTCAGAAAATGATCATGCTTTACAGAATTAATTTTATCTTTAAATTTTATTTATTTAGAACTTTCCAAATCAGATGTGGGAAATACAGTTTATATAATGGATCTGTACCCAATGACAGAATACACACTGATTTTAAAACTCTCGTTGTTCATACCTTTATAAACTGTCAGCGTAAAAGAGATGTTCAGAAACTTTGTGCACAATGAAGCAAGTCATTCACTGCACATAACAATAATTCTTTAATATTATCTCTCTGAGTTCTGACTCCTCAAAGTGAACATTAATTTAAAGCCACTTAGGGTCAAACTCGTAGGGCCTAATATGCATGCTTCAGAAGCCATCTCTGGAAGAGGATCTGAAAAGCAAAAAATGCCGTTAAGAAATATACTATGTCCTCAAATGAATGTTCTGAAAACAAATCTGTATCAAAAAGAAAGATGTTTCTTTTAATTCACCATCTATAATTACGAAATTAGAAAGCACAGGAATATCTTGCACTTACCATACACAGAAGGCGCAGATTCATCTCCCAGAATAGCTTCTTGCACCTGTCCAGAAGTACAAGGATCTGTAATCACCAAAAAGAGTTTTTTATTTACTATAATTTGCCCTCAATTGGCACTAATAACTGTATATTGAAAGGAACATACCATGAGAAACGTCATAAAAACTTGAGGTGACACCTCACATGGGTGAAAAAGATCTGAAAATGGAGACAAACTTGAAATCTATCCCATCTTCAATAAATGCAACAAATTAATAATTAAGATTCTTAAAGATTATAGCAAATATTTACCTTTCACAAGGCTAGAATAAGCATCTGCTGCACTTGCTGTAGCAGCATGTTCAACAGCACTAGAACCTGTATTAATAAACAACAAATTATTGCCAATACATTATGCTTTCAATAGCATGCTTTTTTTTGCATTTTACAAACATACAAGAGACTTACCATTTTCAGTTTGAAAAACTGCCTGTGTACAAGGATCTGAAAATTAAAAAGTGCTGGTATCATAGCCTCCCATCAAACTATATATTCCACTAAAACTAAAAAAATATATTCTATTAAAATTATATTCTAGTAATATTCTATTAAAAAAGTCTTACCAATTACACCCATAGCTGCAGTGGGTGTCACCTCGCTTGGTCCAAACAAGGGATTTGCAACTGAACATCAACATTAAAAAAATTCCACTATTTGTTACGCACCCATCATCTTCTCGAAGCCAAAATGCACGCTTCAGACTTCAAACAGCAGTAAATCACTTCATTTCTCTAATTCACTGACTGCGATATGGCGTTAACAGTCCTACGAACAGCACGTGAATGTACAACGATAGGTCGACGAGGAAGGAATCCAACGGTAACCAACCGGCTCGTTTGCGAAACAATTTCAAAATGAATAAGTAGTTCACATTTTCTCCGCTTGAGCGAGTTGGTGGTGTACAGATGCATATGGCGTCGCTGATCTCTGATTGGCTACCGTATGCAATTTGAATAAGGACCGGATGTGCCCTATCTAGTGTCATACCACTGGTCAACGTCAGGATACACAGTTGTTCAGTTGTAATCAGGCTGTGATAGTGATGGAAGAGATTAATATTTTGTCGGAAAGCAGTATTAAAATAGAACCCGTAAACATTAAAATAGAAGCTGTAAGTCTCATGATGCAGGTTTATGTGTTATTAACATTAAATCATTGAAACTCCATTCCATTTGTAAATATGTTCTAAGTGCTGCATATGTTGATGCTATGCGTATCTCATAGTGATTGTTTTTCTGTTACCTCTAGATTAAAGAAGAACCAATTGATGTGAATGATGATAATTGCTGGAATGCTTTCGTGAGTAATATTCACATTAGTGGCATAATGTATTCAGTGTTGTTTGGTAAATGAAAATTAATTGACGATTTCATATATTGGGGTTTAGAAGAAGTATTCATTGTTATGAAAGTGCAGATTTTTCAGCATTGAAGAGTGCTCAGAGTGAGTGTGTTTGTTTTCAATGCTTAATACCCAGGTTGAATTCCTGATTGGAGCAGGAGAAAATGCTCGGTTCCACAGAAATATATTATTAAAATTATTTTTTGTGCCGAAAGGAGAGCTGTGAATTTAAGGGTGAATCTGCGTAATGCTTTTCGATGGGGATTCTGGAGGGACATATTTAATTAATAGCTTTGTAAGGAAACCAGGTACTATTAACAGGTCCGCTACAATGTACCTTATTCCCTGTTAAGTTATCTTCAATATAATACTATTCGTAGGTGTGGAGATCTAAAAGAAAGAGAAGGTGTTAACATCACATGAGAGATGTAAGGATATTTGATTTTAAATGCACCATGAACCATCTCGAAAGTGAAAATTTCAAGATATTGAAAGGGAAGTTTTGCTTTTATGTTGTATTAAATTCAACTGCATTCATCTGTGTATTAAAAAGGAGCTAGTAGAGAAAATATTCTTCAGTGTGTTGCTTTTAGTGAATCTAGCAGTTCAGTGTTTTGAATAATATTTGTAAAATCTACTGCAAACACTCTTCCTTTTCTATTATCCTCAATTTATTTTCAAATTCAGCCTTATTTTACAGATCTCTCACAATAGCACTTTGAAACACGAATTGTGTTCCCAAATAATTTAAGATTATTACAATGCTTTTGAAAACAATTAACAAAGGAGATGCAAATCTTTCAATATGTTGTTTAATCCATCAATATTGGTCCAAAAACGATTAACAGTATACATGCATAGTTTTCCTAACCATGCATTGATAGTTACATAAATATACCTATATATCTATGTATTTACAGTTACATAACAAGTTCATTCAATAAAAACATTGAATATCGTGAAAATAACATGAAGTGAATCAGATGCTGAGTAGCCAATATTACCTATATCACAATAAATTTTGTTACTACTTAAGGGTTAATGAAATATTGTACACCTGCCCATGAAAACAATACAAATGTTACTATCTCTGTGAAATAATATACAATTTCTCCCATCTTCTTTTCTTACCCCTTGAAACAAAATTTAAGTTTTGTACATTTTTTTCCTGTAGACCTATTGACTTCGAAGCCACTCTTTCAGTTTTCCACAAATAGTTAAAAAACTGCAAGTAAATCTAACATAGGTTATTCAGTGTTACCAAAATTCTCTGTCCAAATGGATTTTTTTTTAATAGCTTGTTGAAGCATTGAGTATTGAACATAAGAATTGTTACAGGTAGTTTGCTGGGATTAATTAGCTGTCCATGTGATTACAGCTGCCCATACCTATGTGAATGTGGCAAAAGAAAGAAGGGTGGGAAGTGGAAGAGGGACAGATTGGAATGATGCAAGACTAAAGGGGAGGACATGAGTTTGAAGGCAGGGTATTGTAGGGCATTAGCAACTCAATTACAGAATTCATTTCTGTTACTTGTCTAATAGGTATTTGTGAATAAAACGCTGGGCAATACTAAGAGTGCAAATTACATAAAGAAGTGTAGTTCCTTTCATTCTTCGAAACACTAGGGGGTATAAAGATAAGTCGAGATCTTTTTTATTTGCATATGTATATGTATGTTTATTTTTACTGCTTCTAGAAGTAAAGACTGTTTTTTAATAAGCCTGTTTTTTTGGTCGCATTAACTGCAAGGTCATTTCCAACCATTTATACAATACTTTACAAGTCATATAATTTTATAACCCCTAGAAATTTTAATTCAATATAAATACGAGATGTTTCCGTTAGTAAGTTTGAAAGCCAATTTGAAATTGAACATGTCGTATGTAGCACTTAATACACTGAGCTTTCTATTGAGATATAATGAGTAGTTATTAGAATATTACACGAAACACAAAGTGGTGGAGGTTCTTTTTTTAACAGATGTGAATAAGTTGGCTATGTCCAATGCGAAGTTTTGCGACAGTAGTTTCTTCTTGTTGAAAGGGAAGTAGCATAATTATGAAAACTTCTTGAGGAGGTGACAAGAATGAGTATACCACATTAGTGTTCCACTGGACCTTAATACGTGTATGGAGTTCTTTCCTTGTCGTCTTGTGAAACTGTTTTTTCTTGGAGAGGGAGTTATGTGCTAGTTAGCAGCTGAATCCACCAGATAATATTAGCTTGAAATCCTTTATGTGATGCTATCCTTATAAGAATAATGACTGTATTCTTATATGCCAAATTATTATATATACGGTTGACTCCAGAGATATTGGCATTAACTCCCTAAGACACAGGTCCCGTTTCACTTACAATACAAATAAGCTTAAGAAGATTTGATTATGCTGAATCACCACCTGGTCTATAGTGAACACAGTCCTAGAGATTAATTTTATCTTGGATGTTATTAGGTTACTAAAAGGGCCTTGAGAGTGTGGGATGCTGTTTCATCAGTGCAATAGGCATTCAACGACTGATGTTAAGACTGCATTATGAAACATAGACAGAGTACAATGCAGACTGAGGTATGGAGAGAGCATAAACTGTGGAGAAAGATCCAGAGAAATTACTAGTGAAAAGTGAACGAAGTAAACAATTGTTTTATTTTATGGCAAATAAAGATAATGGAATTTTCAGTTCATGCTATTAATGAATTCTGCTGTATCTCTGTGTTAACAATATCAATCATTATGATAAAATTCTATTTAATGTTGACATCAGGTAAAATGAACCAAACATGTTAGTCCCCAGAAATTCACCATGATCGTAGTCAACTGTATTGATGTCTTTTATAATTCCTTCATTTTTATTTAGGACACTTTATTAATCAATAAAGATGATATATTTAGAGTCTTCTTTTTCTTCGATGTATTTGAGTGCAGCAAGAAGAGCGTAAGTTTCACATTAGAAAATGGAGCATAAATTATGTAACAGAGTGTGAAGAATGTTTTCCTTAATTTTGACTGTGATGATGTACGAGTGTATGTATAGAGTTTAAGATTTTAATATAGATGAAGTAGCTGACTGGTATATTATAGATCCATAGTCCAGTTATGATTATTAATGCATTGTATTTGAGAAGAACAATTTTTACATTGGCGATCCAGGAAGTAGATAAAAGAGATTCGATGATGTTCATTCATTTTAGACATTCTATTTTCAAGTGATGTGATATTTCGGGGTTAATTTCTTGTCATAAAGCATTTTAAAAATTGTTATTTCCTTAAAACAATGAAGACGAGATTTTATAGTGAGGTTTTCTTTTTATCGTTTAGAGTGTATTGAGATTTTGAGTAAGATATTTTATATCCTGTTTCATGAGTCAAATCAATAAGTTTCTTGAGGGTTGATTGTGCAAGTAGTTGAGTGGTGCGAATGTTGTTGTCAACGACTTGTTGTGACGTCATCTGCTAAAGAATCTATTATTAGACGTTCTGGAACATCCGAAGTTACGTTGTTAATTGGGATTAAAAACAATAATGTGCTGATAACAGAGCCCGGTTTTTACGGGCCCGGTTTTTGATGTAGTATTTATTGTATAGTGCATGATTTAATTGAACATTTATAGAAATATTCAAGAAATTTGCTATAAATGTCAAGATATTCTCAATTATTCCCAATTGAAGTAATATATTAATAATTCTATCTCACCAAACCATGTCATAAGTCTTTTCCATATCAAGGCTTATAGCGAGATGATGTTCATGATTAATGAAGGCATTACAGATACCCCTCTGAATGTTACCTAGGTGATCTGTAGTAGAGTGGCAATGTCGAAATCCACATTAAAGTGGAGAAATTTTTTTGTTAAGGTCTAAAAACTATATAAAATATTATTATAAAAACTTTTTACATATATTTTTTACTAGTAGTTTGCATGAAGTATTAACTAAGTGAAATAGCCAATAAATGTCAGGAAGTTTAGGATTCTTATTTTTTTCAAGAATTGGGTTCATGATTGATTCTTTCCGAGTGTTGGGAAAAGAACCTGTTAAGAGGAGATCATTAAATAAAGAAGTGATGTATTGTATTGCGGTTGGAGGAAGTTGTCTTAGTAATATGTTATAGACACCATCTGGTCCAGGACTTGATGTGCACAGTTTATTCTGAATGTTGTTGATTACACAGGGTGTAGTTGGAAGGTTTAATTCTGAATTATAGTTATGGCAGATATTTTTGCATATTTTAATGAATGAATCTTTATTTAAATGGTTTGAACAATGTTTATGAGTGAAGTATAGAGTGCTCTTAATATTAGTGAGAGTTCATAATGACATAAAAGCTGACTAGATTGGGTGTTTCATCGTTGGACCTAACCTCAATATCAAGGTGGGAGATGAAGATGAATGTGGAAAGTGCAAGAAAAAGATTGAAAATGAAGACTGGGTGGGGTGTGAAGGTGTATGCTAAATGTTGTTTCATCCAACATGTGCTAAGATTATGGATCAGGATTTGAGAATAATAAAAAATAAAATAAGCAAATGAAATGGATGTGTGAAGAGTGTAATGAAGAATATGTTCACTTAATTAATACTTCACTAATGAAAATAATGAATAAAATGATGAATACAATGAAGTCAATGATGAAAGAAGTGGTATAAAAAAAATTGGGGAAATATTGAGGAGACACATGGCAGTTAGAAACCAAAATGAAACAGCAAAAGCAAGTAATGTATATGTAGTAAAAGAGACCAAAGAAGTTCTTCTGGTACAACCAAAGAAATGTAATCTGACTAGTGAGGTAACAAAGAAAATATGTAAAGAAATGTTAAAACCTGTAGAGATTAATAATAATAATAATTATTATTATTAGTAATCTCTACAGGTTTTAACATTTATTATTATTATAATAAATATAATAATAATAATAATAATAACAATAATTTTTATTTCCAAAAGAATTACATTGACAGTGTACAAAAACCATCACCATAAAAAAAACAATAAGAAAGAATACCAATTTTGTTTGCCTACTTTACATACATAATACATCCTGTTTATCCTTTCATTATAAATTCTGGTCTGATCAGGTTTAAATTTAAATATATTTATTACATTTATTTTATCTTATTCAGTACACTTCAAAACCTCTGTAAGTACTTTATGTACTTGTCAGAGAGGGGTATGTTACATTGTACGCTTGTTTTTTTTTCTTTTTATCTTATTTGTATTACCGATTTTGATTATAGTTCACTCATTATCTGTACTGTTTGACATGAATTGTTTTTATTGGAATTTAGATTTTTTCCAAGAGAACTCAACAGGCAGAAAGAAATCAAAACCGTCCAATTATCTAGAATAACAAATAAATTGTAAATAAATAAAAAGATATGTTAGTTGGCAACTGGTTAATATGAAAACTAAGTTATACTTAATTACCATTTTGAAAATTTGTTGTAACAAATCAACAAGCAAAACGAAATAAAATTATTATCTAAATTAACAAATGGTGAAGCTTGAAAAAACAAAAGCTGACATTAACTTGAGTTAAATTGTCCAATTATAAATCATTGGAAATTAAATAATTGGACTCAAAAACAAAAATTAGTCCATACCGTGAACCATTAACAAAACTGAATGAGAGTAACAGGAGCATTATACAATTTTTACACATTATTATCTTGTGTTAACCGCTGTTTATAATATGAAGATTTATAATAATTAACAACATAAGATCTTGTAATGACAAAACTCAACAGGCAAAACGAAAACAAAAATATCCACTTATTCTCTAACCTAACAAATGGATTGTAAATAAATAAAACTAGATGGCAGTTGGCAACAGGCAAAAATAAGTATTAAGATGTACTTAATTAGCATGTTAAAGACTTATGGTGACAAATCAAATCAACAAATAATAGGACACACAAAGTAAGTGTGGTCTGTACAGAGATCAATTAACAATTGACATAATTACTTGTAGACAAATTACAATCAAAATATTATGTAAAATATAACAAAAACAAACAAATAATGAAACTGTCTGAGAGTAAAAGATACATAATTTTCAAATTATCATCTTGTGATAACCGCTGTTTACTATATGAAAATTTAGTTGTACACAATCCACAACATAAAATCCTGCATTGACGAAACTCAACACGCAAAGGAAATCACAATCATCCAATTATTATCTTAACTACACATTAATTGTAAAGCAAAAAAGAAATTAAATAACTAAATTAAAACCAAATAACTGAATGAGTGTAACAGGAACATTATACATTTCTTACAAATTTGAATCTTGTGAAGAAGTAGTTTACTGTATCAGTGAAGATTTAGTTGTACATAATTAACAAAGAGATACTTCCTGAGCTGTCTATTTTCATGTTATGCCTAGTATCTTGTGTACCGTTCTTTTAATTTTTTTTTCAATTTCCTTTTAGATGTAACTTCTAATATTTCATCTGGCATTGAATTCAGCAGTTCTGGTATGGCTGTGTTAAGCATCCTCTCTCCAAATTTATTAAAAGTGTCTGAAAGTATGAAATTGTGTTTTTTTCCTAGTTTCATAGCTGTGCCCACTGATTTTTCTGAATTTTTCATTGAAAAAGTTTTTTTGAAAGAATTTGAAATTCATACAGTTTTTTAACGGTCATGATTCCATGCATTGCTGCACTCACTTCCAGGGTTAGGTTTCTTCTGCTTATTTTTTCATTAAGGCTTTTAATGCATTTATTTTGCAGGTTGTGAATAATATCAACATGCGAGTTTGCTGCAGCTCCCCATACTCCAATTCCATACCTGATCAGAGACTCAATTAATGAGAAGTAAACCAATTTGAAAATTTTATAGGATACGAAATCTTTAATTCTCATTAGTTTCCAAACACATGTTCTGATTTTTTTGCTTAATTCCAAGATGTGGTCCCTCCAGCTCAGATTTTGATCAAAAGTTACACCTAAATACTTCAGTTTGCTTACAGAATTAATTATATTATTACATTGACAGTTCTTAAAGTCTTTGTGTATGCAGTCAGCTTTGTGAAAGAATATTTTAACTTGTGCTCTTGCAATTTTTGGAGCTGTAATATGCAGTATTCTGGTCTTTTTCTTATTTATTATTAAACCTTTATCATGGCACCATTTTTGAAATATTCCAAATTTCTCCTGTAACTCCATTTCTGCCTTCTTTTGGTCTCTGTTTATAGATAATAGCATTTTGTAATCCGCATACATATAATAGGAACCATTTTCTAGATAATTAAATAATAAGTATGGGGCCTAGGAAACTTCGTTGTGGAATTCCCCTTTTCACAGTTTTTATTTCACTATAAGTATTATCTATTTTTACCCTAAATGATCTTCCTTCTAGATAGCTTTTAAATAACTGTAAGACTTTGCCTCTAACCCCTACGCTTTCCAGTGCATCTAACATCTTTCAATGGCTTATTACATCGTAAGCTTTTGACAAGTCGATGCTCAATGCTATCACATGCAATCCCTTGTGTAATTTTTCATTTAATACTTCTCCTAGGTTTTCCAATAAGTCTGTGGTGCTTTTGTTTTTTTTGATATGCAAATTGATTTTTATCTATTATTTTATATTTTTCCAGGTAGTTGGTCAGTCTTTGCGATAAGTATTTTTCGAATATTTTACTTATTGTGTTTAATATGGAAATTGGCCTATAGTTTTCATAGCTTGAAAGACTGTCTCCTTTATGTATTGGTCTGATAATGGATACTCTTAATTCATCTGGAAAAGTTCCTTTATTAATGCTTAAGTTGATAACTTTCGTTATAATTGGTGTTATTGAGTTTCTGTTCATTTTTATATCTCTTATAGCTATTTTGTCAATTCCTGGAGCTTTATTACAGTCCATCCCTTTAATTAAAGAACTAGTTTCCTCTAATGTGATATCAGGCAAGTAAAAAGAGTTACTTTGTGTTATTACATTTTTTGGCAGGACTGCTAGGTTACATTTATGTACAATGTCTTCTGTTTGTTGTTGATAAGTGATAGCAAATCTTTCTACTATTTGTTCGATTGAGTTACTATTCCCTAAATTTCTTATTATGACTTCATCTAAAGATTTTTTCTCTGGTACACCAAGTAGTTTATTTATTGTTTTCCAAGTGTTTTTCATGTCGTTTCTGCTATTTTCAAATAGTTTGTTAAAATATTCTTTCTTTTGCTGCTGGATTTTTTTTGTTATGTCATTTCTGATTTTTTTATAATTAATTCTTAGTGTGTCTTTTAATTCTTAATTTTTGACTGAAGTCCTTTTCCATTTTTTAAACAAGTTATCTCTTTGTTTGATCAGTTCATTGATATCTGAGTTTATCCAGGGTTTCAATATTACTTTTCTTCTGCTGTTGTTAGATTCTTTAGAGACTAACGCTTTATCATATAAATTTTTTATTACTTTGTACAATTCATTAGCTGTTAAGTTTTGAAGATTAAATTCATTTAAGATCATTAGTTCTTTTTGTAGTTTACTTTTGTTTATAAATTCATATTTTTTTGTTTCATTTTTGAGAAGTATCTATTTATTTGTGAAATTACATTAGATTCCAATTAAATAATGATCTGTTATCTTGCTTTCTAGTATAAATGGGATTATGTCTTTGTCATTCCCACTAACAGCTATATGATCGATACATGAGCTCACTACTTTATCATTTTTTATTTCAACTCTCGTATTTTTTTTGATACAGTGCACTAATTTGTGATCTAACAAAATGTCTATGAAATCAATCGTTGTTTTTTCGTCATTGCTGATGTTTATGTTACAATCTCCAATTATTATTTTGTTCATATTTTTATCTGTATTTAAAATTTCATTTAGTTCTTGTAAATAAAGAATTTTGCTTTTGTTAGGTGGTCTATAGACTGCAAATATGCTTAATTTGATTTTATTATTTATTTCTAAATGACCTGCTAATACCTCAAACTGATAACCCACCAAATCCACAAGTTCAAATTTGTATATTTCTTTTACAAATAGTATTATGCCGCCTCCTTTCTCTTCTCTTGTTTTTATGTATCTATTAAAATTTGGCAAATTATATTCTAAAAGGTCGTCATTCTTTTTGACACTAATTTCACTCAAGACAATCACATCCATATTTTGGAAGCTATCTCTTATAACTCCACAAAATTCATCCCAATGCTTACTAATTGATCTTATATTTAAATGAATTACATTAAATTTCTCTTTATTTGCATTAATTGCGTGATTAAAATCCTTAATGAGGTTGTAACTTTTAGTTTCTTGAATCTCTAAATTATTAATAAAGAAAATATCCATAATAGTTTTTGTTTTCTAATCTTAACTTTATCTTTCTGTTTAATTAATTTGTTCCAAATCTTCTTCACACCTTATTCTAATCACATTACTTCCCTCATTTTTTCTTATTAATACTTTACCATTTTTAACCCAGCTAAATTTGTAATTTTTTTCTCTGGCCTTATTTTTGGCTTTCCATAATAAATTTGTGTTATATGGCGTTAAATTCTCATTGATATACAAAGGTTGATCATCCCCATTTTTAAATAAGTCCTTGTTTTGTATTTTCTTTCTTTTGCAGTTTAGGATTTTGTCTCTAATTTTTTTCGAGTTGAATTTGACTATTACTTTTAGTTTTTGACGATTCGTGTTGTTTATTCCGTAAACTTCATCTACCACGCTTTCATTAATTTTTCCCCCACAAACCTTACTGAAAAAATCGACAATGTGTTTTTCCGACAATGATTCTGTTCCAAGTTTAACCCCACTTATTTCTAAATTTTTATCCAAAAGTTGTTGTTCTGGTGCTATAACTTCGTGAGTTACACTGTTCACTTTTTCCATTTTCTTCTTCATTTCTTCTTTAATCACTTTCAGGTCTTTTATTTCCTCAATCACATCATATTTGTTACTTAGGAAGTCTATAGTCGTTTTTATCTCGTTCATACTTCCATTGAAGGTGTCTATTTTGCTGTTTATTTCCTGCAATGCCGTAGCAAGAGGATTGGGTGAGTTGACCGAGTTGACCTGGTTGACGGTGTTACCACTAGGTCTACATTTCGACCATCTCCAGTTTTTCTTGCCTCATTCTGATTTTGCCCGATGCGTGGCCTCGCTGATCGAGCAAGAGAAATGAAGATACTCGTCGTATCCATTACAGAATACCTCTTCGTTCTTCATTTCTCCCTCACATTTCCCACCGATTAAAACTGACATGGTTTAACTCTTGGTTTGTTTTTTTGCAAGAATGAGGGTTGGAAGAAAGTTTAATTTATATTCTCCTTCAACAGCTTATTTTGCATCAGCTGTGTTCGTGGCGAACGGCTGAAGTACTACGTGGCGAAAAGCGAACAGTTCCTGCGAGGTGTCACTGGCACTTGATTTATCTTCTTTTTGAGAGTTTCACTTGATTTCTTCTTTTCCTAACAACAATCATTATTCACTAACCGTAGCCCTAACAGCTCACAACACTTTTACTGCACTATAAATCCAAAAAACTATTTTTTTTTTTTTTGCTAAATTTTGATTCTACTCCTTCCGGCAACGGCAATACGCTCAGGCACTACGCTAATAATAATAATAATAATAATAATAATAATAATAATAATAATAATAATAATAATAATAATAATAATAATTTTTATTGTGTCACATATACAATTACAATCGTGTATGACGAGTCAATATGATGCCTTGGGTAGAGAGAGCGAAGTTATATTACTGTTCAGGAGCAAACATGGGGCCATCTCAGCATTTGCTCAAAGGACCAGGGAAACTGAACAAATCCTGATCGAGATGGGGTCATTGGCCTAGAAATACAATACTTGTTACAGTTAGATTAAGATATTATACAGTAGATAAATTATCTGCTAATAATTAACATTAACAATAATTACATTAATAATAATAATTACATTAATAATAATAATAATTACATTAATAATACATATCAATTATGTTTGCAACTACATCAAATTTAACAATAGTAGTACATTCTATATTTATAACTTGAAATGGTGAGGAGGCAAGTTTTGACCAGTTTTCTTCTTCTTCTATTCTCCTTCTATTTCATAGGATGTGATATGCAGTTCTTTTTTCTTTGCTTCAGCTTGAAACAGTTCACATGAAACAGAAAGTCTAATGGAATAAGAAATTCTTATTTATTTTTATTTTTTAAGGGAAATGTTGTAATTTGAAAATTCCTTTACACTGTAGAACATGTTGTTAAGCAGGAAAGCTTTCAATTTACTTTTAAATGTATGAATTGTGTTTATGTCTTTGATATCATTGCCTAGTTTGTTGTAAAGTGTAATGCCCTCTATTAGGGTACTTTTTTGATAAAGTGTAGTTTCAGAGTGGGGAACGTGTAGGTTATCCTTTTGACGGGTGTTGTAGTTATGTACATCAGAATTTAAAGTAAAAGTGTCATTGTTTTCCATGAGAATTTTCTTTGCGAAGACCACTATTTCAAATATGTACATGCATGGTAGAGGAAGAATCCTTAGTTTATTAAACAAGGGTTTGCAAGACTCCAGCTTATGAGTGCTGGTCATTGTTCGCAGTATTCTTTTTTGGATAATAAATGTGCGAGTGCTTTCAGGGGCATTTCCCCAGAATATTATTCCATATTTTAGGTGTGAGTGCACATTTGCAAAATACATTGTTCGAAGTGTCTCAATGTTGGAGCTTGACCTGAGGGTGTATAGGGCATAGCAAGATTTGCTGAGCTTCTTGTTAAGATTTGAGATGTGAGTGTGCCATTTTAGGTTTTCTTGAATTGTTAGTCCGAGGAAGGTAGTTTCATGAGATATTGTTACAGGGTTATTGTTTATGAGCAAATGCTGTGAGAGTTTTTCTTTAGATCAAGGATTCATGAAATTTAGAGAGACTGTCTTGCTGGTGTTTATGATGAGTTTGTTGTCTTGAAACCATTTTACTAGTGCTTGCAAAGTTTTGTGAGTTTCTTTTTCTAATGATTGTTGTCTTTTTGCTTTGATGATGATGTTTGTGTCATCTGCAAACCAAATTATTTTGTTGTTCCTTAAAGCCAAAGGAATGTCATTTATGTATATAAGGAATAGTATTGGCCCAAGGATGGATCCTTGCGAGACTCCACAATTTATTATTTGAGGACAGGAGTAGTATGAGGAGATTTTGTTTTCTTTAGTGTGTTGGAGGGCAACTATTTGTCTACGGTTTGATAAATACGATTTGATCCATTGGCTTGCAATGCCTCGAATCCCTAGCATTTCTAGTTTTCTTAAAAGTATATGATGGTCAACGATGTCAAAGGCTTTTGACAAATCTAAGAAAAGGCCAATGGGAATTTTCTTCTGATTTAGTGCAACAAGTATGTCATTTAAAAAGGAGAAGATGGCTGTGTCTGTGGATCTATTACTCCTGAAGCCATGTTGTGCATTTGTAAGGACATTATTTGCATTGAGAAACTGTTTGAGTCTATCATTGAAAAGTCTTTCCAGAATTTTTGAAAATCCTGATAACAGGGAAATAGGCCTGTAGTTCATTGGTTCATAACTATTGCCCTTTTTAACCAATGGTTTAATTTTTGCTGTTTTGAATATATCTGGAAATATGCCTGATTTTAGAGAGTAATTGCAGATGTGAGAGAGTGGTTGCACTATACATGGAGCACTGTGTTTAATAAGAAAATCTGGAATGTTGTCCATGCCTGCTGAGAATTTATTCTCCATTTGTCCAATGATTTTAAAAATTTCAGAGGGGGTTGTTTCATATAAAAATATGGAATTTACAATTTGTGTAATATTAGTGTTTGTTTGGTGTGTTTCATTGTTTAGAGAGTGTTGAGAGATTAACTTATTACTAATTTGTGAAAAGTGTTCATTGAATATATCAGCTATTTCTTGTGGGTCTTGTACAGTTTCGTTTTTGTAGTGGAGCTCTGTTTTTTTGTTATTATTAGTTAGTGCTGTAGTCTTTTTAATAATGTCCCACATGGCTTTTGTTTTATTACGTGCAATTGCAATGTACTTATCATTTGTTATAATTTTTGCTTGTTTGATTACTTTTTTTAGGATCGAATTATATGTTTTGTAATATGAAATGAAGCTTGGGTTACATTTGTTATTTGTTAGTATTTTATACATGTTGCGTTTTCTTTCACATGACACTTTGATGCCTGTGGTATTCCATGATTTAGTTTTCTTATTTTGGATCTTTTTGAGATTTTGAGGGAAAATAACATTGAAATGTCTTAAGTATATATTTATGAATGAGTTGAACTTATCATTTGTATTGGTTGCCTTATATACTTCATTCCAGTTTTCAAATCTGAGCAAGTTTTGAAATTTTATTATGTTTCCTTGGGAATAGTTACGGATTTCTTTGTAAGTTGTCTGTTCCGCGGTTTTTGTTTCTGTTGGAAGTGATAGGATCTGGGCAATGTGGTCACTGAAACCTGTATTAAACGTAGCAACAGAAAAACAATAGTAATTTGCATCTATTATTATTTGATCTATAGCAGTGCTACTATTTTTGGATATTCGTGTTGGTGTATTTATGGTTGTTTGTAAATTGTATGATTTTAGTAGGTCTTTAAATTGGTTTTTATTACTGGATTGTGTGAGGCAATTTATATTGAAGTCACCACAAAGAATAGTTTTATACTGTCTGTGTTTTTGAAGTTTAGTTAGAATAACTTCCAGATTTTTTAAAAAGGTTTTCAAATTTCCAGCAGGGCTGCAATATGTGCATAATACCCATGTTTTTGTTGTTGTTAAGTCAGTGATGGATATTTCAAAGTCTTTCTCTTTTACAAGATGAGTGTGATTTGTGTAGGGTACAAAACTAATTGTATTTTTAATAAAAATGCATGTCCCACCATATGCATGATGTGCATTGTTAATATTTCGACATGAGCTACTGGCTAGAGAGAAACCTGGTATATATGTGTTAGCTAATTGTTCTTTAGTTAGCCAGTGTTCTGTGAAGCACAATACTGAAATGTGGTTGAGTTTCTCCTCAAGTAATATTTCTATATCAGTGAGTTTATTTTTCAGAGACTGTACATTTTGGTGAAGAATGTGCAAATAGTTTTTATTTTTGTGTATTGTGTGCTTTCCTGCCGATGTTTTATGCTACAGGTTATACACAGGAGTGGGTTTTCGGTTGCAGCGGAAGTTATATGTACGGATGGGACGGGGAGTAGGAAGTGTGGAAGTAGGTGAAGGGGCTGAAGAGAAGAAAGGTGAGGAGGTAGTTGGAAAAAGTGGAGTGGGCAGGAGCGGTGTAGGAGTAGGAACTGGCGTAGGTAAAAGAGGACTGGGGGCAGGTGAGGGATGTGGAGTGGGCAGGAGAGGTGTGGGAGTAGGAGAAGGAACTGGTGGGGGTAAGAGAGGACTGGATGGTGGTGAAAGATGCGGAGTGTGTAAGAGGGTTGTGGATGGAGAGGCAGAAGAATGGGTGGGAGATGGATGTGAGGTAGCAGGGGCAGGGGTTACCAGTAGGTGCGAGATGAGCATAGCTCCTAGTTTTTGTTATCCTATCTGGTTCATGTGGAGACCATGCCGAGTAAAATGTTTTCTTGAGAGGTTGTCAAGATCAACAAGTGTGATAGGTGTCCCTCTCAAGTGCTGTCTTATATGATGGTTTGCAATCTTAATTTCATTGTTTATAGGAATGTTGTCGTGCCAAGGGGGCAGAGTGGTCATGATTACATTTGTGTGTTTGGCAGTATCTTTATTTTTGTTAAATGTTCCATTGCGTGAAAGTGACTGCCAGAATTAATGTCATTCTGCCCACCAATAATTATTACTGTGTCCTGTTGTGTAAAAGATCCAGTCTGAATGTTTAAGTTCTCAATTACATGAGCCATCGTGGTATTAGGTTTAAAAATACCTGTAATTGAGAACTTTGACAGGAGTTTCTCTCTCACAATGGAGGAAAGGTTCCTACCAAGTAGATGAAAGTAGAAATTGAAAATCTCAGGAAGATAAGAAATGGAGGTATTGCCATAACATGCACAAGCAAGGAAGAAATTCAGAAAATAGATACAGAAATGAAGGGAAATATGGGAAATGAATATGTGGTAAAGATTCCAAAATTGAAGGATCCAAAGCTGAGAGTTTATGAAATAGAAGACGTAATGGATGAATTTGAGTTGATAACGGCCACAAGGAATTAAAATCCTGAAATAATTACAGCAGATTGAGAGATCCAAGTGAGCATAAACAGGAAATTTGATAACGCGTATTTGGTTGTTTTAGAAGTAGATCCCCAGATATTCAACAGAGTGATGATGAAGATAAAACTTAATGGCAACGCTGTCAAAATAATGAATATGTGGGGATTTTCCAGATGTATGAACTGTTATTACTTTGTTGCTTTTTCTGGATCCAACCTTCAATTCCTTAATTTTGTCTCTTCCCAGATAAACTTCGGATATAAATTGTAGTGCTGCTTCTTGAAAAGGCATCAAAAATGTATTTACAAAATAAGACAATGATCTTGATCAACATATTATTGGTGTTTGTTGTGCTGTATATTTTACATAACACAATCTCGAATGCTGCGGATGTTCTACCAGTAGACATTGAGAGCATCAATATCAAAATTTCAGTTTTAGGTTAGCATAGTGGAGAAAAAATTTAAAGACTTTTGCGATAAGCTTCATTGAGTATCAACTCATTTTTGGCAAGTACATATGCTTGCCAGCGTGAGCCTTGCTTGCCAGAGTTAGAAAGGATTTGAAAGGATGTTTGAAATAATGAAAGAAACCATTGAAGTTTAATTTTCTTTTGTTATACAAATGTCCCCTCGCAATTAAATGGTTTTTGGAAAGCACAGTGCAAAGTTATGGTTGATATTTCTGCTTTTGCAGGCTGTAGGTTTCTTCAATGCAGTGAAAAGTGAGGAAGGAAATTGCAACACTTTCGAACTGCAGATGTATTTGATCATTTGGAAATCCAATTGAAAGTCCAGTTGCAATATTAGTAACTGCGTATCATGATAAAAAATGATCTTCAGCAGTTAAAGGAAGATTAGCACTTTTACATCTTCCTTGGTTTTACTCGTACATTTTTATTCTGTCTAGAATATGTAGAAATTTGATTGTCATGTATCATTGACTTGCAAATCTTATATTATTATGTTAATTATTATATTTTGTGTATTTCTTGTCTGGTCATTAATGAAATTTTTTTTAAATTTATGTAAAGTAAGAAGGTATGCGACAAAGACAAAATTAATCTGTGAACTGATAAAAATGCATATTCGGTTGCTAGGTGTTTCCTAACTTGAAGTATTTTAAAAGCATGCATATTCCAATGAATTAATATAAAAAAAATGTACCTAATACGCTTTGGCTTTACTGGGTGCTGATTCTCCAAGGTCGAAGTTTCGCCAATACATGGAAAAACTCTAAAAAGATTGAAGTGAGCATAGGAACTGTGAAAACTAAGCTGTTTCTGAGACATAATTTACGTAATGCATGTTCCGAATTCTTAAACTATTTTTGGAAGCAATGCAAGCCATAAAAATATAGCTTATTTGGAAAAGTCGGTCTCGACAAAATCCAAAATTATCGATAAACAAGATACATTTTTATGAATTACACAGCAGATTTGGTCTGTTTAATATTTAATTGCATCCTCAATACCTTTACTTTTCTGGATAACATCATCATCGACAGCAAGGATTAGACCTCTTGATCTGTTCCGTCTCAGAAATGTTCATGCCATCTCTTCACGGGACGTCCTACACTTCTTTTTCCTTTAGGTTCATATTGAAGAATAAATTTACACTTTCTATGTTCTGGCATTCTCAAGACATGACCTTTCCAGTTTTCTCGATATTTCTTTATGGTATCTATAACACGCTCAATATTTAGTTCTTCTCTTAAATATACACTTTTTTTTGTGGTCTAGTAGTGAATATCCTGCCACAAAACGAACAAATTTCATTTCTGCAGATTTAATTCGGCACATCTGATCTGATGTTAATGTCTATCTCTCACTTCCATAATGTAGTAATGGCAAAGCAATAACTTTGTAAAATCTGAGAAGAGTTTCTTTTTGCGCATTATGCTGTAGAGTTCGCTGTAACGTTCCACAGAAATATGTGAAGTTGTTTAGCTCTATTTCCATATCCCTTGATTTTATATAATTAAAATGATATCCGAGAATTTAAATTCATTAACTTGTTCAATTATTCGGTCATATATAACTATCTTTGCTCTTAAAGGTTCAAGCCCTTTAAATGCCATCACTTTTATTTACTTGTTGAGATTTTCATACCATACTCATTAGCAACCTGACTTAACTTGTGGACTGCTATTTGAATTTCATATTCAGATTTTCCTATGATAAGCTGTCGTCGGCAAAAAGTAATGTTGGGATCTCAACATCAATTAAAGTCTTCAACCGTTATTTAATGATCACGTCCATATATATATATATATATATATATATATATATATATATATATATATATATATATATATAAAGCGTTGGCGGGAGCGGACATCCTTGTCTTACTCCCCGGTTTATATACGCTGATTCTTTTCCATTTCTTAGCATTCGGATTATGATATTATTATTTCTGTATATTCTGCGGCTGCCTGTGTTATAATTTCTTTAATGTTTGCCCTTTCTTGATTTATATTGTTACTTACAGGGTTAATAATTTAATCGTTACAGGTTAAATAAATTTTCTCGTTGAGTTTAGTGCTAGGTAGTAGTCTGGTATAAAAGTCTTATGCTCTAATCTTGTAAAAGGTGAACTTCAAATGTTTATATTTCTGGTTTGGCTTTTAAGATGGTTTTTCTTCCATCTCTTGGGGAATATTATGTTTCCAAAGAGATGGAAGAAAACCGTTTTTAAAAAAAGTCTTACTTTTCTGGAAAGCAAACAGAGGAAATTATTCATTATTTTGTGGGTGTGAGTTCAATCATTATCTTTCTTGATCACCTTTTTAAAAGTAATTTAAAATTCGAAATTAAGATAATCGGTGTGTATTTCGTGGCTTCCTCCCTGTCCCGTGGGTTATATATTTAGAGCACGGAATTTTTAAAAAGGTAATGCATTGCCCATGCATCATGAATTTATTATCAAAAACACAAACAACAATGTTTGTTCGTTGGTTTGTCCATAATGCGCTGCCGTACCGTTCATCAGATTGTGATAAAACTTTGTCTACTTATTGCTTGCTCGTGTGGGAAAAATATAGGCATTGTACGATGGGAATGTGCTTAAGACGGTGCACGTAGACGGGCGATGATAATAAATGAATGCTGATTCAAGCTCCTCTGAACAGGGCATTCTACGCAATGGCGCTCAACGCAACACGCCACACCCTGAAGTGCGAGTATTCAGAGCGACTTGTTTGCATATTCCGCCCCTGCTATTACGAAAGTGCCCAGGAGAGCCGGTGACAGAGGGGGACAGGGACGGGGGAAGGAGAACGAGAGAGAAGGCGGGCAGGACAACGTCGGCCTGGTCTCGCTAGTTAACAATGAAAGATAATGGCCTCGTTATATAATCTGCAGCAATTTTAATCAATGCAATAGGAATGTTATGAACCTCTCCAGGCTTTTAAGACTTTGTTATTAATGACACTAATTCTTCATTGGAGTTGCAAAAATAGAATCCATTGGAGTTCCGTCTAAAGTATCTTTGACTATCATCTCGTGATGAAATTTTCGGCCATTTTTTGACCCAATTTTTACAAAGAATTCATAAATATTATATACAGTTGATTTATTAGTATGCAATATAGTATTTCAATTATCAAACAAAATATTTTAAATGATAGTTTCTCACATGTTTTATGCACGTTTTCGTTTAATCCTAAACGAAATTCCACATTTGATTTAAGATTGGTTGCTGATTTATCACCACTAACTTTTTGTACTGGAGGAGTTGCAGCCTCCAATTGCTGTGTTTATTGGGCCACCAGTGAAGCAAGAAACATCATGTACTCACGAAGAAGAGGTAAGAATAACAGGTTACATTCGCATTTCGACGTCGTGAATACTGTGTGGTTTCTGGTCCATTCTCTGCACTCATTTCCATTGCACTTACGATTGTAAGTGTAGAAGACTATTGCCATGTGTATCGTTTCTAGAGCATGTACCTGTCATTGGAAGAATTTGTGAACTCTTTATTTCGTTCTTGCCAGTTCACATCCTCCACATTAAGTGGCATTCACAGTTATTTTTGTTATAAGCAAACGTGTCATTGCAGTGCATACCATTTCATAGTTTGTGTGGGTAAGGGCTTAGTATAGAGCTCCTCGTATTCCTTGTATTTTAACATTCTCGGTGCATCTATTACGTCGAATTACATCCGTGCGACATTCTGGTATGTCACAGTATCATTTAAAACGCATTTACTCAATAATGCAACACTGTGAACAAATCCCTGCTAATACGTATAAATATTAACGACGAGAGAGTAGTAGTGGAAAAGAATGTGGAAATATGTATGTTCTTTGGCTGTGGTTAAGGCCTACGAGAGGCGTCCCAGCCTTGCGGCCATGGGTTAAGGGGTACGTGTGGTTTGCACATGGCCATCCCTACGCTGTTATTTGTGGTAATCTCAACCTGAGAAGTGAGTTTTCTTAGCGTCACACAGCAACAGTTGCTCGAACATTTCTAGTAAAGCGTACAATTAACTTTTGCCCCGTCCGGGAATCGAATCTGAGGTTGCGCTGTGGAAAGCGAGCGCGCTGACCAACGAGCCACCGAGTGCATGAGACAATCATAAAAATTACATTTTTGTCATTTTTGAAAGGAAAAAAAACAACAACAAATGGCAAATATGTAATCTTACGTAGTATATTTGGTACTATCCGTTCCTTTTATAGAAAATATTTGGAGCCGTTTTATGGAAAATCTTGTTTTTTTTATATTAAACTTTTCACGCAATATTGCGCGAAAACTACTCAAATTTGAAAATAAATTAATATTTAAATAAAGTATACTTGATCTTAATCAATAAACTAATTATGGAGAGAAAAATTTACTTGTACATGAACAAATATTTAATTTCCTTTTTGGAATACGTACATATATACGGAGTAATATGCTTTGTATAGAGAAAATTATGTAATGCTGGAGAATATCAGTTTCTAATTGTCAACAGAAATACACGTTTTCGCGTCCCCTGATAGCGAAAAAATATATATATTTTTTTTAATCGTCCATCTGTGAACACCACTAGACACTACATTATACGTAGGATTTTTTCCAAACTGATAATTTCTGTATATCTGGCTCGACTCGTAGCTTTCCAATTTTGTAAAACCTTCAATAATATTTGAAGGTCCTTTACATGAAGTCCCAGAGTTTTCAATTTTGTTTTCAAAGATAAGTGATAAATACATTAATAAAGATATCATAGGTCCGTTCGTACTGTTAATTCTGAAATTTCGTAAGTTTGAATTTATTTCAGCGTCTTCTTCCAACTACAAATTTGAAGGTAAAGAGTTTTCCTTTGAGTAGTTTTCGTGCAATATGAGCAATAGTTCTAAACGGTGGCAAATGTGCTTTAGTGGTACCCGAATATTGTAATGTCAGAGGAAGAGTGGTACTTCAAACTCATAGTTGTCTATGCATTCACACAAGCTTGGTCCATTGATAATAAACAAACCGTATTCCAAACGAGAAATTACTCCCCAAATTCGTTTGTTACAAGTTCTATTAAAATAGCGAGGCTCTAGCTGATGGCTTGCTCATAAAATTAAGAGACGTGAAGTTATTTAGTCGTCTCTTAATTCTAATTTTCCGTTCATGCCCTATGAATAACGTCATTGATTTCGAATCAGTGAAGGGTGGATGAGAGCGCAGGATTCGTGAGCGCGTGGTTGTTTCTCGGTGCCTCTGACCGGGAGACTCTAGAGTTCGAGGCCCGATGATTTAAGATTGGTTGCTGATTTATCACCACTAACTTTTTGTACAGGAGGAGTTGCAGCCTCCAACTGCAGTGTTTATTGGGCCACCAGTGAAGCAAGAAACATCATGTACTCACGAAGAAGCGGTAAGAATAACAGGTTACATTCGCATTTCGACGTCTTGAATACTGTATGGTTTCTGGTCCATTCTCTGCACTCATTCCCATTGCTTTTACGACTGTGAGTGTAGAAGACTATTGCCATGTGTAACGTTTCTAGAGCATGTGTCTGTCATTGGAAGAATTTGTGAGCTCTTTATTTCGTTCCTGCCAGTTCACATCCTCGACGTTAAGTGGCTTTCACAGTTATTATTGTTATAAGCAATCGTCTCATTGCAGAGCATGCCATTTCATAGTTTGTGTGGGTAAGGGCTTAGTATAGAGCTATGCGTATTCCTTGTATTTTAACATTCTCGGTGCATCTATTACGTCGAATTACATCGGAGCGACATTCTGATATGTCACAGTATCATTTAAAACGCATTTACTCAAGAATGCAATACTGTAAACAAATCACTGCTAATACGTATAAATATTAACGACGAGAGACAGTCATACATATGTATGTGTTTTGGCTGTGGTTTAGGCCTCCCAGCAGCGTCCCAGACTTGCGGCAATGGATTAAGGCTAAATGTCCCGACATTAGTACAATTTGTGGCCACCACGTGGATACAGCAAAATAAGTAAAATTTACTTTACCGATAACGTCTGTACCCATGTTCCGATTTTCGATGTGTAAACGAAATTTGGAAATTAACGCTACTAAGCCCTTTTGCCAAAAGTCGAGCAAAAACAATTTGAAATTAGTTTTCAAACTTCCGAGAAAAAATTTAAAAAATGTGGGCTTATAGCGCGTTGGCGACATTATCTTTGAATCCAACGCCGTGACAATTATGCAAATCGGACGAATAGGAGCCTCGTAAAGTGAAATTTAGGAAAACACCTCGTCCCCGTTCCCCTTTTCCCCGTTGCGTCACCCACCCGTTTGTTGTGGGCCCTCTGTCGGCCCGGGGCCACGACCAGGCCAGGCAGCGTGCGGCGAGCCCCGGCGGAGGACCCGGGACTTGCGGGATAGGCAAGCTAGATAGTTGGTTTATGCTTTCGTCACTTCGCATCTCAATCTATTTTTCCACAGATACCAAATTAGAGATGCTATACTACTATTACAGACCGAGGTAAACGGTCCGTAATAGTTGTACATAACTATCTTTTTCACATATTTCCGTCTTCCTTCGAATACGATCTTAAAATGATTTGAGGCATTACTCAAAATATCGATTCCGATTTGCAACTGGTTTTTAAAAAAATGAACTAATTTTGTAAATATCACCATTATTCCATCTCCTCACATTTTATTATAGATATATTTTACTTCCCGTTATCATTCCACCTTGCTTTAAAATCTTCCGTTGTCACATACGGGAAAGAATGAGCTGAGTATTCGCACGAGCTCTTTTATCCTACAACTCGGTTTTTGATCTCAAAACGTTTACTTGCTTTAAAGGGTTCATCTGGCGAATCTCTAAATAATATACAATATAATAACAAATACATTTATTTTTTTGCTAAAATAAATGTATACAAAAATATACCCCCACCTCCCAAAAAATAATCGGCTGGATCCGCTCCTGCTGTGACACCTCTCCTAACTCATTAAGCGGAAGGCAATAACATAGACCATCGTATGTCATCGGAAGCGACCGCAGATCCTGCACAGATCTGGCGTCTCCCACGGCAACGCTTCAGGGAGAGAGGCGAAACGATGAGAGGGAGACTTGAATTTTAATGACACGAGCTACAATGACTGGTAAGTTTTATCTCGTAAGCTAAAAGTAAATTATAATTTTGAATTTCATGGTACTTTTTATGCATTTAGCAGCTGTTATCTACAGTGTAATTATAATAATAATAATAATTATTATTATTATTTACATTTATTCAAAAGTACCGAAATCAAGGGTAGACCTGTGAGATCGGAGTCGCTAGGACAGACATGCAATGCTTTCTCAATCTCTGTTGTGCAGACTAACAGACGGATACAAGAGAGAGAACACAAAGCTTTTGTGACTGACCAACGAAATTCTAAAAGTTTGTACATCTTATGTTTGTAACATGAGAAAAGTAAATTATAAAAAATGAGTGGTTGTCTCTGCGACTTGTTGCACTGACGAGTTCTGCAGATTTCGAATTGTTTTTGATGGATCACTCACCTCTCTTTTTCCATTTTCCAAGTCATGAGATTAGAAGGCAACAATCTCCTTTTCGTCTTTCGAAATGACGGCAGAGATTTTTTGTTGGTGGTGTTGTAAGCGATTCTGATGCAAAAGCAACGTTGGAATCAAATTTTCCTAGTGATTGGTGGATCTAAAATATTATTGAAAGAAATGTTTACAAACACTCAATTCATTGGCCATTATATTGAATTATATTGCAGTATACTCCTCTATAAATCGAAGTTTTTAGTTACTGGGATAGTACAATCTAAAAGCCACTTTCACACTCTGCGGTCTCAAATTACTTTTGACGTTGAAAACCTGAAATGTGTTTACACTAGTGAAACGATTTTTGACGCTTTATCTTTCGCAAGGCGGCAATTTGACAATAATCTCTCTTGAATAGTGAGGAAAATTCAATTACATTGCACAAATAAATATATTTCTAAAACATTAATAAACCACGTATTTAAATATTACTGTCATCTGTCATACATACGAGGTTGAACTAAAGAATTCGCGAAGACCTTCAGTGTAAGTATTCGGCATATTGACGTGTTTTCCAATTTGCCGTTTACGTGAGCAGTCGAGGAAATAGTATATCTGCTTTGACAACATTGTATGAGGTTCAATATCACTTCATCTGATATAGAATGTTTTTTGTTCTGAGAAGATCTGTACTCGATGAATAACATGCTGTTTCCTTGTTGTTCGTAGCACAAGTGTATAGCGTATTCTTTTTAATTTGGTTTCTGACTTTTGGGGGGACGGTATAGCTTCTGTTCGTAGTAAAGGCCAAACAAAACACAGTTAAGCTCGGGAAATTATACGTCCGGTTAATTAAGAAATGTGACGAAGAAAATAATTCGGGCGTTCTTCATCATACGCTGCATAACAGCAATTTTCGGGTAGTAAACTATACTGAAGTATCTGTTCGAACTGTGATATCAATTAAAAAGGGATTTGAAGCCGGCGGGGCAGCCTTGAGTACTTCTGTGAGAAAAGGCCATATTGAAAAGATAAAAAAATTCCACATTGATGGTATTCACTTACTGCTTATTAGTTTTCCTTATTTTCGTATAATGTTTTCATTTTGGTCTATGGATACTTGGCGTAATATATTTGGGACAGCTAGTAGTTGCAGATTAAGCGGGGGAAGGGAGGGCAGCTTCCAAGAACACCGGGCGCATTCCTCAGCCTCGCAATCAAGTCAGCTCCCAACTATAAGAATGAGGTGGCTCGTGAATGAACAGGCGCAGTAGACACGTGGACGTGGAACAGGAAGTGTAAAGCGGAGAAGGACACCGAATAAGCGAGCCGATCAGTGAACTTGGTGTTAGCATTCTCCACCATGTCTATTTGCGAACATCTGTCCCAGTGCCATATCGGACTTGCAAATCCCGGGCCCACTATACCCCCACGGCCACTATACCCGAGTCTTGGCTTGTTCGTGCCCTAGTCCCTGCCCTAGTCCTTTGCGGCAGGTGGCGATGAAAGAACGACCGCCCGATGCATTCGGAGCAGCAACCTGCTCAATAGTTTTCACAATGCAGAGACTGAATCAGTCTAGCAGAGAAAATTCAAGATTTTCTCCGTGAATTATAAAGAAAAAGGTTTCACAAAATCTTGGAAACTCAGACATCGAAGTGAAGATTCGATGGATTATATAATACGATATAAGCAATACTAGAGTATACATACTTTGGTTTTTACGTTAAACGCATGCCTATTATTATTATTATTATTATTATTATCATTATTATTATTATTATTATGTACAACGGAGTCCTTATATTTCTTTCTTTTCAAACACTATGTATATCTGCAAAGAAAGCAAATGACCAGTCGAAAATCAGAAAACTATACGGTATTCGAGCCCAGACCAAGATAAGATAAAGAAAAATTTATTCAAGAAAAAAGCGTAGAAGTGGAAGAACATAACAAGTAGAGATCTTAAGAAATTTTCAAGGTCATCCGAAATATGATCACGGAGTGTAAACCAACAATGGCGAATGTTAAGAACGAGAACGACAAAATAAATACAACAAAAGAAGAGATCACGAAAAGATGGGAAGAATACACGAAAAAGTTATGAGAAGAACTTACAAATAGAGTAGTGGATAAATATAGATGATTACGAAAAAGAACCAAATATAGAAATACTTTGGGCGACAAAACCACTGAAAAATGGGACGTCCCTGGCAGTAGATAATATTCAAATCCAACTATTCAAAGATACAGAAGAAATCTTGGCGAAACTAACAATTATGCAATGTGATCTGGAAAAGAAATAGTGAACAACAGATTTGCAACGCACCATAATTATTCCATTACCAAAGAAAGTAGACAGCCGAGATTGTGCAAATAACACAATTGCATGAATACCGTGTGATTCAGTCAATCGGCAAAAGTCATCCCTTGGAAAAATAAGATTTTAAAAATGTTTTTATTGTAAGCATATACTTTCTTAAGATTTTCAAAAACAATTCACATTGAAAGAAACCTCATTTTCTAACTCCTCTGGAAAGTTGTGTGCATTACAATACGTCGCGTAAGCGTTAGCGTAAAGCATATCCTAAGATCATACTCACAGAAACAGATTTCCTTGATTTTTAAACTCGTTTGTATGTTCCATATTATTTGTTTCATTGTGGTCGATACGTCACGAAAGAGTCTATTGCAACTGGTTTTGCATACTGCAATTTCTACAGATAACTTTTTCTAGAAAATTCACTTTCTATAAAACAAAGAAAATGGAAGAGAAAACACGCTCCAAATGAAAGCAAACATCTAGGACTTATCCAAATGCATCATTATCCTTTATTCATTTACGTAGTCTGTACGAAATGACTCACCAGTAATTATTTATTCCCTTCAAAATTATACAACTCACATATTTATTTTATATCAAAATAACTTACCAAGTAAGCTGGGATAAGTCATGATTCATAAAATCTTATTTCGATGCTTGTTACGGCGTTGGAGTCAGGATGCACCTCGCCAGGACGCAATTTTACCACCTTTTTTAAGTTTGAAGTAGTAGGCTTCCGCGGCCAGAGTCATGTGCAGGATCTTGGTTGTTCGGGTGTTGCCGCGTCGAAGGCTGTGTTGCCGACGTTTCCACCATCTTGTCGTGGTCTTCCTCAGGGCTGGTATGTATGGGCATACCAGCCCTGAGGAAGACCACGACAAAATGGTCGAAACGTCGGCAACACAGCCTTCGACGCTACGTCACCAGGACATCCAAGATCATGCACTTTTTAAATTTGTCCGAAAGTAGGAAAACATTTTCAAAATTAGCTTCGGCTATTTTACTTGGAAAAAGAGATTTACCAGATGAACTCTTTAAAGCAGATAAACGTCGTTTTGAGATCAAATATCGAGTTGTAAGATGAAAGTGCTCATGTTTATACTCCGCTCATTCTTTCCTGTATTTGACAACAAAAGATCTTAGAGCAAGGTGGAATGATAACAAGACCTTAGAAGTAAAATATCTCTAAAATAAGATATGAGGAGATGTAATAATGGTGATATTTACGAAATTAATTCCTTTTTAAAAATATCAGTTCCAAATCGGAATCGATATTTTGAGTAATGCCTCAAACAATTTTAAGATCGTATTCGAAGGAAGACGGAAATATGTGAAAAAGATAGTTATGTCCTACTATTACAGACTGTTTACATCGATCTGTGATAGTAGTATAGCATCTCTAGTTTAGTATCTGTGGAAAAATAGATTGAGATGCAAAGTGACGAAAGCCGAAACTACTGTCTGGCTTGCCTATCCCGCAAGTCCGGCATCCTCCGCCGGGGCTGGCCGCACGCCACCGGGCCTGGCCGTGCCGCCGCGCCGACAGAGGGCCCACAAGAAACGGGTGGGTGACGCAACAGTTCCGAAGGGAAGGGGGGGGGCGAGGTGTTTTCCTAAATTTCACTTTACGACGCTCCTATTCGTCCGATTTGCATGATTGTCACGGCGTTGGATTCAGGAAGCATGTCGCCATCGCGCTATAAGCCCACATTTTTTAATTTTTTCTCGGAAGTTTGAGAACTAACTTCAAATTCGAGTTTTTGCTAGAATTTTGGAAAAAGGGCTTCTTAGCGTAAATTCTATTTTAAAAAGGCGTCAAATTTCGTTTACACATCGAAAATCGGACCATTGGTTCAGACGTTATCGGTGAAGTAAATTCGTCTGTGATAGTTCTCCGATTTATTGAATTTTCCTAACAGTAGTTTTCGGTGCATTTGGCCTTACGGGGTACTTGTGGTTTACTCGTGGCCATCTCTACGCTATAAATTTTGGTAATCTCTATCTGAGAAGTGAGTTTTCTTAGCGTCACACAGCAACAGATGCTTGAACAATTCTAGGAAAGCGTACAATTAACTTTTGCCCTGTCCGGGAATCGAATCTGAGGTTGCGCTGTGGAAAGCCAGCACGCTGACCAACGAGTTACCGAGTGCATGAGACAGTCATGAAAATTACATTTTTGTCATTTTTGAAAGGAAAAAAACAACAACAAAGGGCGCAGAATGGCGTTTATGTAATCTTACACAGTATATTTGGTACTATCCGTACCTTTTATAGAAAATATTTTGAGCGATTTTGGGGAAAATCTTGTTTTTTATATTAAATATTTCAGGCAATCTTGCGCGAAAACAACTAAAATTTGAAAATTAATAAATAATGTATACTTGATCTTAATCAACGAACTAATTAAGGAGAGCAAAATTTACTTGTACTTGAACAAATATTTAATTCCCTTTTTGGAATACGTACGTATATACGGAGTAATATGCTTAGTATAGAGAAAATTATGTAATGCTGCAGAATATCAGTTTCTAAATCTCAACGGAAATACACGTATTCGCGTCCTCTGATAGCGAAAAAGGATTTTTTTTTTTTTTAACTTCCATCTGTGAACACCATTTGACCCCAAACCATACGGAGGATGGTTTCCAAATTGAATATTTCTCTGTCGATCTTTCTGGACTCGTAGCTTTCTAATTTCGAGAAACCTTCAATAATATTTGGTGGTCCTTTACATCAAGTCCCAGAGTTTTCAATTTTGTTTTCAAAGAAAGGTGATAAATACAGTTATAAAGATATCATAGGTCCGTTCGTGCAGTTAATTCTGAAATTTCGTAAGTTTGAATTTATTTCAGCGTCTTCCTACAACTACAAATTTGAAGGTTGAGATTTTTCCTTTGAGTACATTTCTCTATAATTCTTTAGTGAAAGTTACGTACATTTAAAAATATAGTTTTCGTGCAATATAAGCAATAGTTTTAAACGGTGGCAAATGGGTTTGTGGTAACCTAATATTGTAATGTCAGCAGAAGAGACGTACTTCAAACGCACAGTTGTCTAAGCATTCACACATGCTTGGTCCATTGATAATAAACCGTATTCCAAACGAGAGATTACTCCCCAAATGCGTTTGTTACAAGTTCTATTAAAGTAGCGAGGCTCTAGCTGTTGGCTTGCTCATAAAATTAAGAGACGTGAACTTATTTAGTCGTCTCTTAATTCTAATTTTCCGTTCATGCCCTATGAACAAAGTCATTAATTTCGAATCAGTGAAGGGTGAATGAGAGCGCAGGATTCGTCAGCGCGTGGTTGTTTCGCGGTGCCTCTGACCGGGAGACTGTAGAGTTTGAGGCCCGACCGTGGCAGGGTCTGGAGGAGCCTTCTAGCGGTCGGCTGGTCTGGTCGATAGTTGGCCTTGGTTTCTCTAAACCATGCCGGAACAGTATGCTAACAAAGGGGCCATGAGCCGCCCGCTATCTTTTCTTCCTCTTTTCCTATCCGCACCCCTTGCCTGGACCGCCACTTACAGGCACTACCTAGCACATGTGTCGGGAACTTAGAGCGTGTCCCGGCTTGGTCGGTGCCCTGCTGGTAGGAAATGAGGTAACCCCGCCAACCGCACTGGAGGTTGGCGCTGGATTTTGAAATCCAGCTAGAGAAGAACATCGCCACTTCCCGTGATTTAAAAACTACATCCACAGGATCAATAATAACAATTCACATGATTTATCCGCGTCATTGGCTTCAACTGAAAACCAAGAATCTTCTTTCAATGCTAATTTAAGATGCGGGGCTGCAACACATTAAAGGACAACTTGGTTTACAAGAATTTTTCAAAGTTACATTTACCCTCTCAAATGAAGTTTAAAATTTTCAATCTCAATATTTTACTCCGTGAAGAGATTGTTTATAATTTTTATTTCGGTAGGATCCTCTTGCATCCTGCTGCGATGGTGCTTCTGTTGCTCCAATTAAACAAGAAATTCCTGCGAGTCCCCCAGGTAAGTGTATGATATATTTTTTAATTATTTCGTAAACGTAGGGTCCAAACCATTGGGGTGGTAAGTACAGTACTTAGTAAAAATTGTACCTGGGCTGTTCGCAAAACAATGTGGCAAGATTCCCTTTCTCTTTAAAAAGACAGTTGTCGTTGATGCTCTGCAGACGCAAACTTCTTCACGGGTTGAACGGATCCGTTGGTGCCCCTAAAGCACGGAAGTGCGCAAATACCCAACGGAATTACAATTTTTTTTGTATAAAAGACGATTTACTGTATTTATCGCGTGCTAGACTACACGTTACCCGTCCAGATATTGGTATAAATTTTGTGAATTAACGAAAAAGTAGTAATGAACAACTTATCACATTGCAAAAGAATTGAAATGGTCTGTTATTCCTGATTCATCAGAAAGCGTCCCTTCCCTTTTTTATACCTTGCGATCAACCCTTTTCCTTGAAAATGGTTAAGTAGCGTGTTGTAAGTTAATTCAGTTCATTATCTGAGAATTGAATGAAGCTTCATTGTAGGGCACTTTTCCACTGTTTTCAGCATAACTTATTAAACGCCTTTGAGAATGTGTTTTCCAAGCACTTATTTCTCTGAATATCGTAGTAAAGATATAATATTTTAATATTCCTATAGATGAAATGTGAAAAAAGACAATTTTTACTTCCCACTAGCTTACCCAGCTTTTCTTTTCTCGTAGTAAATTACCGTCTCAAATACTTAGCATAGTCAAAATCTAGATTTTGGTTTTTCTTATACCCAAAAATATGTGGTTGTTGTTTTTACTTCTGTCCGTCGGTAAACAATTCTATGGCTTACACCATTCGTATGATTTAGTCGAAAACCAAAATTACTAAATCGTGAAGACCTGACTTAAAGCCCTGATATTTTGAAAGAGTTCTTCTAATTTTGTTCTGTCATTAAGCTCCTGAAACATGTTCAAAATTTCTAAAAATTAGCTCTAAATTATTTCTATATATTGTAGGACTACATTGAAATATACTTATAAAGATGGCAAAATAGCGATTTTTACCGAAGACGCAGAACATATTAAAATCGCTGAAGTTCAACTTTATTATCCATCTCTTCTACATTGTTGAAGATACAAATCTTTTTCCTGAAATGAAATTTGTGCTCCACAAATAGTTCTTTAAAAAATATATTAAACATTTTTTTAATGTTGGTAATTTCCGCGCATTTTTTACTGAAAGATGTACAATACAAAGTTGAAATTAATACTGCAGTTATGTATCATAAAGATCTTTTACGTGTGCAAATTTCAAGATTTTATGTGGTACCTCAACAGAGTTGATACTAACTGGTAAAACTGATCGCTGAAGTTCAACATTTTTATCCATCTCTTCTACATTGTTACAAAAAGATACAAATCTTGTTCCTCAAATGAAATTTGTGCTCCACAAATAGTTCATTAAATAATGTATTGAACATTTTTTTAATGTTGGTATTTTCCGCGCAATTTTTACTGGAAGATGTACAATACAAAGTTGAAATTAATACTGCAGTTTTGTATCATAAAGATCTTTCACGTGTGCAAATTTCAAGATTTTATCTGGTTCCTCCACAGAGTTTATACTGCAAAAAGTCTAAAATTCCAATTTTCGGGAGGGTGTAATTTTTAATTAATGCGGTTCTTATCATTTATTTTTTACGCATCGTAACCTAAATTGTTGTGTGAAGGAGCGGCGAAGGAATCGGGCTTTGAGTCTATTCCTTTGAAAAATTTTTCTGTGAAAATCGAAATTTGTTCGTTTTTGTCCCATAGATTTTTTGCAAATATTACCCGAATAAAAAATATGTCTTTGTCTCGCAGAATTTACTGAATGCAATACATTTTGGTATAAAAAGCTATAACATCGCGCTGAGTAATTTAAATACCGTACGTATCTATAAACACGAATTGCGCGCGATTTAAAACAGAAACGGTCTCCAGTTGTGAAGAACCACGACCGATTGTGGTAGAGTTCTGAAGTTTGCCGAGGAACAACCGAAACTAAGGAGATTTATTTACATATCAAGTTATTTTCTAAGATGCGAGGCGACTTTTCCTTTAAAATTCGTGATCACTTAATCGGAATGACATTGGCCTTGTCCCGATTGAAGTTTAAGTATGAAAAAATTACTAATTGTTTCTTCGCGTTAGAATAAAACGAATGCTGTTTTTACTACGTTTATCGAGCAGACTCTCTCTCTCAGGAGAGGTACTTGGATGCTCCCCCGGTATTTCATTCGGGGAGACGTGGTCAATCGATGCTCTTTATTCGTGGGGCCCTTTTCTTACTTTCGCTTCTGCGGCGAACTGAGGAAGTTCTGGCAGCTTGAGATAATCCTGATTGCTCAGGCTTTCATGGTCATTTTTCCTTTTTGTTTCAGCCCGTGTTTGCTACAATTTTAGTTGGCAATAGTGGAACTGTTTTGACGCGTTAATATGCGCGACGAAAATATAAAAGTGATTATGCAATATTGCATCCAAATGGGACTACGGTAGCTAAAATTGTGTTATCCTTTACGGAAGTGTTGGTGCCAAATTTACGCAAAAATTATCTTATTTTGTGATAAACTGAAATTTTTGAATAGGAAATCATATCCGAGAAATACGATGAATTTGCAACGCAATATCACTTGCCACCACTATTCCCGCCCGCACGTCGGAATGTCCAGGGTCACTGGAACGAGCCAGTGTTGACATTTACGAAGACCCGTGCCATGTCCCTCCGTCAGATGCCCTAGCAACAAGATTGAGCCGCTTCGTTCTCGAGATTGCATGCTCTTTACGGGAGAATCTCGTAGACTCGTCTCAATCAGTCTTTGTCGTTTACGATAGCCAGAGACAATATGCAGCAAATTACTTCCGTTAATCTTAATATTTTGAGTAATATTGTATGCTGCTATCTAACTTGCTTGATAATTCTGTACATTTTTTTTATTCAGATATTGCTGTTCAGCGTTACGATGCAAATGCTTAGATGTGAATCGACAGGAAAAGTTTTAGTTTTTGAACCCTGCTAGCTGCTTTGCAAATTACACAGGTATATCCTCTGTAAAAGTATATGTTCCATTCTTCATTGAGAACAATTAATATATTGGGCTTTTTTAGGGGACATTTTGGGATTTAAATATTTTACGAATATCCACAATATTCCACACAAGTACCGGCAAAACAATGTACTAATTTCACTATTCACAAGACGCTGTCTGCCATGCGTTCATTCGTAATCAATAACTTTAGATCTTGGTTTCAAGCGGTAAAAATGAATCAATGAGACAGCAACAGCGAACGTAATTTCACGACGAACAAGTTGTGACATTGGCAGGTTAATGCAATAATGAGTCCGCCTCCTTTACTGACCCGTCTCATAGTACATTTTTTAAAATTATCTTAATTTTTCGATGCGAAAATTCTATTTTAAGATTGATAAAGAACAGTAAAACCTCGTCCTAAATGACAATTTCCTTTGAAATATTTGGAGCCGTTTTTAAACGCTACAGTAAATGTGAAATTTGAAGCACTTTTTCAGAGAAGAGTAGTTTTTAATTGAACATTTGAACATCGCTTCAAAACGTGTAGCTATTGCCGAACTGGCAGTGCATAAAAAGAGAAGTAAATAGTTCTATGCAAAAATGGAAGTAAAACAAAAGTATGCGGGAAATGAGAAAGTTCCTGTACTATGTTTTGACTACATGCAAAATATTCAACTTCCCAAGATACCCGTGCTAGAAGCATATTATTTGCGTTAACTCACGTTTGTTTTCTGTCACGGGTGTTTAAAACAACAAATCAACAATTTACGAGTATTTGTACCATGTAGGTACTGTCAAGAAAGGACCAAACGAGGTTTGCTCTTTTTTGCTTGACTATATTAAATCTGAATTACAAGAAACTGATAGATTAGAAGTAGATTTATTTTCTGATGGATGCCGTACTCAAAATAAGAACAATACAATTATCACGGTAATGATCAACCTTGTAAAAACTGTAATATTCAGTAATGTAATCCAGAACTATCCTCTCCACGGTCATTAATTTCTCCCATGTGATCGAACATTTGCTGGCATCAAGAGACTAATACGTCGAAGAGATAGAATATATTCAATGTACGAATATATTGAACTTATTGCTCGCCCATATCAGAAACGAAGCATATTAGTCAAACTCATTCGTACCCAAGTTATCGTAGAGAACAAAAAATGGTGGACGAAATTATACAAGCGATCTTGCTTGTCTGAAGACAGCCGTGGAATGTCTGGTGAAGCAAGTCGGAAAGTAACTTTTTCTGTTGCAAATTATGTTTCCACCGCAGACGATCATTTCCAGGACAAGTAAAATGTGAGTAGGTTGTTTGCCTCATAAAATATCGATTTTCACTTTTCAAGAATTAAAATGTAGGATCAATGTTACCTTCAGAAAAAACTTACAATAAGGTGGTTCCAATAAATATACTAAATTTGCTGAACAAAAATTCGATCCAATACATTCCAGAAAACACAAGTTTTTATGAAAAATTCAGATATTGGCGAAGTACTGAGACAACAGAAGAACACTAATATGGAAATAAGATTAAATTGTAATGTAAAGCCGTTAACTTAGTGTGTCGTGATACTGCACAGTACTGATGATACATGGGTAATTTCCAAGGCACCTAAATCACATGAATTAAGTCGGGAAATTGTAACTTTTTGTTTAAATAGGCTTCTTCCGAAAGATCTCATTGCTAGTCTAGTGCCAAAAAGTTTATCATTGTGTTTGTACAAATTATTTACGTTTACTTTAATTCTAAGTCCATTGTTTTTTCAGTAATGTCCTTTTACTATCATTAGTCATGTGTGTCAGTTAAGTTTTAAGAATTAAACATTCATTGAAACCAATCAAGCCAGTTTTGAGATAGGGTGAGATGAGGTCTTAGGTATTGTAAATATTTTTTGCCCGGGGCCAATACTTTCCCGTGGAACAGAGTTCATATCTCTGCCTTAAACGGAATTATGGAATACCCAAGCCCTCAACTGGTTGGGTCATTCGAAGAGAATATTTAATAATTAAAATTTTGAAAATATTTTGTCTATCTCAAAATGTAGGTCAGATCATAAAGGATTATCTCTGCTTTAATTTCAGATTTACTATCTTGAGATCATAACAACCTATACTTTTTCTAAACATTACACTTTTTTACCTTTTTGAATAATGGCGAAACAAAAATACTATTTAAAAAATTATTATCGCTTTTGCAAAAGTGCGCCATCTTTCCTGTTCCGAACTATTGCACTCGCATTGCATGTTTATATCACGAGATGTTTAATGTTTAAGTTTCAGACGTTTGTAGTTGCTAGTC
The DNA here is from genome assembly GCA_038098605.1 of Gryllus longicercus. Taxonomy (NCBI): domain Eukaryota; kingdom Metazoa; phylum Arthropoda; class Insecta; order Orthoptera; family Gryllidae; genus Gryllus; species Gryllus longicercus. Next base: position 297,517 of record JAZDUA010000294.1, on the reverse strand, counting down.
TACCCCTGAGTTTTTCTGATACTAACCTTTTTTGTTGATAGGTGAATGGAATTATGCATCGGAGAAAACCAACACAATCCAGATACAACAGAACCACACTACAGACTTGGATTGTATCCCTAAGAGTAGCATCAGCAACTATGACCAGACCACGCACCACGAGAACGCGCTTCCTAATTGCAGCAGCCTCAGAGGAAAACGTTTTAAGTGTTCCATTTGCAATAAGATGTTCAGTAGAATTGGGAAGTTGCATAGACACTTCCGCACCCACACTGGTGAGAAATTTTTTCAGTGTTTAATCTGCGAGAAGACCTTCGCTGAAAAAGGAACTTTGAGTAAACACAGGCGCACACACACTGGTGAGAAATCTGTCCAGTGTTCAATATGCGAGAAGACCTTCGCTGAAAAAGGATACTTGCGTAAACACATGCGCACCCACACTGGTGAGAAACCTTTCCAGTGTTCAATCTGCGAGAAGACCTTCGCTCAGAAAAAACATTTGGATCAGCACATGCGCACCCACACTGGTGAGAAACCTTTCCAGTGTTCAATCTGCGAGAAGACCTTCACTCAGAAAGGACAGTTGGGTAAGCACATGCGCACCCACACTGGTGAGAAACCTTTCCAGTGTTCAATATGCGAGAAGTCCTTCAGTGAAAAAGGAAACTTGAGTAAGCACATGCGCACCCACACTGGTGAGAAATCTGTGTCAAATCAGTGTTCAATCTGCGAGAAGACTTTCACTCAGAAAGGACACTTGGTTGATCACCTGCGGACCCACACTGGTGAGAAACCTTTCCAGTGTTCAATCTGCGAGAAGACTTCCACTCGCAAAGGACACTTGGTTGTTCACATGCGCACCCACACTGGTGAGAAACCTTTCCAGTGTTCAATCTGCGAGAAGACTTTCACTCGCAAAGGACACTTGGTTGATCACATGCGCACCCACACTGTTAGGAAACCATCTTAGTGTTCCATGTGTGAGAAGACCTTCATTCAGAAACGAATCTTGAAAAAGCACTCACGCACCCACACTAGTGAGAAACCTTTCCGGTGTTCCATCTGTGAGAAGACATTTATTCGGAAAACACAGTTGGTGTATCTCATGCGCACCCACACTGATGAAAAACTTTTCCAGTGTTGAATCTGCGAGAAGACCTTCACTCAGAAAGAAACCCTGGATAAGCACAGGTGCACATACACTGGTGAGAATCCATTTCAGTTTTCCAACTAAGAAAACTTATTAAGAAGGGTAATTTAGATATTATACTCCATTACATGTACGTTAGATAATGGAACATAAATTCATTTTACTATTGGTGATTTTAATGTAGGTATTCTGAGGAATAATGATCGTTTTCGTTATATTTCCAATTTACACGAATACGATTATATTTCACGTATTAAAATACCGAAAAGAGTAAGAGGGGACATAAGTTCTTGTACTGACATTTTCGGCAGTTATAGACATTTTTTACACCTCTTATTAAAATTTTACTTGATTTGCTTTTTTGTCATATTTGTGTTTTTAGATAGTACTTTAAAAACCTCATTACATATCATGGAAAATCATATAAAAAGAGAAAGAGTATAATTAAACTCCTGAAAATTTGAAAATTTCTGATGGGAACTGAAGAGTTCGTTTAATTAAAAAGGTACATCAACTTAACAAACTTTATTCACTCCACATGACGTTACCAATTAAATCGCTTCGGAGTCGAAGTCCCACTACCATCATGGAGATGACAGTACGGACTGCGGCCCCCAGTGTAAGGTCTTCCGCGGAACAAACCACCTGCTCGTTCGCCTCCGTGAAGTCGTCTCTAGGCGGCTTCCTGTACGCCCTCAGGCACGGCTTGCTGTCTCGTCGCGGTCCGCAACGCGCACTGACGCTCCGACACCCGAGTTGACTCTCGTACACTCCTTGACTGAGCCCTTGACCTGACTAGTGGGGCGTAGGCTACCGTGCACTTGCTGCTGTCTGAGACCCGAAGTGGGCTGGCGCCCAACCCTCGCCGTCCCTTAAGTATGAGAGCGAGGCTCCCCACGGCTATATATCTCCCATATAACGTGCGGAGACCATAGCAGTGGCGCACCCTTGAGAATCACCATACTGAACTAACATACGAACTTCTACCAACGTTATTTAAAACTTGCGATTGTTCTCAGGAGGCAAACACACGCGCTTGATACAAAATATCGCGCCGCCGTTCGCGCTACTTTTTCTTTCATGCGTGTAATATTAAGAATAAATGAATTTTAGAAGAAAAACACATTGTATTTAAATTCATTTGTAAATTTATTTCAGAAATCGCTCGCTTTATTTCAGTAATTTATTTCAGAAATTGGATAACGAGGGAACTCATAAATCAATGTAAAACTAAAAATCTATGTTCTCTTGACAATAATTTGAAATGGAACTACAGATAGTATAAAAACGTGTTAGTCATTAATAAAGAAAACTAAGGATTCTTTCTCTAAAATATTCTCAGCACGATATCTTTAAATGTTAAAAACCGTTGGGTATGTATAACCCTCAAGTCAACAATGATAAAAAAAATCACCAGCACAAACAAAATATGATGAAAATAATAAACTTGTAAATTCGAACTTGGATATAGCTAATAGTTGGTTTAATCAACCTTGACACAGGTATTTCAGCATATTGTGGATTATACACCTCCATATTCTGTTTAGTCTTCTGTCGACTTGTGTGGATGGAATCTCGATTGTAATAATCAAAAAACTTTGAAGCTTATAAATATTTTGTTGTTTCTAAATGTTTGTTACATTGTGTTTAAAACTTGATATTATCTCTCTTGTAATAATTTGAATTGCGTTAATTCATTTCTCCCCCACGGGGCTATGCCCTCGGTGAGGTGTAGAAATGTGATGTCTTGTACTCTTGTATATTCACATATTTATGTATTATGTAGTATGAAATAAATTGAAATTGGTATGACTCCTTACTTTGACTATATAACCGTCGGTTTCTCAAGTAAAGTTAGAAAGTGCCTGTCTGAAGTCAAGCCTGAAAGTAGAAATCAGTCAGGGGTTGTCTTTGCAGGACACAGGAAATAAACTGTACAAGTCAATTTTATGCAATGTTCCGTATGCATTTGAGTCCGAACAGTACATTTAATTGGAGAATAATGCGTCTGTATAATATATTACTTACAACGTGTTATCAAGAAGGAATCGAATACGATTTTGCGTTATGTATTTCATGATTTGGACAACCAAGTCCAGCACACTCGTTCCGAGCCTATAAAAAGGATACGCCCTTTGGTTAGAACAGGTCGGGTCACTGAGCGCCTATTTTGAAAGTCCCCCATTACATCGCAGTGTGTGATGTACATCTGTATTTTGTGTATACAATTTGGTTGTCAGGACTGGTGAGCATCGTGCTCTTGATCCAGACTGTAGGGTCGGTTGTTTGATGAGTATTTCTGTAGTTTCTGAGGAATTGAATATCTGGCTGTGAACCATCCATAAATTACGTAAATAAAATTTGGAATATGTTGCCCCTCTCCCCCCTGTGAGGCACCCGTAACGCGATTTTGAACCCCTCTACATTGCAATTACGTAACGCTTGCGTCAATACCTTCCTGTAAATGCATGATGTAAAAATAAAATATAGCTCAGTAAAAAATGGTAATTAATATGATCATTTCCAATAGGAACGTATAATTTAAAAATAAGTAACTATTTTTAATACCATTCATTCAATTTTTCTCGTGAACCGTAGTTGGTGAAAACCTGTATGTACAGAACGTCCGGAGAGTATACGTGTAAGTTTCGGAAATAAGCTCTCAAGACAATTTTAAGCATATATTTTTTTTAAACTACTTGGAAATACTGACCAGCGGAGCCGCAATAGGCACTCAAAAGTTGGTTTGGTTTGAAAAAATGCTCTCTAACAATAATTTGGATATAAAAAACCAGTCGTATTGCCTGCATTTTTGTATGTTTTTTTTCATGCATTCTGAACAAAATATTATTTATTTTGTAAATAATAAACAATTTACTTATTTTTGGAGTGTTTCTATGCTTCTGCAATGCAAATTTTTGTTTTTATAAAACATATTTTCAATCCAGGAGTTGAATTGAAAATATTTAGGTCTTTCAATTACGTCAAACCTTAAACGGAACATCCATTTCAATGAATTGAACACTAAATTATATTCTTTATGCTACGCTTTCAGAATTCTTTCAAATTCAGTCAGCCATCATACTGCTTGTTGTGTATATTTGGCGAATGTTCATTCCCGTCTGAGATATGTCATAATATTCTCGGAAAATTAATAATTTTCTCGGGGCGTATAGCTCCCAGACATTTAGATTACAAAAATGAATTTTACAGATAATAAGGAAATCCGACCCACGTGATTCTTGTATGCCGCTCTTTATTAATCTTGCTATTTTACCATTACCCTGATAAATAAAGCACTTGTTTTTGTCAAAAATGACCTACTTAAGGGCGGGAATATATTATCAGTAAACGCCGATGTCTACAACAACGACACTATTTCAATGGTTGTTGATTCGTGAGATTGACAGCGTGGCGTTGATGTTTCTGCCTGAGGATACTCCACTTGCCATTTCCCACATGACGTAATGACTTCAGACGAGAAGGAGCCCCATTGTCATCATGTGCTTGATCTTATCTTCGCCTTCCAATGCAGATCATCAGAGCTATTACAGTGTGAGAAATATAAAATTAATTTACATTTTTCAAATCATACCAAATATAAATCTACTTCTAAGAACGTTACCAGTTAATTGTGGGATTTATGTAGTTGATCCCAATGCTGCAGTCTATCTTGCAGAACCTACCGTTAAAAAAAAAAAATACTCGGATGTGCTCGGTTGCATTCGTGTCCCTTGAATTTTCCTTTGCTGTCTAATATTCGCCTTTGTTTTCTAACACTGCGAATGAAGCGCATCCCGAAGGGCGGATCTACAATTAATCCTTACCGAGAACGTATGCCAGTACCGGCCCCCCGGCGAGAAGCACCTGCACCTAGAATCACTTGTTGTAGATGTAGTAGACTGAGGTAGTTGGTACTATACAGTGTGGGTGCTTTAAGAATTAGGAGGAGGGGGCTGGGAGCGAGGCACGGAAGCTGTTGTGTCCCGTCTGGGATTTGTCAGATAGTGCTTTCGCTCATTTCCGCATCACAACATTAGTTTTACATTCTCGTATACGTGAGTAATGTATGTAGTATAGAGAAAAGTATGTAATGTTGCGGAAAATCGATTTAGAGATTTCAACGAAATGCATGTTTTTGGCCTCCTGATACCGAAAAAATGTTGTTGTTTTTTTTTTTTGAGAACATGCGTACGTCTGACTGCCCTTCTGTGAACAACACTAGGGCCGGAACTACAAGTATTCCTAGAATTTTATCGAAAATGAATGTTCACTTTTCGATCTGGCCTGTCCTAAAGCTTTACGAGTTCGAAAAATACTAAAATTTGTGGTTACTTTGAAAGACGTCTCTGTGACATATTTTATATTTTCTCACAAATGGCTCCAAATTCTTTCTTCAGATTTGTTGTAAGAGTAGATTGAAATATGCTTCTTAAGATGGCATACATCGGATGTTTACTTTTAACATTGCGTCTCACAACTACAATATTGAAGATAGAGGTTTTGTCTTCAAATGATATTCGTTCTCCCTAATTAGTTATTTTATCGACGTCATGCACATTTCTTTAAAATTGTAGTACTTTCCGTGTAATATTGCATGAAATATGGGCATCACAAAAAAATATTAAAAGCAAGAACTACACAAAAAAGGCTGCAATTTTTTCTTTTGAAACCTTTGGTTGGAATGGTACTAATGGTCCTGTGTAAGATGACATAATCGCTTATTGCTCTATTAATTTGTTTATTTCAAAACTTAAACAATTGTTTGTTTTTTACATTTATCTCACGTCTTTTATATTTACAGTATCGGCAACTCACATTATTGCTTTTCTTAGTACTCGTGCTTTAAATAATGTCTCATAAATAGAGACCGTAGGTATTAAACGTCAAAATATGTAATGAAAACAAAACGTATATATAATAAATATTTAAAATAGGATGAAATATGTAATATTAAAATACACTAATTATAAAACGAACTTTTGCATAATACGAAATTATATTTATAAAAAATAGGAAATAAATTTTAAAAATAATTTAAATGTTTTTATAATTTTAATAACAGTATAAAAATAATTTGATGTGTACAAACTTATGCATGCTTTGTACCATATGACTTTCCCGTCAGTTTCAGTCAACCTTCATCAGTTTTTAATGAGTCATAAAATTGAAGAAATTTTTAGAATAAAGAAATATTTTTTAAAAAACTAGCAAAAGATGTAATAGAGTACTAAATATGTAAAAATATGCAACAAAAATTTTTGATATTGTGTTAGGACGGCGACAATTCGCCAAGATTAAAATTTTTAGATAGGTAAGTAGAAAGACAAAAAATACGTAATTTTATGATAATACGATATCTAGTAATTAAGTTCTTCAAAAACTCAAAAGAATTGTGAGAGATTGAGCTCGGTTTCAGAAACACTTAAACGTTAGTTTCTTAAACATTTTCATTTCAACGAAAATGTCCATGTATGACGAGGTTTTACATTTCTATAGTATTCTTAAAATCATGTTTCGGTTCTATCATTAGAGAAACGAAAAATTGAGAAAAATGTGAAAAAAATATCTTTAGGTGGATATGGATGGCAGCTGCGAAGAGGGTGGAGTAAAACCGATAATATAGCCTACAGCAAAGAAATAAGTGAACTAGTCCGAGAAAGTCTGTGCCATTTAGTTGCATCACTAGTTTATTTTATTTCACATATCACACTACTGGTGCTATAATTGGCGGAGACGTTCTCGTATCCTCTAAAACCGAAGAATGGAATTGACTATCTTGAAAATTTGGGTTTCCAAATAACTCCGGTTTTTACCCGGTCATCCTTCGAACATGTCCTGTAAACTGAGGTGACTTGGTGCCTCAAGAATGTTCACTAGCAGCAATAGTGGAGATGGAGCAGGAAGTGTAAAGCGAAAAGGGCAGCGAGTAAGCGAGCCAGTAAGTTTTAGTGAACTTGGTAAGGGCATTCGCAAAGTTGTCTATTTGCGAACCACAGTTCCTGTGCTCCGTCGGATTTCGAAGTCCTGCACCTCCTCACGAGGTCCGTAAAATTAGCATAGCAAAGTTTTTTTTTAAAAAATTGGACTTAAGCTCCAAATTTGTCGCTTTTTTTATTTTTGAATTTGTTACGCAAAGAAAGTGCCGCTGTTTATTTGACCCTGCTCTAAACAACTGGACATCACGTTAGGACATCAAGTCCAGCCGCTTCGAAAGATTGGGGCTTGCGGTTGCTAAGAAGGGATTCTCACAGCCCTTGTTTACGTGAGCGGGCGCCGACGAGCAGGCGTCTTTGCACCGAACAGCCCATCCCCACGTTCAAAAATATTTTTGATATCCGCAGTCTTACACGTATTCATACTGCAATTCTTCGAGAAAAACTCTCAGAAATATCATCGCGCCCTTTCTGAGATTCGGACTATGATGGTAGCGAAGACAGCATGTATTTATTTATTTTCATAAAAAACAGTTACAACTGTGTAACGACTACGAGGAGAAGGCCAAACTTGGAGGACTTAATTTGAAGTTATATTTATGACCAAAAATAAAACAAGTGGCCATTTCAGCGTTTGCTCAAGGAACAGGGAAACTAGTAGAAAACCTGATCGGGATGAGGGTCATTGTAGCTGAACTACAATAATTGTTACAGCTGCTTTAGAATTATTCGGTCAAATGGTAAATATTACACTACTTGTCACTGTTAAAATTAATATTACTTTACTTTTGGATGATCCTAATAGTCTCTAATTGTATAGAAATAGTTGTGCAGTAAAAATGATTTTACTGAGGACTAAAACTTTTGTATCGAATTAAAATCATCTGGCATAGTGTTGTAAAAATAATGTCTTAAGTATATGTCCTTTCAATATACAGTTATTAGTGCCAATTGAGGGCAAATTATAGTAAATAAAAAACTTTTTTTGGTGATTACAGGTCCTTGAACTTCTGGACAGGTGCAAGAAGCCATTCTGGGAGATGTATCTGCGCCTTCGGTGTGTGGTAAGTGCAAGATATTCCTGTGCTTTCTAATTTCGAAATTCTAGATGGTGAATTAAAAGAAACATCTTTCTTTTTCATACAGATTTGTTTTCAGAACATTCATTTGAGGACATAGTATCTTTCTTAACGGCATTTTTTGCTTTTCAGATCCTCTTCCAGAGATGGCTTCTGAAGCATGGATATTAGACCCTACGAGTTTGACACTAAGTGGCTTTAAATTTATGTTCACTTTGAGGAGTCAGAACTCACAGAGATAATTTTAAAGAATTATTGTTATGTGCAGTGAATAACTTGCTTCATTGTGCACAAAGTTTCTGAACATATTTATTTTACGCATAAAGGTATGAACAACGAGAGTTTTAAAATCAGTGTGTATTCTGTCATTGGGTACAGATCCATTATATAAACTGTATTTCCCACATCTGATTTGGAAAGTTCTAATTAAATAAAATTGAAAGATAAAATTAATTCTGTAAAGCATGATAATTTTCTCAATTTTGGAATGCCTCTCGCTATGTTAAGACACTTTATTTGAATATTATGAATACAAAGGTTTTGAGTTTCTGTTTCAGGCTATTTTCATGCAATTTTAGAATTTCTTTAATGTCTATTATCTAGTCTGCAATTTGTTTCTTTCTTATTAGTATTAATTTTTATTATTAGTATTGATATAAGTTGCTTATGTATTATGATAAATTACTAAAGATATTGTCTGGTGTCAATACCTTTTAATCACCTTATGATCATTTCGATCGCGTTGTGATCATCGTCAGAGCTAAAATGTGAAATACAAATATTTTTTAACAGGTTGTAGTTATTGTATGCAAGATGCGTAAGCAAACTGGGTCGTACATACCTTGCAGCTTCTGGGCCGAAAACAAAGTTCTGCGAATTTTTGAGCGTGTGTCTTGTTTAAGAACACAGCCGGTCGGCAGCGGGAGGGGGCGGGAAGAGGGGTGAGGTGCGGGTGGAGGGTCGTAAACCGCGGGGGGGCTGGTGGAGGCTTGAGAGACGGTCGGGCGAGCGAAGGTCAGTGAAGTAGGGAGGGCTGGGGGTGGGTTAGGGGTGTACACTTTGTGCTAATTTTAGCAGGGGTGAAGAGAGTTCAGGTATTTGCTGGTTGAGACATGTCATGTTCTGTTTTTTGAGGACGTTGTGTATGTGTATGGTTTCTAATTTTATTCTGTTCCAGTACCTGTTTTCAATTTCTAGAATTCGGAAATTTATGTGTTTATCAAATGTGTGTTTGTTTAAATTTAGGTGATCCGCAAAGTGTGAGACTGTGGTAGTGTTATTTTTCCATGCTTGTTCGTGTTCTTTGATTCTCTGTGTGAATTTACGGCCTGTTTGTCCTATGTATATGGCATTGCAATTGTTGCACGTGAGAGCATAGACTCCGCATAAGGATGTGGGTGGGATTGGGTCTTTAGTGTTCGAGTGTTTTATATAATGTATGAGTATTGTTGAAAGAAGTTTTTAGACCGAATTTATTGAGTGTGGAGGCTATTTTAAGAGAAAGGGGTCCTACATAAGGGATTGTGTGGTACGTGGCTGTAGTGCTTCTGTCAATTGGTGTGAGGGTAGTGTGTTTGCGGATATTGAGTGTATTTGTTTTTTTTTGGGGGGGCTATTAATTTGTCAATCATTTTGAAGTCGTATCCATTTATTCTGGCTATATGTTTTATGGTGTTTATTTCCTTTTTTGTGTTTTCTGGGGACATAGGTATGGAAATTAATCGATGCACCATCGCATGGAAAGCCGCGTGTTTGTGTGTGTGTGTGTGGGGGGTGTTGTGAAGTGTGGTGTATGATTGTGTCCGTGTGGGTGGGTTTTCTGAATATGTTAAATTCATGATGGTCCTGTGCTAGTGTGATGGTGAGATCAAGGAAGTTTAAAGATTTTTGTTCATTTTCTATCTCCGTGGTGAATTTTATGGTGGGGAGTTGGTGAATTTTATGTTTGTGTAGGGAGTTGATGTACTGTGTAAAAATATAAAGTTGTCTGGTGGTGCCTGTCCATAGTGTTAACACGTCGTCTACGGATCTGTGCCAGTACAGGAGATTTTTTAGAAGTGGATGACCAGAAGTAAACAATGTATTTTCCCAGTTGTCCATAAATATATTAGCTAATAAAGGTGAGAGGGGTGAACTCATGGGTAGTCCAGAATCTTGGGTGTAGAATTTGTCATTATATTTGAAGTAGTTGGCATCTATGCAACAGGAAATTAGAAATTACAGTTCAGTTTTGATGGGAACGGCACACTGGGATCTGTCAATTTTGTCTTTAAGAATATTCTTGCAGTCAGATGTAGGCACACTGGGAAAAAGATTTACCACATCGAAAGAAACAAGTTTGGCGTTAGAGGGCACTGGAAAGTCCTTTATCTTGTTAATGAGGTCCGGGCTGTTGAGTATTGTGTGTTGTGGTGTGTAACTGACGTATTGTTTGAAGTCTTTGTTCAGTTTGTAAGCAATTCTGTGTTTTAGTGTAAGATACTACAGGTCTAATGGGGATAGTAGATTTGTGTATTTTAGGTAAACCATATAATCGTGGAGGAAGTGGATTGCGTGGAAGAAATATCTGTGGATGAGTGAATAGAGCTTTAGATTCAGCGAGTTCTTGTTTTAAGGAAGTGTGGTGTTTGTTAGTGGGGTCGTTTTTTAGGGGTGAGATGCTGTTGTTGCCATTGATAAAATCGAGTACTTTGTTGTATTCTTCCTTGTCCAGAATTACTATAGAATTGCCTTTGTCCGCTTTCGTTATAACAATATTGTCTTGGGAGATTTTGTTTTTTAGTTTTTTAGCAGTTAATTGTTCTGACGAGATGGGCTTTGGGTGCGAGTGGTGTTCAATATGTTTGATCATAAGGTGATTAAAAAGTATTGATACCAGACAATATCTTTAGTAATTTATCATAATAAAAAGATATCTACATCACCAGCAATCCAATTAATGCTTATGTATTGTTATACTGTTCTTGATTCAATTTATATTCTAGTATGTGTGTATCATTGTGTTTTGTTCATCGTCATGCCAATTACATTCTGGATTTGAATGCTGATCCTTATTAGATTGTGAATTGTTGTGAGTCGTGAATGCAACGCTTGATTCTATAGCTCAGTTATTAGCTCGTCTGCCAGTTATCAGAAGGTCCCAGGCTTGGCTCCTGGTGCAATCAAATAATTGCACTTTGACAATCCTTTTTCAGAATTAAATTGTAGTGCATAAGCATTGATGGAATTCCTCTATTTGTTAATCATTGTTTTAAAGGTGAATGTACTTTCACAGTGGATCCGATTATCAAAAAACCAGGCTCTGAACTGTGCATGTGTGAGATTAGCACGGGTAAATTAAATAATTTTGTCAAATATTTATTGACTAATGAAAAACATTTTTAGGTCGCAACTAGTAAAAGCGGTTCTTTCAAGGCATGCAGAGCACGCTAAAAGCTCAATGTTTTGCCCTACTGCTAAAAGTGGGACAATGCTCAAATGTTCTGATAAAAGTTTGAAAGTAACAAAGAAAACAAAATACGTTCATGTGACCTAATCAGATAATATTGATCTTAATGTAACAGTACATAATTATGTAATTCGTGTTCTTAATGGCTTAAGTAATTCGCAAAATAAAATGGCACTTTTACCCCTTTGTATCATAACTATTTCTTTTACCTGGGCAAATGTGCGGTAGTGTTTTCATTTGTTTCTTTTCAATTCTGTTCTTATTGTATATTCATAATGCTTGTAATGTAGTATTCCATAGTACTAATTTGGCATATTTACAAGCAAATACTAAAGTTGCAATTATGCAGGTGTACTGTTTATTACTTTCTGTAATTCAAAATTGTTATTACTAATAAAATTACGAAATTGTATAATATCAATATGGTCAGTAAATACTAGATTTTACTACCCTAATTTGACTTTTTCTTCCGTAAAATCCTTATAATTATTATTGTGAATTTTTTAATAAATTAAGGCAAGGAAAATATGGGAGTGAAATTTTAAAGTTCCCGCGTCGCTGGTTTATTTCAAATTTACCGGTTCCTTCTTCGCTATTGGCTGTCCGTTTACCCAATAGAAATTATACAGAACAATGTGGCGGCACCGGAAGTTGGGCAAATAAGGCTTTTCCTTTTAACATTGAGTGCCGTCTCTGATATATACTCCTTGATAGAAAGTTTCTTTCTCATCTTGTCAACGTCAGGGTATACAGTTGTTCACTTGTAATCAGGCTGTAATAGTGATGGAAGAGATTCATATTTTGTCGGAAAGCATTATGAAAATAGAACCGGTAAATATTAAAATAGAAGCTGTAAGTCTCATGATTCTGGTTATTAACATAAAATCATTGAAGCTCAATCACATTCGTAAATATGTTGTAGGTGCAGCATACGTTAATGCTATGCATAATTCATAGTGATTTTTTTCTGTTACCTCTAGATTAAAGAAGAACCAATTGATGTGAATGAAGATAATTGCTGGAATGCTTTCGTGAGTAATATTCACATTAGTTGCATAATGTAATAAGTGTTGTGTGGTAAATGAAAAGTAATTGATGATTTGATATATTGGGGTTTAGAAGAAGTATTCATTCTTATGAAAGTGCAGATTTTTCAGCATTGAAGAGTGCTGAGAGTGTGTGTTAGGTTTCAATGATTAATACCCAGGTTGAATTCCTGATTGGAGCAGGAGAAAATTCTAGGTTCCACAGAAATGTCTTATTTGTTGTGCCGAAAGGAGAGCTGTGAATTTTAGGGTGAATCTGCATAATGCTTTTGGATGGTGATTCTGGAGGGGCATTTGTAATTAATAGCTTGGTAAGGAAACAAGGTACCATTACAGGTCCTGTACTATGTACCTCATTGCCTGTAAGTTATCTTCAATATTATACTATTCGTGGGTGTGGAGATGTAAAAGAAAGAGAAGGTGTTAACATCACTGGAGAGATGTAAGGACATTTGATTTTAAATGCACCATGAACTATCTCGAAAGTGAAAATTTCAAGATATTGAAAGGGAAGTTTTGCTTTTATGTTGTATTAAATTCAACTGCATTCATCTGTGTATTAAAAAGGAGCTAGTAAAGAAAATATTCTTCAGTGTGTTGCTTTTAGTGAATTTTCATTAGCAGTTCAATGTTTTGAATGATATTTGTAAAATCTACTACTGCAATGACTCTTCCTTTTCGATTATCCTGAATTTATTTTAAAATTCAGCCTTATTTTACAGATCTCACAATAGCCCATTCAAACACGAATTGTGTGCCGAAATAATTGAAGATTATTACAATGATTTTGAAAAAAAATTAACAAAGGAGATGCAAATCTTTCAAAATGTTGTTAAATCCGTCAATATTGGTCCAAAAACGTTTAACAATATACCTATATATCTATGTATTTATAGTTACGTAACAAGTTCATTCAATAAAAACATTGAATAGCGTTCAAATAACATGAAGTGAATCACGGGCTGAGTAGCCAGTATAACTTATATCACAATAAATTTGTTACTACTTAAGGGTTAATGACGTATTGTACACCTGCCCATGAAAACAATACAAATGTTACTCTCTCTGTGAAATAATTTACAATTTCTCCCATGTTCTTTTCTTACCCCTTGAGACAAAATTTAAGTTTTGGACATTTTTTTCCTGTTGACTTCGAAGCCACTCGTTCAGTTTTCCCCAAATAGTTCAAAAACGGCAAGTAAATCTAACAAAGGTTATTCAGTGTTACCAAAATTCTCTGTCCAAATGGATTTGTTTGAATAGCTTGTTGAAGCATTGTGTACTGAAGATAAGAATTGTTACAGGCAGTTTGCTGGCATTAATTAGCTGTCCATGTGATTACAGCTGCCCATACCAATGTGAATGTGGCAAAAGAAAGAAGTGTGGGAAGTGGAAGAGGGACAGATTGGAATGATGCAAGACTAAAGGGGAGGACATGAGTTTGAAAGCAGGGTATGGTAGGGCATTGGCAACTCAGTTATAGAATTAATTTCTGTTTCTTGTCTAATAGATATTTGTAAATAAAACTGGGCAATACTAAGTGTACAATTTACATAAAGTAGTGTAGTTCCTTTCATTCTTTGAAACACTAGTGGGTATAAAGATAAGCCGAGATCTTTTTTATTTGCATATGGATATGTATGTTTATTGTTACTGCTTCTAAAACTAATGACTTTTTTTTAATAAGCTTTATTTTTTGGTCGCATTAAAGGGAAGGAGCATCATTATGAAAAATTCTTGAGGAGGTGAGTAGAATGAGTATACCACATTAGTGTTCCACTGGACCTTAATACGTTTTTGGAGTTATTTCTTTGTCGTCTTGTAAAACTATTTTCGTGGAGAGGGAGTTATGTTCTTGGTTAGCAGCTGAATCCACCAGATAATATTAGCTTGGAATCCTTTATGGGATGCTATCCATATAAGAATAATGACTATATTCTTATTTGCCAAATCAGTGTATATACTGTTGACTCCAGATATATTTGCGTTGACTCCCTAAGACACAGGTCCCGTTTCACTTACATCACAAATAAGCTTAAGAATATTCGATTATGCTGAATTACAACCTGGTCTATTGTGAACACAGTCCTGGATATTAATTATATCTTGAATGTTATTAGGCTACTAAAAGATCCTTCGGAGTGTGGGATCCTGTTTCATCAGTGCAATAGACATTGAACTTCGTTAAGACTACATTATGAAACATAAAGACAGTACAATGCAGACTGAAGTATGGAGAGAGCATGAACTCTGGAGAATGATCCAGAGAAATTACTAATGAAAAGTGTACAAAGTAAACAATTGTTGTTGTTGGCTTTTTTTAAGGAAAGTAAAGATTAAGGAATTTTCAGTTCATGCTGTTAATGAATTTTGCTGTATCTATTAATAAGATCAATCATTCTGGAAAAATTCTATTTAATTTTGATGTCGAAATCCACATTAAAGTGGAGAAATTTTGTTGTTAAGATCTAAAAACTATGTCATTTTTTTACATATATTTTTCACTAGTAGTTTGCATGAAGTAATAACTAAGTAAAATAGCTAATAAATGTCAGGAAGTTTAGGATTCTTATTTTTTTCAAGAATTGGGTTTATGATTGATTCTTTCCGAGTGTTGGGAAAAGAACCAGTTAAGAGGAGATCATTAAATAAAGAAGTAATGTATTGTATTGCGGTTGGAGGAAGTTGTCTTAGTAATATATAATAGACACCATCTGGTCCAGGACTTGATGTGTACAGTTTATTCTGAATGTTGTTGATTACACAGGGTGTAGTTGGAAGGTTTAATTCTGAATTATAGTTATAGCAGATATTTTTGCATGTTTTAATGAATGAATATTTATTTAAATGGTTGGAACAATGTTTATGAGTGAGGTATAGAGTGCTCTTAATGTTAGTGAGAGTTCATAATGACAAAAAAGCTGACTAGAATGGGTGACTCATCATTGGACCTAACCTCGATATCAAGATGGGAGATGAAGATGAATGTGGAAAGTGCAAGAAAAAGATTGAAAATAAGCACTGGGTGGGGTGTGAAGGTGTATGCTAAAAGTTGTTTCATCCAACATGATCTTAGATTATGGCCCAGGAATTGAGAATAATAAAAAATAAAATAAGCAAATGAAATGGATGTGTGAAGAGTGTAATGAATATGTTTACTTAATTAATACTTCACTAATGAAAATAATGAATAAAATGATGGATACAATGAAGTCAATGATGAAAGAAGCGGTATAAAAAAAATTGGGGAAATATTGAGGAGACACATGGCAGTTAGAAACCGAAATGAAACAGCAAAAGCAAGTAATGTATATACAGTAAAAGAGACCAAAGAAGTTCTAATAGTACAACCAAAGAAATGAAATCTGACTAGTGAGGTAACAAAGAAAATATGTAAAGAAATGTTAAAACCTGTAGAGATTAATAATAATAATAATAATTATTATTATTATACATATAATAATAATAATAATAATAATAATTTTATTTTCAAAAGAATTCAATTGACAGTGTACAAAAACCATCACCATAAAAAAAAACAATAAGAAAGAATACCAATTTTGTTTGCCTACTTTACATACATAATACATCCTGGTTATCCTTTCATTATAAATTCTGCTCTTATCAGGTTTAAATTTAAATATATTTAAATATATTTATTACATTTATTTTATCTTATTCAGTACACTACAAACCCTCTGTAAGTACTTTATGTACTTGTCAGAGAGGGGTGTGTTACATTGTACGCTTGTTTTGTTATGTTTTTTTTTTTCTTTTTATCTTATTTGTATTACCGTTGTGTATTATAGTTCACTCATTATCAGTACTGTTTGACATGAATTGTTTTTATTGGAATTTAGATTTTTTTCCCGGAAAACTCAAGAGGCAGAAAGAAATCAACATCGTCCAATTATCTAGAATAACAAATAAATTGTAAATAAATAAAAAGATACGTTAGTTGGCAACTGGTTAATATGAAAACTAAGTTATACTTAATTACCATTTTGAAAATTTGCAGTAACAAATCAACAAGCAAAACGAAATAAAAATATTATCTAAATTAACAAATGGCAGCTGACATTAACTTGAGTTAAATTGTCCAATTATAAATCATTGGAAATTAAATAATTGGACTCAAAAACAAAAATTAGTCCATTCCGTGAACCATTAACAAAACTGAGAGTAACAGGAGCATTATACAATTTTTACAATATATTATCTTGTGTTAACCGCTGTTTATAATATGAAGATTTATAGTAATTAACAACATATATAATTAACAACATAAGATCTTGTAATGACAAAACTCAACAGGCAAAACGAAAACAAAACGATCCACTTATTCTCTAACCTAACAATTGGATTGTAAATAAATAAAACTAGATGGCAGTTGGCAACAGGCAAAAATAAGTATTAAGATGCACTTAATTAGCATGTTGAAGACTTATGGTGACAAATCAAATCAACAAATAATAGGACACACAAAATAAGTGTGGTCTATACAGAGATCAATTAACAATTGACATAATTACTTGTAGACAAATTACAATCAAAATATTATGTAAAATATAACAAAAACAAACAAATAATGAAACTGACTGAGAGTAAAAGATACATTATTTTCAAATTATCATCTTGCGATAACCGCTGTTTACTATATGAAAATTTAGTTGTACATAATTCACAACATAAAATCCTGCATTGAGGAAACTCAACACGCAAAAGAAATAACAATCATCCAATTATTATCTTAACTACACATTAATTGTAAAGCAAAAAAGAAATTAAATAACTAAATTAAAACCAAATAACTGAATGAGTGTAACAGGAACATTATACATTTCTTACAAATTTGAATCTTGTGAAGAGGTAGTTTACTGTATTAGTGAAGATTTAGTTGTACATAAATAACAAAGAGATAATTCCTGAGCTGTCTATTTTCATGTTATGCCTAGTATCTTGTGTACCATTCTTTTAATTTTTTTTTTCATTCCCTTTTAGATGTAACTTCTAATATTTCATCTCGCATTGAAATAAGCAGTTTTGGAATGGCTGTGTTAAGCATCCTCTCCAAATTTATTAAAAGTGTCTGAAAGTATGAAATTGTGTTTTTTTCCTAGTTTCATAGCTGTGCCAACTGATTTTTCTGAATTTTTCATTGAAAAAGTTTTTTTGCAGAATTTGAAATTCATACAGTTTTTTAACGGTCATGATTCCATGCATTGCTGCACTCACTTCCAGGTTTAGGTTTGTTCTGCTTATTTTTTCATTAAGGCGTTTAATGCATTTATTTTGCAGGTTCTGAATAATATCAACATGCGATTTTGCTGCAGCTCCCCATACTCCAATTCCATACCTGATCAGAGACTCAATTAATGAGAAGTAAAGCAATTTGAAAATTTTATAGGATACGAAATCTTTAATTCTCATTAGTTTCCAAACACATGTTCTGATTTTTTTGCTTAATTCCAAGATGTGGTCCCTCCAGCTCAGATTTTGATCAAAAGTTACACCTAAATACTTCAGTTTGCTTACAGAATTAATTATATTATTACATCGACAGTTCTTAAAGTCTTTGTGTATGCAGTCAGCTTTGTGAAAGAATATTTTAACTTGTGCTCTTGCAATTTTTGGAGCTGTAATATGCAGTATTCTGGTCTTTTTCTTATTTATTATTAAACCTTTATCATGGCACCATTTTTTAATATTCCAAATTTCTCCTGTAACTCCATTTCTGCCTTCTTTTGGTCTCTGTTTATAGATAATAGCATCTTGTAATCTGCATACATATAATAGGAACCATTTTCTAGATAATTAAATAATAAGTATGGGGCCTAGGAAACTTCCTTGTGGAATTCCCCTTTTCACAGTTTTTATTTCACTATAAGTATTATCTATTTTTACCCTAAATGATCTTCCTTCTAGATAGCTTTTAAATAACTGTAAGACTTGCCTCTAACCCCTACGCTTTCCAGTGCATCTAACATCTTTCAATGGCTTACTACATCGTAAGCTTTTGACAAGTCGATGCTCAATGCTATCACATGCAATCCCTTGTGTAATTTTTCATTTAATACTTCTCCTAGGTTTTCCAATAAGTCTGTGGTGCTTTTTTTTTTTTTTTTTATGTGCAAATTGATTTTTATCTATTATTTTATATTTTTCCAGGTAGTTGGTCAGTCTTTGCGATAAGTATTTTTCGAATATTTTACTCATAGTGTTTAATATGGAAATTGGCCTATAGTTTTCATAGCTTGAAAGACTGTCTCCTTTATGTATTGGTCTGATAATGGATACTTTTAATTCATCTGGAAAAGTTCCCTCATTAATGCTTAAGTTGATAACTTTCGTTATAATTGGTGTTATTGAGTTGCTGTTCATTTTTATATCTCTTATAGCTATTTTGTCAATTCCTGGAGCTTTATTACAGTCCATCCCTTTAATTAAAGAACTAGTTTCCTCTAATGTGATATCAGGCAAGTAAAAAGAGTTACTTTGTGTTATTACATTTTTTGGCAGGACTGCTAGGTCACATTTATGTACAATGTCTTCTGTTTGTTGTTGATAAGTGATAGCAAATCTTTCTACTATTTGTTCGATTGAGTTACTATTCCCTAAATTTCTTATTATGACTTCATCTAAAGATTCTTTCTCTGGTACACCAAGTAGTTTATTTATTGTTTTCCAAGTGTTTTTTATGTCGTTTCTGCTATTTTCAAATAGTTTGTTAAAGTATTCTTTCTTTTGCTGCTGGATTTTTTTTTTGTTATGTCATTTCTGAATTTTTTATAATTAATTCTTAGTGTGTCTTTTAATTCGTCATTTTTGAGTGAAGTCCTTTTCCATTTTTTAAACAAGTTATCTCTTTGTTTGATCAGTTCATTGATATCTGAGTTTATCCATGGTTTCAATATTACCTTTCTTCTGCTGTTGTTAGATTCTTTAGAGACTAACGCTTTATCATATAAATTTTTTATTACTTTGTACAATTCATTAGCTGTTAAGTTTTGAAGATTAAATTCATTTAAGTTCATTAGTTCTTTTTGTAGTTTACTTTTGTTTATAAATTCATATTTTTTTGTTTCATTTTCGAGAACTATCTTTTTATTTGTGAAATTACATGAGATTCCAATTAAATAATGATCTGTTATCTTGCTTTCTAGTATAAATGGGATCATGTCTTTGGAATTCCCACTAACAGCTATATGATCGATACACGAGCTCACTACTTTATCATTTTTTATTTCAACTCTCGTATCTTTTTTGATACAGTGCACTAATTTGTAATCTAACAAAATGTCTATGAAATCAATTGTTGTTTTTTCGTCATTGCTGATGTTTATGTTACAATCTCCAATTATTATTTTGTTCATATTTTTATCTGTATTTAAAATTTCATTTAGTTCTTGTAAATAAAGAATTTTGCTTTTGTTAGGTGGTCTATAGACTGCAAATATGCTTAATTTGATTTTATTATTTATTTCTAAATGACCTGCTAATACCTCAAACTGATAACCCACCAAATCCACAAGTTCAAATTTGTATATTTCTTTTACAAATAGTATTATGCCTCCTCCTTTCTCTTCTCTTGTTTTTATGTATCTATTAAAATTTGGCAAATTATATTCTAAAAGGTCGTCATTCTTTTTGACACTAATTTCACTCAAGACAATCACATCCATATTTTGGTAGCTATCTTGTATAACTCCACAAAATTCATCCCAATGCTTACTAATTGATCTTATGTTTAAATAAATTACATTTAATTTCTCTTTATTTGCATTAATTACGTGATTAAAATCCTTAATGAGGTTGTAACTTTTAGTTTCTTGAATCTCTAAATTATTAATAAAGGAAATATCCATAATAGTTTTTGTTTTCTAATCTTAACTTTATCTTTCTGTTTAATTAATTTGTTCCAAATCTTCCTCACACCTTATTCTAATCACATTACTTCCCTCATTTTTTCTTATTAATACTTTACCATTTTTAACCCAGCTAAATTTGTAATTTTTTTCTCTGGCCTTATTTTTGGCTTTCCATAATAAATATGTGTTATATGGCGTTAAATTCTCATTGATATACAAAGGTTGATCATACCCATTTTTAAATAAGTCCTTGTTTTGTATTTTCATTCTTTTGCAGTTTAGGATTTTGTCTCTAATTTTTTTCGAGTTGAATTTGACTATTACTTTTAGTTTTTGACGATTCGTGTTGTTTATTCCGTAAACTTCATCTACCACGCTTTCATTAATTTTTTCCCCACAAACCTTACTGAAAAAATCGACAATGTGTTTTTCCGACAATGATTCTGTTCCAAGTTTAACCCCACTTATTTCTAAATTTTTATCCAAAAGTTGTTGTTCTAGTTCTATAACTTTGTGAATTACACTGTTCACTTTTTCCATTTTCTTCTTCATTTCTTCTTGAATCACTTTCAGGTCTTTTATTTCCTCAATCACCTCATCATATTTGTTACTTAGGAAGTCTATAGTCGTTTTTATCTCGTTCATACTTCCATTGAGGGTGTCTATTTTGTTGCTTATTTCCTGCAATGCCGTAGCAAGAGGATTGGGTGAGTTGACTGAGTTGACCTGGTTGACGGTGTTACCACTAGGTCTACATTTCGCACATCTCCAGTTTTTCTTGCCTCTTTCTGATTTTGCCCGATGCGTGGCCTCGCTGATCGAGCAAGAGAAATGAAGATACTCGTCGCATCCATTACAGAATACCTTTTCGTTCTTCATTTCTCCCTCACATTTCCCACAGATTAAAACTGACATGGTTTTACTCTTGGTTTGTTTTTTAGCAAGAATGAGGGTTCGAAGAAAGTTTAATTTATATTCTCCTTCAACAGCTTATTTTGGATCAGCTGTATTCATGGCGAACGGCTGAAGTACTACGTGGCGAAAAGCAAACAGTTCCTGCGAGGTGTCACTGGCACTTGATTTTTCTTCTTTTTGAGAGTTTCACTTGATTTCTTCTTTTCCTAACAAAAATCGATATTCACTAACTGTAGCCCTAACAGCTCACAACACTTTCACTGCACTATAAATCCAAAAAACTATTTTTTTTGCTAAATTTTGATTCTAGTCCTTCCGGCAACAGCAATATGCTCAGGCACTACGCTAATAATAATAATAATAATAATAATAATAATAATAATAATAATAATAATAATAATAATAATAATAAAAATAATATTTATTGAGTCACATATACAATTACAATCGTGTATGACGAGTCAATATGATGCCTTGGGTGGAGAGAGCGAAGTTATATTACTGTTCAGGAGCAAACAAGGGGCCATCTCAGCATTTGCTCAAAGGACCAGGGAAACTGAACAAAACCTGATCGAGATGGGGTCATTGGCCTAGAAATACAATACTTGTTACAGTTAGATTAAGATATTATACAGTAGATAAATTATCTGCTAATAATTACATTAATAATAATAATAATTACATTAATAATACATATCAATTATGTTTGCAACTACATCAAATTTAACAATAGTAGTACATTCTATATTTATAACTTGAAATTGTGAGGAGGCAAGTTTTGACCAGTTTTCTTCTTCTTCTATTCTTCTTCTATTTCACAGGATGTGATATGCAGTTCTTTTTTCTTTGCTTCAACTTGAAACAGTTCACATGAAACAGAAAGTCTAATAGAATAAGAAATTCTTATTTATTTATATTTTTTTTGGGGAAATGTTGTAATTTGAAAATTCCTTTACACTGTAGAACATGTTGTTAAGCAGGAAAGCTTTCAATTTACTTTTAAATGTATGAATTGTGTTTATGTCTTTGATATCATTGCCTAGTTTGTTGTAAAGTGTAATACCCTCTATTAGGGTAATTTTTTGATAAAGTGTAGTTTCAGAGTGGGGAACGTGTAGGTTATCCTTTTGACGGGTGTTGTAGTTATGTACATCAGAATTTAAAGTAAAACTGTCTTTGTTTTCCATGAGAATTTTCTTTGTGAAGACCACTATTTCAAAGATGTACATGCATGGTAGAATCCTTAGTTTATTAAACAAGGGTTTGCAAGACTCCAGCTTATGAGTGCTGGTCATCATTCGCAGTATTCTTTTTTGGATAATAAATGTGTGAGTGCTTTCAGGGGCATTTCCCCAGAATATTATTCCATATTTTAGGTGTGAGTGCAAATTTGCAAAATACATTGTTCGAAGTGTCTCAATGTTGGAGCTTGACTTGAGGGTGTATAGGGCATAGCAAGATTTGCTGAGCTTCTTGTTAAGATTTGAGATGTGAGTGTTCCATTTTAGGTTTTCTTGAATTGTTAGTCCGAGGAAGGTAGTTTCATGAGATATTGTTACAGGGTTTTTGTTTATGAGCAAATGCTGTGAGAGTTTTTCTTTAGATCGAGGATTCATGAAATTTAGAGAGACTGTCTTGCTGGTGTTTATGATGAGTTGGTTGTCTTGAAACCATTTTACTAGTGCTTGCAAAGTTTTGCGAGTTTCTTTTTCTAATGATTGTTGTGTTTTTGCTTTATGATGATGTTTGTGTCATCTGCAAACAAAATAATTTTGTTGTTCCTTAAAGCCAAAGGAATGTCATTTATGTATATAAGGAATAGTATTGGCCCAAGGATGGATCCTTGCGAGACTCCACAATTTATTATTTGAGGACAGGAGTAGTATGAGGAGATTTTGTTTTCTTTAGTGTGTTGGAGGGCAACTATTTGTCTACGGTTTGATAAATATGATTTGATCCATTGGCTTGCAATGCCTCGAATCCCTAGCATTTCTAGTTTTCTTAAAAGTATATGATGGTCAACGATGTCAAAGGCTTTTGACAAATCTAAGAAAAGGCCAATGGGAATTTCCTTCTGATTTAGTGCAACAAGTATGTCATTTAAAAAGGAGAAGATGGCTGTGTCTGTGGATCTATTACTCCTGAAGCCATGTTGTGCATTTGTAAGGACATTATTTGCATTGAGAAACTGTTTGAGTCTATCATTGAAAAGTCTTTCCAGAATTTTTGAAAATCCTGATAACAGGGAAATAGGCCTGTAGTTCATTGGGTCATAACTATTGCCCTTTTTAACCAATGGTTTAATTTTTGCTGTTTTGAATATATCTGGAAATATGCCTGATTTTAGAGAGCAATTGCAGATGTGAGAGAGTGGTTGCACTATACATGGAGCACTGTGTTTAATAAGAAAATCTGGAATGTTGTCCATGCCTGCTGAGAATTTATTCTCCATTTGTCCAATGATTTTAAAAATTTCAGAGGGGGTTGTTTCATATAAAAATATGGAATTTACAATTTGTGTAATATTAGTGTTTGTTTGGTGTGTTTCATTGTTTAGAGAGTGTTGAGAGATTAACTTATTACTAATTTGTGAAAAGTGTTCATTGAATATATCAGCAATTTCTTGTGGGTCTTGTACAGTTTCGTTTTTGTAGTGAAGCTCTGTTTTTTTTTTTTTTTGTTATTATTAGTTGGTGCTGTAGTCTTTTTAATAATGTGCCACTTGGCTTTTGTTTTATTACGTGCAATTGCAATGTACTTATCATTTGTTATAATTTTTGCTTGTTTGATTACTTTTTTTAGGATCAAATTATATGTTTTGTAATATGAAATGAAGTTTGGGTTACATTTGTTATTTGTTAGTATTTTATACATGTTGCGTTTTGCTTTCACATGACACTTTGATGCCTGTGGTAATCCATGATTTAGTTTTCTTATTTTGGATCTTTTTGAGTTTTTGAGGGAAAATAACATTGAAATGTCTTAAGTATATATTTATGAATGAGTTAAACTTATCATTTGTATTGGTTGCCTTATATACTTCATTCCAGTTTTCAAATCTGAGCAAGTTTTGAAATTTTATTATGTTTCCTTGGGAATAGTTACGGATTTCTTTGTAAGTTGTCTGTTCCGTGGTTTTTGTTTCTGTTGGAAGTGTTAGGATGTGGGCAATGTGGTCACTGAAACCTGTATTAAATGTAGCAACAGAAAAACAATAGTAATTTGCATCTATTATTATTTGATCTATAGCAGTGCTACTATTTTTGGATATTCGTGTTGGTGTATTTATGGTTGTTTGTAAATTGTATGATTTTAGTAGGTCTTTGAATAGATTTTCATTACTGGATTGTGTGAGGCAATTTATATTGAAGTCACCACAAAGAATAGTTTTATACTGTCTGCGTTTTTGAAGTTTTGTTAGAATAACTTCCAGATTTTTTAAAAAGGTTTTCAAATTTCCAGCAGGGCTGCGATATGTGCATAATACCCATGTTTTTATTGTTGTTAAGTCAGTGATGGATATTTGAAAGTCTTTCTCTTTTACAAGATGATTGTGATTTGTGTAGGGTACAAAACTAATTGTATTTTTAATAAAAATGCATGTCCCACCATATGCATGATGTGCATTGTTAATATTTCGACATGAGCTACTGGCTAGAGAGAAACCTGGTATATATGTGTTATCTAATTGTTCTTTAGTTAGCCAGTGTTCTGTGAAGCACAATACTGAAATGTGGTTGAGTTTCTCCTCAAGTAATATTTCTATATCAGTGAGTTTATTTTTTAGAGACTGTACATTTTGGTGAAGAATGTGCAAATAGTTTTTATTTTTGTGTTTTGTTTGCTTTCCTGCCGATGTTTGATGCTATAGGTTATACACAGGAGTGGGTTTTTTGTTGCAGCGGAAGGTTTATGTACGGATGGGATGGGGAGTAGGAAGTGTGGAAGTAGGTGAAGGGGCTGAAGAGAAGAAAGGTGAGGAGGTAGTTGGAAAAAGTGGAGTGGGCAGGAGCGGTGTAGGAGTAGGAACTGGCGTAGGTAAAAGAGGACTGGGGGCAGGTGAGGGATGTGGAGTGGGCAGGAGAGGTGTGGGAGTAGGAGAAGGAACTGGTGGGGGTAAGAGAGGACTGGATGGTGGTGAAAGATGCGGAGTGTGTAAGAGGGTTGTGGATGGAGAGGCAGAAGAATGGGTGGGAGATGGATGTGAGGTAGCAGGGGCAGGGGTTACCAGTCGGTGCGAGATGAGCATGGCTCCTAGTTTTTGTTTTCCTATCTGGTTCATGTGGAGACCATGCTGAGTAAAATGTTTTCTTGAGAGGTTGTCAAGATCAACAAGTGTGATAGGTGTCCCTCTCAAGTGCTGTCTTATATGATGGTTTGCAATCTTAATTTCATTGTTTATAGGAATGTTGTCGTGCCAAGGGGGCAGAGTGGTCATGATTACATTTGTGTGTTTGGCAGTCTCTTGTATTTTTTTTAAATGTTCCATTGCGTGAAAGTGACTGCCAGAATTGTCATTCTGCCCACCTATAATTATTACTGTGTCCTGTTGTGTAAAAGATCTAGTCTGAATGTTTAAGTTCTCAATTACATGAGCCATCATGTCATTAGGTTTAAAAATACCTGTAATTGAGAACTTTGACAGGAGTTTCTCTCTCACAATGGAGGAAAGGTTCCTACCAAGTAGATGAAAGTAGAAATTGAAAATCTCAGGAAGATAAGAAATGGAGGTATTGCCATAACTTGCACAAGCAAGGAAGAAATTCAGAAAATAGATACAGAAATGAAGGGAAATATGGGAAATGGATATGTGGTAAAGATTCCAAAATTGAAGGATCCAAAACTGAGAGTTTATGAAATAGAAGACGTAATGGATGAATTTGAGTTGATAACGGCCACAAGGAATTAAAATCCTGAAATAATTACAGCAGATTGAGAGATCCAAGTGAGCATAAACAGGAAATTTGATAACGCATATTTGGTTGTTTTAGAAGTAGATCCCCAGATATTCAACAGAGTGATGATGAAGATAAAATTTAATGGCAACGCTGTCAAAATAATGAATATGTGGGGATTTTCCAGATGTATGAACTGTTATTACTTTGTTGCTTTTTCGGGATCCACCCTTCAATTCCTTAATTTTGTCTCTTCCCAGATAAACTTCGGATACAAATTGTGGTGCTGCTTCTTGAAAAGGCATCAAAAATGTATTTACAAAATAAGACAATGATCTTGATCAACATATTATTGGTGTTTGTTGTGCTGTATATTATACATAACACCATCTCGAATGCTGCGGATGTTCAACCAGTAGACATTGAGAGCATCAATATCAAAATTTCAGTTTTAGGTTAGCATAGTGGAGAAAAAATTTTAAAGACTTTTGCGATAAGTTTAATTGAGTATCAACTCATTTTTGGCAAGTGCATGATGCTTGCCAGCGTGAGGCTTGCTTGCCAGCGTTAGAAAGGATTTGAAAGGATGTTTGAATGTTTGAAATAATGAAAGAAACCATTGAAGTCTTATTTTCTTTTTTTATACAAATGTCCCCTCGCAATTAAATTTGTTTTTGGAAAGCACAGTGCAAAGTTATGGTTGATATTTCTGCTTTTGCAGGCTGTAGTTTTCCTCAATCCAGTGAAAAGTGAGGAAGGAAATTGCAACACTTTCGAACTGCAGATGTATTTGATCATTTGGAAATCCAATTCAAAGTCCAGTTACAATATTAGTAACTGCGTATCATGATAAAAAATGATCTTCAGCAGTTAAAGGAAGATTAGCACTTTTACATCTTCCTTGGTTTTACTCGTACATTTTTGTTCTAACTGTCTAGAATATGTAGAAATTTGATTGTCATGTATCATTGACTTGCAAATATTATATTATTATGTTAATTATTATATTTTGTGTATTTCTTTTCTGGTCATTAATGAATTTTTTTTAAATTTTATGTAAAGTAAGAAGGTATGCGACAAAGACAAAATTAATCTGTGAACTAATAAAAATGCATATTCGGTTGCTAGGTGTTTCCTAACTTGAAGTATTTTAAAAGCAAGCATATTCCAATGAATTAATATAAAAAAAAATGTACCTAATACGCTTTGGCTTTACTGGGTGCTGATTCTCCAAGGTCGAAGTTTCGCCAATACATGGAAAAACTCTAAAAAGATTGAAGTGAGCATATGAACTGTGAAAACTAAGCTGTTTCTGAAACATAATTTACGTAATGCATGTTCCGAATTCTTAAACTATTTTTGGAAGCAATGCAAGCTTCAAAAATATGGCTTATTTGGAAAAGTCGGTCTCGACAAAATCCAAAATTATCGATAAACAAGATTCATTTTTATGAATTACACAGCAGATTTGGTCTGTTAAATATTTAATTGCATCCTCAATACCTTTACTTTTCTGGAAAACATCATCATCGACAGCAAGGATTAGACCTCGATCTGTTCTGTCTCAGAAATGTTCATGCCATCTCTTCAAGGGACGTCCTACACTTCTTTTTCCTTTAAGTTCATATTGAAGAATAATTTTACACTTTCTATGTTCTGGCAATCTCAGGACATGACCTTTCCAGTTTTCTCGATATTTCTTTATGGTGTGTATAACACGCTCAATATTTAGTTCTTCTCTGATATCTACACTTTTTTTGTGGTCTAATAGTGAATATCCTGCCACAAAACGAAGAAATTTCATTTCTGCAGATTCAATTCGGCACATCTGATCTGATGTTAATGTCCATTTCTCACTTACATAAAGTAGTAATGGCAAAGCAATAACTTTGTAAATTCTGAGAAGTTTCTTTTTGCGCATTATGTTGTAGAGTTCGCTGTAACGTTCCACAGAAATATGTGAAGTTGTTCAGCTTTATTTCCATATCCCTTGATTTTATATAATTAAAATGATATCCAAGATTTTTAAATTCATTAACTTGTTCAATTATTCGGTCATATATAACTATCTTTGCTCTTAAAGGTTCAAGCCCTTTAAATGCCATCACATTTATTTACTTGGTGAAATTTTCATACCATACTCATTAGCAACCTGACTTAACTTGTGGACTGCTATTTGAATTTCATATTCAGATTTTCCTATGATAAGCTGGTCGTCGGCAAAAAGTAATGTTGTGATCTCAACATTATTAATCTTAAAAACATCAATTAAAGTCTTCAACCATTTTTTAATGATCACGACCATATATATATTAATAAGCGTTGGCGAGTGCGGGCATCCCTGTCTTACTCCCTGGTTTGTATACGCTGATTCTTTTCCATTTCTTAGCATTTGGATCATGATTTTATTATTTTTGAATAAAGATTGAATTGCTGTAATAAGATGGGAAGGGAGTCCAATATTATTCAGTGTTTCCTATAATAATCTTCTTTTAAGGCTATCAAATGCTTTTACGTTGTCAATAGAGATATAGTATGTCAGTAGTTTAAATTCCCTTCGCTTTTCAGTAAGTTGTGTCAGTACAAAAATAGTCTGAGCATGATCTACCTTTTCTGAAACCATGTTTGTGTCTGATATTTGAGTTTCAGCAATAGGCCCTGTTCATGATCTTTTCCTTTGAAACGCCTTCAAAGAACATCAAACGCCCTGTTAAAGAAGACAAGGCGCCAAATTCGAAATAATTTGGCCGGCAATGTGTCAACAGGCCCTAATCTTTGATTGATAATTTTTGCATAGATTTTATAACAGGAATTTAGAAGACTTATACCTCTATAATTTGAGCATTTAGATTTGTCGCCTTTTTGATATACTGGGTAAATTAGGGCTTCATTTCATTCTTCAGGCACATATCCAGTGGACCAGGAGATATTAATAAAGTTAAGAAGTCTCTGTGTAAATTGATTTGATGCATATCTAATCAATTCCATGTTTATTTTATCAGTACCAGGTGACTTTTTATTTTTGGTTGTGTTAATGGCTGCTTTCAACCCATCCATAGAGATCAGATCAATAGAATTACATGTATATTTTTGATTCCTCTCTCTTTTTCTTCATCTTCAGAGGTCCATAGCGATTTAAAGTAATTTAACCATTTAGTTTCTGCAATTACATTTAATTGAACTTCATCTCTTTCTTGATTATTTAAATATTTTATAATTTTATATGCCTAACTTTGGTTTCCAAATATGTCGTGTTCAATTTCGCTAACATATCATTTCCAACTTTCTCGTTTAAGCATACAGACTTCTCTTTTAACTAAAGCAGATTTTCTTTTATATTCCATTCTATGATTCATATTCCTAGAAGATGAGAGGGACTTTAAATACGCTTCGTTTTTTTCTTTAATTAGTTGTTTGACATTATCATTCCAAAACCTTAGCCCTCGATTTGAGAATTTCTTTTTCCTTGACCCTATTGCTTCTGCGTCTGCCTGTGTTATAATTTCTTTAATGTTTGCTTATTCTTGATTTATATTGTTCCTTACAGGATTAATAAGATTTTTCTCGTTGAGTCTAGTGCTGGATAGTAGTGTTAGGTAGTGGTCTGGTATAAAAGTCTTATACTATAATCTTGTTAAAGGTGAACTTCAAATGTTTCTATTTCTGGTTTGGATTTTGATTGGATGGTTTTCTTCCATCTCTTTGGGAGCATTATGTTCCCAAAGAGATGGAAGAAAATCATCTCTAAAAAATCTTACTTTTCTGGAATGCAAACAGAGAAAATTGTTTATTATTATGTCAGTGTGAGTTCAATCATTATTTTTCTTGATCACTTTTTTAAAAGTTATTTAAAATTCGAAATTAAGAAAATCGGTGTGTAACTCGTGGCTTCCTCTCTGTCCCGTGGGTTATATATTTAGAACACTTCAGAATTTTTAAAAAGGTAATGCATTACTCATCCATCATGCATTTATTAACAAACATAAAAAGCAATGTTTGTTCGTTGGTTTGTCCATAATGCGCTGCCGTACCTTTCATCCGATTGTGATAAAACTTTGTCTAGTTATTGCTTGCTCGTGTGGAATAATATAGCCATTGTACGATGGGAATGTGCTTAAGACGGCGCACGTAGACGGGCAATGATAATAAATGAATGCTGGCTCAAGCGCCTCTGAACAGGGCATTCTACGCAATGGTGCTCAACGCAACACGCCACACCCTGAAGTGCGAGTATTAAGAGCGACTTGTTTGCATATTCTGCCCGCTCATCGCTCTGCAGCTCATCGCTTTGCAGCGTTCCGTGTGGCCGCAAAAGTGCAATGCTGCCACACTTCCCTGCTGTGGAGCCATCCCTATCCTTTCGGACATCTATGGCTGATCTGAAAATAGAAAGAAAACATAGGTCAGAAATGACAATAGCCGTTCGCCGCGCTTTTGGCGTTGTTTACCGCAATTTTCATGCAAGTATTGGCGTCTCGCCTATTGTAGCATATCTCTCGGGCGCTTGTACGTAGCCGTTGGATCCGGCTCGTACAAATTTAAATTTAATGTCATGTCATTATTTGACGTATTTATTTTTGAAAAGAAATTTTGAGCTAAGTTTTTAAAGTGCTCTTCGAGGAGCGGTTATTTTTTATGCAGCGTGTAAATCTGCGATTCTAATATACATTGGCGCGCACAGTATTTTACGGAGGCACGCATTTTGAACTATTTGCAACTTATTTAAGTGCCAATGCGCCGCTATTCCCCAACTTGGGAAGGCGTAGTCCATAATGGGCCTAATCATGGCTTTATATAAAAGCAGAGCATTCGCTGTGGACAGTTTGCTTCGCTTATGTAATAAGCTTCGCAACATGCCCAGGCTTTGCTAGCGACCGCGTCCGCGTGCTCGCGGAAAGTTAAAGCGCGATCCAGTGTGATGCCGAGGTACTTTGTGCTGGCGCGCCATTCAATGTTTGAATTGCATAGCGCGAGCGGCCGCGGCTGGTCGTATTTGTATCTGCGTGTGAAGAGCACTGCCGTGCTCTTTTCCACGTTGACTTTGATACGCCAGCGCTGCAGCCACTCCTGGATCTGTAACAAATGTTAATCCAAATATTTAACAAGCAGATCGATTGTTTTGGACGTGGCAATTACTGCCGTGTCGTCTGCGTACATGGCGAGCTCGGTTTGGGTCGAGGTAGGTATATCGCGCACATACAGGCAGTAGAGCACAGGGGAAATAATGCTCCCCTGAGGCACGCCCGCCCGTATGTGGCGGGTGGTTGATTTCGCGTGCAGAACCGTCACTTGAAACGATCTGTTCGCGAGGAAGGAGTGCACTAAGCGTACAATATAGGAAGGGAAGTTGGCTTCGATAAGTTTGGCGAGGAGGCCGTCGTGCCAAACCTTATCAAAGGCGCTGGCGACGTCCAGGAAAACTCCGCCAGTGAATCGCCGCTCGTTAAAGTTGCGCCGAATTCTGTCTACTATGCGCACTAGCTGATGGGTGGTGCTGTGGTGCGCCCTAAAACCAAATTGTTCATTATTAATAAGGCCATGCTTTTCGGTAAATTTTAAAATTCTCTTGAGAATTTTCTCAAAGAGTTTGCCGAGCGTGTTAAAAAGACTAATTGGTCTGTACGACTGCGGCAAACTCTTATTCTTTCCAGGTTTAGAAAAGTTTAGCACGTGCGCATGTTTCCATTGCGCCGGAAATAGCTGGAAGATGAAAATTGCGTTAAACAAACACACGATATAGTTTATGGCACTTTGCGAGAGCCTTTTCAGAACTTCGTTTCTGATCCCGTCCGGTCCCGGAGCTTTTCCGCTCCGTAGTGCTGCGATGGCGTCGGCTACTTCGGCGACGTCCGTTAGCTCCGGCTCGTCGGCGGGGCCGTGCAGGGCCGCTGCGACCGTGCAATGCACGCTCTCGGCGTGCTCCGCAGGCGGC
The DNA here is from genome assembly GCA_038098605.1 of Gryllus longicercus. Lineage (NCBI taxonomy): Eukaryota > Metazoa > Arthropoda > Insecta > Orthoptera > Gryllidae > Gryllus > Gryllus longicercus. The sequence goes on along the minus strand of JAZDUA010000294.1, from coordinate 265,248 downwards.
TGCTCCTCAACCGGCTGGAATTGCGATTCGAGGGAGTCAGCGAAAAGCTTCGCTTTCGCCTCGTTCGCTTCCACGTCGCCGTTCGCGTTGCGCAGCGGCGGGACTGAAACTGAAGATTTTGTCAAAGTTCGCGTTAGCTGCCATAGTGAACTATCCTCCGGCTTTAGCTTTCTCAGTAGGTTTCCCCACTTTGAGTTTCTGTATTCAGTTAAGGCGTCGTCTACACGCCGCCTTAACTGATTCAGAGCAAGCTTGTCTGCCGGATGTCGCGTGCGCTGCCATTCCTGTCGCGCCACGTTTTTGCGCTGAATCAGCGCGATTATTCTAGGTGGTAGCTCCGCTGCTCGCTGCTCGTTTCGCCCGGCGAAGGCGGCCGCATTCAGGCTATCTGTGATTGCCTCCGCAAGCTGTTTTGCCCCTGGTTCGATCTGCTGCGGGTCTGAGATGGGCTCTGCTTCCGGGAGGCGTTTCTCCAGTTCCTTCTGAAATAGAGGCCAATTAGTGCGTTTGCGGGCGGGTGGAAGCGCTAAGGAAGTTTGCAAATCGCTGCGTCCTATTTCGGCAACGACTGGGAGGTGGTCAGAAGAGAGCTCGCAGGCTGTGGTGAGGTGAATTGGGGCGCCAATATCGCGGATGACGGCGATGTCCAAGACGTCCGGCCGTCTTGCGTTGGCGGGGAAGTGCGTGGGTTGCATCGGGCCTATCACCTCGTAGCCATGCGTTTCCGCAAAGTTTTTCAGCTGTCGGCCACGAGGCGAGGTGATGCGGGAATTCCAAGACGGGTGTTTCGCGTTGAAATCACCCGCCAGGAGGGTAGGGATGCGGGCGAGCGGCTCCAGAAGAGCGTCGAAATCGCTCTGCTCTAGGGACGCATTTCGCGCCGGCGGAATGTAGGCCGATATGATGCGCAGCGGGCCCTTCTTCATCCGGACCGCAATCGCCGTGGCCTCGATGTACTGAAGCGGCGGCAAAGCTAATTCGTGATGCGCGATGTCGCGCCGCACTAAAGCTGCCTTTTCGCCGCCCGGGTTTGCATTCGGGAGCCATGCTGATCTGTCTGACCTGTAACAAACGTAGCCAGGGAGAGAGAAACGATGCTTAGGTTGAAGGTGGGTTTCGCCTAGCATCAGAATTGCTAAGAGGTGCTTTGCGGCGAATGCGGCTAGCTCCGCCTGTTTGTTCCTGCTTACGATACCGTTGCAGTTCCAAAAGGCGAGCTGGAGCTGCTGTAAGAGAATTGGTTTTTAAATTATTATCGATGGCCGTGTCAGCCATCACGGGGCGGAAACGGCCGCTCCCTCGATCGCTGCGCCAGACCGACCTGCGTGACCATGCGCGTGCTCAAGCAGCAGCTCCATGACCACCTGCAGCATCAGCCTCGGCCAGTCGCTCGGGGAGCGTCCGGTGATGGTGCGGGTTATGGCGCGGATAGTCATGAAAGGATCCACGTTGTTAAGGGCCAGATCCTCGGCAACATCGTGCATAAATTTCTTCTGCACTTCCAAGGTGTAGGAAGGCGGGAAGTTCAGCTCCTCGTCTCTTCTGTACCCGCGTCGTCTCGCGGGCGGCCTTTCCGGGGGTGGCGATGGAGGCCCTTGTTGCGTGTGTTGTGAGGGCCGGGAGGGGGCGGCGGGTGGAGAGGCGGGGGCGTCGTCGGCCACGGCGGCGGCGCGCGCGGCGTGCGCTGCGGAAGCGGCTGCGGCGGCGGCGATGGGCTGCAGCGTGAGGGCGAGCGGGTCGACGCCGTCTCTGCGCTTGAGGCGCGGCGGCGCTCGATGTAGGCCCGGCGGGCCCGATCCTGGTGTCGGCGATTCTCTCTGCGTCGCTGCGCCTCGCTCCCTCTGTAAGAACGGCGCTGGTACTCGGGGCAGCCCTTGTACCGTGCACCGTGGTGGTCCGCGCTACAGTTAGCGCAGCGCCGCGACTCCAAGGGCGGATTCTCCCCAATGGGGCAGGCCGCCGTGTCGTGCGCCGCGCCGCACTTCCCACAGCGCGGGTGGCGTGCGCAGTGCCGCTGCACTTGACCGAAGTCAAGGCAATTGCGGCACTGCACTGGTCCTCTCGGTGGCCGATACCTCTCCACCGAGATCTTCAGTCCCCGAAGTTCCCTCAGCGCGAGGATCCTGCGCTGGTCCGGCTCGTCGGGCAGCGTGACGAGGACGAGCGGAATCGGCCGTCCTCTCCGCCCGTGTTTGCGGCTCGTCAGCCGCTCCGACTTCTCTGCCTGATAATTAAGCCGCCCGAGGGCGGCGATTAGCGCTGGCGCGCCGGTCGTAAGCGGAACGCCGCGGATAATCACCCGCAGCTTCCGCACATTGCCCATGGAATACGTATGGTATTCCATCGTGTGCTTACGCAGCAAGGAATGTAGTTTTCGTGCAATATGAGCAATAGTTCTAAACGGTGGCAAATGTGTTTTAGTGGTAACCGAATAATGTAATGTCAGCGGAAGCGAGGTACTTCAAACTCATAGTTGTCTAAGCATTCACGCATGCTTGGCCCATTGATAATAAACAAACCGTATTCCAAACGAGAAATTACTCCCCAAATGCGTTTGTTACAAGTTCTATTAAAATAGCGAGGCTCTAGCTGTTGGCTTGCTCATAAAATTAAGAGACGTGAAGTTATTTAGTCGTCTCTTAATTCTAATATTCCATTCAGGCCCTATGAATAACGTCATTGATTTCGAATCAGTGAAGGGTGAATGAGAGCGCAGGATTCGTCAGCGCGTGGTTGTTTCGCGGTGCCACTGACCGGGAGACTAGAGTTCGAGGCCCGACCGTGGCAGGGTCTGGAGGAGCCTTCTAGCGGTCGGCTGGTCTGGTCGATAGTTGGCCTTGGTTTCTCTAAACCATGCCGGAGCAGTATGCTAACAAAGGGGCCATGAGCCGCGCGCTATCTTTTCTTCGTCTTTTCCTATCCGCACCCCTTACTTGGACCGCCACTTACAGGCACTACCTAGCACATGTGTCGGGAACTTAGAGCGTGTCCCGGCTGGGGCGGTGGCCCGCTGGTAGGAAATGAGGTAACTCCGCCAACCGCACTGGAAGTCGGCGCTGGATTTTGAAATCCAGCTAGAGAAGAACATCGCCACTTCCCGTGATTTAAAAACTACATTCACAGGATCAATAATAAAAATTCACATGATTTATCCGCGTCATCGGCGTCAATTGAAAACAAAGAATCTCCTTTCAATGCTAATTTAAGATGCGTGGTTGCAAAACATTAAAGGACAACATGGATTACTAGAATTTTTCAAAGTGTAATTACGATCCCAAATGAAGTTTAAAGTTTTCAATCTCAATATTTTACTTCGTGAAGAGATTGTTTATAATTTTTATTTGTGTAGGATCCTTTTGCATCCTGTTGTGATGGCGTTTCTCTTGCTACAATTAAACAAGAGATGACTGAATATTCCCCAGGTAAGTGTATGATATACTTTTTAATTATTTCGTGAACCTAGGGTCCAAACCATTAGGGTGGTAAGTACAGTACTTGGTAAAAATTGTACCTGGGCTGTTCACAAAACAATGTGGCAAGATTCCCTTTCGCCTTAAAAAGAGCTGTCTTTGATGTTCTGCAGACGCTAACTTCTTCACAGGTTAAACAAATCCGATGGTGCCCCTCAAGCACTGAAGTGCGCAAATACCCAACGGAATTACAAACTCTGTTTTTTTTATATAAAAAAGGATTGCCTGTATTCATCGCTTGCTAGATTACTCGTCCAAATATTGGTGTAAATTTTGCGAATTGACGAAAAAGTAGTAATGAACAATTTATCGCATTGCAAAAGAATTGAAATGGTATGTCTTTCCTGATTCATCAGAAAGCGTCTCTTCCCTTTCTTTATACCTTCCGATCAACCCTTTTCCTTGAATATGGTTAAGTAGCTTGTTGTAAGTTAATTCAGTTCATTATCTGAGAATTGAATGAAGTTTCTTTGTATGGGACTTTCCCACTGTTTCCAGCGTAACTTATTAAACGCCTTTGAGAATGTGTTTTCCTAACACTTCTCTGAATTTCGTAGTATAGATATAATATTTTAATATTCTTAAGGGAGAAATGTCAAAGAAGACCATTTTTACTTCCTACCAGCTGACCCAGCTTTTTTTCTCGTAAATTACCCTTTAAAATACTTAGAATAGTCAAAATCTATATTTTGGTGTTCCTTAATACCCAAAAATATGTTGTTGTTTTTACTTCTCTCCGTCGGTGAACAATTCTAAGGCTTACACCATTCGTATGATTTAGTGGAAAACCAAAATTACTAAATCGTGAAGACCTGACTTAAAGCCCTGATTTTTGAAAGAGTTCTTTAAATTTTGTTCTGTCATTAAGCTCCTGAAACATTTTCAAATTTTTTAAAAATTAGCTCTAAATTATTTCTTTATATTGTAGGACTACATTGAAATATACTTATAAAGATGGCAAAATGGCGATTTTTACCGAAGACGCAGAACATTTGAAAATCGCTGAAGTTCATCTTTATTATCCATCTCTTCTACATTGTTGAAGATACAAATCTTTTTCCTGAAATGAAATTTGTGCTCCACAAATAGTTCTTTAAAAAATATATTGAATATTTTTTTAATGTTGGTAATTTCCGCGCATTTTTTACTGAAAGATGTACAATACAAAGTTGAAATTAATACTGCAGTTTTGTATCATAAAGATCTTTTACCTGCCCAAATTTCAAATTTTCAGGAGGATGTAATTTTTAATTAGTGCGGTTCTTATAATTTACTTTTTACGCATTGTAAACTACATTGTTGTGTAAAAAAGCTCAGAAGGTATCGGGTTTTGAGTCTATTCCTTTGAAAAAATTCTCTCTGAAAATCGAAATTTGTTCGTTTGCGTCCGATGTATTTTTTGCAAATATTACCCGAATAAAAAATACTTGGTAAATATGCCTTTGTCTCGCAGAGTTGAATCCAATTTATTTTGGTTTAAAAAGCTATAACTTAGCGCTTTTACGTGTGCAAATTTCAAGATTTTATCTGGTACCTCAACAGAGTTGATACTGGAAAAAATCTAAAATTCCAATTTTTGGGAGGGTGTAATTTTTAATGAAAGCGGTTCTTATCATTTATTTTTTACGCATTGAAACTTACATTGCTGTGAAAAAAAGCGCAGAAGGAATCCGGCTTCAAATCTATTCCTTTGAAAAATTTCTCTGTGAAAATAGAAATTTGTTCGTTTGCGTCCGATAGATTTGTACGCAAATATTACCCGAATAAAAAATATTTGGTAAATATGTCTTTGTCTCGCAGAGTTTACTGAATCCAATACATTTTGGTTTACAAAGCTATAATTTAGCACTGAGCAATTTAAACATTGTTAGTATTTACAAACACGAATTGGGCGCGCTTTAGAACAGAAACGGTCTCCATTTGTGAACAACCACGACCGATTCTGGGTGAGTGCTTAAGTTTCCCGTGGAAAATAACGAAACTTAGGAAATTTATTTACAAATCAAGTTGTTATTTTCTAAGATGTGAGGTGACTTTTTTTTTTAATTCGTGATCACTTAATCGGAATGTCATTGGACTTGTCCGGACTGAAGTTAAAGTATGAAAAAATAACTAATTGTTTCTTCGTGTTAGAATAAAACGAATGCTGTTTTTACTACGTTCATCGAGCAGACTAACTCTCGCAGGAGAGATACCTGGATGCCCTGTGTATTTCCTTTGCCTTCCGCTGCATTTCATTCGGGGAGACGTGGTCAATCGATGCTCTTTATACGTGGGGCCCTTTTCTTACTTTCGCTTCTGCGGCGAACTGAGGAAGTTCTGACAGCTTGAGATAATCCTGATTGCTCAGGCTTTCATGGTCAGTTCTCCTTTTTGTTTCAGCCTGTGTTTTCTACAATTTTAGTTGGCAATAGAGGAACTGTTTTGACGCGTTGATATGCGCGACGAGAATATAAAAGTAATTATGCAATATTGCATCCAAATAGGATTACGGTAGCTTAAATTGTTATCTTTTACGGAAGTGTTGGGGCCAAATTTAAGCAAAAATTCTTATTTTGCTATCAATTCAAATTTTCGAATAGAAAATCATAACCGAGAAACTCGATGAATTTGCAACGCAATATCACTTTCCACCACTATTCCCGCCCGCACGTCGGAATGTCCTGGGTCACTGGAACGAGCCCGTGTTGACATTTACGAAGACCCGTGCCATGTCCCTCCGTCAGATGCCCTGGCAACAAGATTGAGCCGCTTCGTTCTCGAGATTGCATGCTGTTTACGGGAGAATCTCGTAGACTCATCTTGATCAGTCTTTGTCGTTTACGATAACCAGAGAGAATATGCAGCACAATACTGCCGTTAATCTTAATATTTTGAGTAATATTGTATGCTGCAATCTAACTTGCTTGATAATTCTGTACATTTTTTTCTATTGAGACATTGCTATTCAGAGTTACGATGCAAATGCTTAGGTGTGAATCGACGGGAAATATTTTAGTTTTTGAACACTGCTAGCTTCTTTGGAAAGACACAGCAATATCCTCTGTAAAAGTATATATTCCATTCTTCATTGAGAACAATTAATCTATTGGGCTTTTTAGGGGACATTTTGGGATTAAAATATTTTGCAAATATCCACAATAATCCACACAAGCACCGGAAACACAATGTACTAATTTCACTATTCACAAGACGCTGTCTGCCATGTGTTCATTAGTAATCAATAACTTTAGATCTTGTTTTCAAGCGGTAAAAATGTATCAATGAGACAGCAACAGCGAACGTAATTTAACGACGAACAAGTTGTGACATTGGCAGGTTAATGCATTAATGAATCCGCCTCCTTCAGTGACCCGTCTCAAAGTACTTTTTTTTAAAATGATCTTAATTTTTCGATGCAATAATATTTTTTTAAGATTAATAAAGAACAGTAACACCTCGTCCTAAGTGACAATTTTTTTAAATATTTGGTGCTGTTTTTAAGCGCTGCAGTAAATGTGAAATTTGAGGCACTTTTTTCACAGAAAAGTAGTTTTGAATTGAACATTTGAACAAGACTGCAAAATGTGTAGCTATTGCCAAATTGGCAGTGCATAAAAAGAGAAGTAAAAAGTTCTATGCAAAAATGGAAGTAAAACAAAAGTATGCGGGAAATGAGAAGGTGCAGGACTATGTTTTGACTACATGGCAAATATTCAGCTTCCCAAGATACCCGTGCTAGAAGCATATTTTTTGCGGCAACTCACGTTTCTTTTCTGTGTCACGGATGTATAAAATAACAAATCAACAATTTACGAGTATCTCTACCGTGTAGGTACTGCCAAGAAAGGACCAAACGAGGTTTGCTCTTTTTTGCTTGACTTTATTAAATCTAAATTAAAAGAAACTGTGAAGGAAGTAGATTTATTTTCTGATGGATGCCGTACTCAAAATAAGAACAATACAATTATCACGGTAATGAACTACCTTGTAAATCTGGAAGATTCAGTAATGTATTCCAGTACTATCCTCTCCACGGTCATTCATTTCTCCCATGTGTTCGAACATTTGCTGGCATCAAGAGACTAATACGTCGAAGAGATAGAATATAATCAATGTACGAATATATTGAACTTACTGCTCAGCCATATCAGAAACAAAGCATACTAGTCAAACTCATTGGTACCCAAGATGTCGTAGAGAACAAAAAATGGTGGACGAAATTATACAAGCGATCTTGCTTGTCTGAAGACAGACGTGGAATGTCTGGTGAAGCAAGTCGGAAAGTAACTTTTTCTCTTGCAAATTATGTTTCCACCGCAGACGATCATTTCCAGGACAAGTTAAATGTGAGTAGGTTGTTTGCCTAATAAAATATCGATTTTCACTTTTCAAGAACCTAAATGTAGGATCAAAGTTACCTTCAGAAAAAACTTACAATAAGGTGGTTCCAATAAATATACTAAAATTGTTGAACAAAACAAAATCGATCCAATACATTCCAGAAAGCACAAGTTTTGATGAAAACTTCAGATATTGGCGAAGTACTGAGACAACAGAAGAAGACTAATATGAAAATAAGATTAAATTGTATTGTAAAGCCGTTAACTTAGCGTGTCGTGATACTGCACAGTACTGATGATACATGGGTAATTTCGCAGGCACCTGAATCACAGGAAATAAGTCGGCAAATTGTAACTCTTTGTTGAATTTGTCTTCTCCCGCACGATCTCACCGCTAGTCTAGTGCCAAAAAGTTTATCATTGTGTTTGTACAAATTATTTACGTTTACTTTAACTCTAAGTACATTTTTTTTCAGTAATGTCCTTTTACTATCATTAGTCATGTGTGTCAGTTAAATTTTAAGAATTATGCATTCATTGAAACCAATCAAGCCAGTTTTGAGATAGGGTGAGATGAGATCTTTAGGTATTGTAAATGTTTTTGCTTGGGGAACAGAGTTCATATCTCTGCTTTAAACGGAGTGTTGTAATACCCAAGCTCTCAACTGGTTGTGTCATTCGAAGAGAATGTTTAATAGTTAAAATTTTGAAAATTAATATACCTCAAAATATAGGTCAGATCATAAAGGATTATATCTGCTTTAATTTGAGAATTACTTTCTTGAAATCGTAACAACCTATTCACATTCTAAATATCACACTTTTTTATTTTTTTGAATAATTGCGAAACAAAAATACTAATTAAAAATATTCATCGCTTTTGCAAAAGTGCGCCCTTTCCCGTTCCGAACTATTGCACTCGCATTGCATGTTTTTATCACGAATAGTTTGATTGTTAAGCTTCAGATTTTTGTAGTTGCTAGTCTACCCCTGAACTTTTCTGATACTAAACTTTTTTGTTGGTAGGTGAATGGAATTATGCATCAGAGATAAGCAACACAATCCTGATACCACAGAGCCATAGGACAGACTTGGATTGCATCCCTAAGAGTTGCTTAAGCAACTATGATCAGATCACGCACCACGAGAACGCGCTCCCTAACTGCAGCAGCCTCAGAGGAAAACGTTTTAAGTGTTCCATTTGCAATACGATGTTCAGTAGAAATGAGAAGTTGCATAGACACTTGCGCACCCACACTGGTGAGAAACCTTTCCAGTGTTCAATCTGCGGGAAGCTCTTCACTCGGAAAGGACACTTGGATAAGCACATGCGCATCCTCACTGGTGAGAAACCTTTCCAGTGTTTCATTTGTGTGAAGACTTTCTCTGAAAAATATACCTTGAATAGTCACATGCGGACCCACACTGGTGTGAAACCTTTCCAGTGTTCCGTCTGTGAGAAGACATTCACTGAAATAGGATCCTTGAGTAAGCACATGCGAACCCACACTGGTGAGAAACCTTTCCAGTGTTCAATCTGCGAGAAGGCATTCACTCAGAAAGTGAACTTGCATAAGCACAGGCGCACCCACACAGGTGAGAAACATTTCCAGTGTTTAATCTGCGAGAAGACCTCTGAAAAAGTAACTTTCAGTAGGCACATGCGAACCCACACTGGTGAGAAACCTTTCCAGTGTTCAATCTGCGAGAAGGCATTCACTCAGAAAGTGAACTTGCATAAGCACAGGCGCACCCACACAGGTGAGAAACATTTCCAGTGTTTAATCTGCGAGAAGACCTTCTCTGAAAAAGTAACTTTCAGTAGGCACATGCGCACCCACACTGGTGAGAAACCTTTTTCAGTGTTCAATCTGCGAGAAGACACTGAACAACTGAAAAAAGCAATTTGCATAAGCACATGCGCACCCACTCTGGTGAGAAACCTTTCCAAAGTTTAATGTGCGAGAAGACCTTCCCTGAAAAAGGAACTTTGAGTAATCACATGCGCACCCACACGGGTGAGAAACCTTTCCAGTGTTCCATCTGTGAAAATACCTTCACTGGAAAAGGATTCTTGAGTAAACATATGCGAACCCACACTGGTGAGAAACCTTTCCAGTGTTCAATCTGCGAGAAGACATTCACTCAGAAAGTGAACTTGCATAAGCACATGCGCACCCACACCGGTGAGAAACCTTTCCAGTGTTCAATCTGCGAGAAGACATTTACTAAGAAAGAAAACTTGCATAAGCACATGCGCACACACTCCGGTGTGAAACCTTTCCAGTCTTCCATCTGTGCGAAGACTTTCATTCGGAAAACACACTTGGTTGATCACATGCGCACCCACACTGGTGGGAAACCATTTCAGTTATCCATCTAAGTAGACCCAATAAAAAGGGTAATTACTCCATTACATGTACTTCAGATGATGGAACATAAAATCATTTTAATGTTGTTTAATTTAATGTAGGTATTATGAGGCATAATTATTCTTTTCTGTTGTATTTATATGTCTATTATATTTCGCGTATTAAAGTACCGAAAAGAGTATGAGGGGACAAGTTCTTGTACAGACATTTTCGGCAAAGTATAGACAATTTTACACCTCTTATAATAGTTGATACTTGATTTGCCCTGTTGTCACATTTGTGTTTTTAGATAGTGTTTTAAGTACACTCCATAACATATAATGAAAAATTAAATAAAATAAAAAGAATATAAATAAACTCGTGAAAAAAGGAAAATTTCTGATGGGAACTGAAGAGTTCGTTTAATGAAAAAGGTACATTAATTTAACAAACTTTATTCACTCTACATAACGTTACCAATTAAATACCTTCAGAGTCAAAGTCCCACTACCATCATGGAGATGACAGTACGGACTGCGGCCCCCAGTGTGAGGTCTTCCGCGGAACGAACTAACTGCTCATTCGCCTCCGTAAAGTCGTCTCTAGGCGGCTTCCTGTACGCCCTCAGGCACGGCTTGCTGTCTCGTCGCTCTCCACACCGCGCGCTGACTCTCCGACTCCCGAGTTGACTGTTGTACACTCCTTGACTGAGCCCCTGAGCGGACTCTGTTACCGTGCACTAGCTGCTGTCTGAGACCCGAAGTGGGCTGGCGCCCGCCCCTTAAGTATGTGGGCGAGGCTCCCCAGGGCTCTATAACTCCCATATTACGTGGTGGAGACCATTACAGTGGCGCACCCTTGAGAATCACCTTACTGAACCAAATACGAACTGCTACCAACGTTATTTAAAACGTGCGATGGTTATCAGGAGGCAAACGCGCGCTTGACACAAAAGATCGCGCCGCGCTACCTTTTCTTTCATGCGTTTAATAGTAAGAAAAAATGAATTTTAGAAGATAAACGGATTGTATTTAAATTGTTTTGTAATTTATTTCAGAAAATGCTCATAATCAAAGTGTATTCGTATTTTTTGACCAGTTTTTCTGAACGAAAGTTGGCGAGCATTACCAGCACTTGTATTCGGCAACGCTAGCGCATTCGTTGTAAAAATTAGATAACGAGGGAACTGATAAATCAGTGTAAAATTAAATATCTATGTTCTTTTGACAATAATTTGAAATGGAACTACAGATACTATAAAAACGTGTTAGTCCTTAATAAAGAAAACAAAGGATTCTTACTATAAAATATTCTCAGCACGATATCTGGTAATGTTAAAAACCTTTAGGTATGTATAACCCTCATGTGAGCAATGATAAAAAAAATCACCTGTACAAACAAAATATGATGAAAATAATAAACTTGTAGGTTCGAACTTGGATATAGCTAATGGTTTTTTAATCATTTTTGTGTAAACATTGGTTCAACCATGACTCATGTATTTGAGCATATTGTGGATTATACACCTCTATATTCTGTTTAGATTCCTGTCGACTTGTGTGGATGGAATCTCGATTGTAATAATCAAAAAACTTTGAAAATTATAAATATATTGTTGTTTCTAAATGTTTGTTACATTGTGTTTAAAACTTGATATGATCTCTCTTTTAATAATAGGAATTGCGTTAATTCAATTCTCACCCACGGGGCTATGCCCTCGGTGAGGTGTAGAAATGTGATGTCTTGTACTCGTGTAAATTCACATATTCTTGTATTATGTAACATGAAATAAATTGAAATTGGTATGACTCCTTACTTTGACTATATAAAATTCGGTTTGTCAAGTAATGTTAGAAAGTGCCTGTCTGAAGTCAAGTCTTAAAGTAGAAATCAGCCAGGGGGCAGGGGCGGATTAATATTTTTGCCGCCTGTAGGCCCATCAAATTTGCCGCCCCCTGTTTAAAATTAATGTTACATTTCAAATTGTAACGTTTCAGTAAAAATTCCTCATCAATTTGAACGTTTTAACTTCAAAAGTAACATTACATTTTGCACAGTTTTCAAAATTTAAATAAATTTTTTGGATTAGCTAATTTTGGATTTAAACTGTATCTTTATAGCAAGTAACGTTCAACATTATTAACGTTTCAACACTGAAACGTTAACATTAAAAGGAAACTAAAGCATGACAACTAGAATTGCAACATGTTTTCTTTCGTCAACGGGCCTTACTTTCAGATTCATATACTTCTAAAATCATAAGATGTACTCTAATGAAGTAGACAAATAAATAGCTTGTATTAAATATTAATATGATAGATTTTTATTTACAACAACTGAACGATTAGAATATTACGACGTTGTAACAGTTTTTATAATTTTCGATTTACCATTATAAACAAGGAATATAACATTTAACTTTTTGGATGGGGTTTTTTATACAGTTGAAATAACGTTTTATTAATTATAGCTAATTTGTCTATTGATGTAAAATTTTGCGACGTGCCTTTTGGTGAATAATTAATCAATAATTATAGTATAAAAAACGCTGAGATTTTTTTCTTCGATACACAATGGCGCTAAGGATTTCAGTCGATACTCAAATAATTTTTAATCCTTTTTAAACAAGGGAATGAACGTTCTGCTGTGCAATTGGCCACCGGAATACATAAAAAGATTCGAAGTGCAATGTCAACGTTAGGATGAATACATTCTAATTCTTCTTTCCGTAACCTCTTTATTAAGGCTGCAGGATTCGTTTCCTTTACATCTTCGTCAAGGATTTTTAAGTACGAACTTAAATGTATACGCCCAGAAACAAGCGATTCTTCAATATCTTGGGGAAATCGTGAACATAAAATTATTGCTAATTTTTCCAAATGTTTCAAAGATAATTTTTCTATTACAATGACATCGTTAAATTTGTCATATACATCTTTATACGCTTCAAGTCTCTTATTCAATTCTGCAAGTAATTTATCAACAATAACCAAATAAGTCTCGCTTTTAAACTTGTCTAGTGCGGTCAGTTCTGCTGCATTCTCGTTAGTTTCATCACATTGCATTTTACGTTTCCTTGTTCGTTTGTTTTCCTATTCGTACGTTTCAGTATTTGCCAGCTTCTTACCCTTCTCTTCAAAAAATTAAAAATTGTCTCTGTTCGTTTTTAGAAGTTCTACAAGCGAAGTGTAAATACCAACCATGGAACTTACATCGATATCGACTTTTTGCAGTTGTTTGTTCGACGCATTCAAGCGGTCTAATATGAATCCCCAATCCTCGGTCATAATAGCAGTTTCAAGTCCATTTAAAGCAACAAAAAGACCTTTAGCTTCTGCACGCGTTGACGGTGTTTGCGTAGAATCATGAGATATAATTTGAAGGGCTTCGAAAACATTTTGCCAACGATGGTTTAGAGCCTGACATGCATCATTCGAGCTGACCAGCGCTAATTGAAAGACTTTTCAATGAGGATGTACTGGATCCTTCATCGACTAAATTTTGAAGCATGTCCCACTTTGATGTAGATGCACTAAATAAATTATACAAATTTTGTAGAAGTAGAAAATAAGTACATGCTTCAGTGCATGATTCAGCTGCATTTGTACCAACTACATTTAAAAAAAGAGCAGAACAGGGGATGAATTCAATTAGAGCATTTACAACCTTCATACAGGCTAGAAAACCTGTGTAATGACCGGACATATTTGACGCGTCGTAGGACTGACCACGACAATTATTAGAGTCCAGTTCGTTAATCTCCATAATATTACATACAACGTCGAACATCTCCTTTGATATGTGGCCTGTGTTTGGAAGGAATTCCAAAAATGACTCTTTTGGTGTACCATCTTTTCCCACATGTGTAATAACTATAGCGAGTTGATCCACGTGTGCTATGTCTGGTGTAGAGTCCACAATGATGGAAAAATACTTGGCACTTGGAATGTTTCGGAGAATCTCATCTTTAACTGCTTTAGCTAATGTACCTATTAGTTCTTCAACCGTCATGGTGGATAAATACGATGTATTTCCTTTTCCTCAGTTACCAAATTTTTTGTTTGTGATCTGCTAAGAAGTGTTCATATTTAGAAATTAACTCAAGCAACATCATGTAATTATCATTTTGATTATTTCCAAACTTTTCGACATGTCCTCTCAAAGGAAGCCCTCTTGAAACAAGAGCTTTTATTACTAAAATGACACGCTCAAGAACATTCCTCCAATAAGTTGGCTCGGTTTCAACTTGTTCAAGCAGCTGCTTATTCACTTGGTTTTCAGTCCGCTGTTTTTTTTTCAATGCGGACGTACAGTTTCTATGAAATGTAGAAATCTCATGTTCTTTTAATTTGGTATGCGCACTTTTACAATCATTGAATCCCTCTGATGATAATTTTGTTCTAACTTCTGAATTGCTTGAAAACAATAGACAAACACCGCAGAAAACAATTCCACTGCTCTCAGAGTAAACAAGCCACTTGCGAGGCATTTTGTCTTTACTGATATGCGTATACTTAAACATATTCGACGTTAAGTAACAAATTTTTCCATCATTGTAATCTTTTCTTGATTTAGAAAAGTCAGCGTTTTTGTTTTGTTCGAACCCATGCTTGACAACATAATCACGTGTAGCTTCATTAACAGACCACAAAGATGGATTGCTTTTCCAACAAAAACGATCAGTCGAAATTATGGTTTCATCAATTTTATGTTCTTGCAGAACTTTTATTACTCAAATGACACGCTCAAGAACATTCCTTCAATAAGTTGCCTCGGTTTCAACTTGTTCAAGAAGCTGCTTATTCATTTGGTTTTCAGTACATTAGGTATTTAATTAAAAAAGAAAATAATTATTATAATAATATATTGTAATATTATAAACAAATATTCTAGAAAGATTATAATATATGTGTATATATATTGTGGCGTTATGGGATTGTGCAACCCCATAACACCACCGTCTCGTATGTATGAACACCCACAGTCAGCGAGGATGCAGACGCGTAAAGCAAAGGTTCATTAAACGCGCGGCCTGGTGTCCGTTGCCCGTACTAAACGAAGGCGAACTAGCGAGCAATGTTTTCCTTGTGAAGGGTTGAGAGAGGGGAAGCAGCCCCACCATGGAGGATTTCCCCAGGCGTCGGACGATAAATACGCGAATCCGCAAGCGGAAGCTCTCTTTTCTTGCCAACACGCGTCGAGTAAGCAGCTCTTCTCTTTGGATTCCCGATCGCCGAGCCAGTACCATTTTGATCACCGCTCGCCGAGTCAACATTTTCGTTAAACATTAGTTTAGATATTGTTTGCCGCTGCAACGACTACTAGGTAGGAGTATTCGGCGTCGAACAGACGTTCTAGTCAGTCGTCCGCGAGATAGTGCAGATTCAGTAAAGTGTTTCTTCAATTAACGACACGGGAAGTAAAAGTTACCCGTTGTGAGAAAAGCATTGAAAGTTCTGGTGTAGCAAAGTAGAAGTAGCAACGAGTGAGGAACTTGCACGAGTATTCAGCGAAGTGCAAGGGACATTTTCGCAACGTGGGCGTAGTCAGAGGCGCCGGTAGCAGACGAGAAGGAAGAAGAGGCCGAGGACCCAGGCGCACGAGGAAGAAGACAGATCGACTACGAAGAAGAACGGAAGAGGACGCAAGAGGACAGCGTAGACGGCAGAGGCGAATCCCGTTTCTTACGACGCAGAAGCTGGGACCGAGCGACGTCGACGCAGAGGCCAACGCATGACCATCAAGGCCAAAAGTGGGGAGTCCACGAGGTAACGGTAGGGCGCGGAAATTAGGTCAAGTTCACGTCGGCAGGGAAAGCTAGTTTATGAAAGTGTTAAGAAATTGAGGACACGGGTGGCAACAAATTGCAGTATTATAGTAGGAGACATTTTTGATGTGCTATTGCCTGCATAAAACATTCTACTGTCCGGGTCCCAGTTTTCCGACCGCCGGAGAGGGGTCCTAGTTTCCGCGCGGGGCGAGCGGCAGGGTAGGAGGGGATGGCTTTCGCTGCACCCACAATGTCACGTGACATAATCGCAACCATTCCAAGAACATCGGAGCGGCTAGTTCGCTTGTGGCAGGACCCCAGTGTTAACGTGTGAAAACCATTAGTTTCTCATCATGGCAAAGAGAGTTATTAATACGACTATACACAGCGAGTGTCGCGAAATCATTGCCCGTGTGATTGAAATATGTGATAAGAAGAAAGAAGATAAATGTTTACATTTACCTTTAATGAAAGCGAGTGAAAGAGCCTCCGAATACACAGGAGTTGGACTCACCACCATCAAAGCCATTCGGAAAGAAAATAAAAAGAGGAATGAGAATAGCCCAAATTTGAAGCTGAAGTCTCCTGGTAAAAAGAGGAGAGTGTCACGCGGCAATTCTGTCCATGTAGATAGTTTTGACCAGTGTGTCATTCGAAATACGATTCTGGATTTCTACAAGAGAGAAAAGGTAGTGCCGACGGTGCTAAAGCTTCTTCCAATTATTAAGGGCAAAATTAATTTTCCTTGGGGTCCAAAATCTTTATTGCGGGTTATGAAATCAATGGGTTTTAAATGGAAAAGGTGCCAATCAAAGCGGCGGGTGCTGATAGAGAGGATGGACATAGTGGATTGGAGATCCAGATACATTGTTCAATTGAAACAATTTCGAGAAAAGAACAGAGACATCTACGTGGATGAGACATGGGTTGATAACACTCTTAAATTTCAAAAGTGCTGGCAGAGTGATGACGTTTGTGGTGTCCAAGTGATGGGAAATGCAACAAGTAGACTAATAATTGTAAACGCAGGGGGGGATATGGATTTCTTTGCGACACGTGTCATCTTTCGAGCTGGTAGTACTGTGGGAGACTACCACGGCCAAATGAATGGCATTAATTTTGAGAAATGGGTGAGTGAAAAATTATTACATCTACCAGAGCATGCTGTTGTTGTTGACAATGCTCCATACCACAGTATGGAAGTCAACAAGACGCCGTCCGCATACTCAAGAAAAGCAGATATGATTGTATGGCTTCAAAGAAAGGGAGTGCATTGTGAAGAAAGTATGCGTAAGACTGATTTGTACCGATTAATTGCACCTCTCAAACCACGCGCTAAGCAGTACAAGATTGAGGAGTTGCTAGCAGCACACGGACATACAGTTGTAGGAATCCCTCCCTACATGTGTGAGATGAACCCAATTGAACTTGCTTGGGCGAAAGTAAAGCGGATATTTAGGGAGCGAAATGTAACAGGTGATATATCAGTTACCAAGTTGCAAGAAAACATTGAAACTGCAATACAAGAGGTCACCGTGCAAGACTGGCAAGGATTTTGCAAGCACGTGGAAAAAATAGAAAGTGATTATTGGGAAAAGGATGGCATTGTACCGGACATCATTGACGAAATAATTGTTAATTTGGACTCCGACAGTGGTTCATCAGAGAATGAAGCCTGCAGATCATCATCAGATTCTGAATAAGCTAAGTTAGATACTAAAATAATAATGCAAGAAAAACATCCGCGATAGTGAAATAAAAAAATGTTTTTCGCGCGGCTAGTAGTACGTCGACGGCTGGGATGTCCTCCCCACCACCGCTCCGTTTCTTGGAAGAGGCCTACGTCCCTTCCGTCCCGCGGTCGGAGAACTCAGTCCCGGACAGTACTTAGGACATTTATTATTCTGCTATTTTCAGACACAGTTAAATTGTAAATGAGAGTAGTGCACTTGCACACATTTTGTTCTTCGCATGTAATATTTTGAAGCAGGAGATTGTAAATTGAAATTTTGGTTTCATATGCAATGTAATTAGAATAGCATAAATTTAGATATAATTAATTTTCCAAGGGAATTCCCAGTGTAGATTAGGGTAATTATTTCAGAGTATTAATTTTGAAGTAAATTATATATGTTCATTCATATGAGTGTGCTGTAAAGATTTCTATTTGTGCTTTTGAACATTCTTTGTAAAAGTGTGATTGTATATTCTTGGTTTTTGTCATGAACTGATACCACTAAAAGTTTATGGGTAAATTATACGCTCGTTTGTGTGCAATTGTGTGATTTTATTGTGTCAAGGGTTCAAACCTTTCTCGCACCCTGAAGATCCTGCTCCCTAGATTTTTAAGCTCGCTTCACGAGCAAAATCTTGTTAACCCGCTTACGGTTCACGCGTGCTGCTGAGAAGGTGGCAAGTTGCGGGTGTAGGTGGGTTGGTTAGAATATATATATATATATATATATATATATATATATATATATATATATATATATATAAGGTTTAATTATCAAAAAATGCTTAAACTATTTACATCAGTTGAATCGTCGACTCATTATCATCGCAGTTTTATTTTCAATTGTTTGTGGAACCATTTCATTTTTAGCTGTTTGGAACTTTGCTGTCTCATTATTAGATTCAATGATAACCCTGAATAAATGAGAGTCAAAATATTATATGTATTATTTCATATTATATAAAATAAAGTTGGTAACATAATTATAGTAACATATTTTATGCTAATTTATTTAAATTCTATGTTAAAATATAGTTCATTTTAACGAATACATGTCAAGAATATTAATTTTCTAATCATTGTACTAAACATTTTTTGCATTTTGAGAATATTTTAGCAACACAACTCTGCATTAAAAATATATTAATGTTAACATTTATTTATCACAAGTTATTAGTTTATGGAAAATATATACAAGCTGAAAACAAAATATGTTATCTAATCTATATGTTTATACTAACTCAGTAATAGAATTGTTGAATGAACTGCAGCAGTGATCAGTTCCATATATCTTAATATATATAAATCTCGTGTCACAATGTTTGTCCTCAATGAACTCCTAAACCACTTAACCGATTATAATAAAATTCGCACACCATGTGCAGTTCGATCCAACTTGAAAGATAGGATAGTTTAAATCTCAAATTATAGTCGCAATTTTAATTTATTGCTAATTATTTGTCTGCAACATACATACAACAATACATACAACAATACATACAAGATGCGATGACTTACGTACGTCATTACGGCCGACCGGATTTATTTATTACATTCACATGTAATCCGAATTGGGAAGAGATACAAACTTTACTATTGCCAGAACAACAAGCCATTCATCGTCATGATTTAACTGCACGTGTGTTTAAACAAAAATTGAAATCCTTAATTGATTTTATTGTTAAATATTCAATTTTTGGTATCACACGTTGTTGGCTGTATACGATAGAGTGGCAAAAGCGAGGTTTGCCTCATGCCCACATTTTGGTTTGGCTTAAAGATAGAATCCGTCCTGAAGAAATCGATCAAATAATTTCAGCCGAAATTCCAGACCCATTAATTGATCAAGAATTATTTGATATTGTCACCAAACACATGATCCATGGGCCATGCGGTGCTTTCAACATGACGTCACCGTGCATGGAAAATGGAAAATGGAAAAAAAAATTCCCAAAGCCGTATACGAATGACACGATCACGGATATTGATGGTTATCCAATGTATCGCCGCAGAAGTACTGAGAATGGTGGCCACACATTTACAATGCGACTGCCGAACTTTCCAAATCAAGTTGAGTTTGATAATCAGTGGGTGGTACCATACTCACCACTACTTTCAAAAACTTACAAAGCTCATATCAATGTTGAGCTTTGCAGTTCTGTTAAATCAATTAAGTATATTTGTAAATATGTAAACAAAGGCAGTGATTTGGCCATATTTGAAGTACAAAACAAATAAAAATGACGAAATAGCACGATACCAAATGGGCAGATACATTAGCAGCAATGAAGCTATTTGGCATATTCTCAGCTTTCCCATCCACGAAAGAGATCCTGCTGTCCAACATCTGGCAATACATCTTGAAAACGATCAACGTGTATACTTCACTGAAAAAAATGTTCTCCAAAGAGCGTTCGAAGCTCCGAAAACGACTCTAACTGAATTTTTTACATTGTGTCAAAAACCTGATGTTTTTGGCCAATTCGCGAAGACATTGGTGTTTGGTGATGTTCCACGTTATTTCACATGGAACAAATCCAGTAAAAAATGGGAGCCATGGAAACAAGGAAAACCACATCCTTCCATTACAGGCATATTCAAAGCTAAGACATTGGGGAGACTTTACACGGTACATCCAAAGCAACGTGAGTGCTTCTATTTACGTTTGTTATTGGTGAATGTTCCCGGACCAACGTCTTTTGAATTTTTACGAACAGTTAATGGTCGAGTATTCAATACATACCAGGATGCATGTCGTGAACTGCAATTGCTAGAAGACGATAACCATTGGGACTTAACGCTTGCTGATGCTGCGTTGACATCAACACCGAATAACATTCGTCAGTTGTTTGCAATTATTTTGACGACATGTTATCCCTCGCAAGCACAAACTTTGTGGGAAAAATATAAAAATTGTATGACAGAAGACATATTGCACCGAATTAGACAAACAAATCAATGCCAAAACATAGATTATACACCAGAGATGTACAATGAAGCATTGGTCTTGATCGAGGATTTATGTGTTCTTATTTCAAATTTACCACTTAATCATTATGGTATGCCATCACCTAATCGTCCAGCCACCTACTTAGTCAATACCGATTTACAACGAGAAAATCAATATGACCATGAAAGTTTAGCAACAATTATCATGAACAGTGAACCATTACTGACAGCAGAACAAAAAATTATTTATGATCGGATTATGCTGGCTGTTGCTGCTGAACAAGGCGGTTTTTTTTCTTGGATGCACCCGGTGGAACCGGTAAGACATTTTTAATATCGTTGATTCTTGCCAAAATACGGTCGCAACAAAAAATCGCATTAGCAGTAGCATCGTCAGGCATTGCGGCTACTTTACTGGATGGTGGGCGAACAGCACATTCAACATTCAAGCTGCCATTGGACGTTCATAATAAACCAGATGCAATGTGTAACATCAAAAAGAATAGTGGAATAGCTGCAGTGTTGCGGAAGAGTTCTATAATAATTTGGGATGAGTGCACAATGGCACACAAATATTCACTTGAAGCATTAAACAGAACTATGCAAGATTTAAACAGCAATAATAAACTTTTCGGTGGTGCTATCTTACTTTTGTCTGGTGACTTCCGGCAGACCTTACCGGTTATACCTCGCTCTACTTTCGCGGATGAGATTAATGCATGTTTGAAACAATCATTCTTATGGCGAAGTGTTGAAACACTTCGATTGACCATAAATATGCGAGTACAATTGCAAAATGATCCATCAGCACAAATATTTTCCGAACAACTACTAGATATTGAGAACGGTAAAATAGAACTGCAACCAAATACGCAATGCATTAAACTACCAGACAATTTTTGCACTGTTGTTCAGGATAAAAATGAATTGATTCAGAGTATTTTCCCGGATATACAGAATAATTATTTGAATCATGAATGGCTTAGTCAACGGGCGATTTTGGCAGCCAAAAACGTTGATGTTGACGAAATTAACTTCCAGATACAACAGTTGTTACCAGGCGATATGATGTCTTTTAAATCAATCGATACTGTTGTTGATGAAAATGAAAGTGTAAATTTTCCGATTGAATTTTTAAATTCATTAGATATCCCTGGAATGCCACCACATAATCTTCGATTAAAGATTGGTTCCCCTATTATTCTCCTCCGTAATTTGAATCCACCTCAATTATGTAACGGTACGCGTTTGGTCATCAAAAAGATCACCGGAAACATTCTTGAAGCAACCATTTTGGCTGGGAAGTTTAAAGGAAAAGTGGTCCTGCTGCCACGTATTCCGATGATACCATCAGATTCTACCATACCCTTCAAAAGGCTACAGTTTCCAATTCGTTTAGCTTTCGCTATTTCTATAAATAAATCTCAAGGTCAAACAATGTCCATTTGTGGTTTAGATTTGGAAAATCCATGTTTTTCTCATGGGCAACTATATGTTTCGTGTTCACGTGTTGGGAAACCGTCTAATCTATTTGTGTTAGCTAAAGACAGGTTAACCAAAAACATTGTGCACCGATTGGTGTTAAATTAAATTGAATTTGAAAGTATTTATAATTGAATAGTACTTATATTTGTTATACAAATTAAATGGAAATAATAAATCTGATAAATTTTTATTTTGTACCTATTGATTTCTGCTTAATATCAAGTGTAAGAACATTTTAATTAATTGTGTTCAACGTACTTCCCCTTCAAATCTCAATCCAGTGAATTTGTATACTAACATCAATATTTTCGTCTTTATTGGTAAATAATTTTATTGTACTAAAGGGTTATAGTAGTAGAAAGTCAAATAAGGAGATCACCATATTTTTTTACAAATACCATCTGTGTGAAAAAGCATAGTGACTGATGTTCTCTTATTGTTCCTCTTAGATTGTTTACTATAATGTAATATAACAAAAACTTTAGCCACAGCAACGCGTGGCCGGGTCAGCTAGTAGGTTTAAATAAATCATTTTTTTCTTATCAATTTCATTTTGACATTTCTCTTCCTTTTCTGTTCAGATTTTTTCATATTGACTTCCACTGAGCCTTTTTCGATAATCACCTTTTTAAAAACTTCATAATATCATTTTTACTCAGCAGGCTCTTACAATAAACGCTACACAATAGTAGCAAAAGAAAGAAGAGGGTTATTTCCAGATCCGTCTTCTAGAACTAACTCAAGAAGTAATAGATGTCGCTACTTTCTGTACAGCGCAATATGAATGTATGGCAAAATCCGTCAGCGATTTTTTAATGGCTAATTAAAACTCCTTACTCTAAGAATGTAATTATTTCTGCTCAATCAACCAATCAGAAGTCGTTGGCGAATTATTTTCATGTATTCTGTAACATTGTAAATGTCCTCATTTGAAATTCAAACTTAATTTATAAATCAAAGGTTGAGGGGGCGGATTTAGTCTCGTTTAAATCATTTTTAAAATAAAAATATGATATATGCTGTTATAGTTTTTAGAGAACCTAAATTTGTTTTAGAAAATATCACGGAAATTTTGCGCCTTTGAAAATTTGCCACCGTAGGCACGTGCCTACTCTGCCTATGCGTAAATCCACCTCTGCCAGGGGGTGTTTTTGCAGGACACAGGAAATAAACTGTACGAGTCAATTTTATGCAATGTTCCGTATGCATTTGAGTCCGAACATTACATTTAATTGGAGAATTGTTGGTCTGTATAATATAGTACTTACTTGTTATCAGGAAGGAATTGAAAACTATTTTGCGTTATGCATTTCATAATTTGGACAACCAAGTCCAGCACACTCCTTCCCAGCCTTTAAAAAGGATACGCCCTTTGGTCAGAACAGGTTGGGTCACTGAGCGCTGGTTTTGAAAGTCCCCCATTGCATCGCAGTGTGTGATGTACATCTGTATTTTGTCTATAGAATTTGGTTGTCGGGACTGGTGAGCATCGTGCTCTTGATCCAGACTGTAGGGTCGGTTGTTTGATGAGTATTTCTGTAGTTTCTGAGGAATTGTCTGATCTGGCTTGGGAACCATAAATTACGTAAATAAACTTTGGAATATGTTGCTCCTCTCCCCCTGTCAGGCCCCTGTATTAACATTTATGATATAATGTAGACATTTCACTAATTGTTAGAGCAGTTATTCACAATCTTACAGGCATGATGTGCACCACAGTACACACGGTGAAGCGTACCGTCGGCAGACCGTCATCTTCGTGTACTCGTACATCCATACACTGAGAAAACAAATTGTCGAATAAAGTAAATGTGCGAGAAGCAAAAATATAATTAATATGATCATTTTCAATAGGAAAGTATACTTTAAATTAAAGTAACTATTTTTAATACCGTTCATTCAATTTTTCTCGTGGACCGTAGTTGGTGATAACCTGTATGTACAGAACGTCCGGGGAGGATATGTCTTTTTTTATGAACTACTTGGGTATACTGAACGGCGGAGCCGCAATAGGCACTCAAAAGTTGGTTTGGTTTGAAAAAATGCTCTCCAGCAAAAATTTGGATATAGAAAATCAGTCGCATTGGCTGCTTTTTTATATCTGGTTCTTTTTTCATTCTGAACAAATATATATTTTAAGGTAAACAATTTAGTTGTTTTTGGAGTGTTTCTAAGCTTCTGTTGTACAAATTTTTGCTTATAAAGCATATTTTCAAACCAGGTGTTGAATTGAAAATATTTAGGTCTTTCAATTAAGTCAAACCTTAAATGGAACGTCCATTAAATTGAATTGAACACTAAATTATATTCTTTATGCTACGCTGTCGGAATTCTTTCAAATTCAGTCAGCCTTCAAAGTGCTTGTTGTGTATATTTCGTGAATGTTCATTCCCGCCTGAGATATGGCATACTATTCTAGGGAAATACGTCTTATAGCTCGCAGACATTTATATTACAAAAAAGAATTCTACAAATAATAAGCAAATCCAACCCACGTGATCCTTGTAAGACGCTTTTTATTAATCTTGCTATTTTATCATTACCCTGTGTCTTGATATAAGAGTCAGTTGTTTTTGTCAAAAATGACTTCCTTAAGGGCGGGAATATATTTTCAGGAAACGCCGATGTCAACTACAACACTATTCATTGGTTGTTTATTCGTGAGACTGACAGCTTGGCGTTGATGTTTCTGCCTGAGGATACTCCACTTGCCATTTCGCAGATGACGTAATGACTTCAGACGAGGAAGAAGCCCCATTGTCGTCATGTGCTTGATTTATCCTCGCCTTCCAATGCAGATCAGCACTGTGAGAATAAAAATTAATTTACATTTTTTAAATCATACCAAATATATATCCACTTCAAAGAACATTACCTGTTAGTTGTGGGATTAATGTAGCTAATTCCAATGCTTCAGTCAATCTTGCAGAACCTCCCGTTAAAAAAAAAATGTAAATATTATCTCAGTGAAAGATTTCAAACCAAATTTGTGTGTGGTCTAAATGCACGAATATAATTGAAAGGGTCTTGGAGCACTTTATAAAGACTGTAATATTAATTGTTAATATTTCGAAATTATGATTTTGTTGAATTTTTAAAAGATTACACGGAAATATACTCACGAAAACACGGAACTGCACTACAGCACAATTTCGTTTTGGGGCATTAGCAATGAAATCCTCAGCCCTGAAATGTGCACTGCATTTATCTCTTCCTCGGTATCTAATTCTTGCAAATTCTCTCCACTTTTACGGGATGAACGGTCTTGCCTCTGAGAAGGAAATCTATGGTAAATGACTCCTTCCTCTTAGCTCGCCATGGATCGAGAGCACACACATAGTATACGACACGTGTTCACTCGGGTGGCAGGAAGAGAACAACGGCCTGTCCAGGCCCGTCTCCATGCCAAAATCTTCGTCTTCCGCGGGGATTTCGATATCTTCGGTTGCACTCGGATGTGCTCGATTGCATTCGTGACCCTTGAATTTTATTTGCTGTCTAATATTCGCCTTTGTTTTCTAACACTGCGACTGCAGCGCATCCCGAAGGGCGGATCTAGAATTAATCCTTACCGAGAACGTATGCCAGCACCGGCCCCCCGGCGAGAAGCACCTGCACCTAGTGTCGCGATATGGCTTTCCGGCCCTCGCGACACGCTGCCGTCGGCAAGTGACCAGTTGTCATTTGCCGCCGCCAGCGTTCCGAGGCTATAAAATGGCGAGGACTTCGCACCTCGCCCCTCTTATTCCGCGTCAACGTGCCGAAGCCAGCCGTCATCACGCCACTCGCTCCCAGGTAGTAGGATCTACAACGCGGGTAAGTGAAATAAACTTCTTTAAAAAGATATTCTCTTTTCTTCCTGCACGAGTTGGTGGGGTCCTCCCTCTCCCCCTCAACTCGCGACATTGGTGTCAGGTGGGGTGTTAAGGAACCCCTGCATTTTTTTCTTTCTTTTCATTTCTCCGTTTTTACCATCGTCTCTGGTGCAGAAAAATTTGCTTTTCTTCCACTCGTTAGTTCTATTTAATATTTTTTAAATATATTTTCAACATGCAGCGGGATTCTTATGTGTCAATTAATATGGGCTGCGATCCTTTTCGGAGAGGGGGCGAGAGGCGGCCTTGCTACAATTGCGAAATGGCGGCTCCTGCCCACGTGACGCAATTGCACCAAGATTCTTGGGTATCACAACCAGCGCAGTACCCGACCCCTTCCCCGTATGCCCCGGCTGTTATTATGATGGGTGCTTCAAATGATACGAAATCCCCCTCCAACCCATAGGACAGTTTTCCCACGCACTACAGGCAGGGCAAACAGGCGGAAGGTTCCCCGTAACCTGCCCAGTGTTACAGTACGTGTTATTAATACCTCAGTTTGGGGGTGACGAAGAATCACCCCAGGAAGCCCTTCAGGACTTTCTTACCATAATGAATACCGTGGCAGTTTCGGGAGGATGGTCTGAAGCTGACTGCGAGCAACGCGTATCCGCATTTCAGGAACCCCTAAACGTCTTTTACGCGACCATCCGGCAGACGCGCAATCTTGGCAGGCAATGGAGGCGTTCCTTCGCGAATTCTTTTTCACGAAACCCTCTATTGCATCGCTCGAGCGCGAACTGAGTAACTGTGCTCAGGGAGCGCACGAGTCGCTGAGAGCGTATGTGGAACGCGTACATCACGTCACACGTCAAATGCGCGAACTGGTCCCCACGTATGGCGAGGGACCCACGGGTTCGGAGTTCGATAGGCGTGTAAGGGATATTTTTATCCTAGGGCTTAGGCAAGAGGTGAGAACTTTAGTCAGGAGGGCAAAACCAAACTCATTTGCCGAGGCCGTGAGGGTGGCCAAAGATGAGGGCGAGTTTACTGTATCACACTATCTGGCACAATCCCAACAGACTTACGCAAATCAGACATACCCATTAGCTCAACACTCACGTTGCGCAACACCTCAACACGGATACGGCCAATTGCACACTCCAACGCCAGTCGTTCCCAATTTCCAAAATTTGAATTCCTCTTCAGCCATTGCTATTCAACACGCTCGCCCTTCACCCCGTTTACTTCAGCCATTGCGCAGCGCGGCCTACTTCCTGTGTTTCCCAGCCGTCAGCACACTGCCGACGCGACGCCTCTCCGCCGTTAGGACAGTCACCTCCAGGGTCAGCAAATATAAATCATACTCAGCAGGTACGCTCACCCTCAACTTATCGACGAAAAGGAAAACCTTTCTCGGGGAAATGTTTGAATTGCGATGAGGAAGGGTATCATTTTCGTGAATGTCATACTCGCTCCTGTGCTCTCTGCTCAGCGGTAGGTCACGTGCAGGCAGAGTGCACTCGGCCAAAAAACGGGGTAGCGCTGGTAGGGACGAACCAGAGCCCGTAGTGCTGAAGGTAGCCCCTACCTACGGGAAATTCATTCTTGTAACTATTCTGGACAGACCTATGCGATTTTTCCTCGACACCGGTGCAGGAGTAAGCCTGATTGACCTAAAACATATTCCCTATCACTGCTTGGACATACGACCGTACAATAGACAAATCCGAAGTGCAACTGGGCATGCACTTAAGATTCATGGTTGGTGCACTGTCCCATTTACTATTCACGGAGTGGCTCTGTCCCACTTAGGGAGGAAAACAAGAGAAACTGCTCAGTCTTATCGACCTTGACCATTTACACCATGACCTTAAGACGCAAATTCAAAAGTTAGTAATGAAGTTTGAGGATATTTTTCTCTATGGTGAACGAAAATTAGGTGTTACCGACCTCGTTCAACACGTCATCGAGGTAGAGACCGAAAAGCCGATATCCAAGGCACCTTATAGAGCCCCGCCCGCTTATAGGGTCAAGATCGATGCAATAATTGATGAGCTATTAGATCAAGGGATCATAGAAAAAAGCGAAAGTGCTTGGGCAAGCCCCCTATTCCTGGTGAGCAAGAAACGGGAAGAAGGGAAGCCCCCAGAATTTCGGCCTGTCATCGATTATAGAGCGCTTAATAAGCTGACTAAGAATCAAAATTTTCCTCTCCCTTTGCTCAGTGACTTGCTAGAAAGTGTTTCAAATTCCACTATCTTTAGCTCCTTGGACTGCTGTTCTGGTTTCTATCAAGTCCCTTTACATCCTGACTCCTAGGATTTGACCACTTTTGTGACACATCGGGGAGCGTATCGCTTCACTCGATTACCTTTTGGCCTCCGCAATGCTCCGATAGCCTTTCAACGATTAATCGAGAAAGTATTCGGCGATATCCGTGAAAATATTCTTTATTACATTGACGATATCTTTAGACATGACACAGACTCATCTTAAAGGGCTACGACAGATTTTTGAGCGCTTACGAGCAGCAAAATTAACATTGAAACCTTCGAAATGTAAATTCTTCTTGGACGAAATTGACTTTCTCGGTCACCGCATTGGCAAGGGCGAGATTGCTCCCCAACAGACAAAACTCGATGCCATTGAAAACTACCCCAGACACATTGCATTACGCCAAGTTCAACGTTTCCTTGGTTTTGTCAAATACTATCGAAACTTCATTCCAATATTTTCTGAACTTGCTACTCCGCTCACTGACTTGACCAAAAAGGGAACCCCTTTCAACTGGACCAGTACTACTCAAGATGCTTTTGACAGACTACGCAAAGCCCTTACTTGTTATCCTGTCCTCAGAATTCCTGACTTCAATGAAGAATTTATTCTCGAGGTCGACGCCTCCTGCACGGCCATAGGCGCAGTGCTGTCGCAGAAGTTCCCAGACGGCGAACATCCGGTTGCTTACGCCAGCAAAAAGCTAAACAAGTCGCAGCAATCTTACTCGGCGGTACAATTGGAAAACTTTGGGGCGTATTTCATGATCAAGAAACATCGGTTCTATCTGCTTCCTAGACATTTCACCCTCCGAACAGACCACTCTGCCCTTAAATACCTTCTCACAACCGCTTCACCACCCCCAATGTTAGCTAGATGTCTCGCAGAACTGTCCGAGTATAGTTTAACCGTGGAGCATAGGCCAGGGAAATCGATCCCTCACGTGGATGCTTTAAGCAGAGCGCCTCCGGTTAATGTTATCGCCCATGTTCCCGACCAACTTCCGGTACCTTGGGATAAACTCAGAATACTTGAGGAACAGCAGAACTGCAGAACTGGCACCAGTTGGCACGGACTGACAGTGGAAACTACTTTTACGACGAATTTGGCCTTCAATGTAAATACCTGTTCAGCGCGCATGGAAAAATCCCCGTCCTCTGCGCACCACGTGCCATGGTTCCTTACGTGCTAGAAATGTGCCACAATAACATCCTGGCCGGCCATACTGGCATCTTAAAAACCGCACAACTCATTAGAAAGAGTTTCGATTGGCCCAGGTTGTTCGCGGATGTGCAAAGCCATGTGGCACATTGTCTCACCTGTTTGAAGAGAAAAGCTAGGAAACCGGACATAGAAATACAAGATGTACAGGAACCGGTGCGGCCTATGCAAATCCTAGCTCTCGATCTGATGGGACCAATAAACCCTCCATCCGCCCAAAAAAAACAGATACATCCTGACCGCCCAATGTGAATTCACGCCATGGACTGAGGCAATCGCAATCCCGGATAAAAAAACGGAATCATTGGCCCGTGCTCTCGTAGAACTATTTTTTTTTGCCGGTATGGCATACCAGAGTCCCTCAAATCAGACCGTGGTACAGAGTTCACATCCTCGCTCTTAGAAAAAATCACAAAATTACTCAAAGTTAACCACATCCTTTGCAGCGCCGGAAACCCAGGAGCTAATGGGAGATTAGAACGATTTCATCTGACGTTCGCTAACATCATGGCATGTGCTATCGAAGAATCTCATTCAGACTGGGAATCCCAAATACCATACGCGCTCTTCGTATTTCGGAACTCGGTACACGCCGCAACAAAAGAAACTCCTGCCTATCTCATGTTCGGACGTCAGTTTCGCATGCCTTGGGCAGAAGTATTGGTGCCGTCCCTTCCGTGCATGGCAGAAGAAGTTCCATATCACGAAGTCCTTAAAAGAAGGCTCCAAATTGCGCACGCCCACGCTGCCGAGTGTAACGCGCAGAAAATCGCCACAGACCGTCAGCAGAAAAACTGCCAACGCTCGCTTCCTACCATCAATATTGCCAACTCTCGCTTCCTACCATCAATATTGGTCAACGCGTTCTTTTACGGCGCCGGTACCTCCCAGGGGGCCAAGTTAGGAAACTCGCCACCAAATGGACTGGACCATTCAAAGTCACAAAAGTTAGGTCACCAGTGACATTTGACCTCGTGGAGGAAGCCACGGGAAGGAAAATAGACGCCCACCATTCAAACCTCTTGCGACCGGACTCCTTTTACGATCCTCAGCCCGACATTTTCTTGCAAACGGAAAATGGACAAAGACACAGGGCAATGACAAATACAACAGAGGACCTAGGGACACCAGGACAGACATCTGACCGACAGCAACCTGATATAGCAGCACCCGTCCGAACCCCGTCCTTCCTGCGGTCCAGAATTCCCAGGCTAAATTCTAATGTTACTGGCGATACCCCAACCGGAAGCAGCCGTGCAACTCCTGACCAGCCTACAGAGGACGCTCGCACTCAGTCGTCAGGCCAACCGAAACGATCTGCCATTCCTCTGCCCAGTATTTCTTCTCCTTCTTCAAGCCCTTTAGGGTCAGTTACGCGCTCGGCGGCACATAAAGCCGCAAACGCCGCTAGCAGGAGGAAGAAAAGTTCAAACAACTAGTCAATTTCTAAAGTTTTAGACAACGACTGAAAGTGTGCGATATGTGCGGCGTCGCTTTGCAGCTGTCCAACGCCCCGGAGACTGTCGCTTTCCCGACCACTGGACTGCGCCGCTTATGGTGATCTCGTCTCTGCTTTGCACATTTGCTGTCACCGCAGGAATCAATATGGAATATTTTCTTTCTTTTTCAACCCAAATCGCCTTTATAATTATAGAAGCCATGCCCATGTACCCTACTATTCCCCCACTTTTCTGTCATTTATTTTCCCTTCCCATTTTGTGCTTTTACCTGGGTAGGGTACTTAATGAAATTTCTATTGCAGAATAAAACCACTGGCCTACTAAGAGAGACAGTTCTGCTTGCTTAGCACGCGACGACGCGCCTGCCTCTGCTCTGGTTCAGCTCGCCGGGCCGGACAGCACTGTGGCTCGGTTCCGCTGAGGCAGCGAGCGCCACGCGCCGAGGCCGCACGAGGAACGACACAACACCGTCAGCACTTCCTTGCAGCGCAAGGCTCCTTCATTGCACCGTGGGCGCGCTCTAAGCGTACGAGCGGCTTAGAAATGCTCCACGCACTGTTCTTGTTTGCTTGTTGTTGGTTTTTACTTCCAGTATCGTTTGGTGTTCTCCTAATTGAGGAGCGCCCGTTCTTTAAGTCCCTTTGCGGTTTTTTTCTCGCCCTCATTTCCGCATTCTCTAACTCCTCCTACCCTTGGTGCAGGTTTGTCCGTATCCATGCACAGTCGCTGCGGTCGGACAGGGGTCGACAAAGGAGACCTATAACGGTGAGGAGATGTTGATTGAATCGTATCTCCCACTAGCAGGCTGCAGTCAATGGCCCGCGCGAATGGATCCTCTCTGTATTAGGAGCTCTACGCTTGGATCCGTCCGACCGCGTTGGCGATCGCAGACCTATGACGGTGAGGAAACGTTGGTAGAACCATCTTTCCCACTAGCAGGCTGCAGCCAACAAGGCCCCACCAATCATCTCTCTCTACGAAGAGTAGAGGGCCTGGTGCTTGGACTAGTGGATTGCACTTGGCAATGGCAGACCAATGACGGTGAGGAAACATTGGTAGAATCATCTTTCCCACTAGCAGGCCGCAGCCTATGTGCCCTCACCAATGGGCTCCATCAAAGGCCTTTCAATATATTATTTTTCTCTCCCCCTGTTTTTTTTCCTTTCCTTGCAAACAAGAGCAGATTTGGTGCACTATTGGTTCCCGCTTTTGTAATGTATATTATGTATATATCAAATTCCGCGGTAGCGCGGCCCTTTTTCCGCGGAGAGGGTGGTGTCGCGATATGGCTTTCCGGCCCTCGCGACACGCTGCCGTCGGCAAGTGACCAGTTTTCATTTGCCGCCGCCAGCGTTCCGAGGCTATAAAATGGCGAGGACTTCGCACCTCGCCCCCTTATTACGCGTCAACGTGCCGAAGCCAGCCGTCGTCACGCCACCCGCTCCAAGGTAGTAGGGTCTACAAGGCGGGTAAGTGAAATAAACTTCTTTAAAAAGATACTCTCTTTTCTTCCTGCACGAGTTGGTGGGGTCCTCCCTCTCCCCCTCAACTCGCAACACTAGAATCACTTGTAGATGTAGTAGACTGAGGTAGTTGGTACTATAACAGTGTGGGTGCTCTAAGAAGTAGGAGGAGCGGGCTGGGAGCGAGACACGGGAGCTCTTGTGTCCCGTCTGGGATTTATCAGATATGCTTTCGCTCTTTTCCGCATCACAACATTAGTATTACATTCTCGTATACGTGAGTAATGTACATAGTATAGAGAAAATTATATAATGTTGCGCAAAATTGATTTAGAGATTTCAACGAATTGCGTGTTTTGGGTCCTCCATATACCGAAAAAATGTTTGTTTTTTCTTTTCAAAACGTGCGTCCGTCTGACTATCCAACTGTGAACAACACTAGGGCCGAAACTACAAGAATTACCCAAAAAAGGGGTTAATTTTTTAAAATTTTTTTGGTAGGAATGGTATTAATTGTCCTGTGTAAGATGACGTAAACGCGTAGTGCCCTATTCATTATTTTATTTCAAAACTTAAACAAATGTTCGTTTTTAACATTTATCTCATATCCTTAATATTTACAGTATCGGCAACTTGTATACATTATTACGTTTGTTAGTACTCGTGATTTAAATAATGTCTCATAAATAGAGACCGTAGGTATTAAACGTCAAAATATGTAATGAAAACAAATAGTATATGTAATAATTATGTAAAATAGGATAAATATGTATGATTAAAATACAATAATTATAAAACGACGATTTACATAATACGAAATTATATTAATAAAAAAATACGAAATGAATTTTAAAAATAATTCAACCGTTTTTATAATTTTAGTAATAATATAAAAATAATTTGCTTTGTACAAACTTTTGCATGCTTTGCAGTATAAATCTTTCCCGTCAGTTTCAGTCAACTTTCATCTGCTACTATTCAGTACGGTTGTTTAGCAGCCAGACTAGATGCAATAGAAACCATCCTACGAACAGACGATATCTACGACCTGCAAACAATCACTGCAGCGTGCAGCATTCTCAGCAAAGAGGTGCACGTCGAAGATCGGCAAAGTTACTCGGAAATTAAGATTAAAGTTCACGAGACGCGGCGTCTGTAATACTTTTAGAACCCGAAGATGAAACTGATCTCTGTTACTGACACGCACTGGGCTACTGATGCAGACGAGCAGAAGTGTGACAACATCCTTGTAGTAATCCAGAAAACCTGATTGGGATGGGGGTCATTGTAGCTGAACTACAATAATTGTTACAGCTGCTTTAGAATTATCGATCAAATGGTAAATATTACACTACATGTCACTGTTAAAATTTATATTACTTTTCTTTTGGATGATTCTAATAGTCTCTAATTCTATAGAAATAGTTGTGCAGTAGAAATGATTTTACTGGGGACATAAAATTTTGTATCGAATTTAATGTCATCTGGCACAGTGTTGTAAAAATAATGTAGATGTTTGTATGTGCATTTTTTGTAGTGAGAAAATGATACTGGTACAACGATTGCAAATGCACAAGGATTGTAAATGCAAACATTATATAAATTTAATTTAAAATTTTTAAGATTAAAAATTAAATCATTGCCCAAAATCTATCTTGTTTAGGAATATCTAACATATTCACGGGAGGAATAGTTTGATTCGACAATGACAGCGCGCTATTTTACAACTTTTCCTAATTTGTTCGAATGCAAGAAAATATTTTTAAAATTATTTTCGGCTATTTTACTTGAGAAAAGAGAATCACAAAGTGAATTGTATCAAGGAGGCAAACGCCGTTTTGAGATCAAAAATCGAGTCGTTGGATAAAAGTGGTCGTGCTCTGCTCATTCTTTCCGGTAGTGGAATGGTAACGGGAGATCTCGCTCTTGTGCCGCAGTCCCCTGCCTTTCACCACTGAGGTTCGGGGCTCGATTCCCGTAGAATCTCCGAAGAACCCCATATGATATCTGTTACGACAAAAGGAGTTTGCCTGCTGGGGCCACCCCATCTCCTATGAAGCGTCCTTAACCACAGCCCTATCCTTAATCCTTCCCAATTCTACCTGCTGGGTAGTGGCGCTACGTATGTATGTGATATGGAATTCGAAAGCGCAAAATATAGTGGAGTTCATCAACAAACAAGGCCGGAATATTGGCCAATACAACTTCTTCTGTCTATGACCTTGTTCAAATGAAATGAAGACCAGAAGATCATAGCTAACAAGAGTGAAGTTTATTTATTTATTAATTTTTTTATTGAGATGAGAAATTCCAATATGCGGAGGATAATGAGATGTAACTCATATATTTGTGGGTCCTAAGGCGGACCGCGATCACAAATAATTTAAATATGCACTTTTAGGAGCGTCGGTGTCAGCCGTCCGGCCAGTTAGGGGAGGCCTTGGAGACAGAGTAGGGCAACTTGACCAGCATGCAAGTATTCAGCCTTTTATTACTCTGAAATCTGCAGCGGTCGAGAGCGGACGCGCGACCGCTGCATCGAACGAGAAAGAGTAAGATATTGCATGGCAGAACATTTTAATATAATGCTCGCGTATATTAGGCGGCATTTGTTCCTGTGTTTGCAACAGAAACGAATGAAAAAAACGAGACAGGGCACTCCAGTGTTCGAACTATTTTCTTTACAAAGCGCACAAACTGTGAGTAGTCAAAATCATGCACACCAAATTCGCGAGGGAAAGCGCCTGAACGGGTGTGATTTCGACGAAGATCTGAATGGAAGAGGAGGACCGGCTGGGGCAAAAGAACGAATATCCGAAGCTGCGTATGAATAGGACTACGGAAGAGGCCTTTTAAGGCGTAGAACGGCCGCCGACCTTGTCTGTTTGCAGCCAGCGGTGCGCCTTGGAGGCGCGTGGGCGTTGCTGTGAGCGATTCGACCTTTGCTGGGGGGAGAGGGACGACAGCCGACGTCAGCAGAACGTTAAGTGGATCTGAATTTGATTTTTTGTGCGTCGAGTGAAAACGCTAGGGAAGCGTTAGTTTTGAAGGGTACGTGCAAAGAGCACTGTAGAATATTAAATCCGCAATTTTTATGTAATATAAAAAAACCTTAATTATTGCTAACTAGGTTGGCTAACCCAGAAATAATTGATTTCATTTATGACTGTATATCTTTAAAAAATAAAACAGCTGCAAAATTAGAATAAGAACCTATTTAGAGGGAAATTTATGTAAATTTAGTGTAATTGTGAATTGTATGTTAAAATGCAAGCAAGGCTTAATTAGAGGCCCGTTTATTGAATAAAGCGTAATCAAGTCTTAAAATATTGCCTGTTATTTACGTACGGGATCCAATAAGGAAAGGTAGCAATAGAGGTAAGTTCCAAGTGGTAGAAAAGAATAGTTTCTATTTCTCGCCTTTGAAGTTGTATTTGGAATAATGTCATTAGTGCTCGTTGTGAGCCTTTGCCTTCAAATTTTTATTGTGCCAGAGAGGGGGAAGAAAGGTCCCCCGTCAAGAATAGATGGCGGTCAAAACTGGTGCCGTGTACGGTATTAATCGGCCATGTTTCACGTTCGGAGTTTGTATCTGGAGTTTAGGGTGCCACCGGTTCATTTGGTTCACTGACCCGGTTCACCAAAGTTGAATCGAGTCACTGAACTGAATCCTTGTTTACTATTCGCGTGTTGTAATGTTCACCATGGGATCGCAAGAATTATACTTTCTATTTAACACTCATGCTACATAAACTCAAATCATTACTACTCAAAGCCAATATTTTATTACCGAAAAAGCAACTTATCTACTTAACACATTTTTACACGCTCTAGAATTCGCAGTATTTTTCACTAACAGTTTTTACTTAAACTTTTTTAATTATAAAATCCCCATTTTAATAATATAAAATCAAATCGTCTATTCTTTCAAACAAATAGTATATGTTAAAGATAGCAGTATTTTATTAATAAAAAAGAGAAGATAATATCAACCTACATAATCGCTGAAATTATAGAATTTTAGTAGTATTAAAAATACTATGGTATTAAAATTAGTGTAACGTCTCTGCACGTATAACATGCTTATAACACAAAAAACTGCAATGATTCATCAACGTATCACCAAATCTGTTTTTATCTAAAAAAATACACACTTTACTTTCTTTAAACTGAAGTTCTGTAAATTAATAAGAAGAGTCCTTTCACACAGACATTTTCACGCTATGACCATTCTCGCCTCTGACTCTACAAATCCGCTCATAACCATCTGTTCTATCCTTTCTTGCTAGGGTTGCCACCTCTCCGGTTTTAGGCCGGAGACTTCGGTTTTTGAGCTTCATCTCCGGTCTCCGGTTTTTGAAAAATTATCTCAGTTTTTTTTTTTTCAATTTCAATACATTATACAATAAATAGATTTTTCAACTTTAAAGCTTTTTCTATTTCATCAGAAATCTGTCCTGTCCTTCTTCATTAGAAAGATAAAGAGCAGAACATGAAAATTGGTCTTGCGAGTCTCGTGTTATCGCCATCCGCTGTCTCTTTCTTTCTACGCAAATCAGACTGAGACAGCATCTAGCGATTATGCGAGAATCGCGTCGCGCAACAGTTTCAAGAATAATCCCCCGGGAATGCTATTCGATGTCTTCATTTTGAACAAGATCGAATTTTCGTTCGTTTTTTCTTTGAAAATTATTTCTTGAAAACATTAAGATAAAGGTACATTTGTGACTCGTGAGAACTGCACGTCATGTATTGCTTTTGCGAAAACTAAGAAAACGGTTTTCAATGATTGAAAACAGATATATATATATAATATATATATATATATATATATATATATATATATATATATATATATATATGCAACATTTCGTATCAAAGACTGAATATTTAGGTATGCAATAACAATTTGAAATAAATGTTAAAAACGAATAATAATACAGGTATGTTTTACATACAAATTTGTTTTACATATCTCTATAACCTAAAAATAATTAATCATAATTCTTTGTTTAGAAATAACTGAAGTTAAGACTATATTTATTGAACGAAACAACATTTTAAGAAATTCCGAAAAGTTGTGTAATTGGTATATCAAAACGAATTAATAGAAAGGATGTTAAAACACTACATAATAGATAATTTAGTATAAAATGTTTAGCAAATATTCTTTCTCATTTATTATTTTATTTATATTTGAATTACATAAATAGATTGTTAAATTAACTCTTGAGAACTACACTGCATTTCACTTTTATTTATAACAAAATACATATACATAAACTCTTATTGAACGTCTTTGACGGTCTTTTTCAAACACTACATTGCTGCACAGTAAGACAAAAGGACGAATGCATATGATCATTCGTTTACATACCAAAAACAGATGACGACAGTGTCGGCGCGTTCACAAACCTCAATCTCTCAATGTAGAGTACATTTCCAATAATATACTAGACGCAGATGGCGACACTGTCGACATGTTCACAAACTTCAACCTTACAATATAAATGTATATTTCCAACACGCCTCCTTACATTTATATACATACTATCTTAAATTCAGTTAATATTCATCATATTCCTAAAATACACAAACTTGTCTTTACACAAAGCTTTCGTGAAAATATCTGCCATGTTATCATCAGTATTTACTTTGACTATATCAATTAAACCATTCATATACAACTCGTTGACAAAATGATAATGGACTTCAATATGTTTTGAGTTTTTTGTAAAGTTACCATATTTAGCGATACTCAATGCTCCTGAGTTGTCTTCGTACATTACAATCGGTTCATCAAAATTCAAATCAAAAATTTTCATTACATCTTTTAGAAATTTCACTTCACTCACAGCATCTGATAGCGCAACATACTCTGCACACGTCGAAGCTTTTGTTACACTTGATTGTTTGCGAGACTTCCAAAATACAACATTGTCTAACATACGGATCACATAACCTGTCGTAGATTTACGATCTATATTGTCACCTGCCCAATCTGAATCTACATAACAATCAAGAACTTTTGCATTTTCGTTTCTACAATAATTCAATTTCTGGTTTCTTGTCAAATACAGATATTTTAAGATTCTCAGACAATACTTATAGTGTGTGCCGTCATAACAATTCTGAAACCTGCTCAAATAATTAACAGAATAACTGATATCTGGCCTTGTTCCTGAACTAATATATAACAACGCACCAATCAAATTTCTATACTTTATATCATTACGCAATTCCTGAGTTGGTTCTAATTTCAAGTTAACTTCCATCGGTGTAGCATATAATTTTGAGTCTTTAATCTTGTATTTTTCGGCTAATGAATTAATATAGTTTTCCTGACTCAAGCTCATTTTGTTTTTCTTGTATTCGTAATTTATATCAATTCCTAAATAACTTTTAACCTCACCTAAATCTTTCATACTAAATCTATTTGACAACAAATTTTTGATTTCTTTAATTCGACTTTTCTTTACACAACAAATGAGCAAGTCGTCAACAAAAATTATCAAGTTAATCAGGACATTACTTTTTCGCAAAACATAAAGGCAATAATCATATTCACTTCTTTGGAATCCTAAACTTTTCAAGAAAGTATCTAAACACTCATACCAAGCTCTCGGACTTTCTCGTAAACCGTACAATGCTTTCATCAATTTGCACACTCGATTTGTGCCGTCTTCGTAGCCTTCAGGTTGTTTAACATAAACTTCTGACATGATTTCGCCATTTAAAAAGGCTGTTTCTACATCCATTTGTTCAATAATTAAACCAAAATGACAACAGTATGACAGTAAAATCTTCAAAGTTTGCATTTTTGCTACTGGTGCATATATATCATCAACACATTCCTTTTGTTGAAATCCCCTAACAACTAATCTTGCTTTGTACCTATTATCGAACTTTTTAGTAAAAACCCATTTAACATCTATAAG
Organism: Gryllus longicercus; assembly: GCA_038098605.1. Lineage (NCBI taxonomy): Eukaryota > Metazoa > Arthropoda > Insecta > Orthoptera > Gryllidae > Gryllus > Gryllus longicercus. The sequence goes on along the minus strand of JAZDUA010000294.1, from coordinate 225,992 downwards.
ATCTTTGCCCTCTGGCTTACTAACTAACTCCCATGTGTCATTTTTCTTCAAACATTCAATTTCCCTATCCATAGCTTGACTCCAGCTTTTCGATTCATTGCTATTAATCGCCTCCTCAAAACTAACCGGGCTATCTGCACTACATACGTTAATATAAATAAAGTTACTTGTATTATCATCCCTATAGCGTTGTGGAGTTTTAACCACTCTACCCGACCTTGTTTTTTCCTTTAGCGCTGCTTTTGGAGATTCGATTTCGACTAACCTTTCTTCGTCCTCGCTGTTATCTTCAGACCCAGTTTCCCAATTTTCACACCCAGATTCATCTAATCTTTTACTCACGGAACCATTATCCTTTAAACCTACACATCTAATATTTTCTTCAACAACCTCTACATGCCTGGCCACAACAATTTTATTATTTATGAGTACCCTATATCCAACGTCACTGTAACCTAACAGAACTCCCAAATCTGCTTTTCTATCCCATTTTGACTTTCTCAATTGTTCTGGCACCCTTACAAAGACTCTACTTCCATACAATTTTAAATGTGTGACATTAGGCTTTTCTCCAAAAAATATTTCATAAGGAGTTTTCAATTCTGCGGTATTTGCAAGACATCTATTTTTCAGATACGCGGCAGCACAAACTACTTCTGGCCAAAACCTATTGTTAACTTTTGCTTCGGCTAATAAACATCTTGACATGTCCATGATTGACCTATTGAACCTCTCAGCAGTTCCATTCAACTCATGCACATATGGCGGGCACACATTTAAAACAATCCCCTTTTCCCTGATGTATTGATATATATTATTATTCATGTATTCTTTTCCATTATCACACCGCAATTTCTTAATCCTTTTCCCAGTAAGATTTTCAACCTCATTTACATACCCAACTAAACAATCATATAATTGGTCTTTAGTTTTAATTGTGTAAACGCGTGCAAGTTTACTATAATCATCAATAAAAGAAACAAAGTATCTTTCACCATGCATACCTACTGTTGAATGTGGCCCATTTAGATCTGTGTGAACAATTTCTAGGATTTCTTTAGCCTTATTTCTGTTGTTTTTAAAAGGAACATTATGCATTTTATTTTCTATGCACACTTTACATTTCATAGGTTCAGACTCGACGTTTTGAGGGATTCCATCTACTAATTGATGTTTGCAAATTTTATCTAAATAATTGAAATTTACGTGCCCCAGTATCCTACGCCACTTTTCCTTTATTGTCATATTTTCTTTATTGCAGAAGTTTACGTTAAATTCCCCTTTGTTGATCACACTTGTCACTTTATATAACCTATCTTGTTTCCATGCAACTGCAATTAAACCCCTATCTTTACTAAAAACTTTTGCGCTGATGCCTTTTGCAATAATATCATGTTTCTCTGTGACTCTTGAAAAACTAATTAAATTCCTATCTAGATCTTTAATGTAAAATACATTTTTCATTTCAACTCGTTCTAATCTGTCAAACACTAAAAAATCGCTAATTACATTACCAACTTTAGTTGCCGTTAAAATCTTTCCGTTCGCGATTTTTACATTAATCGGTTCTTTTAACGTTACGCATTTAGAAAAATATTCCTCGTTATTAATTATATGATCTGTACAACCGCTATCTAACAACCAATTAATTTCAATCTGACCTGAATCCTGTGTTACACTGTTTACTTCCTTGGCGAAGACCTCTGTCACGAAACTGCTTGCGCCACTTACATTCTGATAAAACTGTTGTTCTCCACGGTTCCTACCACCATGGTCGTCCTGTCGGTAATGTCGGTCTCCTTGCTCGTTCTGTCGGTAAGATCGGTCGTGACCATAGCGACCGCCTCTGGACCCAGGTGGTCCTCCTCTGCCTCCGCGATGTCCATTTTCATAACTTTGGTTGACATAACCTCCATAGTTACCTCGTGCTCTTCCGCCACGTCCCCGGGAACCTCGATGATTCTCAGTTTGTCGACATTCCCTCTTGAAGTGTCCTGGTTTACCACATTCGTAGCACACTTTTTGGCCGCTCGCACTAGGTCTCTTCTCCGAGATAAATGCATTTGATTTTACGCCCTCACTGTCCTGGTTCTCCTTGATGCTCTTCATCCTTATTTTTGCCTTCACGTACTCCGCAGTCCGGTCTTCCTTCTTCAAAACATCCACTAGATCTCCGATATAACTTAGTGACTCGGGCAGCGTTTTGAGCATGTAATTTAGTTTCTCTTCTTCGCTTACCTTGGCCCCGGCTGACTTCAGTTCGTTTATGTATTTCTCAAACACAGTGAAGAATTCATTTATGTCGCTGTAATTCTTTAATCTGAGTCCATCTAGTTTGTTCCTGCAGACAATCTGCAACGCTGTTGACTCTTTGGAGTATAGCTCGTCAAACTTCTTCATAACCTCGAAAGCACTTACTTTATCATTCACGAACTCTAGCTGCTTGTTAGTAATTGCACTAAAAATGCAATGCATCGCCTTCAGGTTCTGTTCTTCCCATTCTACGTCCTTGTCTTCTTCTCGCTTCGACCTCGTGGTCACCTCATGGCATTTTTTTAATTTCAAATAGATAGTTAACCTCGTTTTCCAGTTTGCGTAGTCCTCTCCATCAAAAGCTGGAATGTTCAGGTCGTCCATGTCGCAAACTTCCTCGAATCGACGGACACTGGGCTGAACTCCAATATAACCTCTTCAACAATTCATCTGCATCTGGAAACCACGCTCTGCTACCATGTTAAATTAACTCTTGAGAACTACACTGCATTTCACTTTTATTTATAACAAAATACATATACATAAACTCTTATTGAACGTCTTTGACGGTCTTTTTCAAACACTACATTGCTGCACAGTAAGACAAAAAGGACGACAGAATATGATCATACGTTTACATACCAAAAACAGATGACGACAGTGTCGGCGCGTTCACAAACCTCAATCTCTCAATATAGAGTACATTTCCAATAATATACTAGACGCAGATGGCGACACTGTCGACATGTTCACAAACTTCAACCTTACAATATAAATGTATATTTCCAACATAGATGAAGTAAGTTAATTTATAAATTAACATTCTCACTCACATACACACTTTATTTAGCAATTAAATATTTTTTGCTGTTACATCAAGATAAATATTAACTTAGAAAAAAAAATATATTTGTCATAAAATATTCAAAACCTCATTTTAATGAAAAATCGTTCCTTCTATCTTTAGATTTTGGATGGATTCTATTAAGAAGCGAAAGTCAAGCCTAAAAGAATCTTCACCTATAAAAAAGAAAAAAGATAATTATTACTGTTCGTTTCAAGATAAATGGCTAACAGACTATTCTTGGTTAATAAAGGTCAACCAAACAGTAGGTAAATGCTCTTTATGCAGTTCTTCGTTCACTATTAGGCATGATGGCGTCAATGCTATTGAAGATCACGAAAAAACATTGAAACATAAAGCAGCAGTTAAGAGTATGAAAAGTAATCAAGTTTTAACTACATTTCTAACGAAAAAAGGAACCACCGAAGAATTAAATGTTGCTATAATAGAATTGGCACAAGTATTTCATGGTGTATCTCATCACCACAGTTACTTAAGTATGGACCTCGGTATGAAGATCAATTCAAAATTGTACTCGCATTCCAACCTTAGAATGAAAGTGCATTGTGGAAAGACGAAAGCTGTGGCTCTAGTTGAAAATGTTCTTGCACCGAAGTCTATTGAAATGGTACTGGCTGGAATGAATGCTGGAAAGGAATCTGCCGTTAATTTCTCAATCGCAACTCATGCTTCCAACAAAGGAAATGTAAAACTTTTTCCAGTCGTTGTAAGATATTTCGATATAAATGTGGGAATCAAAGATCGCATAATTGAGTTTTATGAAGACAGTTTCGAAACTGCAGAAGCTATCACCACTCGGTTAACATCAACCTTGAAGAATTGCGGATTAAAATTAGAAGACGTGAGTTCATTTTCTGCGGACAATGCACCAGTGAATTTCGGGAAAAACAACTGTTTTCAAGAAACTTACTGATTTAAACACTAACATCATTAAAAGCAATTGTAACTGCCATGTAATTCACAACGCTGCGAGAAATGCGTGTAAATCACTGTCGTATGATCTTGAGAATTTCATATTAAAAGTTTATGCTGACTTTGCAAACAGTACGAGAAATGTAAGAAAATTAAAGGAATGCTTCAAGTATCTAGAAATGGAATACAATAATGTTTTAAGACACGTAGTAACAAGATGGCTCTCTTTATTTCACGCACTTGAACGCCTATTAGAATGTTGGCCCGCAGTTAAATTGTATTTTATAGAACAAGGTGAGGATGAAACGAATAAAGTAGTTTGGAGTTTTGTTTGTGATCATGAGGATGAACTTCAAGATGATTTGAGTTCCACTTTGTCTTTACCGGAATGTTATTTGTATTTCATACATCATTTTATGTTCATTATGACAAAGCATTTTAGTCCTGGAAAAAAAATCTGTCACTAGTTGTGAAGTTCATGATATAATGGTCAGCTTAAAAGAAAAATTTGAATGCAGGCACAGGGATAAGTTTTTTGGCAGCAAAGTTGCATCCGCTTTAAAAAACTTGGGTCCAGAGAAAATGGTAAAATTCGAAAAAGAAGCTTTACAAGTTTATGCGAAACCAATCGCTTATCTTGAAAAATTGTACGATTTTGAAAAAAGTCCGTTTCAGTTCTACTCTATCATCAATTTTAAAAAGGAACCATACAATGATTTTATTGATTCTGCAAAGATTTTGGGTCTCCATATCGATGAAGATGCTTTATACGACGAAATTCAGCTACTCTCCAAAATAGTGCCTGCAATCAAAGATCTTGACGAGCCGACAGAAAAAGAATGGGTGAAGGGTTTTCAATCAGGTGATAAAATATTTACAGAGTTGCCGAAACTTGTCGGAAAAATTTTATCTATCCCAGTTAGCAACGCTCCAATTGAGAGGATTTTTTCGATAATGTTTAATGTTTGGACCGATAATCGAAACAAATGAAATCTAAGCGTCGTAAAATCTGAGTTTTTTGTAAAATTGAACTACGACTTGACTTGTGATCAATTCATAGAGTTTCTTAAAAAACCTGAGCAAATATCTCTGTAAAAAAAGCTCTGAGCAACGAAAGTTATAGCTGGAAAAAGTAGAAAGTTAGCAAATTGTAACACTATTTTGAATAAATGTTAATTATTTATAGATCACTAGAAACCAAAGATATGTAAATATATATTAAAGAAATAAATAAAAGTCTGCGTCAATTTCTTTTTAGATTTCAGTAATTACCCCCCCCCCCCCCCCGGTCGCAGCGGTCTCCGGTTTTCTGGAATTGGCAAGGTGGCAACCCTATTTCTTGCATACATTACATAAACGTCGAGACGCAAGCAAACCAATTTTGAGACACCACTAAATCACATTCAAACTTCCCTCTCGGCGCAAATCATAAATAAATTCTTAATTTATACCTTCCATCTCGGTAGACACACAATACTATTAAAAGACAACTTGAAATGCCAAAAAACACGCATATCCACGCCACCAAAGCCTTAACAATTTTACAATTTATAAAATTATCAGGTAAATAATTTTTTCGTCATACTAACTACAAAATGTGTTATTAAGAGGCTGTTTAATTAGTAAATCAAGACTATATGGGTAATCCATTTCAACCAGCAAGCTAGTCTTAATTTTGTGATTTGAATGAGTGTTCTGAAGTGTAATTTTAGATGTGAATTTAAATTAAAATGTGTCGTCATGAAGAAAAAAGTTTCGTAATAGCAAAATGTAAACCTTCATATAGCATAGTCAAATTGTGTATATATTTATGCTTTGAATCAATGGCAGCAAAATTATTCTCTAGTGATTGAAGTGAACCGCGCAACTATAACGTTGTGAATTACGAGAATAGTGAACCGTTTCGGTGAACCAAATGAACCGGTGGCACTCTAAACTCCGTATCAACCAACGTCCCTGCAACCTGCTTACACCTACTTACTCCTTACATGTAACTAGTTATAGAAAGTTCAGGGGCTCCTAGCTTCATAGTGCTGGGCCTGGCATGCGTTTTCCGTAAAGATTAGTTGAAATTCCGCCCATCGGGGGACCCTGCAGTCGCAGTGTTAGAAAGAGAAAACAAATATTAAACAGAGAAAGAGATTTCGAATGACACGAATGCGACCGAGAAGAAACTAGTGTGACCGAAGACATCGATGTCCGCGGAGGATGTTTTGAAGCACAACGGCTGTCTTTCTTTTGCTGTGTTTGCTTTTGTGTCCGGTTGTGTCCTTGACGATCTGTGACCTCGGCGAACACTTTTTCAAATCAATTTTTTTGTAAGAGATAAGACTTCGGTGTTATTATTAAATCATTAATGTTATTATTAAATTATTTATGTTATTAAATCATTATTATAGCCTAATTCATACGAAAATTTGTCAATTTATTATATAATGTAAGCAAGATGTCTTGTGTTGGTTTCCAGATGTCTACCTGTTGCGTGTGTCACGTCACATTTAAATCGTTAGAAAAACGATTGGAAGGAATCTCTTTCCATAGATTCCCTTCCGAAAAGACAAGGTCCTTTGTCCTGCAAAAATGGAGGGAATTTGCAGGAATCCCAGATGGCGAAAGGATCCGTGACAGGCGAATATGCAGTGCGCATTTCAGAGCTGAGGATTTCATTGCTGTTGCCCTCAAAAGGAGACTGCGATGTGGTGCAGTTCCGTGTTTACGTGAGTATATTTTCATTTAACCTTTTAAAAATACAGATAATCAGAGGTTACGAAATGAAAAAATTGTAGTCTTTTGGATGTACTCCAAATCGCTGCCAATCATATTCGTGCTTTTGAACCACATCAACATTTGGTTTGAATTCTTTCACTGAGATAACATTAAAATGTTGATTTATTTTATAGGAGATTCTGCAAGATTGGCTACATCTACAGCAATGGAATCCATTACATCAGTCCCACAAATATCAGGTAACCTTATTTGAAGTGAGATATGTTTTGTATATTTTTTTAAAATGAAAATTAATTTTTATTCTCACTGTGCAACAGCTCTTGCTGATCCGCCTGTGCCTGCCTCGGAAGGTGAGGAAGAGATTGTAGCATCCAGTACATCAGGGAAATGGGCCACTTCTCCCTCGCCTGAAGTCACAACGCCATCTGAGAAATGGCAAGTGCATGATCCTCAGACAGAACCATCAATCCCAAGCTCTCAATCTCACTTACAAGGTTGTGGGATTCTTATATGTTTGACCCTGGAGCCTAATTTATTTGTTCTGTAGTTATAACTTGTGCACCAAGGTATTTATGCTGATTTTATCAGAAAAATGTTGCATCATTTTTGTAAAAATGCAGACAAATGTTACATTTACAGCAGAAATACAAGTACACTAGGTTTTACTTCGTTTTGTTCTGTTGCTTGAGATAGCAAGTTTCTATCTGATTTTAAGAGAAAAATGCTTGTATTGAAAAATACATTTTTAAAGGCTCCAGGGTAATTTTTAATGTATTTGCTGACGAACTTGACAAATTTCCCTTTTCTGAAACAATTTATTGTTGTTTCAAAATTTGTCTGGTGCGTTAGTTTCATTTGTTTGTTCTTTTGTGTATTGTTTCGATATAGAAGTAGTAGCACAAACCCTGGATATAAGGTTGCATTCTAGTGGTAGTTGCACTTTAAAACTCTGCACATAAAATGGATGTTATTTTTCATCCTTTTTTGGGTCCAAACAATGAGAGGCTTATAACTTGCAGTAATAACTCAATATTAACTTTTGTTAATAATTTAATTACTGCTGCCATTTAATTATAATTTATTAATATATTGTATAAAGTGCATTTACTTCACAATTACTTCAGCTCCACTTACTGTCTGGAAGCAAATTACAACTTGGCATTCTTTTTGATATTTGCTAGGAAATGGAATGTTGGAATAATGAAGAGAAGAACACAGTAGGTTAAAAAAGGTTTTCAAAATTTACTTAAATGTCATTATTAGTTTCTTTGACTCCAATTCAATAAACAATGAAAATTGGAAATTATTAGTGCAACAATCATTCAATCTTAGACATTTAAATTATCAAATAAATTAATAAGATAATTTGTGTATAATAATTTGGAAAATGTATGTGAAAAGGAAGAATAGATTAATGTACGAAACTAAAAAGGTAATTTCATTCCAAACTCTTATCGTTTTAGATATTAATCTATTGCACTTTGTGTAATACAACCAAGCTTCTGACATTTTGAAAATAATGGTGCATATGAAAAGTTAATTCATTTTTCAAATTTGTACAGTGTATTAAACTTTTAATTCTTTTAAAGATTTGTTTGTTTTACATTGCTTTTCCAATAAAATGTTTTGTGAAGCACTCTTATTAAAGAAGAATTTCAAAGATAGTATTGAAACCATGGCCCAATATGTAACATTAATTGCTATTGCTAAGTAGTGAAATAGAGAGCTGCCTTTTTGCTTGCTTGTCATTGACAGGAAGGTTTGTCGGATGATAGTAATTAAATGATATATTATTAATATTTGGAAATCAATATTGTCATGTTCAACTAGTTATTTTATTGCAATTTCATAAGTAATATCTTTGCAATGCTTGGAAGCACAATACAGTTAAACATAATTGAAATATCAATAATATACATTTTTCATATCCCATTTTTCATTCCCCACAGTAGTTCGTAATAGCAAGTGGATTTGTAATCACTTCAATATTGAATGATGAAAGAGATTTCTCTCCAGAGGCACTTTGAGATCAAGTATTTTCATAATAGATATTATGTTTATTTATTGAAGTAACTACATGATTGTTGTGAATTTATGATGTTTTGCTATTATTTCAAAAATCAATATTTATCAAATTGTATTACCTTGAGAATTTGTATATCTCTTCTGGAAAATTTACCATTCTTTTTCCTATTTAATTTTAATAAATCTGTGATTTCATTTCATTATTGAGTTGTTTGTTATCCTGAGTCACTTCTATTCCAGTATATCCTACATTTACCACTGAATCCTAGAATTAATTGTAAATTACGCTAAAAGGAATGTACAAAAAATTACTGTTCATCTAATTGGTGGAAATATTAACCCCACCATGGTACGGTCCCCCACCACCACTTAGTTTAGTTGGGATTCCGCCCGTTCGAGCGCAGCACTAACGCTAGTCGCGAGAATTAACACGTAGTTCGGTAGCCCTGCCCTAGATGTAACTAATAATAATAATAATAATATTTATTGAGTCACATATACAATTACAATCGTGTATGACGAGTCAATATGATGCCTTGGGTGGAGAGAGCGAAGTTATATTACTGTTCAGGAGCAAACAAGGGACCATCTCAGCATTTGCTCAACGGACCAGGGAAACTGAACAAAACCTGATCGAGATGGGGTCATTGGCCTAGAAATACAATACTTGTTACAGTTAGATTAAGATATTATACAGTAGATAAATTATCTGCTAATAATTAACATTAATAATAATAATTACATTAACAATAATAATTGCATTAACAATAATAATTACATTAATAATAATAATTACATTCATAATAATAATTACATTAATAATACATATCAATTATGTTTGCAACTACATCAAATTTTACAATAGTAGTACATTCTATATTTATAACTTGAAATGGTGAGGAGGCAAGTTTTGACCAGTTTTCTTCTTCTTCTATTCTCCCTCTATTTCACAGGATCATTTTCAGCTTGAAACAGTTCATATGAAACAGAAAGTCTAATGGAATAAGAAATTCTTATTTATTTATATTTTTAAGGGAAATGTTGTAATTTGAAAATTCCTTTACACTGTAGAACATGTTGTTAAGCAGGAAAGCTTTCAATTTACTTTTAAATGTATGAATTGTGTTTATGTCTTTGATATCATTGCCTAGTTTGTTGTAAAGTGTAATGCCCTCTATTAGGGTACTTTTTTGATAAAGTGTAGTTTCAGAGTGGGGAACATGTAGGTTATCCTTTTGACGGGTGTTGTAGTTATGTACATCAGAATTTAAAGTAAAACTGTCTTTGTTTTCCATGAGAATTTTCTTTGTGAAGACCACTATTTCAAATATGTACATGCATGGTAGAGGAAGAATCCTTAGTTTATTAAACAAGGGTTTGCAAGACTCCAGCTTATGAGTGCTGGTCATTGTTCGCAGTATTCTTTTTTGGATAATAAATGTGCGAGTGCTTTCAGGGGCATTTCCCCAGAATATTATTCCATATTTTAGGTGTGAGTGCACATTTGCAAAATACATTGTTCGAAGTGTCTCAATGTTGGAGCTTGACCTGAGGGTGTATAGGGCATAGCAAGATTTGCTAAGCTTCTTGTTAAGATTTGATATGTGAGTGTTCCATTTTAGGTTTTCTTGAATTGTTAGTCCGAGGAAGGTAGTTTCATGAGATATTGTTACAGGGTTATTGTTTATGAGCAAATGCTGTGAGAGTTTGTCTTTACATCGAGGATTCATGAAATTTAGAGAGACTGTCTTGCTGGTGTTTATGATGAGTTTGTTGTCTTGAAACCATTTTACTAGTGCTTGCAAAGTTTTGTGAGTTTATTTTTCTAATGATTGTTGTGTTTTTGCTTTGATGATGATGTTTGTGTCATCTGCAAACAAAATTATTTTGTTGTTCCTTAAAGCCAAAGGCATGTCATTTATGTATATAAGGAATAGTATTGGCCCAAGGATGGATCCTTGCGGGACTCCACAATTTATTATTTGAGGACAGGAGTAGTATGAGGAGATTTTGTTTTCTTTAGTGTGTTGGAGGGCAACTATTTGTCTACGGTTTGATAAATATGATTTGATCCATTGGCCTGCAATGCCTCGAATCCCTAGCATTTCTAGTTTTCTTAAAAGTATATGATGGTCAATGATGTCAAAGGCTTTTGACAAATCTAAGAAAAGGCCAATGGGAATTTCCTTCTGATTTAGGGCAACAAGTATGTCATTTAAAAAGGAGAAGATGGCTGTGTCTGTGGATCTATTACTCCTGAAGCCATGTTGTGCATTTGTAAGGACATTATTTGCATTGAGAAACTGTTTAAGTCTATCATTGAAAAGTCTTTCCAGAATTTTTGAAAATCCTGATAACAGGGAAATAGGCCTGTAGTTCATTGGGTCATAACTATTGCCCTTTTTAAACAATGGTTTAATTTTTGCTGTTTTGAATATATCTGGAAATATGCCTGATTTTAGAGAGTAATTGCAGATGTGAGAGAGTGGTTGCACTATACATGGAGCACTGTGTTTAATAAGAAAATCTGGAATGTTGTCCATGCCTGCTGAGAATTTATTCTCCATTTGTCCAATGATTTTAAAAATTTCAGAGGGGGTTGTTTCATATAAAAATATGGAATTTACAATTTGTGTAATATTAGTGTTTGTTTGGTGTGTTCCATTGTTTAGAGAGTGTTGAGAGATTAACTTATTACTAATTTGTGAAAAGTGTTCATTGAATATATCAGCTATTTCTTGTGGGTCTTGTACAGTTTCGTTTTTGTAGTGGAGCTCTGTTTTTTTGTTATTATTAGTTAGTGCTGTAGTCTTTTTAATAATGTCCCACATGGCTTTTGTTTTATTACGTGCAATTGCAATGTACTTATCATTTGTTATAATTTTTGCTTGTTTGATTACTTTTTTTAGGATCGAATTATATGTTTTGTAATATGAAATGAAGCTTGGGTTACATTTGTTATTTGTTAGTATTTTATACATGTTGCGTTTTCTTTCACATGACACTTTGATGCCTGTGGTATTCCATGATTTAGTTTTCTTATTTTGGATCTTTTTGAGATTTTGAGGGAAAATAACATTGAAATGTCTTAAGTATATATTTATGAATGAGTTGAACTTATCATTTGTATTGGTTGCCTTATATACTTCATTCCAGTTTTCAAATCTGAGCAAGTTTTGAAATTTTATTATGTTTCCTTGGGAATAGTTACGGATTTCTTTGTAAGTTGTCTGTTCCGCGGTTTTTGTTTCTGTTGGAAGTGTTAGGATCTGGGCAATGTGGTCACTGAAACCTGTATTAAATGTAGCAACAGAAAAACAATGGTTATTTGCATCTATTATTATTTGATCTATAGCAGTGCTACTATTTTTGGATATTCGTGTTGGTGTATTTATGGTTGTTTGTAAATTGTATGATTTTAGTAGGTCTTTGAATAGATTTTCATTACTGGATTGTGTGAGGCAATTTATATTGAAGTCACCACAAAGAATAGTTTTATACTGTCTCCGTTTTTGAAGTTTTGTTAGAATAACTTCCAGATTTTTTAAAAAGGTTTTCAAATTTCCAGCAGGGCTGCGATATGCGCATAATACCCATGTTTTTATTGTTGTTAAGTCGGTGATGGATATTTCAAAGTCTTTCTCTTTTACAAGATGAGTGTGATTTGTGTAGGGTACAAAACTAATTGTATTTTTAATAAAAATGCATGTCCCACCATATGCATGATGTGCATTGTTAATATTTCGACATGAGCTACTGGCTAGAGAGAAACCTGGTATATATGTGTTATCTAATTGTTCTTTAGTTAGCCAGTGTTCTGTGAAGCACAATACTGAAATGTGGTTGAGTTTCTCCTCAAGTAATATTTCTATATCAGTGAGTTTATTTTTCAGAGACTAGTTATAGAAAGTTTCTTTCTCATCTATGTCAACATCAGGATATATAGTTGTTCACTTGTAATCAGGCTGTGGTAGCGATGGAAGAGATTCCCTTTTTTCCGGAAAGCATTATTAAAATAGAGCCAGTAAACATGAAAATTGAAGCTGTAAGTCTCATGATTCAGGTTTATGTGTTATTAACATTAAATCATTGAAGCTCAATTCCATTTGTAAATATGTTCTAAGTGCTGCATATGTTGATGCTATGCATAATTCATAGTGATTGTTTTTCTGTTACCGCTAGATTAAAGAAGAACCAATTGATGTGAATAAAGATAATTGCTGGAATGCTTCGGTGAGTAATATTCACATTAGTGGCATAATGTAATCAGTGTTGTGTGGTAAATGAAAATTAATTGACGTTTTGATATATTGGGTTTTAGAAGAAGTATTCATTGTTTTGAAAGTGCAGATTTTTCAGCATCGAAGAGTGCTGAGAGTGAGTGTGTTAGGTTTTAATGCTCAATACCCAGGTTGAATTCCTGATTGGAGCAGGAGAAAATTCAAGGTTCCACAGAAATGTCTTATATGTTGTGCCAAAAGGAGAGCTGTGAATTTTAGGATGAATCTGCGTAATGCTTTTGGATGGGGATTCTGGAGGGGCATTTTTAATTAATAGCTTTGTAAAGAAACCAGGTACTATTAACAGGTCCTGTACTATGTACCTGATTGCCTGTAAGTTATCTTCAATATAATACTATTCATGGGTGTGGAGATCTAAAAGAAAGAGAAGGTGTTAACATCACTGGAGAGATGGAAGGACATTTGATTTTAAATGCACTATGAACTATCTCGAAAGTGAAAATTTCAAGATATTGAAAGGGAAGTTTTGCTTTTATGTTGTATTAAATTCAACTGCATTCATCTGTAAATTAAAAAGCAGCTTGTAGAGAAAATATTTTTTAGTGTGTTGCTTTTAGTGAATTTTCATCTAGCAGTTTCAATGTTTTGAGTGATATTTGTAAAATCTTCTACTGCAATGACTCTTACTTTGCTATTACCCTGAATTTATTTTCAAATTCAACCTTATTTTACTGATCTCTCACAATAGCACTTTCAAACACGAATTGTGTTCCCAAATAACTTAAGGTTATTTCAATTCTTTTGAAAAAAATTAACAAAGGAGATGCAAATCTTTCAATATGTTGTTGAATCCATCAATGTTGGTCCGAAAACGATTAACAATATACGTGCATATTTTTCCTAACCATGTATTGATAGTTACATAAATATACCTATATATCTATATATTTATAGTTACATAACAAGTTCATTCAATAAAAACATTGAATAGCATGCAAATAACATGAAGTGAATCAGGGGCTGAGTAGCCAATTTTACCTATATCACAATAAATTTTGTTACTACTTACGGGTTAATGAAATATTGTACACCTGCCCATGAAAACAATACAAATGTTACTATCTCAGTGAAATAATTTACAATTTCTCCCATGTTCTTTTCTTACCCCTTGAGACAAAATTTAAGTTTTGGACATTTTTTTTTCTGTAGACCTATTGACTTCGAAGCCACTCGTTCAGTTTTCCACAAATAGCTCAAAAACAGCAAGTAAATCTAACAAAGGTTATTCAGTGTTACCAAAATTCTCTGTCCAAATGGATTTGTTTGAATAGCTTGTTGAAGCATTGAGTACTGAAGATAAGAATTGTTACAGGCAGTTTGCTGGGATTAATTAGCTGTCCAGGTGATTACAGCAACCCATACCAATGTGAATGTGGCAAAAGAAAGAAGTGTGGGAAGTGGAAGAAGAACAGATTGGAATGATGCAAGACTAAAGGGGAGGACATGAGTTTGAAAGGAGGGTAGTTTAGGGTATTGGCAACTCAATTATAGAATTCATTGCTGTTATTTTTCTAATAGATATTTGGGAATAAAACGCCGGGCAATACTAAGAGTACAATTTACATAAATTAGTGTAGTTCCTTTCATTCTTTGAAACACTAGTGGGTTTAATGATAAGCCGAGATCTTTTTTATTTGCATATGGATATGTATGTTTATTGTTACTGCTTCTAAAACTAAAGTCTTTTTTTTTATAAGCCTTATTTTTTGGTCACATTAACTGCAAGGTCATTTCCAACCATTTATAGAATACTTTGCAATTTATCATATAATTTTATAACCCCTAGAAGTTTGAATACAATATCAATACGAGATGTTTCCGTTAGTAAGTTTGAAACACAATTTGAAATTGAATATGTCGCATGTTGCACTTAATACACTGAGCTGTCTATATAGATATGATGCGTAGTTATTTGAATATTACACGAAATACAAAGTGGTGGAGATTGTGTATTGAACAGATGTGAATAGGTAAGTCGGCTATGTCCTATGGAAGTTTTGCAAAAGTAGTTTCTTCTTGTTTAAAGGGAAAGAGCATCATTTAGAAAAATACTTGAGGAGGTGAGTAGAATGAGTATACCACATTAGTGTTCCACTGGACCTTAATACGTCTATGGAGTTCTTTCCTTGTGGTCTTGTTAATCTGTTTTTTTCTTGGAGATGGAGTTATGTGCTTGGTTAGCAGCTGAATCCACCAGATAATATTAGCTTGGAATCCTTTATGAGATGCTATCCATATAAGAATAATAACTATATACTTATATGCCAAATCAGTGTATATACTTTTGACTCCAGATATATTGGCGTTGACTCCCTAAGACACAGGTCCCGTTTCACTTACATTACAAATAAGGTTAAGAAGATTCGATTATGCTGAATTACAACCTGGTCTATTGTTAACACAGTCCTGGAGATGAATTTTATCTTGGATGTTATTAGGCTACTAAAAGCGCCTTCAGAGTGTGGGATGCTGTTTCATCAGTGCAATAGGCATTGAACAATGTTAAGACTACATTATGAAACATAAAGACAGAGTACAATGCAGACTGAAGTATAGAGAGAGCATGAACTGTGGAGAAGGATCCAGGGAAATTACTAATGAAAAGTCTACGAAGTAAACAATTGTTCTTGTTGTTTTTAAGGCAAATAAAGATAATGGAATTTTCAGTTCATGCTGTTAATGAATTTTGCTGTATCTCTGTATTAATAAAATCAATAATTCTGAAAAAATTCTATTTAATTTTGACATCAGGTAAAATGAACTAAACATGTTAGTCCCCAGACATTCTCCATGACCGTAGTCAACTGTATTGATCTCTTTCATAATTCCTTCACTTTTATTTACGACACTATATTAATCAATAAAGATGATTCATTTATAGTCTTCTTTTTCTTCGATGTATTTGAGTGCAGCAAAGATAGCATAAGTTTCACACTAGAAAACGGAGCATAAATTATGTAACAGAGTGGGAGGAATGTTTTCATTAATTTTGACTGTGATTTAAGAGTGTATGTATAAAGTTTAATGATTTTAATATAGACGAAGTAGTTGACTGGTATATTATAGATCCATAGTCCAGTTATGATTGTATTAATGCATTGTATGTAAGAAGAACAATTTTTATTTTGGCGATCCAGGAAATAGATGAAAGAGATTTGATGATGTTCATTCATTTTAGTCATTCTATTTTCAAGTGATGATGTGATATTTCTGGGTTAATTTCTTGTCATAATGCATTCTCAAAATTGTTATTTCATTAAAACAATGAAAACGAGATTTTATAGCGAGGTAGAGTTTTTCTTTTTATCGTTTAGAATGTATTGAAATTTTGAGTAAGTTATTTTATATTCTATTTCATGAGTCTAATCAATAAATGATTTGAGGGTTGATTGTGCAAGTTGTTTAGTGGTGCGAATGTTTTTATCAATGACTGTTGTAGTGACATCATCTGCTAAAAAATCTACTTTCAGGCGTTCAGGAACTTGCAAAGTCATGTTGTTGATTGCAATTAAAAACAATAATATGCTTATAACAGAGCCTTGATGGGCCCTGTTTTGGATGTAGTATTTATCGTATAGTGCATGATTTAATTGAAAATGTATAGAACTATTCAAGAATTTTGCTATAAATGTCAAGCTATTACCAATTATTCCCAATTGAAGTAATGTATTAATATTTCTATCTCTACAAACCATGTTATAAGCCTTTTCCATATCAAGGCTTATAGCGAGAAGATGTTCACGATTAATGACGTCTTTGCAGATACCGCTCTGAATGTTACTTAGGTGATCTGTAGTAGAGTGGCGGTGTCGAAATCCACATTAAAGTGGAGAAATTTTGTTGTTAAGATCTAAAAACCTAGTAATATTTTTACATATTATTGCACTAGTAGTTTGCATCAAGTATTAACTAAGTGAAATAGCCAGAAATGTCAGGAAGTTTATAATTCTTATTTTTTCCAGGAATTGGTGTATGATTGATTCTCTCAAAGTGTTGGGAAAAGAGCGAGTTAAGAGGAGGTCATTAAATAAAGAAGTGATGTATTGTATTGCAGTTGGAGGAAGTTGTCTTTGAAATATGTTATAGACACCATCTAGGCCAGGACTTGATGTGCAAAGTTTATTCTGAATGTTGTTGATTACACAGGGTGTAATTGGAAGGTTTAATTCTGAATTATAGTTATATCAGATATTTTTGCATGTTTTAATGAATGAATATTTATTTAAATGGTTTGAACAATGTTTGTAAGTGATATATACTGTGCTCTTAAAATTAGTGAGAGTTCATAATGACATAAAAGCTGACTAGATTGGGTGGCTCATCATTCGGACATCATCTCCCATCTTGATATTGAGGTTAAGATGAATGTGGAAAGTGCCAGAAAAAGATTGAAAATGAGGACTAGGTAGGGGGTGAAGATGTATGCCAAAAGTTGTTTCATCCAACATGTGCTAAGGATATGGCCCAGATATTGAGAATAATAAAAAATAAAATAAGCAAATGAAATGGATGTAAGAAGAGTGTAATGAAGAATATGTTCACTTAATTAATACTTCACTAAAGAGAATAATGAATGAAATGATAGATACAATGAAGTCAACCATGGAAGAAATGGTATCAAAAAACTAGGGGAAATGTTGAGGAAAATCATAGGAATTAGAAACCAAAATAAAACAGCGAAAGCATGCTATGCATATGCAGTAAAAGAGACAAAAGAAGTACAACCAAAGAAATGAAATCTGACAAGTGAGGTAACAAAGAAAATGTGTCAAGAAATGTTCAAATCTGTAGAGATGAAAGCAGGAATTGTAAATCTCAGGAAGATAAGAAATGGAGGTATTGCCATAACTTGCACAAGCAAGGAAGAAATTCAGAAAATAGATACTGTAGTCAAGGCAAAACTGGCAAATGAATATGTGGTAAAGATTCCAAAATTGAAGAATCCAAAGCTGAGAGTTTATGAAATAGAAGAGGTAATGGATGAATTTGAGTTGATAACGGCCACAAGGAATTAAAATCCTGAAATAATTGAAGCAGACTGAGAGATCCAAGTGAGCATAAACAGGAAATAAAGAACGCAAATTTGGTTGTTTTAGAAGTAGATCCCCAGATATTCGAAAGTGAGATCATGAAGAGAAAATTAAAAATTAAATGGCAACGCCGTTAAGTTAATGAATATTTGGGAATATCTAGACGTATGAACTGTTATTACTTTGGTTGCGTATGCTTCCGCGGCCGGAGTTTATATTGTTTAGGCTATCTGGGACGAGCCGCGTCAATGTCATGGTGCCTACGTTTCGCCCAGCGTATTGTGGCCTTCTTCAGAGCGTACTGCTGTACTTGTTATTACTTTGTTGCTTTTTCTGGATCCAATCTTAAATTCCTTAATTGTGTCACTCTTCCCAGATAAACTTCAGATACAAATTCTGATGCTGGTTGTTGAAAAGGCATCAAACACGATTTTACAAAATCAGATAACGATCTTGATCAACATATAATTGGAGTTTGTTGTACTGTATATTATACATAACACAATCTCGAATGCTGTGGATGTTCTACCAGTAGACATTGAGAGCATCAATATCAAAATTTCAGTTTTAGATTAGAGTAGTGGAGAAAAAATTTAAAGACTTGTGCGATAAGCTGCATTGAGTATCAACTCATTTTGGGCAATTGCATGTGAGAGAGCTTGCTTGCCAGCGTTAGAAACAATTTGAAAGAATGTTTTAAACCATTGAAGTCATATTTTCTTTTGTTATACAAATGTTCTCTCGCAGTTAAAAATTTTTCTGAAAAGGACAGTGCAAGGTTACGGAAACTTTTGAGCTTCAGAAGTATTTGATAACTAGGAAATCCAATTCAAAGTCCAGTTGCAATATTAGTAACTAGCGTATCATGATAAAAAATGATCTTCAGCAGTCAGAGAAACATTAACATTTTTACATCTTCCTTGGTTTTACGCATACATTTTTATTCTGATTGTCTAGAATATGTAGAAATTTGATTGTCATATATCATTGACTTCCAAATCTTATATTATTATGTTAATTATTATATTTTGTCGATTTCTTTTCTGATCATTAATGAAAATGATATGAATTTTATGTAATGTAAGAAGGTATGCGACAGACAAAATATATCAGTGGACTAACAAAAATGCATATTCTGTTGCTAGGTGTGTCGTAACTTGAAGTGTTTTAAAAGCAAGCATATTCCAATTAATTAATATAAAAAAAATGTGCGTAATATGCTTTGATTTTAACGGGTGCTGATTCTGCAAGGGAAAGAATCACTAATACATGGAAAAAGTCTCTGAAAAGATTGAAGTGAGCTTAGGAACTGTGAAACTACGCGGTTTGTCTAACATAATTTATGTAATGCATGTTCCGAATTCTTAAACTATATTTGGAAGCAATGCCAGCTTTAAAAATATACCTTATTTGGAAAAGTCGGTGTCAACAAAATCAAAAATGATTAATAAACAAGATTTATTTTTATGAATTACACAGCAGATTTAGTCTGTTAAATATTTAATTGCATCCTCAGTACTTTTAATATTCTGGAAAGCAAACAGAAAATTATTTATTATTTTGTGGGTGTGAGTTCAATCATTATTTTTCTTGATCACCTTTTCGAAGTAATTGAAAATTCCAAATTAAGAAAATCGGTGTGTATTTCGTGGCTTCCTCCGTGTCCCGTGCGTTATATATTTAAGAACACTTCGGAATTTTAAAAAAGGTTATGCATTACCAATCCATCATGAATTTATTAACAAATATAAAAAACAATGTTTTTTCGTTGGTCCAGGAGAGTCGGTGACAGAGAAGGACAGGGACGGGGGGAAGAAGAACGAGAGAAGCAGGGCAGCACAACGTCGGCCTGGTCTCGCTAGTTAACAATGAAAGTTAATGGCCTCATTTTATAATCTGCAGGAATTTTAATCAATGCAATAGGAATGTGATCAACCTCTCCAGGCTTTAAAGAATTTGTTATTAATGACAATCAATTATTCTTCATTGGAGTTGCAAAAATAGAATCCATTGAAGTTCTGTCTAAAGTATCTTTTACTATCATCGCGTGATGAAATTTTCGGCCATTTTTTGACCCAATTTTTACAAAGAATTCATTAATATGATATACAATTGATTTATTAGTATGCAATATAGTATTTCAATTATCAAACAAAATATTTTGAATGGATAATTTCTCACGTGTGTGTTATGCAAGTTTTCGTTTCATCCTAAACGAAATTTCACATTTGATTTAAGATTGGTTGCTGATTTATCACCACTAACTTTGTTTTGTACAGGAAGAGTTGCAGCCTCCAATTGTTGTGTTTATTGGGCCACCAGTGAAGCAAGAAACATGTACTCACGAAGAAGCGGTAAGAATAACAGGTTTCATTCGCATTTCGACGTCTTGAATACTGTGTGGTTTCTGGTCCATTCTCTGCACTCATTCCCATTGCTCTTACGATTGTGAGTGTAGACGACTATTGCCATGTGTAACGTTTCTAGAGCATGTGCCTGTCATTGGAAGAATTTGTTAACTCTTTATTTCGTTCCTGCTAGTTCACATCCACGACGTTAAGTGGCATTCCAAGTTATTATTGTTAAAGGTAAACGCCTCATTGCAGAGCATGCCATTTTATATTTTGTGTGGGTAAGGGCTTAGTATAGAGCTTTGAGAATTCCTTGTATTTTAAAATTCTCAGTGCATCTATTACGTCGAATTACATCTGTGCGAATTTCTGGTATGTCACAGTATCATTTAAAACGCATTTACTCAATAATGCAATACTGTGAACAAATCGCTGCTAATACGTATAAATATCAACGACGAGAGACAGTCATACACATGTATGTTCTTTGGCAGATGTTAAGGCCTACAGAAGTGTCCCAGTATTGCGGCCATGGGTTAAGGGGTACGTGTGGTTTGCACATGGCCATCCCTACGCTGTTATTTGTGGTAATCTCAACCTGAGAAGTGAGTTTTCGTAGCGTCACACAGCAACAGATGCTTGAACATTTCTAGGAAAGCGTACAATTAACTTTAGCTCCGTCCGGGAATCAAATCTGAGGTTGCGCCGTGGAAAGCGGGCGCGCTGACCAACGAGCCACCGAGTGCATGAGACAGTCATGAAAATTACATTTTTGTCATTTTTGAACGGAAAACAACAACAACAAAGGGCGCAGAATGGAGTTTATGTAATTTTACACAGTATATTTTGTACTATCCGTATCTTTTATAGAAAATATTTGGAGCCGTTTTGGGGGAAATCTTGTTTTTTTATATTAAACATTTCACGCAAACTTGCGCGAAAACTGCTAAAATTTGAAAATAAATAAATTAATAAATACAGTATACTTGATCATAATCAAAGAACTAATTATGGAGAGAAAAATTTACTTGTAGTTTACCAAATATTTAATTTTCTTTTTGGAATACGTACGTATATACGGAGAAATATGCTTAGTATGGAGAAAGTTATGTAATGCTGCAGAATATCAGTTTCTACATGTCAACGGAAATACGTTTTCGCGCCCCCTGATAGCGAAAAAAATACATAATTTTTTTTGATCGTTTATATGTTAACACCACTAGACACTACATTATACGTAGGATTTTTTCCAAACTGAATATTTCTGTATATCTGGCTCGACTCGTAGCTTTCCAATTTTGAGAAACCTTCAATAATATTTGAAGGTTATTTACATGAAGTCCCAAACTTTTCAATTTTGTTGTCAAAGATAAGTGATAAATACAGTAATAAAGATATCATAGGTCCGTTCGCACTATTAATTCTGAAATTTCGTAAGTTTGAATTTATTTTAGCGTCTTCCTACATTTACAAATTAGGAGGTTGAGATTTTTCCTTTGAATACATTTCTCAACAATTCTTTAGTGGAAGTTACGTACATTTAAAAAAATAGTTTTCGTGTTATATAAGCAATAGTTCTAAACCGTACAAATGAATTTTAGTGGTAACCGAATATTGTAATGTCAGCGAAAGAGACGTACTTCAAACTCATAGTTGTCTATCCATTGACGCATGCTTGGTCCATTGATAATAAACAAACCCTATTCCAAACGAGAAATTGGTCCCCAAATTCGTGTGTTACAAGTTCTATATTACTAGCGAGGCTCTAGCTTTTGGCTTGCTCATAAAATTAAGAGACGTGAAGTTATTTAGTCGTATCTTAATTCTAATCTTCCGTTCATGCTCTGTGAATAACGTCATTGATTTCGAATCAGTGAAAGATGATCCGCCCAAAACAGTATCCACCCGAGCATCCAGTTCACGATGGAGATGGAAATCAACAACTGTCTGCCGTTCTTAGATGTGCTGGTCAGCAAACGCGAAGATGGCACTTTGGGGCACGCGGTCTACCGAAAACCGACGCATACTGACCGTTACCTACACGCGGATTCACACCACCATCCTTCAATAAAACTAGGAGTACTGAAAACACTGGCCACAAGAGCTGTGAAGGTGTGTGACGAGCGCTCTCTTCCCGCGGAACTTCAGAAGCTAGAACATACTTTCAGGGCCAACTCCTATTCCCAAACGGCTATCAAACGGGTGCTTGCCAGCGTTACGGGCCACTCCGGAGGTCGCCATCGTACCGACGGGCGCGGTGGCTCCGAAGGCCGCGGCAACGCCGAAGACTGTCATGCCTCTTCGGAGATAGAGGAGAGTGCCCGCTCCAGACTAGCCGTGATTCCCTACGTCCGATGTGTCACCGATCGTGTGGGTAAATTACTACGGAAGAACAACATCCGTACGGTGTTCACGGCGCCCGACAAGCTGCACAACGCCTTGGTACGCATCAAAGACGCGTTACCTCCTCTCCAGTCGGCAGGAGTGTATGAAGTTCCCTGCAGCTGCGGCAGGACATATATTGGCGAGACCGGGCGTTCTGTGTCCGAGCGACTCAAAGAACATATCGCCCACTACAACAAGAACAACACCAACCGTTCTGCGATTGCGCACCACTCGGAGGTTACGGGACATGCCATTGACTTCGACAAGACTCGGCTCCTGCACAAGGAAAACCGATACTGGCCGAGACGCATAAAAGAGGCTTTAGAAATACACAGACGTCCGCAAAACATCAACGCGGACGCATGCCTCGCTCTTAACCACGCCTGGAAATCCCTCGCTCCATCTATTCGGGACCGGCAGGGAACTGTTCACCACCGTCCGACCACCGGGACGTCTGGCGCTAGGCCCACTGTTCACCACCGTCCGACCACGGGGACGTCTGGCGCTAGGCCCAGGTTGGCCCAGACCGCCGGCCTAACGGTTAGACCTCTCCGCCAATCACAGCGCACCTGCCCCTCCCGAGAGCCCAGGCAGGAGAGTATAAATCACCGGGCGCGTAGCGCCGCAGTGTCACTGCCCTGAGGAAGCCTGCGATATGTCAGGCGAAACGTCGGCACTCCAGCCAACGACGCGGCGTCTCCCGGAGGCCGAGAATTCATGGATTCAAGCCGCGGAAGCTTACGTATTGTCTCGTGCGGTCAGTTCTGCTGCATTCTCGTTAGTTTCATCACATTGCCTTTTAAGTTTCCTTTTTCTTTTGTTTTCCAATTCGTACGTTTCAGTATTCGACAGCTTCTTACCCTTCTCTTCAAAAAATTCAAAATTGTCTCTGTTCGTTTTTAGAAAGTCTACAAGCGAAGTGTAAATACCAACCATGGAACTTACATCGATATCGACTTTTTGCAGTTGTTTGTTCGACGCATTCAAGCGGTCTAATATGAATCCCCAAACCTTGGTCATAATAGCAGTTTCAAGTCCATTTAAAGCAACAAAAAGACCTTTAGCTTCTGCACGCGTTGACGGTGTTTGCGTAGAATCATGAGATATAATTTGAAGGGCTTCGAAACCATTTTGCCAACGATGGTTTAGAGCCTGACATGCATCATCTCGAGCTGACCAGCGCTAATTGAAAGACTTTTCAAAGAGGATGTACTGGATCCTTCATCTACTAAATTTTGAAGTATGTCCCACTTTGATGTAGATGCACTAAAGAAATTATACAAATTTTGTAGAAGTAGAAAATAAGTACATGCTTCAGTGCATGATTCAGCTGCATTTGTACCAACTAAATTTAAAGAATGAGCAGAACAGGGGATGAATTCAATTAGAGCATTTACATCCTTCATACGGGCTAGAAAACCTGTGTAAAGACCGGACATATCTGAAACGTTCAGTTCGTTAATCTCCATAATATTACATACAACGTCGAACATCTCCTTTGATTCGTGGCCTGTGTTTGGAAGGAATTCCAAAAATGACTCTTTTGGTGTACCATCTTTTCCCACATGTGTAATAACTATAGCGAGTTGATCCACGTGTGATATGTCTGGTGTAGAGTCCACAATGATGGAAAAATACTTGGCACTTGGAATGTTTCGGAGAATCTCATCTTTAACTGCTTTAGCTAATATCAATTAGTTTTTCAACCGTCATGGTATATAAATACGATGTATTTCCTTTTCCTCAGTTACCAAATTTTTTGTTTGTGATCTGCCAAGAAGTGTTCATATTTCGAAATTAACTCAAGCAACATCATGTAATTATCATTTTGATTATTTCCAAACTTTTCGACATGTCCTCTCAAAGGAAGCCCTCTTGAAACAAGAGTTTTTATTACTAAAATGACACGCTCAAGAACATTCCTTCAATAAGTTGCCTCGGTTTCAACTTGTTCAAGAAGCTGCTTATTCATTTGGTTTTCAGTACATTAGGTATTTCATTAAAAAAGAAAATAATAAATTATGATAATAATATATTGTAATATTATAAACAAATATTCTAGAAAGATTATAATATGTGTATATATTGTGGCGTTATGGGATTGTGCAAACCCATAACACCACCGTCTCGTATGTATGAACGCCCACAGACAGCGAGAATGGCAGACGCGTAAAGCAAAGGTTCATTAAACGCGCGGCCTGGTGTCCGTTGCCCGTACTAAACGAAGGCGAACTAGCGAGCAATGTTTTCCTTGTGAAGGGTTGAGAGAGGGGAAGCAGCCCCACCATGGAGAATTTCCCCAGGCGTCGGACGATAAATACGCGAACCCGCAAGCGGAAGCTCTCTTTTCTTGCCAACACGCGTCGAGTAAGCAGCTCTTCTCTTTGGATACCCGATCGCCGAGCCAGTAGCATTTTGATCACCGCTCGCCGAGTCAACATTTTCGTTAAACATTAGTTTAGATATTGTTTGCCGCTGCAACGACTACTAGGTAGGAGTATTCGGCGTCGAACAGACGTTCTAGTCAGTCGTCCGCGAGATAGTGCAGATTCAGTAAAGTGTTTCTTCAATTAACGACACGGGAAGTAAAAGTTACCCGTTGTGAGAAAAGCATTGAAAGTTCTGGTGTAGCAAAGTAGAAGTAGCAACGAGTGAGGAACTTGCACGAGTATTCAGCGAAGTGCAAGGGACATTTTCGCAACGTGGGCGTAGTCAGAGGCGCCGGTAGCAGACGAGGAGGAAGAAGAGGCCGAGGACCCAGGCGCATGAGGAAGAAGACGGATCGACTACGAAGAAGAACGGAAGAGGACGCAAGAGGACAGCGTAGACGGCAGAAGCGAATCCCGTTTCTTACGACGCAGAAGCTGGGACCGAGCGACGTCGACGCAGAGGCCAACGCACGACCATCAAGGCCAAAAGTGGGGAGTCCACGAGGTAACGGTAGGGCGCGGAAATTAGGTCAAGTTCACGTCGGCAGGGAAAGCTAGTGTAGGAAAGTGTTAAGAAATTGAGGACACGGGTGGCAACAAATTGCAGTATTATAGTAAGAGACATTTTTGATGCGCTATTGCCTGCATAAAACATTCTACTGTCCGGGTCCCAGTTTTCCGACCGCCGGAGAGGGGTTCTAGTTTCCGCGCGGGGCGAGCGGCAGGGTAGGAGGGGATGGCTTTCGCTGCACCCACAATGTCACGTGATAATCGCAACCATTCAAAGAACATCGGAGCGGCTAGTTCGCTTGTGGCAGGACCCCAGTGTTAACGTGTGAAAACCATTAGTTTCTCATCATGGCAAAGAGAGTTATTAATACGACTATACACAGCGAGTGTCGCGAAATCATTGCCCGTGTGATTGAAATATGTGATAAGGAGAAAGAAGATAAATGTTTACATTTACCTTTAATGAAAGCGAGTGAAAGAGCCTCCGAATACACAGGAGTTGGACCCACCACCGTCAAAGCCATTCGGAAAGAAAATAAAAAGAGGAATGAGAATAGCCCAAATCGCAAGCTGAAGTCTCCTGGTAAGAAGAGGAGAGTGTCACGTGGCAATTCTGTCCATGTAGATAGTTTTGACCAGTGTGTCATTCGAAATACGATTCTGGATTTCTACATGAGAGAAAAGGTAGTGCCGACGGTGCTAAAGCTTCTTCCAATTATTAAGGACAAAATTAATTTTCCTTGGGGTCCAAAATCTTTATTGCGGGTTATGAAATCAATGGGTTTTAAATGGAAAAGGTGCCAATCAAAGCGGCGGGTGCTGATAGAAAGGATGGACATAGTGGATTGGAGATCCAAATACATTGTTCAATTGAAACAATTTCGAGAAAAGAACCGAGATATCATCTACGTGGATGAGACATGGGTTGATAACACTCTTAAATTACAAAAGTGCTGGCAGAGTGATGACGTTTGTGGTTGATTGAATTGAATGGTTGTATTGAAACTGCAATACAAGAGGTCACCGTGCAAGACTGGCAAGGATTTTGCAAGCACGTGGAAAAAATAGAAAGTGATTATTGGGAAAAAGATGGCATTGTACCGGACATCATTGACGAAATAATTGTTAATTTGGACTGCGACAGTGGTTCATCAGAGAATGAAGCCTGCAGATCATCATCATATTCTGAATAAGGTAAGTTAGATACTAAAATAATAATGCAAGAAAAACGTTCGCGATCGTGAAATAAAAAAAAATGTTTTTCGCGCGGCTAGTGGTACGTCGACGGCTGGGATGTCCTCCCCACCACCGCTCCGTTTCTTGGAAGAGGCCTACGTCCCTTCCGTCCCGCGGTCGGAGAAGTCAGTCCCAGACAGTACTTAGGACATTTATTATTCTGCTATTTTCAGACACAGTTAAATTGTAAATGAGAGTAGTGCACTTGCACACATTTTGTTCTTCGCATGTAATATTTTGAAGCAGGAGATTGTAAATTGAAATTTTGATTTCATATGCAATGTAATTAGAATAGCATAAATTTAGATATAATTAATTTTCCAAGGGAATTCCCAGTGTAGATTAGGGTAATTATTTCAGAGTATTATTTTGGTGTAAATTATATATGTTCATTCATATGAGTGTGCTGTAAAGATTTCTATTTGTGTTTTTGATCATTCTTTGTAAAAGTGTGATTGTATATTCTTGGTTTTTGTCATGAACTGATACCACTAAAAGTTTATGGGTAAATTATACGCTCGTTTGTGTGCAATTGTGTGATTTTATTGTGTCAAGGGTTCAAACCTTTCTCGCGCCCTGAAGATCCTGCTCCCTAGATTTTTAAGCTCGCTTCACGAGCAAAATCTTGTTAACCCGCTTACGGTTCATGCGTGCTGCTGAGAAGGTGGCAAGTTGCGGGTGTAGGTGGGTTGGTTAGAATATATATATATATATATATATATATATATATATATATATATATATATATTGTAATATCTATAGGGCTTCTAATTGCCAAACTAGCCCCACTTGGGACCAGCCAAATGTAAACAATAGCCTTCTAATACACTAAACTAGCCCCACGTTGGGACCAGCCAAATGTAATATCTATAACTTCTAATGCACTAAACTAGCCCCACTTGGGACCAGCCGAATGTAAACAAACCTAATGTGAGCAGGGGTGGGCGCCAGGTTCAGCTCCTGAAATGTGACTGAATGGAAGAGTTGGGAGGTCATGAATGAGCACAGAGTCATTTGTAACGAATAACAGTTTATTCCTGCCACCAAAAGCTGCCAGGGATGTTACAATGTCGCAATGGGCGACGCAAGTTTTTCACTAAAACTACTCTGTGAGCTGGTTATCTTAATTACTAGTTGATAATTCTGCTGGGCCTGAGCGCGGCCACTTGCAGTTTCTCGCCGTTACAATTGTTCAGTGAGACGGCATCGTCTCATAATTTTTCACCAATGGCTGCTGGTCTTCGTGGGTGGGCCGAGGCGGCAGCCTCGAAGCAGAGGCGGCGGCGGCTCCGGGTTGCTGACCTTCTGCGGCGCGTCTACTCTCGGCATGTAGCGGCGATTCCAGGCTGTCAGCTCGAGCAGGCTCAGGGGGTTGAGTGGCCGCGGGCGTTGACGTAACGGAGAGGGCTGTCACCGGGCCCGGCACGAGAGGCGGTAAGGCTGGCGGGCCGATGCGGGAACGGCGCGGGATCCGGTAGTTTCCCGCCCGGGTTTTCTCCGCAACAAGTCTACGAGTCGCGTCCTGACTAGTTCGACTCTGGGAAAGTATTTTCCCAAACTCGCGTCCCGATCGTAAGTAATTGAATAATTAAGCACATTTAGCTACCAAGAAGTATCTTGGAATTCTCTCGAAGTAACAAAAATTTAGAAGTCTCTCCTAGGGAGTGTTCCTCCCCCGTCGCGCTCCGATCTCAAAAGTCAAGTAGTCCTAAGTGTGTGTTTCCTCTCTCATCTCGTATTTATGAAAAAATCCCTTTCCCCTTCCCAAAATGTTCCTGGCACCAAATTTCTCCCTTCCCTCATGGCGAAGCTTCCCATTGGTCGAGGGTGGCTGCGTCGCAGAATTCTGATTAACCAATCTCGTGTCGATTTTTCTGTATTTTTCCGTAAATGTTCTCTGTCTGTCACTGGCTTCTCTCTCTCGCTCGCTTCCCTTTGTCAGTTATTCCGGGAGCTGATCGCAGCTGTCTGGACACGTGTGCGCGCAGAAGCGCATTTCACGGATTCTCGACGGCCGGCATGGGCTAAACGACAGCCTACTGTATTTAGAGAGAAACAGCCCCTGCGGGAATTCTGGTGTCTAGCCCAGGCGCGTGCCACTTTCGGCAGGCATTGTTTGGAAAGGGATCGGTTGAGGCCGAGAAAGGTTTTCGCTTACGACGTGTCGTAAATGTGTCTTCCTCGCCTAATCGACACCCGGCCAAGCTCCATCGGGGCTTGGCATTCCCCGGTCGCGCGGCTGAAGAAAAGACGCGAGGGTGCGTATTGTTTGGAGGGTTTCGGCAAAGGGGCCTGCATGTCTTTTTTATGGGGGGGGCAATAAAGCGGGGTCGCCTCTGACAAGAGGCGAGTGCGGTCGGGGCGGGCCCGGCGGCGTGACGAAAGAAACCTTCGCGGCGGAGGCAGCGCCCCTTTGACCCACTTCTTTCTCGACGCGAGCTATTTCCAGCTGTAGGAATTATTTGTTATTGGCGATGCCATAATAAAATTATACTTAATTAATCGGTGACGCCACAATATATATATATATATATATATATATATATATATATATATATATATATATATATATATATATAAGGTTTAATTATCCAAAAAATGCTTAAACTATTTACATCAGTTGAATCGTCGACTCATTATCATCGCAGTTTTATTTTCAATTGTTTGTGGAACCATTTCATTTTTAGCTGTTTGGAACTTTGCTGTCTCATTATTAGATTCAATGATAACCCTGAATAAATGAGAGTCAAAATATTATATGTATTATTTCATATTATATAAAATAAAGTTTAGTAACATAATTATAGTAACATTTTATGCTAATTTATTTAAATTCTATGTTAAAATATAGTTCATTTTAACGAATACATGTCAAGAATATTAATTTTCTAATCATTGTACTAAACATTTTTTGCATTTTGAGAATATTTTACCAACACAACTCTGCATTAAAAATATATTAATGTTAACATGTATTTATCACAAGTTATTAGTACATGGAAAATATATACAAGCTGAAAACTAAATATGTTATCTAATCTATATGTTTATACTAACTCAGTAATAGAATTGTCGAATGAACTGCAGCAGTGATCAGTTCCATATATAGGTTTAAATAATTCATTTTTTTTCTTATCAATTTCATTTTGACATTTCTCTTCCTTTTCTGTTCAGATTTTTTCATATTGACTTCCACTGAGCCTTTTTCGATAATCACTTTTTTAAAAACTTCATAATATCATTTTTACTCAGCAGGCTCTTACAATAAACGCTACACAACAATAGTAGCAAAAGAAAGAAGAGGGTTATTTCCAGATCCGTCTTCTAGAACTAACTCAAGAAGTAATAGATGTCGCTACTTTCTGTACAGCGCAATATGAATGTATGGCGAAATCCGTCAGCGATTTTTGAATGGCTAATTAAAACTCCTTACTCTAAGAATGTCATTATTTCTGCTCAATCAACCAATCAGAAGTCGTTGGCGAATTATTTTCATGTATTCTGTAACATTGTAAATGTCCTCATTTGAAATTCAAACTTAACTTATAAATCAAAGGTTGAGGGGGCGTCTTTAGTCTCGTTTAAATCATTTTTAAAATAAAAATATGATATATGCTGTTATAGTTTTTAGAGAACCTAAATTTGTTTTAGAAAATATCACGGAAATTTTGCGCCTTTGAAAATTTGCCACCGTAGGCACGTGCCTACTGTGCCTATGCGTAAATCCACCTCTGCCAGGGGGTGTTTTTGCAGGACACAGGAAATAAACTGTACGAGTCAATTTTATGCAATGTTCCGTATGAATTTGAGTCCGAACATTACATTTAATTGGAGAATTGTTGGTCTGTATAATATAGTACTTACTTGTTATCAGGAAGGAATTGAAAACTATTTTGCGTTATGCATTTTTATAATTTGGACAACCAAGTCCAGCACACTCCTTCCCTGCCTATAAAAAGGATACGCCCTTTGGTTAGAACAGGTCGGGTCACTGAGCGCTGGTTTTGAAAGTCCCCCATTGCATCGCAGTGTGTGATGTACATCTGTATTTTGTCTATAGAATTTGGTTGTCGGGACTGGTGAGCATCGTGCTCTTGATCCAGACTGTAGGGTCGGTTGTTTGATGAATATTTCTGTAGTTTCTGAGGAATTGTCTGATCTGGCTTGGGAACCATAAATTACGTAAATAAACTTTGGAATATGTTGCTCCTCTCCCCCTGTCAGGCCCCCGTATTAACATTTATGATATAATGTAGACATTTCACTAATTGTTAAAGCAGTTATTCACAATCTTACAGGCATGATGTGCACCACAGTACACACGGTGAAGCGTACCGTCGGCAGACCGTCATCTTCGTGTACTCGTACATCCATACACTGAGAAAACAAATTGTCGAATAAAGTAAATGTGCGACAAGCAAAAATATAATTAATATGATCATTTTCAATAGGAAAGTATACTTTAAATTAAAGTAACTATTTTTAATACCGTTCATTCAATTTTTCTCGTTGACCGTAGTTGGTGATAACCTGTATGTACAGAACGTCCGGGGAGGATGTCTTTTTTTATGAACAACTTGGGTATACTGAACGGCGGAGCCGCAATAGGCACTCAAAAGTTGGTTTGGTTTGAAAAAATGCTCTGTAACAAAAATTTGGATAAAGAAAAGCAGTCGCATTGGCTGCTTTTTTATATCTGGTTCTTTTTTCATTCTGAACAAATATATATTTTAAGGTAAACAATTTAGTTGTTTTTGGAGTGTTTTTAAGCTTCTGTTATACAAATTTTTGCTTATAAAGCATATTTTCAAAGCAGGTGTTGAATTGGAAATATTTAGGTCTTTCAATTAAGTCAAACCTTAAATGGAACGTCCATTAAAATGAATTGAACACTAAATTATATTCTTTATGCTACGCTGTCAGAATTCTTTCAAATTCAGTCAGCCTTCAAAGTGCTTGTTGTGTATATTTCGTGAATGTTCATTCCCGCCTGAGATATGGCATAATATTCTAGGGAAATACGTCTTATAGCTCGCAGACATTTATATTACAAAAAAGAATTCTACAAATAATAAGCAAATCCAACCCACGTGATCCTTGTAAGCGGCTCTTTATTAATCTTGCTATTTTATCATTACCCTGTGTCTTGATATAAGAATCAGTTGTTTTTGTCAAAAATGACTTCCTTAAGGGCGGGAATATATTTTCAGGAAACGCCGATGTCAACTACAACACTATTCATTGGTTGTTTATTCGTGAGACTGACTGCTTGGCGTTGATGTTTCTGCCTGAGGATACTCCACTTGCCATTTCGCAGATGACGTAATGACTTCAGACGAGGAAGAAGCCCCATTGTCATCATGTGCTTGATTTATCCTCGCCTTCCAATGCAGATCAGCACTGTGAGAATAAAAATTAATTTACATTTTTTAAATCATACCAAATATAAATCCACTTCAAAGAACATTACCTGTTAATTGTGGGATTAATGTAGCTAATTCCAATGCTTCAGTCAATCTTGCAGAACCTCCCGTTAAAAAAAATTGTTAATATTATCTCAGTGAAAGAATTCAAACCAAATTTGTGTGTGGTCTAAATGCACGAATATAATTGAAAGGGTCTTGGAGCACATTATATAGACTGTAATATTAATTGTTAATATTTCGAAATTATGATTTTGTTGAATTTTTAAAAGATTACACGGAAATAGACTCACGAAAACACGGAACTGCACTACAGCACAATTTCCTTTTGGGGCATTAGCAATGAAATCCTCAGCCCTGAAATGTGCACTGCATTTATCTCTTCCTCGGTATCTAATTCTTTAAAATTCTCTCCACTTTTACGGGATGAACGGTCTTGCCTCTGAGAAGGAAATCTATGGTAAATGACTCCTTCCTCTTAGCTTGCCATGGATCGAGAGCACACACATAGTATACGACACGTGTTCACTCCGGTGACGGGAAGAGAACAACGGCCTGTCCAGGCCCGTCTTCATGCCAAAATCTTCGTCTTCCGCGGGGATTTCGATATCTTCGGTTGAACTCGGATGTGCGCGTTTTCATTCGTGACCCTCGAATTTTCCTTTGCTGTCTAATTTTCGCCTTTGTTTTCTAACACTGCGACTGCTGCGCATCCCGAAGGGCGGATCTACAATTAATCCTTACCGAGAACGTATGCCAGCACCGGCCCCCCGGCGAGAAGCACCTGCACCTAGTGTCGCGATATGGCTTTCCGGCCCTCGCGACACGCTGCCGTCGGCAAGTGACCAGTTGTCATTTGTCGCCGCCAGCGTTCCGAGGCTATAAAATGGCGAGGACTTGGCACCTCGCCCCTCTTATAACGCGTCAACGTGCCGAAGCCAGCCGTCGTCACGCCACCCGCTCCCAGGTAGCAGGGTCTACAACGCGGGTAAGTGAAATAAACTTCTTTAAAAAGATACTCTCTTTTCTTCCTGCACGAGTTGGTGGGGTCCTCCCTCTCCCCCTCAACTCGTGACATTGGTGTCAGGTGTGGTGTTCAGGAACACCTACATTTTTTTTCTTTCTTTTCATTTCTCCGTTTTTACCATCGTCCCTGGTGCAGAAAAATTCGCTTTTCTTCCACTCGTTAGTTCTATTTAATATTTTTTAAATATATTTTCAACATGCAGCGGGATTCTTATGTGTCAATTAATATGGGCTGCGATCCTTTTCGGAGAGAGGGCGAGAGGCGGCCTTGCTGCAATTGCGAAACGGCGGCTCCTGCCCACGTGACGCAATTGCACCAAGATTCTTGGGTATCACAACCAGCGCAGTACCCGACCCCTTCCCCGTATGCCCCGGCTGTTATTATGATGGGTGCTTCAAATGATACGAAATCCCCCTCCCAACCCATAGGACAGTTTTCCCACGCACTACAGGCAGGGCAAACAGGCGGAAGGGTCCCCGTAACCTGCCCAGTGTTACAGTACTTGTTATTAATACCTCAGTTTGGGGGTGACGAAGAATCACCCCAGGAAGCCCTTCAGGACTTTCTTACCATAATGAATTCCGTGGCAGTTTCGGGAGGATGGTCTGACGCTGACTGTCTGCGAGCAGCGCGTATCCGCATTTCAGGAACCGCTAAACGTCTTTTACGCGACCATCCGGCAGACGCGCAATCTTGGCAGGCAATGGAGGCGTTCCTTCGCGAATTCTTTTTCACGAAATCCTCCATTGCATCGCTCGAGCGCGAACTGAGTAACTGTGCTCAGGGAGCGCACGAGTCGCGGAGAGCGTATGTGGAACGCGTACATCACGTCACACGTCAAATGCGCGAACTGGTCCCCACGTATGGCGAGGGACCCACGGGTTCGGAGTTCGATAGGCGTGTAAGGGATATTTTTATCCTAGGGCTTAGGCAAGAGGTGAGAACTTTAGTCAGGAGGGCAAAACCAAACTCATTTGCCGAGGCCGTGAGGGTGGCCAAATATGAGGAACAGTATATACGGGACGAGTTTACTGTATCACACTATCTGGCACAATCCCAACAGACTTACGCAAATCAGACATACCCATTAGCTCAACACTCACGTTGCGCAACACCTCAACACGGATACGGCCAATTGCACACACCAACGCCAGTCGTTCCCAATTTCCAAAATTTGAATTCCTCTTCAGCCATTGCTATTCAACACGCTCGCCCTTCACCCTTAGCCGTTCACCCCGCTTACTTCAGCCATTGCGCAGCGCGGCCTACTTCCTGTGTTTCCCAGCCGTCAGCACACTGCCGACACGACGCCTCTCCGCCGTTAGGACAGTCACCTCCAGGGTCAGCAAATATAAAGCATACTCAGCAGGTACGCTCACCCTCAACTTATTGACGAAAAGGAAAACCTTTCTCGGGGAAATGTTTCAATTGCGATGAGGAAGGGCATCATTTTCGTGAATGTCATACTCGCTCCTGTGCTCTCTGCTCAGCGGTAGGTCACGTGCAGGCAGAGTGCACTCGGCCAAAAAACGGGGTAGC
Organism: Gryllus longicercus; assembly: GCA_038098605.1. Lineage (NCBI taxonomy): Eukaryota > Metazoa > Arthropoda > Insecta > Orthoptera > Gryllidae > Gryllus > Gryllus longicercus. The sequence goes on along the minus strand of JAZDUA010000294.1, from coordinate 190,979 downwards.
GCTGGTAGGGACGAACCAGAGCCCGTAGTGGCGAAGGTAGCCCCTACCTACGGGAAATTCATTCTTGTAACTATTCTGGACACACCTATGCGATTTTTCCTCGACACCGGTGCAGGAGTAAGCCTGATTGACCTAAAACATATTCCCTATCACTTCTTGGACATACGACCGTACAATAGACAAATCCGAAGTGCAACTGGGCATGCACTTAAGATTCATGGTTGGTGCACTGTCCCACTTACTATTCACGGAGTGGCTTTCTCCCATGACATGCTGGTTACTGACCTGACTAATACCCCTTACGAAGGCGTTCTTGGAGAAGACTTTCTGGAAACTCATGGAAGTATAATTAGTTACAAACACCAGAGCTTTTCAGTGACAGACAACTGCACGACAACAATGGTCTCCATCGACATCGGACAGACTAGACCTACCATCCATACAACTACGGGTGTCGGCAGCTTAGACGATAACGATATCTATAAGAGTAATGCTGTGTTTTCAGAGGCTGAAAAGCAGCATTTAGCTAATAAGGGGGTCTGTGTCGGTGACACTGACGCTTTAGGTATAAGTTACAGGGATACCAGCGTCGGTGACGCTGATGAATTAATTTTTAAGTCTAATTGTAAGAGTAATACTGTGTTTTCAGAGGCTAAAAAGCAGCATTTAGCTAATAAGGGAGCCAGTGTCGGCGACATCGACGCTTTAGATATAAGTTCCAAGGATGCCAGCGTCGGTGACGCTGATGAATTAATTTTTAAGTCTAATTATAAGAGTAATACTGTGTTTCCAGAGGCTGAAAAGCATCATTTAGCTAATAAGGGAGCCAGTGTCGGGGACACTGACGCCTTAGATATAAGTTCCAGGGATACCTGCGTCGGTGACGCTGATGAATTAATTTTTAAGTCTAATTATAACAGTAATGCTGTTTTTTCAGAGTCCGAAAATCAGTATTTAGATAATAAGGGAGGCAGTGTCGAGGACGCCGATGACCTATCTAATAATACTATCGGTAAGGGAGACACCGTTGCTTCGGCGCCTGATGAACGCTCTGAATACGTCATCATAACCATTGACGCTGAAGACAATGATGACGACGAAAACCAGTTTCTTTGAGAGGGCCAACTGAGAGGTCTCCTCCGCCCTCACCCACCTTGCCGTTCGAAAACCATGCGTTGCTAGGGTATGTAACCTGTGAGGTTCCCCAGGAACCTCACGGCGCGCATGAAGACCCATCGAACATTGCGGTTGACGATCGAGCAGAGATTTGGCCACAAACGGGAGGAAAACAAGAGAAACTGCTCAGTCTTATCGACCTTGACCATTTACACCATGACCTTAAGACGCAAATTCAAAAGTTAGTAATGGAGTTTGAGGATATTTTTCTCTATGGTGAACGAAAATTAGGTGTTACCGACCTCGTTCATCACGTCATCGGGGTAGAGACCGAAAATCCGATATCCAAGGCACCTTATAGAGCCCCGCCCGCTTATAGGGTCAAGATCGATGCAATAATTGATGAGCTATTAGATCAAGGGATCATAGAAAAAAGCGAAAGTGCTTGGGCAAGCCCCCTATTCCTGGTGAGCAAGAAACGGGAAGAAGGGAAGCCCCCAGAATTTCGGCCTGTCATCGATTACAGAGCGCTTAATAAGGTGACTAAGCATCAAAATTTTCCTCTCCCTTTGCTCAGTGACTTGCTAGAAAGTGTTTCAAATTCCACTATCTTTTGCTCCTTGGACTGCTGTTCTGGTTTCTATCAAGTCCCTTTACATCCTGACTCCTAGGATTTGACCACTTTTGTGACACATCGGGGAGCGTATCGCTTCACTCGATTTCCTTTTGGCCTCCGCAATGCTCCGATAGCCTTTCAACGATTAATCGAGAAAGTATTCGGCGATATCCGTGAAAATATTCTTTATTACATTGACGATATCTTTAGACATGACACAGACTCATCTTGAAGGGCTACGACAGATTTTTGAGCGCTTACGAGCAGCAAAATTAACATTGAAACCTTCGAAATGTAAATTCTTCTTGGACGAAATTGACTTTCTCGGTCACCGCATTGGCAAGGGCGAGATTGATCCCCAACAGACAAAATTCGATGCCATTGAAAACTACCCCAGACCCATTGAATTACGCCAAGTTCAACATTTCCTTGGTTTTGTCAAATACTATCGAAACTTCATTCCAAAATTTTCTGAACTTGCTACTCCGCTCACTGACTTGACCAAAAAGGGAACCCCTTTCAACTGGACCAGTACTACTCAAGATGCTTTTGACAGACTACGCAAAGCCCTTACTTGTTATCCTGTCCTCAGAATTCCCGACTTCAATAATTTATTCTCGAGGTCGACGCCTCCTGCACGGCCATAGGCGCAGTGCTGTCGCAGAAGTTCCCAGACGGCGAACATCCGGTTGCTTACGCCAGCAAAAAGCTAAACAAGTCGCAGCAATCTTACTCGGCGGTACAATTGGAAAACTTTGGGGCGTATTTCATGATCAAGAAACATCGGTTCTATCTGCTTCCTAGACATTTCACCCTCCGAACAGACCACTCTGCCCTTAAATACCTTCTCACAACCGCTTCACCACCCCCAATGTTAGCTAGATGGCTCGCAGAACTGTCCGAGTATAGTTTAACCGTGGAGCATAGGCCAGGGAAATCGATCCCTCACGTGGATGCTTTAAGCAGGGCGCCTCCGGTTAACGTTATCGCCCATGTTCCCGACCAACTTCCGGTACCGTGGGATAAACTCAGAATACTTGAGGAACAGCAGAACTGCAGAACTGGCACCAGTTGGCACGGACTGACACTGGAAACTACTTTTACGACGAATTTGGCCTTCAATGTAAATACCTGTTCAGCGCGCATGGAAAAATCCCCGTCCTCTGCGCACCACGTGCCATGGTTCCTTACGTGCTAGAAATGTGCCACAATAACATCCTGGCCGGCCATACTGGCATCTTAAAAACCGCACAACTCATTAGAAAGAGTTTCGATTGGCCCAGGTTGTTCGCGGATGTGCAAAGCCATGACACATTGTCTCACCTGTTTGAAGAGAAAAGCTAGGAAACCGGACATAGAAATACAAGATGTACAGGAACCGGTGCGGCCTATGCAAATCCTAGCTCTCGATCTGATGGGACCAATAAACCCTCCATCCGCCCAAAAAAACAGATACATCCTGACCGCCCAATGTGAATTCACGCCATGGACTGAGGCAATCGCAATCCCGGATAAAAAAACGGAAACACTGGCCCGTGCTCTCGTAGAACAAGTTTTTTGCCGGTATGGCATACCAGAGTCCCTCAAACCAGACCGTGGTACAGAGTTCACATCCTCGCTCTTAGAAAAAGTTACAAAATTACTCAAAGTTAACCACATCCTTTGCAGCGCCGGAAACCCAGGAGCTAATGGGAGATTAGAACGATTTCATCAGACGTTCGCTAACATCATGGCATGTGCTATCGAAGAATCTCATTCAGACTGGGAATCCCAAATACCATACGCGCTCTTCGTATTTCGGAACTCGGTACACGCCGCAACAAAAGAAACTCCTGCCTATCTCATGTTCGGACGTCAGTTTCGCATGCCTTGGGCAGAAGTATTGGTGCCGTCCCTTCCGTGCATGGCAGAAGAAGTTCCATATCACGATGTCCTTAAAAGAAGGCTCCAAACTGCGCACGCCCACGCTGCCGAGTGTAACGCGCAGAAAATCGCCACAGACCGTCAGCAGAAAAACTGCCAACGCTCGCTTCCTACCATCAATATTGGTCAACGCGTTCTCTTACGGCGCCGGTACCTCCCAGTGGGCCAAGTTAGGAAACTCGCCACCAAATGGACTGGACCATTCAGAGTCACAAAAGTTAGGTCACCAGTGACATTTGACCTCGTGGAGGAAGCCACGGGAAGGAAAATAGACGCCCACCATTCAAACCTCTTGCCAATACCGGACTCCTTTTACGATCCTCAGCCCGACATTTTCTTGCAAACGGAGAATGGACAAAGACACAGGGCAATGACAAATACAACAGAGGACCTAGGGACACCAGGACAGACATCTGACCGACAGCAACCTGATATAGCAGCACCTTTCCGAACCCCGTACTTCCTGCGGTCCAGAATTCCCAGGCTAAATTCTAATGCCACTGGCGATACTCCAACCGGAAGCAGCCGTGCAACTCCTGACCAGCCTACAGAGGACGCTCGCACTCAGTCGTCAGGCCAACCGAAACGATCTGCCATTCCTCTGCCCAGTATTTCTTCTCCTTCTTCAAGCCCTTTAGGGTCAGTTACGCGCTCGGCGGCACATAAAGCCGCAAACGCCGCTAGCAGGAGGAAGAAAAGTTCAAACAACTAGTCAATTTCTAAAGTTTTAGACAACGACTGAAAGTGTGCGATATGTGCGGCGTCGCTTTGCAGCTGTCCAACGCCCCGGAGACTGTCGCTTTCCCGACCACTGGACTGCGCCGCTTATGGTGATCTCGTCTCTGCTTTGCACATTTGCTGTCACCGCAGGAATCAATATGGAATATTTTCTTTCTTTTTCAACCCAAATCGCCTTTATCATTATAGAAGCCATGCCCATGTACCCTACTATTCCCCCACTTTTCTGTCATATTTATTTTCCCTTCCCATTTTGTGCTTTTACCTGGGTAGGGTACTTAATGAAATTTCTATTGCAGAATAAAACCACTGGCCTACTAAGAGAGACAGTTCTGCTTGCTTAGCACGCGACGACGCGCCTGCCTCTGCTCTGGTTCAGCTCGCCGGGCCGGACAGCACTGTGGCTCGGTTCCGCTGAGGCAGCGAGCGCCACGCGCCGAGGCCGCACGAGGAACGACACAACACCGTCAGCACTTCCTTGCAGCGCAAGGCTCCTTCATTGCACCGTGGGCGCGCTCTAAGCGTACGAGCGGCTTAGAAATGCTCCACGCACTGTCTTGTTTGCTTGTTGTTGGTGTTTTTTTTGACTTCCAGTATCGTTTGGTGTTCTCCTAATTGAGGAGCGCCCGTTCTTTAAGTCCCTTTGCGGTTTTTTTCTCTCCCTCATTTCCGCATTCTCTAACTCCTCCTACCCTTGGTGCAGGTTTGTCCGCATCCAAGCACACTCGCTGCGGTCGGACAGGGGTCGACAAAGGCAGACCTATAACGGTGAGGAGATGTTGATTGAATCGTATCTCCCACTAGCAGGCTGCAGTCAATGGCCCGCGCGAATGGATCCTCTCTGTATTAGGAGCTCTACGCTTGGATCCGTCCGACCGCGTTGGCGATCGCAGACCTATGACGGTGAGGAAACGTTGGTAGAACCATCTTTCCCACTAGCAGGCTGCAGCCAACAAGGCCCCACCAATCATCTCTCTCTACGAAGAGTAGAGGGCCTGGTGCTTGGACTAGTGGATTGCACTTGGCAATGGCAGACCAATGACGGTGAGGAAACGTTGGTAGAACCATCTTTCCCACTAGCAGGCTGCAGCCAACAAGGCCCCACCAATCATCTCTCTCTACGAAGAGTAGAGGGCCTGGTGCTTGGACTAGTGGATTGCACTTGGCAATGGCAGACCAATGACGGTGAGGAAACGTTGGTAGAACCATCTTTCCCACTAGCAGGCGGCAGCCAACAAGGCCCCACCAATCATCTCTCTCTACGAAGAGTAGAGGGCCTGGTGCTTGGACTAGTGGATTGCACTTGGCAATGGCAGACCAATGACGGTGAGGAAACGTTGGTAGAACCATCTTTCCCACTAGCAGGCTGCAGCCAACAAGGCCCCACCAATCATCTCTCTCTACGAAGAGTAGAGGGCCTGGTGCTTGGACTAGTGGATTGCACTTGGCAATGGCAGACCAATGACGGTGAGGAAACGTTGGTAGAACCATCTTTCCCACTAGCAGGCGGCAGCCAACAAGGCCCCACCAATCATCTCTCTCTACGAAGAGTAGAGGGCCAGGTGCTTGGACTAGTGGATTGCACTTGGCAATGGCAGACCAATGACGGTGAGGAAACGTTGGTAGAAACATCTTTCCCACTAGCAGGCTGCAGCCAACAAGGCCCCACCAATCATCTCTCTCTACGAAGAGTAGAGGGCCTGGTGCTTGGACTAGTGGATTGCACTTGGCAATGGCAGACCAATGACGGTGAGGAAACGTTGGTAGAACCATCTTTCCCACTAGCAGGCGGCAGCCAACAAGGCCCCACCAATCATCTCTCTCTACGAAGAGTAGAGGGCCTGGTGCTTCGACTAGTGGATTGCACTTGGCAATGGCAGACCAATGACGGTGAGGAAACGTTGGTAGAATCATCTTTCCCACTAGCAGGCTGCAGCCTATGTGCCCTCACCAATGGGCTCCATTAAAGGCCTTTCAATATATTATTTTTCTCTCTTCTCTGTTTTTTTCTTTCCTTGCAAACAAGAGCAGATTTGGTGCATTATTGGTTCCAGCTTTTGTAATGTATATAATGTATATATCAAATTCCGCGGTAGCGCGGCCCTTTTTCCGGGGAGAGGGTGGTGTCGCGATATGGCTTTCCGGCCCTCGCGACACGCTGCCGTTGGCAAGTGACCAGTTGTCATTTGCCGCCGCCAGCGTTCCGAGGCTATAAAATGGCGAGGACTTCGCACCTCGCCCCTCTTATTACGCGTCAACGTGCCGAAGCCAGCCGTCGTCACGCCACCCGCTCCCAGGTAGTAGGGTCTACAACGCGGGTAAGTGAAATAAACTTCTTTAAAAAGATACTCTCTTTTCTTCCTGCACGAGTTGGTGGGGTCCTCCCTCTCCCCCTCAACTCGCAACACTAGAATCACTTGCTGTAGATGTAGTAGACTGAGGTAGTTGGTACTATAACAGTGTGGGTGCTCTAAGAAGTAGGAGGAGCGGGCTGGGAGCGAGGCACGGGAGTTCTTGTGTACCATCTGGTATTTGTCAGATATGCTTTCGCTCTTTTCCGCATCACAACATTAGTATTACATTCTCGTATTCGTGAGTAATGTACGTAGTATAGAGAAAATTATATAATGTTGCGGAAAATTAATTTAGAGATTTCAACAAAATGCGTGTTTTGGGTCCTCCATATACCGAAAAAATGATTGTTTTTTCTTTTCAAAACGTGCGTCCGTCTGACTATCCACCTGTGAACAACACTAGGGCCGAAACTACAAGAATTACCCAAAAAAGGGTCAATTTTTTTAAAAATTTTTGGTAGGAATGGTACTAATGGTCTTGTGTAAGATGACGTAAACGTGTAGTGCCCTATTCATTTTTTTATTTCAAAACTTAAACAAATGTTTGTTTTTAACATTTATCTCACGTCCTTAATATTTACAGTATCGGCAACTTGTATACATTATTGCGTTTGTTAGTACTCGTGCTTTAAATAATGTCTCATAAATAGAGACCGTAGGTATTAAACGTCAAAATATGAAATGAAAACAAATAGTATATGTCATAATTATGTAAATTAGGATAAATATGTAAGATTAAAATACACAATTTATAAAACGAAGATTTACATAATACGAAATTATATTAATAAAAAATACGAAATAAATTTTAAAAATAATTCAACCGTTTTTATAATTTTAATAATAATATAAAAATAGTTTGCTCTGTACAAACTTTTGCATGCTTTGCACTATAAAACTTTACCGTCAGTTTCAGTCAACGTGCATCTACTACTATTCAGTACGGTTGTTTAGCAGCCAGACTAGATGCAATAGAAACCATCCTACGAACAGGCGATATCTACGACCAGCAAACAATCACTGCAGCGTGCAGCATTCTCAGCAAAGAGTTGCACGTCGAAGATCGGCAAAGTTACTCGGAAATTAAGATTAAAGTTCACGAGACGCGGCGTCTGTAATACTTTTAGTACCCGAAGATGAAACTGGTCTCTGTTACTGACACGCACTCTGGCGTACTGATGCAGACGAGCAGAACTGTGACAACATCCTACCGCGTCTTCATGTAGCTAACCTTGAGTAGACAGTACGCAGTAACGATGGAGGAAATAAGCGAGTTTTTAATAATGAGTCATAAAATTGAAGAAATTTGTTAAAATAAACAAATATTTTGAAAAAAATAGCAAAATATGTAATATACTACTAAATATGTAAAAATATGCAACGAAAATTGTTGATATTGTGTTAGGACGGCGACAATTCGCCAAGATTAAAATTTTTAGATAGGTAAGTAGAAAGACAAAAAATATGTAATTTTATGATAATACTGTTTCTATTAATTAAGTTCTTCAAAAACTCAAATAATTGTGAGAGATTGAGCTCGGTTTCAGAAACAAACGATAGTTTGTTAAAAATTTTCATTTCAACGAAAATGATCATGTATGACGAGGTTTTACATTTCTATAGTATTCTTAAAATCATGTTTCGGTTCTATCATTAGAGAAACGAAAAATGAGAAAAAAAATATTTTTAGGTGGCAATGGATGGCAGCTGCGAAGAGGTTGGACTAAAACCGATAATACAGCCTACAGCAAAGAAATAAGTAAATGAACTAGTCCGAGAAAGTCTGTGCCATTTGGTTGCATCACTAGTTTATTTTATTTCACGTATCACACTACTGGTGCTATAATTGGGGGAGACATTCTCGTATACTCTATAACCGAAGTATGGAACTGACTATCTTGAAAAATTGGGTTTCCAAATAACTCCGGTTTTTACCCGGTCATCCTTCGAACAAGTCCTGTAAACTGAGGTGACTTGGTGCCTCAAGAATGTTCACTAGCAGCAATAGTGGAGATGGAGCAGGAAGTGTAAAGCGGAAAGGGCAGCGAGTAAGCGAGCCAGTCAGTATTAGTGAACTTAGTAAGGGCATTCGCAAAGTTGTTTATTTGCGAACCACAGTTCCTGTGCTCCGTCGGATTTCGAAGTCCTGCACCTCCTCACGATGTCAGTAAAATTAGCATGGCAAAGTTTTTAAAAAAATTGGAATTAAGCTCCAAATTTGTCGCTTTTTTTATTTGCTAATTTGTTACGCAAAGAAAGAGCCGCTGTTTATTTGACCCTGCTCTAAACAACTGGACATCACGTCCAGCCGCTTCGAAGGATTGGGGCTTGAAGCTGCTAAGAAGGGATTCTCACAGCCCTTGCTTTACGGGAGCGGGCGCCAACTAGCAGGCGTCATTGTTCCGAACAGCCTATTCCTACGTTCAAATATATTTTTGATATCCGCAGTCTTACACGTATACATACTGCCATTGATCGGGAAAAACTCTCACAATTTTCATCACGCCCTTTCTGAGATTCGGACTTGGATGGTAGCGAAAACAGCATGTATTTATTTATTTTCGTAAAACACAGTTAAAAACTGTGTAACGACTACGAGGAGAAGGCCAAACTTGCGGGACTTAATTTGAAGTTATATTTATGACAAAAAATAAAACAAGTGGCCATTTCAGCATTTGCTCAAAGACCAGGGAAACTAGTAGAAAACCTGATCGGGATGGGGGTCATTGTAGCTGAACTACAATACTTGTTACAGCTGCTTTAGAATTATTCGGTCCAAATGGTAAATATTACACTACATGTCACTGTTAAAATTAATATTACTTTCCTTTCGGATGATCCTAATAGTCTCTAATTGTATAGAAATAGTTGTGTATAGAAATAGGTCCCTCTGATTGGCTCGCGGTCTGACCTCTCCGCCAATCACGGCGCTCTTGCGTTACCCGACCCCTAAGCTGATCAAGATATAACACCGGAGGCGGAGCTTCACTGTGTCACTACCCTGAAGAAGCCTGCGACATGACAGGCGAAACGTCGGACTATCTGCCAACGACGCGGCGTCACCCGGACAGCCTAGAAGTAATGGACTCGAGCCGCGGAAGCCTACGTGTACAAGTGTAATTTTAGATGTGAATTGAAATTTAAAATGTGTCGTCATGAAGAAAAAAAATTTCGTAAGTGGAAAAATGTACAACTTTATATGGCATAGTGGCATAGTTAAATTGTATATATATTTATGCTTTGAATCAATGCCAGCAAAATTTTTCTCCAGTGATTGAAGTGAACCGCGAAACTATAACCTTGTGAATCACGAGATTAGTGAACTGATTCTGTGAACCAAAGGAACCGGTGGCACCCTAAACTCCGGATCAACCAAAATATACACTTTACTTTTTACGAACTAAAGTTCAGTAAATTAATAAGAAGAGCCCTTTAACGCAGACATTTTCACGCTATGACCATTCTCGCCTCTAACTGCAAATCCACTCAAAACCATCTGTTCCATCCTTTCTCTCAGTAAATTTCATTTCTTTCTTGCATACATTACATACACGTCGAGTTGCAAGCAAACCCACTTTCTGACACCACTGAATCACATTCAAACTTCCCTCTCTGCGCAAATCAAAAAAAATTCTGAATTTATACCTTCCATCGCGGTAGACACACAAAACAATTAAAAAGAAACATGAAATGGAAATAAAAAACGAAATCCACGCCACAAAATTTTTCGCAATTTGACTATTCATAAAATTATGAAGTAATGAATTTTGTCGTCATAGTAACAACAAAATGTGTTATTAGGAGGCTGTTTAATTAGTAAATCAAAACTATATGTGTAATCCATTTCAACCAGCAAGCTAGTCTTCATTTTGTGATTTGAAAGAGTGTTCTGAAGTGTAATTTTAGATGTGAATTTGAATTTAAAATGTGTCGTCATGAAGAAAAAATGTTTTGTAATAGCAAAATGTCTAACTTTATATGGCATAGTCAAATTGTGTATATATTTATGCTTTGAATCAATGCCAGCAAATTTATTCTCTAGTGATTGAAGTGAACCGCGCAACTATAACCTTGTGAATTACGAGAACTAGTGAACCGTATTAGTGAACCAAATGAACCGGAGGCACTCTAAACTCCGTATCAACCATAGAGGAGAGATACAAATAGAGTGCGCGTGAACCTACTGCACAGGTTTCAACATGCGGTGGCCGCAAATCACGTGACTTTGGGACGCCGGCAGCTTGTTTTGCGTTGTGTTGTGTGTACCTTTGCGTGCTGTTTGTTATTTCTGGTATTACAACGTAATTATTTGGGGGCGTTGTGGAGATTTGCTTACTGCAAACGATCCACACGTGTTTGAGCTTTGTTAAGAACCATGGTTCAGTATTGTTTTGGCTGCAACGTGCATTGAAATGCGTTCTGAACTGTGCTTTGAGGTGCCAATTGACCATATGTACTTGCCATCAGTAGACAATCTTGAAACTAGATTGTCTTCCTATGTAGTGAGCATTGTAACGAATATTGAAGGATTTGTAGTAAAAAAAATGGAAATTTCACTTGCTTGTGTTGACTGTAAGATAGTTCTTTGCCGGACTGATAGTGATGAAGCATCATATTCCTTCATTCAGAATAAGGATGATCATGGGCTGAAATACCCTTCTGCAGATGTGAAAATCTGCAAACGAGCAGAAGTAGAAGTAAGAATACTTCAAGGGAGAGGTGACATTTTTAAAAGGACAGCTTACACTACAATTGTAGATAGATGTTTGAGAGAATTTGTAAATAATTCCTTTTTTTGTAATTTAACTTATCATAGGATGTATTTGTTTAAGGCAATATTATTTAAATATATTGAAATTAGGTTAAAACATATAGGAAGAGAAAGTCTCAAATTTACCAGAAAAATAGAATTAGATCAGTTAATAATAAAATGATTTTATTTAGAGGGCATTAATGTGTGTGCATTTATTGGTGTTAGTATATATTATGTATTTACTGGTGTAAATTATGTTTGTAGTGTTAGTAGTATGTTAATGTTTATAGTTTGTGTGATTGTAAGTATTTGATTTTTATTAGTAAATTCTTTGAAAATTATATATTTCAGCTTCCGGGTCAAAGACCCCATTTCGATCAGGTTTTTGGCCAGTTTCCCTGATCCATTGAGCAAATGCTGGGATGTAGCTTAACTATACGCACGTTTTGTTGAGCACTCCTTTTGCTTGTAGTGGTAGGAGTAAAACCAATGTTATGTTACTATTTTGGTAGTAATACCAAAAAAATAAAATAAAACCTGCAGTTTGTTTATCAATACAAATACGTTTTGTATAACTTGGGAGGGAAAATGTCTAATATCCATAGTTGAAAAGTTGGGAAGAGATTTTTCAGCACAAGATAATGTGTACAGATGGTACTTCTCCTCCGTATGTCACATACAGTATTTACTGTTTTTTGACTAAATAAATCAAAATATATATCAAAATAAAAGTTTGTTTCCTCCCTCTACAAATCCTTGAAATATTTTGATAACTTGCTGTTATATGTCTGATGTGGATTATCAATAGCAGAATGTCTAGCATTAAGTAGTAACAGAAACTTGGATTAATGCCTCCCATGGAGTTAATTTATTTTACAAATATTTTTTATGGTCCTATGTAATAGTGTTGTGGTGCGTTATCGTTGGCATTTCTAATGAAATAATTATAAACGTCATTGCCAACAATAGTATTTTTTTTTACAAGAGCAGCTTTTGATGGCTTAGCCATTTCATTCAGCAGGTAAGGAATGGTTCAACTTACATTTCTATGTTAGTTTTCAAATTTTACGTGTCCTAATTCTATTTCATTCACTTTCCTTTAGTATTAATGACTTACCCCTCCCACACACTTTTTTCTTTCTTCCAGTTTCTAGAATGTTAAATATATTTTCCAAAAAAAATGCAAATTATTAGTAACCTTTATTATAATTTTGTTGTAAAAACAAAAGAATATTCACGTTTTAATGTTTTGTTTTTTTCTTCTTGCACTAGACAACTGAAGATGATGGCTAAGCCACAGAAAGCTGCTCTTGTAATAAATACTATTGTTGGCAATGACAACGTTTATAATTATTTCACTATGTAATAGTACTGTAAAACAGGTGTAGTAGGGTACGCAGTTGAGAGTGACAAGTTGGACATAAGTCGGAATTTTCATGCACTTAATTAAATTGAGCAGAATAACTTAAATAACTTTTCTGCTATAAGCAACATTCTTAGGGCAGTGTAATAAATGAGAAAATAACGCTAGAGTGAAGCATGCTAGATACTTATTAAAAGAAATAATTAAGTACGAGATGGGTGTATAACAGATGCCTCCCAGATATCCCAAAGTCACGTGACTCGGGCGCGAGAGATGTTGATACCCGGCCGGGCCTTCTGCGCAGCCCGGTGCGCACTCTAGTATATCTCTACTCTATGGTATCAACCAACGTCCCTGCAGCCTGCTTACATGTACTTACTGCTTACATGTAACTAGTTATAGACAGTGGTGTGACACTAGATAGGGCACATCCGGTCCTTATTCAAATTCCATACGGTAGCCAATCAGAGTTCAGAGCGACGCCATATACATCTGTACAACACCAACTCGCTCAAGCGGAGAATATGTGAACTACTTATTCATTTTGAAATATTTTTTGCAAACGAGCCGGTTGGTTACCGTTGGATTCCTTCCTCGTCCACCGCAGTCTGTGAATTAGAGAAATGAAGTGATTTACTGCTGTTTGAAGTCTGAAGCGTGCATTTTGGCTTCGAGAAGATGATGGGTGCGTAACAAATAATGGAATTTTTTTAATGTTCATGTTCAGTTGCAAATCCCTTGTTTGGACCAAACGAGGTGACACCCACAGCAGCTATGGGTGTAATTGGTAAGACTTTTTTAAGAGAATATTACTAGAATGTAGTTTTAATAGAATATATTTTATTAGTTTTAGTAGAATATATATTTGAAGGGAGGGTATGATACCAGCCTTTTTTTTATTTTCAGATCCTTGTACACAGGCAGCTTTTCAAACTGAAAATGGTAAGTCTCTTGTATGTTTGTAAAATGCAAAAAGAAGCATGCTATTGAAAGCATAATGTATTGGCAATAATTTGTTGTTGATTAATACAGGTTCTAGTGCTGTTGAACATGCTGCTACAGCAAGTGCAGCAGATGCTTATTCTAGCCTTGTGAAAGGTAAATATTTGCTATAATCTTTAAGAATGTCAATTATTACTTCGTTGCATTTATTGAAGATGGGATAGATTTCAAGTTTGTCTCCATTTTCAGATCTTTTTCACCCATGTGTGGTGTCACCTCAAGTTATTATGGACGTTTCTCATGGTATGTTCCTTTCAATATACAGTTATTAGTGCCAATTGAGGGCAAATTATAGTAAATAAAAAAACCCTTTTTTTGGTGATTACAGATCCTTGTACTTCTGGACAGGTGCAAGAAGCCATTCTGAGGGATGAATCTGCGCCTTCGGTGTGTGGTAAGTGCAAGATATTCCTGTGCTTTCTAATTTCGTAATTGTAGATGGTGAATTAAAAGAAACCTCTTTCTTTTTGATACAGATTTGTTTTCGGAACATTAATTTGATGACCTTTGATGGTCTTTCTTAACGGCATTTTTTGCTTTTCAGATCCTCTTCCAGAGATGGCTTCTGAAGCCTGCATATTAGGCCCTGTGAGTTTGACCCTAAGTGGCTTTAAATTAATGTTCACTTTGAGGAGTCAGAACTCAGAGAGATAATATTAAAGAATTATTGTTATATGCAGTGAATGACTTGCTTCATTGTGCACAAAGTTTCTGAACATATCTCTTTTACGCTGACAGTTTATAAAGGTATGAACAACGAGAGTTTTAAAATCAGTGTGTATTCTGTCATTGGGTACAGATCCATTATATAAACTGTATTTCCCACATCTGATTTGGAAAGTTCTAATTAAATAAAATTTAAAGATAAAATTAATTCTGTAAAGCATGATCATTTTCTGAATTTTGGAATGCCTCTTGCTATGTTAAGACACTTTATTTGAATATTATGAATACAATGGTTTTGAGTTTCAGAGGCTATTTTCATGCAATTTTAGAATTTCTTTAATACCTATTATCTAGCCTGCAATTTGTTTCTCTCTTATTAGTATTAATTTTTATTAGTAGTATTGATATAAGTTGCTTATGTATTGTTATACTGTTCTGACAATAATAGTTTCTCATGACAAACACAACCTTGATTCAATTTATATTCTAGTATGTGTGTATCATTGTGTTTTGTTCATCATCATGCCAATTACATTCTGGATTTGAATGCTGATCCATATTGGATTGTGAATTATTGTGAGTCGTGAATGCAATGCTTGATTCTATAGCTCAGTTATTAGGACATCTGCCCAGTTATCATAAGGTCCCAGGCTTGGCTCCTGGTGCAATCAAATATTTGCACTTTGACAATCCATTTTCAGAATTAAATTGTAGTGCATAAGCATTGATGGAATTCCACTATTTGTAAATCATTGTTTTAAAAGTGAATGTACTTTACAGTGGATCCCATTTTAAAAAAGCCAGGCTCTGAACTGTGCATGTGTGAGATTAGCATGGGTAAATAAAATAATTTTGTCAAATATTTATTGTCTAATGAAAAACATTTTTAGGTTGCAACTAGTGAAAGTGGTTCTTTCAAGGCACGCAGAGCATGCTAAAAGCTCAATTTTTTGCACTACTGCTAAAAGTGGGACAGTGCTCAAATGTTCTGATAAAACTTTGAAAGCAACAAAGAAAACAAAATATGTTCATGTGACCTAATCAGATAATACTGATCTTGATGTAATAGTACATAATTATGTAATTCGTGTTCTTAATGGCTTAAGTAAGTCGCAAAATAAAATGGCACTTTTACCCCTTGTATCATAACTATTTCTTTTACCCGGGCAAATGTGCGGTAGTATTTTCATTGTTTCCTTTTCATTCTGTTCTTATTGTTTATTCATAATGCTTGTAATAATGTAGTATTTCATAGTATTAATTTGGCATATCTACAAGCAAATACTAAAGTTGCAATTATGCAGGTGTACTGTGTATTACTTTCTGTAATTCAAAATTCTTATTACTAATGAAATTACGAAATTGTATAATGTCAATATGGTCAATAAATACTAGATTTTACTACCCTAATTTGACTTTTTTTCTTCCATAAAATCCTTATAATTATTATTGTGAATTTTTTAATAAATGAAGGCGTGGGAAGTATGGGAGTGAAATTTTAAAGTTCCCGCGTCGCTGGTTTATTTCAAATTTACCGGTTACTTCTTCGCTATTTGCTGTCCGTTTACCGAAAAGAAATTATACAGAACAATGTGGCGGCACCGGAAGTTGGGCAAATAAGGCTTTTCCTTCTAACAATACTACTACTACTACTACTACTACTACTACTACTACCACTACTACCACTACTACCACTACTACCACTACTACTACCACTACTACCACTACTACTACTACTACCACTACTACCACTACTACCACTACTACCACTACTACTACTACTACCACTACTACCACTACTACTTCTACCACTACCACTACTACCACTACTACTACTACTACTACTACTACTACTACTAGTACTACTACTAGTACTACTACTAGTACTACTACTAGTACTACTACTAGTACTACTACTAGTACTACTACTACTACTACTACTACTAGTACTACTACTACTACTAGTACTACTACTACTACTACTACTAGTACTACTACTACTACTACTAGTACTATTACTACTACTACTACTA
Source organism: Gryllus longicercus (assembly GCA_038098605.1). Classification (NCBI taxonomy): domain Eukaryota; kingdom Metazoa; phylum Arthropoda; class Insecta; order Orthoptera; family Gryllidae; genus Gryllus; species Gryllus longicercus. The sequence continues at coordinate 174,415 of JAZDUA010000294.1, read as the reverse complement.
CTACTACTACTACTACTACTACTACTACTCCTACTACTACTACTACTACTACTCCTACTCCTACTCCTACTCCTACTCCTACTCCTACTCCTACTCCTACTACTACTACTACTACTACTACTCCTACTACTACTCCTACTACTACTCCTACTACTACTCCTACTCCTACTCCTACTCCTACTCCTACTCCTACTACTACTCCTACTCCTACTACTACTCCTACTACTACTCCTACTACTCCTACTACTCCTACTACTACTACTACTACTACTACTACTACTACTAGTACTTATTCTACCAGAAGTTCTCTCTTCAATAACATCAATGAAAGCTGAAATAACTAAGCTCACAGAAATGATTACCAAAAATAAATCTGAAGCAAACACATTGGAGAATCAAGGTCACACAGCAGTAATTGAGAATGCAATCGAGGAACTCTCGATAAGACAACTGAAATCAAAAAATATTATCCTCCACAACGTCAAGGAATCAACCCAAGATGATGCTACAAAACGTCAAGAAGATGACCGCAATGAGGCTACAAAAATCTTCAAGTCATTCAACGAGGTATGCCCGGACATTGTTATGACAACTAGATTAGGCAAACAAACAGACACCATAACCAAACCTCGTCCACTTAGAATAGTTCTGAAAGATTCTTCACAAGTTTTAAATATTTTAAAACGTAAGGAACTTTACACTGGACCAATTCAATTCTCATCTGATAAAACACAGCAACAACGAAATCACTTAAAGTTTCTTAACTCAGAGGTTGAACGTCTAAATCGTGAAGAAGGTATACCAACAAAAATCATTAAGTACATAAATGGTTTTCCCAAAATAATTAATAAACCACAAGCCAAATCAAAAAAGGGAATGACGCAATCCCAAGCAACCCAGTCAACATCTTCTACCAAAATGTAAGAGGCCTCCGCACCAAACTTCACCAACTGATGAATATCCAACATTCATCAGAGAACCCGGACATCATCATCCTAACCGAAACCTGACTCAATAGCGAATTCTTCGATGCTGAACTCAACCTGTCAAACTTCAACATCTATCGCAAAGATAGAAGCCCATTGACGAGTAACTACACAAGAGGAGGAGGCATTTTAATTGCGGTAAACAAGATAATGTTTAGCTCAAGAATAACATTGATTAACAACGATATAGAACAACTATTTGTTAATGTAAACGTCGGCAATAGGGAAATTATTGTAGGTTCAGTTTATCTTCACCCTAGAGCTCCGGTTAATTTATATTATAAACATATTGAAGATGTTGAAAAAATTTTGGATAGTTCAAAACAAGATATTTTTATTGCTGGCGATTACAACCTCCCTGACGTAAATTGGATAAATGATGATCATGGTGTTGCGGTTAATCATAACAATCCAAATTGTATTCCATCAAATTATGATTGCGCTTTAGCTATCTCTGACTCATTTAGTCTATATAATATGTATCAACATAATACTTTCAAAAATTCAACTGGAAACACTCTTGATTTATTCTTTTCTAATATCGAAATTCTAAATATATCATTATCTATTGAACCATTGTTACCTATTGATAATTATCATCCACCACTTTTATGTGAAATACCATATGTAAATGAAACATCAAATCTAGATTACGATTTTCAATCATACAATTTTAGTAACGCTGATTATCCCCTGATAATAGTTCAATTAAAAGCAATATCTTGGAATTTTATTGATGTTAACAATTTAAATGATTCAATTAATTTATTTTACCAAACACTTGAAATCATAATCAAACAAAACATTCCACTGAAAGTTACATATACATCTAAATACCCTGTTTGGTATAGTAAAGAATTGAAAGAAAAAATAAAAGCTAAACATTACTTCCACAAATTATTTAAATCCAACGTTGATTCTGTCAATAATTATTCAATATTTTCTAAGTTGAGGTCTACTACTAAAAATTTACAAAGAACATGCTTCATAAATTACGTACGAAAAACAGAAGATAATATAAAAATGATCCTAAATCTTTCTACAAATTCGTAAATAATAATAAATCTGATTATGGATTGCCAAAATCATTATCTTACAACGATATAACCTCAGATAACAGTTTCGAAGGAGTAAATCTACTTGCAGATTATTTTCAGTCAAATTACTGTCGAAACCATTCTATTGGTGTTGTTGATTTAGATACTGAAAAATCTGAGAATTCTCCTAATTTTTCCATTGATGACTTAAATATTTCACCAGATGATGTTCTAAAAGTATTGCGTGCTTTGAAAGAGACCAAAAGCTCCGGACCAGACGGTATTCCTTCGATATTTTTGAAAAAATGCTCTGAAGCCCTCTATATACCAATTTACAAATTATTCCGTAAGTCCCTGAATGAAGGCATTTTTCCTAGCGTGTGGAAAGAAAGTTATTTACACCTATCCACAAATCAGGCGACAAATCATCAGTTAATAATTATAGACCGATATCCATATTGAATGTGATTCCTAAAGTTTTTGAGTCTATTCTTACATCTAAAATTAAACCTTATATTAATCAATTTATAATTAGTGAACAGCATGGCTTTTTAAACGGTAAATCAACCACAACAAATTTAATGATACTTACTCAAGATTTATATAATTCACTCGAAAATGGTTCACAAATTGATGTAATATTCACAGATTTTTCCAAAGCGTTCGATAAAGTACATATTCCTTTACTAATTCAAAAACTCAAAAACATTGGAATCACAGGACCCCTTATTGAATGGTTCGAATCATACTTGTCAAATAGAATACAATATGTAAAATATAAAAACTTTATATCAAAAAAAATAAATGTTACCTCAGGTGTACCACAAGGTTCACATTTAGGGCCAATATTATTTCTGATCTTTATCAACGACATAAATGTATCTTTTTCTGATAGCAAATTTTTACTTTACGCAGATGATTGTAAATTTTATAGAATAATAAGTGATGTTACGGATTGTGTTCTTTTGCAAAAAGATCTAGATAGCTTATCTGACTGGTGTAAAAACAACTTTATGAATCTTAAAATCGATAAATGTAAAATTTTAAGTATCTATAGAAAAAAACATGCAATTAAATTTAATTATAACATAGCAACAGTTGATATAGAACATGTTAATCAAATTAAAGATTTAGGAGTTATTTTAGACTCGAAACTAAACTTCAACCCACACATCGATTACATTGTAAATAAAAGTCTAAAAATGTTAGGATTTGTTAAGAGACACAGTTCTAATTTTTCTAAAATCGAGACCTTGGTATCATTGTATAATACTCTTATCAAACCAACTTTGATGTATGCATCCACGATTTGGACTCCACATTTTACTAAAAATATTGAACGAATTGAAAAAGTCCAGCACAATTTTTTTAAATACGCAGCTTTCAAAGCAAAAATACGAAACCCATCGCTGGATCATGACTATCGGGAAATAGCTAAAATAACTAAACTTAGTACACTTGAATCATTCAGAATTTATACAGATGCCTGTATGTTATACAACATCATTAACAACAACATCACCTGTAATGAATTACAATCAATGTTCGAATTCAATACGTCATTTTATACACTGAGAGAAAATCGTATACTGAATGTCCAACATTTTAACACATCTTATGGATACTATTCACCAATACCCAGACTTTCTCGATTATGTAACAACGTGACATGTCCTGCGCTTGAATCGTCATCAATTTATGTATTCAAAAAACGTGCGAAATTATCGATATTAAACAAATTTCATTAGATTAAAATCATACAAAATATGCGACTCTCAATTGTAATATTTACTGTATACTTAACTCTTGTATATTATTTGGGCTATTTAGCCTGTATGTTAATAAATAAATAAATAATAATAATAATAATTGTTGTAACTTGAACTTTATCTCTTGAATGCGAGTAGCGGTTGTGCGCCATCTATCTTGTTTGCGCGCATGCGCCATGATTTGTCCGTGCGCATCGCGCTCAACCTTTTGTTTTTTCCTCAGTTGTTATTGATCACTGAGCAGTGTAACACGTACATCAGAATATACGATTTGTTTGTTTACTAATCGTGTGTATTTATTTGGCTCGTTTGACTGTTAACCCTTCCTCGCTAACAGGTTATGAGCCCTGGTTCGCGAAAACTGTGAAAAGTGCTGTGAAAAGTGAACAACGAGCGGTGTTACAGATCAAAAACGAACGCGCGTGAAAAGTTTTCTTTGTGTCTGCCATTATGAACGCCGGAAACGTGGGACGTATCGAGTTATTGGGAAAAGACAATTACGATACGTGGAAACTGCAAATGCAGGCAGTTCTCACTAAAAATGATTTGTGGGAATACGTAAACGGTGGAATGGTGAAACCTGAACCTGGTGAAAATAACGCGAACGCGGCCAACATTCAGGAATGGACACGTAACGACGCGAAGGCGCGTTCGGACATGATATTGTCGATTTCAACGAGCGAGTTGAAACAAATTAAACATTATACAACCTCGCGCGAAATGTGGATAAAACTCGAAGAGACTTATCAGTCGAAAGATCCAGCGAGGAAGGCGACGTTGTTAAAAAGTTTGACGCTGCAGAAAATGGCGGAAAACGGCGACGTGCGCGCGCATCTGAACAGTTTCTTTGACTCGGTAGACAAACTGAATGATATGGACATCGAAATAAATCAAGATTTGCTGGCGATTCTATTACTCTATAGTTTGCCAACGACGTTTGAAAATTTTCGGTGTGCCATTGAGTCGCGAGACGAATTGCCAACGCCGGAGGCACTTCGTAATAAAATTCTCGAGGAAAGTGACGCGAGGAAAAGTGTCACGCGTAACACGCCGTCAGGGGCCATGTTCGCGAAGAAAAAAGAACATTCTAAAAAACGACAAGACAAAGGTGACGGCGACAAACAGAAAGAGAATCTTGCGACGATCCGGTGTTATAAGTGTAAACTGTTCGGTCATAAAGCGAACGTATGTCCGACAAAGAAGAAAAGTGCAAAAGAAAAATCCACGGAGAATGTAAGTTTTTACGTATCGAGTCAGAAGAGGTCACAGTCGGATGTTAAATGGTGCCTAGATAGCGGAGCGACTAGTCATTTCTGCATCGACGCCGACTACTTCAGTGAAATCGTGCCGAATCCTGAAGAGGTAAAATTCGCTAGTAATGCTACAACAGTCACGGCAGGCGAAGGCAAAGCGCAGTTTGTCGCACGCGCGCATGACAAGACAGCGAATGTCACACTGAACAACGCGATCTATGTACCGGACATGAGACAAAACTTATTGTCGGTGAGTAAAATTACAGATCACGGCTTCGAAATTCTTTTCCGAAAGACAGGAGCACTTATTCGAGATGAAAATGAAAAGATAGTGCTGGAAGCCGAAAGAATTGAAAATTTATATTTCATCCGTGAATCTGGACAAGGCGCTTATACTGCTGCAACCGCACCAAAGGAAAACAAAGTTACTCTCGAACTTCTACACCGACGTCTGGGCCACGCGAATATACGAGATATCCAGGAAGGTATTCAAAAGGGAATTTTGAAGGGTGTTTTGCTCTCAGATACGACCGGAAAACTCAACTGCAACGTCTGTTTACGAAGTAAAATACGAGGGCTCCTTTTCCCAATAAGTCGCAGCGGCAGACAAACACTCTGGACCTGATACATTCGGACGTCTGTGGACCCATGCGGACAGCATCTTTGGGTGGATCGAAGTACTTCGTCGAATTTATTGATGACAGTACACGATGGTGTGAGATCCAGTTCTTAAAGTCCAAGGACGAAGTTTTTAAGGCGTTCACCAATTATGCCGCACGTGTCGAAAACGAGAAGAGTATAACTATTAAATGTCTACAGTCCGATAACGGCCGAGAATTTTTGAACAGTGAGTTCGACGACTATTTGAAGAAAAAAGGGATTTCAAGGAGAATTACTGTGCCCTACAACCCGGAACAGAACGGGATCGCCGAGCGAAAAAACCGGACACTATTGGAAACAGCCAGATGCCTTCTCAAGGAATCGAATTTGCCTGACTATTTTTGGGCAGAGGCAGTTAATACTGCGAATTATTTGAGAAATCGACTACCGACAAAGAGTCTGAATGGGAGGACACCATTTGAGGCATGGACTGGCGAAGCTCCGGACGTTTCCAACCTTAGGATATTTGGAAGTAAGGTCCACTACTTGGACAGAACTCCTGGAAAAGGAAAATTCGACGATCGAGGTCAAGAGGGAATTTTCTTAGGATATGCAGAAGAGTCCAAAGCATATCGCGTTTGGTCGTCGGAGAAGCGCCGGGTTCTGATAACTCGTGATGTAACTTTTTTGGAAGACGAGGATCACAGTAAATCGACTGATTTTCCCGTCGAAGAAGAAGCCATCGATGGAAAAGAGGATTCACCGCAGGTTCGACAATTTAGAGAAGTGGAGTTTTCATCAAGGCATCCGGAACCTACTGAGGAAATAGACCACATTTTTGACTCTTCTGATGACGAAGATTTTACAGAATCGAACGATGACACCGAGACGGAAGCATCATCGCCAGGATCAGACGTTTTTCAAAGCCCTCCAGAACCCGCTTCCGAGGAGAATCCGATTTCACAAATCAGCCATAGAGGCAGCGGTCGACCGAAGATAGTTAGAACAGGTTTGAGGGGAAGACCGAGGAAGATATACAACAGTGTTCCAGAACCTAGCAACGATTTTCACGATGAGCAGAACCAGATACTTCTCTCCGAAGTACCTTTTAAAGAAGCACTGAATAGTCCAGAAGCAGACGAATGGCGTCAAGCCATTGCAGCTGAAATCAAATCAATCGTGAAGAATGATACTTGGGATCTGGTCGATCGCCCGGATAATCAGAAGGTTGTAGGCAGTCGAATCGTGCTGAGAAATAAATTTCATCCTAACGGAGTGCTGGAAAAGAGGAAAGCACGGCTTGTTGCGCAGGGATTTAGCCAACAACCTGGAATACATTTCACAGAGACGTTTGCACCGGTAGCACGAAGAGGTACCATTCGACTTATGGCATCACTATCAGCCAGTCATGGTATGAAGATTCGACAGCTGGATGTCGAAACTGCATATTTGAACGGAGTACTGGAAGAGGAAATCTATATGAAGCCTCCGAAAAATCTTCAACAAATCTTGCGGGACATCGTAGACTCTGAAGGCGAAAATCAGATTGGATCAAAGGCGAAGAAGATGCTCGACAAACTCCGCGAAGGTGAAAAGGTATGCCGTTTGAAGAAATCATTATACGGACTGAAACAGGCCGGGAGAAGTTGGTATATGAAGCTAGACGCAACCATGAAGAAGCTGGGAGCCGTACCATCGAAATCCGATCCTTGCTTGTTTTACATCGGTTCAGGGGAAGATGTGGTTCTCATTGCGACTTACGTCGACGACATTCTGATAGCTTCTCGCAACGAGGATGAAATATCCGAGCTAATCGCAGGACTACGTACTAATTTTGTCGTGAAGGACCTTGGGTTCGTGAAGTCTTGTTTGGGAATGGAATTCGAGCAATCAAACGGGCAAGTGACACTTCATCAACGAGGCTATATTGAGGAGTTAATTTCGAGGTTCGGAATGAGAAATTGCAATGCCGTTTCTACCCCACTGGACCCGAATGTCAAGCTGCAGAAGAACGAGTCACAATCGCCGGAAGACTCACGCCTTCCATATCGTGAGCTTGTTGGAGCTCTTACGTACTTGGCATCAAGCACACGACCCGATATTTCATTCGCAGCAAGTTACCTTGGACAGTTTAACAATTGCTTTGGCTCCGAACATTGGAGAGCCGCTAAACGCGTTTTACGCTATTTACAGGGCACGATTGATTTGGGACTGACGTACGGTTTAGACCCAGGCTCCTTCAAGGGATACGCTGACGCTGACTGGGGTAACTGTGCCGGTGACAGGAGATCCTATTCCGGCTATCTATTTATGTTGAACGGGGGACCGATCTCTTGGGACTCTCGTAAGCAGCGGACTGTCGCATTGTCAACATTGGAGGCTGAATATATGGCTTTATCGGAGAGCGCGAAAGAAGCCATATTCCTTTGACGGTTTCTCTCAGAATTGGGATTCTATGACTTCGATGATCTCATCATCTTCTGCGATAACCGTGGCTCTCTGATATTAGCCGAAAATGATACGTACCATGCAAGAAGCAAGCACATTGATATCCGCCATCACTTTGTGCGAGACGTACTGAAGAAGAAGGAATTTCGTCTGCAACACGTGCCTACTGAAGACCAAGCTGCAGATTTCCTGACGAAGGGATTACCGAAGTCCAAACATAAGCACTGCGTACAATTAGCAGGGATGAAGATTAACGCATGACCGACGGATGAACAACCGACTCGAGGGGAAGTGTTGTAACTTGAACTTTATCTCTTGAATGCGAGTAGCGGTTGTGCGCCATCTATCTTGTTTGCGCGCATGCGCCATGATTTGTCCGTGCGCATCGCGCTCAACCTTTTGTTTTTTCCTCAGTTGTTATTGATCACTGAGCAGTGTAACACGTACATCAGAATATACGATTTGTTTGTTTACTAATCGTGTGTATTTATTTGGCTCGTTTGGCTGTTAACCCTTCCTCGCTAACAATAATAATAATAATAATAATAATAATAATAATAATAATAAAAATAATAATAATAATAATAATAATAATAATAATAATAATAATAATAATAATAATAATAATAATAATAATAATAATAATAATATTTATTGAGTCACATATACAATTACAATCGTGTATGACGAGTCAATATGCATTGGGTGGAGAGAGCGAAGTTATATTACTGTTCAGGAGCAAACAAGGGGCCATCTCAGCATTTGCTCAAAGGACCAGGGAAACTGAACAAAACCTGATCGAGATGGGGTGCCGTCTCTGATATATACTCTTTGGTTATAGAAAGTTTCTTTCTCATCTTCGTCAACATCAGTGGTATGACACTAGATAGGGCACATCCGGTCCTTATTCAAATTCCATACGGTAGCCAATCTGAGTTCAGCGACGCCATATGCAACTGTACAACACCAACTCGCTCAAGCGGAGAAAAAGTGAACTACTTATTCATTTTGAAATTGTTTCGCAAACGAGCCGGTTAGTTACCGTTGGATTCCTTCCTCGTCGGCCTATCGTTGTACATTCACGTGCTGTTCGTAGGACTGTTAACGCCATATCGCAGTCAGTGAATTAGAGAAATGAAGTGATTTACTGCTGTTTGAAGTCTGAAGCGTGCATTTTGGCTTCGAGAAGATGATGGGTGCGTAACAAATAGTGGAATTTTTTTAATGTTCATGTTCAGTTGCAAATCCCTTGTTTGGACCAAGCGAGGTGACACCCACTGCAGCTATGGGTGTAATTGGTAAGACTTTTTTAATAGAATATTACTAGAATATAATTTTAATAGAATATATTTTTTTAGTTTTAGTGGAATATATAGTTTGATGGGAGGCTATGATACCAGCACTTTTTAATTTTCAGATCCTTGTACACAGGCAGCTTTTCAAACTGAAAATGGTAAGTCTCTTGTATGTTTGTAAAATGCAAAAAGAAGCATGCTATTGAAAGCATAATGTATTGGCAATAATTTGTTGTTTATTAATACAGGTTCTAGTGCTGTTGAACATGCTGCTTCAGCAAGTGCAGCAGATGCTTATTCTAGCCTTGTGAAAGGTAAATATTTGCTATAATCTTTAAGAATCTCAATTATTAATTTGTTGCATTTATTGAAGATGGGATAGATTTCAAGTTTGTCTCCATTTTCAGATCTTTTTCACCCATGTGAAGTGTCACCTCAAGTTTTTATGGACGTTTCTCATGGTATGTTCCTTTCAATATACAGTTATTAGTGCCAATTGAGGGCAAATTATGGTAAATAAAAAACTCTTTTTGGTGATTACAGATCCTTGTACTTCTGGACAGGTGCAAGAAGCCATTCTGGGAGATGAATCTGCGCCTTCGGTGTGTGGTAAGTGCAAGATATTCCTGTGCTTTCTAATTTCGTAATTATAGATGGTGAATTAAAAGAAACCTCTTTCTTTTTGATACAGATTTGTTTTCAGAACATTCATTTGAGGACATAGTATCTTTCTTAACGGCATTTTTTGCTTTTCAGATCCTCTTCCAGAGATGGCTTCTGAAGCATGCATATTAGGCCCTACGAGTTTGACCCTAAGTGGCTTTAAATTAATGTTCACTTTGAGGAGTCAGAACTCAGAGAAATAATATTAAAGAATTATTGTAATGTGCAGTGAATAACTTGCTTCATTGTGCACAAAGTTTCTGAACTTATCTCTTTTACGCTGACAGTTTATAAAGGTATGAACAACGAGAGTTTTAAAATCAGTGTGTATTCTGTCATTGGGTACAGATCCATTATATAAACTGTATTTCCCACATCTGATTTGGAAAGTTCTAATTAAATAAAAATTAAAGATAAAATTAATTTTGTAAAGCATGATCATTTTCTGAATTTTGGAATGCCTCTTGCTATGTTAAGACACTTTATTTGAATATTATGAATACAAAGGTTTTGAGTTTCAGAGGCTATTTTCATGCAATTTTAGAATTTCTTTAATGTCTATTATCTAGTCTGCAATTTGTTTCTTTCTTATTAGTGTTAATTTTTATTATTAGTATTATATAAGTTGCTTATGTATTGTTATACTGTTCTGACAATAATAGTTTCTCCTGACAAACACAATCTTGATTCAATTTATATTCTAGTATGTGTGTATCATTGTGTTTTGTTCATCGTCATGCCAATTACATTCTGGATTTGAATGCTGATCCTTATTGGATTGTGAATTGTTGTGAGTCGTGAATGCAATGCTTGATTCTATAGCTGTTATTAGGACATCTGCCCAGTTATCATAAGGTCCCAGGCTTGGCTCCTGGTGCAATCAAATATTTGCACTTTGACAATCCATTTTCAGAATTAAATTGTAGTGCATAAGCATTGATGGAATTCCACTATTTGTAAATCATTGTTTTAAAAGTGAATGTACTTTCACAGTGGATCCCATTATAAAAAAGCCACGCTCTGAACTGTACATGTGTGAGATTAGCATGGGTAAATAAAATAATTTTGTCAAATATTTATTGACTAATGAAAAACATTTTTAGGTTGCAACTAGTAAAAGCGGTTCTTTCAAGGCATGCAGAGCATGCTAAAAGCTCAATTTTTTGCACTACTGCTAAAAGTGGGACAATGCTCAAATGTTCTGATAAACTTTGAAAGCAACAAAGAAAACAAACTACGTTCATGTGACCTAATCAGATAATATTGATCTTAATGTAACAGTACATAATTATGTAATTCGTGTTCTTAATGGCTTAAGTAATTCGCAAAATAAAATGGCACTTTTACCCCTTGTATCGTAACTATTTCTTTTACCTGGGCAAATGTGCAGTAGTATTTTCATTTGTTTCTTTTCAATTCTGTTCTTATTGTTTATTCATAATGCTTGTAATAATGTTATATTCCAGAGTATTAATTTGGCATATCTACAAGCAAATACTAAAGTGGCAATTATGCAGGTGTACTGTTTATTACTTTCTGTAATTCAAAATTGTTATTACTAATGAAATTACGAAATTGTATAATATCAATATGCTCAATAAATACTAGATTTTAGTACTCTAATTTGACGTTTTTGTTCCATAAAATCCTTATAATTATTATTGTGAATTTTTTAATGAATTAAGGCGTGGAAATATGGGAGTGAAATTTTAAAGTTCCCGCGTCGCTGGTTTATTTCAAATTTACCGGTTACTTCTTCGCTATTGGCTGTCTGTTTACCCAATAGAAAAACATACAGAACAATTTGGCGGCACCGGAAGTTGTGCAAATAAGGGTTTTCCTTTTAACATTGAGTGCCGTCTCTGATAATATACTCTTTGGTCAACATAGGATATACAGTTGTTCACTTGTAATCAGGCTGTGATAGTGATGGAAGAGATTCAAATTATGTCGGAAAGCATTATTAAAATAGAACCGGTAAACATTAAAATAGAAGCTGTAAGTCTCATGATGCAGGTTTATGTGTTATTAACATTAAATCATTGAAGCTCAATTCCATTTGTAAATATGTTGTAAGTGCAGCATATGTTGATGTTATGTATAATTCATAGTAATTGTTTTTCTGTTACCTCTAGATTAAAGAAGAACCAATTGATGTGAATGAAGATTGCTGGAATGCTTTCGTGAGTAATATTCACATTAGTGGCATAATGAAATCAGTGTTGTTTGGTAAATGAAAATTAATTGACGATTTGATATATTGGGGTTTAGAAGAAGTATTCATTGTTATGAAAGTGCAGATTTTTCAGCATTGAAGAGTGCTGAGTGTGAGTGTGTTAGTTTTCAATGCTCAATACCCAGGTTGAATTCCTGATTGGAGCAGGAGAAAATTCTAGGTTCAACAGAAATGTCTTATTTGTTGTGTCGAAAGGAGAGCTGTGAATTTTAGGGTGAATCTGCGTAATGCTTTTGGATGGGGATTCTGGAGGGACATATTTAATTAATAGCTTTGTAAGGAAACCAGGTACTATTAACAGGTCCTGTACTTTGTACCTTATTGCCTGTAAGTTATCTTCAATATCTATTTGTGGGTGTGGAGATCAAAAAGAAAGAGAAGGTGTTAACATCACTGGAGAGATGTAAGGATATTTGATTTTATATGCACCATGAACCATCTCGAAAGTGAAAATTTCAAGATATTGAAAGGGAAGTTTTGCTTTTATGTTGTATTAAATTCAACTGCATTCATCTGTGTATTAAAACGGAGCTAGTAGAGAAAATATTCTTCAGTGTGTTGCTTTTAGTGAATTTTCGTCTAGCAGTTCTGTGTTTTGAATGATATTTGTAAAATCTACTGCAATGACTCTTCCTTTTCTATTATCCTGAATTTATTTTAAAATTCAGACTTATTTTACAGATCTCACAATAGCCCATTCAAACACGAATTGTGTGCCCAAATAATTTAAGATTATTGCAATGCTTTTGAAAAAAATTAACAAAGGAGATGCAAATCTTTCAATATGTTGTTAAATCCGTCATTATTGGTCCAAAATGGTTTAACAATATACAATCATGGTATTCCTAACCATGTATTTATAGTTACATAAATATTCCTATATATCTATGTATTTATAGTTACATAACAAGTTCATTCAATAAAAATATTGAAGGGCGTGCAAATAACATGAAGTGAATCAATCATCTTGTTTTCTTACCATTTAAACAAAATTTAAGTTTTGGACAATTTTTTCCTGTAGACCTATTGACTTCGAAGCCACTTGTTCAGTTTTTCACAAATAGTTCAAAAACAGCAAGTAAATCTAACAAAGGTTATTCAGTGGTACCAAAATTCTCAATGAATTTGTTTGAATAGCTTGTTGAAGCATTAAGTACTGAACATAAGAATTGTTACAGGCAGTTTGCTGGGATTAATTACCTGTCCATGTGATTACAGCTGCCCATACCAGTGTGAATGTGGCAAAAGAAAGACGTGTGGGAAGTGGAAGAGGGACAGATTGGAATGATGCAAGACTAAAGGGGAGGACTAGAGTTTGAAAGCAGGGTATGGTAGGGCATTGGCAACTCAATTATAGAATTCATTTCTGTTTCTTGTCTAATAGATAATTGTAAATAAAACGCTGGGCAATACTAAGAGTACAATATACATAAAGTAGTGTAGTTCCTTTCATTCTTAGAAAAACTAGTGGTTATAATGATAAGCTGAGATCTTTTTTATTTGCATATGGATATGTATGTTTATTGTTACTGCTTCTAAAACTAAAGACTTTTTTTTAATAAGCTTTATTTTTTCGTCGCATTAAAGGGAAGGAGCATCATTATGAAAAATTCTTGAGGAGGTGAGTAGATTGAGTATACCACATTAGTGTTCCACTGGACGTTAATACGTTTTTGGAGTTCTTTCTTTGTCGTCTTGTGAAACTGTATTTTCGTGGAGAGGGAGTTATATGCTTGGTTAGCAGCTGAATCCACCGGATAATATTAGCTTGGAATCCTTTATGGGATGCTATCCATATAAGAATAATAACTATATACTTTTATGCCAAATCAGTATATATATACCGTGGACTCCAGATATATTAGCGTTGACTCTCTAAGACACCCGTTTCACTTACATCACAAGACACCAAGGTCCCGTTTCCCTTACATCACAAATAAGTTTAAGAAGATTCGATTATGCTGAATTACCACCTGGTCTATTGTGACCTGTTGTGATCCTGGAGATTAATTATATCTTGAAAGTTATTAGGCTACTAATAAATCCTTAGGAGTTTGGGATGCTGTTTCATCAGTGCAATAGGCATTGAACTATGTTAAGACTACATTATGAAACATAAAGACAGAGTACAATGCAGACTGAAGTATGGAGAGAGCATGATCTCTGGAGAAGGATCCAGAGAAATTACTAATGAAAAGTGTAGGAAGTAAACAATTGTTGGTTTTTTTAAGGCAAATAAAGATAATGGAATTTTCAGTTCATGCTGTTAATGAATTTTGCTGTATCTATTAATAAGATCAATCATTCTGGAAAAATTCTATTTAATTTTGATGTCAAAATCCACATTAAAGTGGAGAAATTTTGTTGTTAAGATCTAAAAACTATGTAATTTTTTTACATATATTTTTCCCTAGTAGTTTGCATGAAGTAATAACTAAGTGAAATAGCCAATAAATGTCAGGAAGTTTAGGATTTTAATTTTTTTCAAGAATTGGGTTCATGATTGATTCTTTCCGAGTGTTGGGAAAAGAACCAGTTAAGAGGAGATCATTAAATAAAGAAGTGATGTATTGTATTGCTGTTGGAGGAAGTTGTCTTAGTAATATGTTATAGACACCATCTGGTCCAGGACTTGATGTGCACAGTTTATTCTGAATGTTGTTGATTACACAGGGTGTAGTTGGAAGGTTTAATTCTGAATTATAGTTATAGCAGATATTTTTGCATGTTTTAATGAATGAATATTTATTTAAATGGTTTGAACAATGTTTATGAGTGAAGTATGGAGTGCTCTTAATATTAGTGAGAGTTCATAATGACATAAAAGCTGACTAAATTGGGTGGCTCATCGTTGGACATAACCTCAATATCAAGATGGGAGATGAAGATGAATGTGGAAAGTGCAAGAAAAAGATTGAAAATGAGCACTGGGTGGGGTGTGAAGGTGTATGCTAAAAGTTGTTTCATCCAACATGTTCTTAGATTATGGCCCAGAAATTGAGAATAATAAAAAATAAAATAAGCAAATCAAATGGATGTGTGAAGAGTGTAATAAAGAATATGTTCACTTAATTAATACTTCACTAATGAAAATAATGAATAAAATGATGGATACAATGAAGTCAATGATGAAAGAAGTGGTATAAAAAAAATTGGGGAAATATTGAGGAGACCCATGGCAGTTAGAAACCAAAATGAAACAGCAAAAGCAAGTAATGTATATGCAGTAAAAGAGACCAAAGAAGTTCTTATAGTACAACCAAAGAAATGAAATCTGACTAGTGAGGTAACAAAGAAAATATGTAAAGAAATGTTAAAACCTGTAGAGATTAATAATAATAATTATTATTAATCTCTACAGGTTTTAACATTTATTATTATTATAATAAATATAATAATAATTATAATAATAATAATAAATAAATATTAAATTCAACTGCATTCATCTGTGTATTAAAAAGGAGCTAGTAGAGAAAATATTCTTCAGTGTGTTGCTTTTAGTGAATTTTCGTCTAGCAGTTCTGTGTTTTGAATGATATTTGTAAAATCTACTGCAATGACTCTTCCTTTTCTATTATCCTGAATTTATTTTAAAATTCAGACTTATTTTACAGATCTCACAATAGCCCATTCAAACACGAATTGTGTGCCCAAATAATTTAAGATTATTGCAATGCTTTTGAAAAAAATTAACAAAGGAGATGCAAATCTTTCAATATGTTGTTAAATCCGTCATTATTGGTCCAAAATGGTTTAACAATATACAATCATGGTATTCCTAACCATGTATTTATAGTTACATAAATATTCCTATATATCTATGTATTTATAGTTACATAACAAGTTCATTCAATAAAAATATTGAAGGGCGTGCAAATAACATGAAGTGAATCAATCATCTTGTTTTCTTACCATTTAAACAAAATTTAAGTTTTGGACAATTTTTTCCTGTAGACCTATTGACTTCGAAGCCACTTGTTCAGTTTTTCACAAATAGTTCAAAAACAGCAAGTAAATCTAACAAAGGTTATTCAGTGGTACCAAAATTCTCAATGAATTTGTTTGAATAGCTTGTTGAAGCATTAAGTACTGAACATAAGAATTGTTACAGGCAGTTTGCTGGGATTAATTACCTGTCCATGTGATTACAGCTGCCCATACCAGTGTGAATGTGGCAAAAGAAAGACGTGTGGGAAGTGGAAGAGGGACAGATTGGAATGATGCAAGACTAAAGGGGAGGACTAGAGTTTGAAAGCAGGGTATGGTAGGGCATTGGCAACTCAATTATAGAATTCATTTCTGTTTCTTGTCTAATAGATAATTGTAAATAAAACGCTGGGCAATACTAAGAGTACAATATACATAAAGTAGTGTAGTTCCTTTCATTCTTAGAAAAACTAGTGGTTATAATGATAAGCTGAGATCTTTTTTATTTGCATATGGATATGTATGTTTATTGTTACTGCTTCTAAAACTAAAGACTTTTTTTTAATAAGCTTTATTTTTTCGTCGCATTAAAGGGAAGGAGCATCATTATGAAAAATTCTTGAGGAGGTGAGTAGATTGAGTATACCACATTAGTGTTCCACTGGACGTTAATACGTTTTTGGAGTTCTTTCTTTGTCGTCTTGTGAAACTGTATTTTCGTGGAGAGGGAGTTATATGCTTGGTTAGCAGCTGAATCCACCGGATAATATTAGCTTGGAATCCTTTATGGGATGCTATCCATATAAGAATAATAACTATATACTTTTATGCCAAATCAGTATATATATACCGTGGACTCCAGATATATTAGCGTTGACTCTCTAAGACACCCGTTTCACTTACATCACAAGACACCAAGGTCCCGTTTCCCTTACATCACAAATAAGTTTAAGAAGATTCGATTATGCTGAATTACCACCTGGTCTATTGTGACCTGTTGTGATCCTGGAGATTAATTATATCTTGAAAGTTATTAGGCTACTAATAAATCCTTAGGAGTTTGGGATGCTGTTTCATCAGTGCAATAGGCATTGAACTATGTTAAGACTACATTATGAAACATAAAGACAGAGTACAATGCAGACTGAAGTATGGAGAGAGCATGATCTCTGGAGAAGGATCCAGAGAAATTACTAATGAAAAGTGTAGGAAGTAAACAATTGTTGGTTTTTTTAAGGCAAATAAAGATAATGGAATTTTCAGTTCATGCTGTTAATGAATTTTGCTGTATCTATTAATAAGATCAATCATTCTGGAAAAATTCTATTTAATTTTGATGTCAAAATCCACATTAAAGTGGAGAAATTTTGTTGTTAAGATCTAAAAACTATGTAATTTTTTTACATATATTTTTCCCTAGTAGTTTGCATGAAGTAATAACTAAGTGAAATAGCCAATAAATGTCAGGAAGTTTAGGATTTTAATTTTTTTCAAGAATTGGGTTCATGATTGATTCTTTCCGAGTGTTGGGAAAAGAACCAGTTAAGAGGAGATCATTAAATAAAGAAGTGATGTATTGTATTGCTGTTGGAGGAAGTTGTCTTAGTAATATGTTATAGACACCATCTGGTCCAGGACTTGATGTGCACAGTTTATTCTGAATGTTGTTGATTACACAGGGTGTAGTTGGAAGGTTTAATTCTGAATTATAGTTATAGCAGATATTTTTGCATGTTTTAATGAATGAATATTTATTTAAATGGTTTGAACAATGTTTATGAGTGAAGTATGGAGTGCTCTTAATATTAGTGAGAGTTCATAATGACATAAAAGCTGACTAAATTGGGTGGCTCATCGTTGGACATAACCTCAATATCAAGATGGGAGATGAAGATGAATGTGGAAAGTGCAAGAAAAAGATTGAAAATGAGCACTGGGTGGGGTGTGAAGGTGTATGCTAAAAGTTGTTTCATCCAACATGTTCTTAGATTATGGCCCAGAAATTGAGAATAATAAAAAATAAAATAAGCAAATCAAATGGATGTGTGAAGAGTGTAATAAAGAATATGTTCACTTAATTAATACTTCACTAATGAAAATAATGAATAAAATGATGGATACAATGAAGTCAATGATGAAAGAAGTGGTATAAAAAAAATTGGGGAAATATTGAGGAGACCCATGGCAGTTAGAAACCAAAATGAAACAGCAAAAGCAAGTAATGTATATGCAGTAAAAGAGACCAAAGAAGTTCTTATAGTACAACCAAAGAAATGAAATCTGACTAGTGAGGTAACAAAGAAAATATGTAAAGAAATGTTAAAACCTGTAGAGATTAATAATAATAATTATTATTAATCTCTACAGGTTTTAACATTTATTATTATTATAATAAATATAATAATAATTATAATAATAATAATAAATAAATATTAAATTCAACTGCATTCATCTGTGTATTAAAAAGGAGCTAGTAGAGAAAATATTCTTCAGTGTGTTGCTTTTAGTGAATTTTCGTCTAGCAGTTCTGTGTTTTGAATGATATTTGTAAAATCTACTGCAATGACTCTTCCTTTTCTATTATCCTGAATTTATTTTAAAATTCAGACTTATTTTACAGATCTCACAATAGCCCATTCAAACACGAATTGTGTGCCCAAATAATTTAAGATTATTGCAATGCTTTTGAAAAAAATTAACAAAGGAGATGCAAATCTTTCAATATGTTGTTAAATCCGTCATTATTGGTCCAAAATGGTTTAACAATATACAATCATGGTATTCCTAACCATGTATTTATAGTTACATAAATATTCCTATATATCTATGTATTTATAGTTACATAACAAGTTCATTCAATAAAAATATTGAAGGGCGTGCAAATAACATGAAGTGAATCAATCATCTTGTTTTCTTACCATTTAAACAAAATTTAAGTTTTGGACAATTTTTTCCTGTAGACCTATTGACTTCGAAGCCACTTGTTCAGTTTTTCACAAATAGTTCAAAAACAGCAAGTAAATCTAACAAAGGTTATTCAGTGGTACCAAAATTCTCAATGAATTTGTTTGAATAGCTTGTTGAAGCATTAAGTACTGAACATAAGAATTGTTACAGGCAGTTTGCTGGGATTAATTACCTGTCCATGTGATTACAGCTGCCCATACCAGTGTGAATGTGGCAAAAGAAAGACGTGTGGGAAGTGGAAGAGGGACAGATTGGAATGATGCAAGACTAAAGGGGAGGACTAGAGTTTGAAAGCAGGGTATGGTAGGGCATTGGCAACTCAATTATAGAATTCATTTCTGTTTCTTGTCTAATAGATAATTGTAAATAAAACGCTGGGCAATACTAAGAGTACAATATACATAAAGTAGTGTAGTTCCTTTCATTCTTAGAAAAACTAGTGGTTATAATGATAAGCTGAGATCTTTTTTATTTGCATATGGATATGTATGTTTATTGTTACTGCTTCTAAAACTAAAGACTTTTTTTAATAAGCTTTATTTTTTCGTCGCATTAAAGGGAAGGAGCATCATTATGAAAAATTCTTGAGGAGGTGAGTAGATTGAGTATACCACATTAGTGTTCCACTGGACGTTAATACGTTTTTGGAGTTCTTTCTTTGTCGTCTTGTGAAACTGTATTTTCGTGGAGAGGGAGTTATATGCTTGGTTAGCAGCTGAATCCACCGGATAATATTAGCTTGGAATCCTTTATGGGATGCTATCCATATAAGAATAATAACTATATACTTTTATGCCAAATCAGTATATATATACCGTGGACTCCAGATATATTAGCGTTGACTCTCTAAGACACCCGTTTCACTTACATCACAAGACACCAAGGTCCCGTTTCCCTTACATCACAAATAAGTTTAAGAAGATTCGATTATGCTGAATTACCACCTGGTCTATTGTGACCTGTTGTGATCCTGGAGATTAATTATATCTTGAAAGTTATTAGGCTACTAATAAATCCTTAGGAGTTTGGGATGCTGTTTCATCAGTGCAATAGGCATTGAACTATGTTAAGACTACATTATGAAACATAAAGACAGAGTACAATGCAGACTGAAGTATGGAGAGAGCATGATCTCTGGAGAAGGATCCAGAGAAATTACTAATGAAAAGTGTAGGAAGTAAACAATTGTTGGTTTTTTTTAAGGCAAATAAAGATAATGGAATTTTCAGTTCATGCTGTTAATGAATTTTGCTGTATCTATTAATAAGATCAATCATTCTGGAAAAATTCTATTTAATTTTGATGTCAAAATCCACATTAAAGTGGAGAAATTTTGTTGTTAAGATCTAAAAACTATGTAATTTTTTTACATATATTTTTCCCTAGTAGTTTGCATGAAGTAATAACTAAGTGAAATAGCCAATAAATGTCAGGAAGTTTAGGATTTTAATTTTTTTCAAGAATTGGGTTCATGATTGATTCTTTCCGAGTGTTGGGAAAAGAACCAGTTAAGAGGAGATCATTAAATAAAGAAGTGATGTATTGTATTGCTGTTGGAGGAAGTTGTCTTAGTAATATGTTATAGACATCATCTGGTCCAGGACTTGATGTGCACAGTTTATTCTGAATGTTGTTGATTACACAGGGTGTAGTTGGAAGGTTTAATTCTGAATTATAGTTATAGCAGATATTTTTGCATGTTTTAATGAATGAATATTTATTTAAATGGTTTGAACAATGTTTATGAGTGAAGTATGGAGTGCTCTTAATATTAGTGAGAGTTCATAATGACATAAAAGCTGACTAAATTGGGTGGCTCATCGTTGGACATAACCTCAATATCAAGATGGGAGATGAAGATGAATGTGGAAAGTGCAAGAAAAAGATTGAAAATGAGCACTGGGTGGGGTGTGAAGGTGTATGCTAAAAGTTGTTTCATCCAACATGTTCTTAGATTATGGCCCAGGAATTGAGAATAATAAAAAATAAAATAAGCAAATCAAATGGATGTGTGAAGAGTGTAATAAAGAATATGTTCACTTAATTAATACTTCACTAATGAAAATAATGAATAAAATGATGGATACAATGAAGTCAATGATGAAAGAAGTGGTATAAAAAAAATTGGGGAAATATTGAGGAGACACATGGCAGTTAGAAGCAAAATGAAACAGCAAAAGCAGGTAATGTATATGCAGTAAAAGAGACCAAAGAAGTTCTTATAGTACAACCAAAGAAATGAAATCTGACTAGTGAGGTAACAAAGAAAATATGTAAAGAAATGTTAAAACCTGTAGAGATTAATAATAATAATTATTATTAATCTCTACAGGTTTTAACATTTATTATTATTATAATAAATATAATAATAATAATAATAATTTTCATTTCCAAAAGAATTACATTGACAGTGTACAAAAACCATCACCATAAAAAAAACAATAAGAAAGCATACCAATTTTGTTTGCCTACTTTACATACATTATACATCCTGTTTATTCTTTCATTATATATTCTGGTCTTATCAGGTTTAAATTTAAATATATTTATTACATTTATTTTATCTTTTTCAGTACACTACAAACCCTCTGTAAGTACTTTATGTACTTGTCAGAGAGGGGTGTGTTACATTGTACGCTTGTTTTGTTCTGTTTTTTTTCTTTTTATCCTATTTGTATTACCGTTGTTGATTATAGTTCACTCATTATCAGTACTGTTTGACATGAATTGTTTTTATTGGAATTTAGATTTTTTCCAAGAAAACTCAACAGGCAGAAAGAAATCAAAATCGTCCAATTATCTAGAATAACAAATAAATTGTAAATAAATAAAAAGATATGTTAGTTGGCAACTGGTTAATATGAAAACCAAGT
Source organism: Gryllus longicercus (assembly GCA_038098605.1). Lineage (NCBI taxonomy): Eukaryota > Metazoa > Arthropoda > Insecta > Orthoptera > Gryllidae > Gryllus > Gryllus longicercus. Next base: position 152,361 of record JAZDUA010000294.1, on the reverse strand, counting down.
TATACTTAATTACCATTTTGAAAATTTGTAGTAATAAATCAACAAGCAAAATGAAATAAAATTATTATCTAAATTAACAAATGGTGAAGCTGAAAAAAACAAAAGCTGACATTAACTTGAGTTAAATTGACCAATTATAAATCATTGGAAATTAAATAATTGGACTCAAAAACAAAAATTAGTCCATACCGTGAACCATTAACAAAACTGAATGAGAGTAACAGGAGCATTATACAATTTTTACAAATTATTATCTTGTGTTAACCGCTGTTTATAATATGAAGATTTATAATAATTAATAACATATATAATTAACAACATAAGATCTTGTAATGACAAAACTCAACAGGCAAAACGAAAACAAAACGATCCACTTATTCTCTAACCTAACAAATGGATTGTAAATAAATAAAACTAGATGGCAGTTGGCAAGAGGCAAAAATAAGTATTAAAATGTACTTAATTAGCATGTTGAAGACTTATGGTGACAAATCAATTCAACAAATAATAGGACACACAAAGTAAGTGTGGTCTATACAGAGATCAATTAACAATTGACATAATTACTTGTAGACAAATTACAATCAAAATATTATGTAAAATATAACAAAAACAAACAAATAATGAAACTGACTGAGAGTAAAAGATACATTATTTTCAAATTATCATTTTGTGATAACCGCTGTTTACTATATGAAAATTTAGTTGTACATAATTCACAACATAAAATCCTGCATTGACGAAACTCAACACGCAAAGGAAATCACAATCATCCAATTATTATCTTAACTACACATTAATTGTAAAGCAAAAAAGAAATTAAATAACTAAATTAAAACCAAATAACTGAATGAGTGTAACAGGAACATTATACATTTCTTACAAATTTGAATCTTGTGAAGAGGTAGTTTACTGTATCAGTGAAGATTTAGTTGTACATAATTAACAAAGAGATAATTCCTGAGCTGTCTATTTTCATGTTATGCCTAGTATCTTGTGTACCGTTCTTTTAATTTTTTTTCCAATTTCCTTTTAGATGTAACTTCTAATATTTCATCTGGCATTGAACTCAGCAGTTTTGGAATGGCTGTGTTAAACACCCTCTCTCCAAATTTATTAAAAGTGTCTGAAAGTATGAAATTGTTTGTTTTTTTTTCTAGTTTCATAGCTGTGCCCACTGGTTTTTCTGAATTTTTCATTGAAAAAGTTTTTTTGAAAGAATTTGAAATTCATACAGTTTTTTAACGGTCATGATTCCATGCATTGCTGCACTCACTTCCAGGGTTAGGTTTGTTCTGCTTACTTTTTCATTAAGGCTTTTAATGCATTTATTTTGCAGGTTCTGAATAATATCAATATGCGATTTTGCTGCAGCTCCCCATACTCCAATTCCATACCTGATCAGAGACTCAATTAATGAGAAGTAAACCAACTTGAAAATTTTATAGGATACGAAATCTTTAATTCTCATTAGTTTCCAAACACATGTTCTGATTTTTTTTGCTTAATTCCAAGATGTGGTCCCTCCAGCTCAGATTTTGATCAAAAGTTACACCTAAATACTTCAGTTTGCTTACAGAATTAATTATTTTATTACATCGACAGTTCTTAAAGTCTTTGTGTATGCAGTCAGCTTTGTGAAAGAATATTTTAACTTGTGCTCTTGCAATTTTTGGAGCTGTAATATGCAGTATTCTGGTCTTTTTCTTATTTATTATTAAACCTTTATCATGGCACCATTTTTGAAATATTCCAAATTTCTCCTGTAACTCCATTTCTGCCTTCTTTTGGTCTCTGTTCATAGATAATAGCATTTTGTAATCCGCATACATATAATTGGAACCATTTTCTAGATAATTAAATAATAAGTATGGGGCCTAGGACACTTCCTTGTGGAATTCCCCTTTTCACAGTTTTTATTTCACTATAAGTATTATCTATTTTTACCCTAAATGATCTTCCTTCTAGATAGCTTTTAAATAACTGTAAGACTTTGCCTTTAACCCCTACGCTTTTCAGTGCATCTAACATCTTTCAATGGCTTATTACATCGTAAGCTTTTGACAAGTCGATGCTCAATGCTATCACATGCAATCCCTTGTGTAATTTTTCATTTAATACTTCTCCTAGGTTTTCCAATAAGTCTGTGGTGCTTTTGTTTTTTTTGATATGCAAATTGATTTTTATCTATTATTTTATATTTTTCCAGGTAGTTGGTCAGTCTTTGCGATAAGTATTTTTCGAATATTTTACTTATTGTGTTTAATATGGAAATTGGCCTATAGTTTTCATAGCTTGAAAGACTGTCTCCTTTATGTATTGGTCTGATAATGGATACTTTTAATTCATCTGGAAAAGTTCCCTCATTAATGCTTAAGTTGATAATTTTCGTTATAATTAGTGTTATTGAGTTGCTGTTCATTTTTATATCTCTTATAGCTATTTTGTCAATTCCTGGAGCTTTATTACAGTCCATCCCTTTAATTAAAGAACTAGTTTCCTCTAATGTGATATCAGGCAAGTAAAAAGAGTTACTTTGTGTTATTACATTTTTTGGCAGGACTGCTAGGTTACATTTATGTACAATGTCTTCTGTTTGTTGTTGATAAGTGATAGCAAATCTTTCTACTAATTGTTTGATTGAGTTACTATTCCCTAAATTTCTTATTATGACTTCATCTAAAGATTTTTTCTCTGGTACACCAAGTAGTTTATTTATTGTTTTCCAAGTGTTTTTCATGTCGTTTCTGCTATTTTCAAATAGTTTGTTAAAATATTCTTTCTTTTGCTGCTGGATTTTTTTTGTTATGTCATTTCTGATTTTTTTATAATTAATTCTTAGTGTGTCTTTTAATTCTTCATTTTTGACTGAAGTCCTTTTCCATTTTTTAAACAAGTTATCTCTTTGTTTGATCAGTTCATTGATATCTGAGTTTATCCATGGTTTCAATATTACCTTTCTTCTGCTGTTGTTAGATTCTTTAGAGACTAACGCTTTATCATATAAATTTTTTATTACTTTGTACAATTCATTAGCTGTTAAGTTTTGAAGATTAAATTCATTTAAGTTCATTAGTTCTTTTTGTAGTTTACTTTTGTTTATAAATTCATATTTTTTTGTTTCATTTTCGAGAACTATCTTTTTATTTGTGAAATTACATGAGATTCCAATTAAATAATGATCTGTTATCTTGCTTTCTAGTATAAATGGGATTATGTCTTTGGCATTCCCACGAACAGCTATATGATCGATACATGAGCTCACTACTTTATCATTTTTTATTTCAACTCTCGTATCTTTTTTGATACAGTGCACTAATTTGTGATCTAACAAAATGTCTATGAAATCAATCGTTGTTTTTTCGTCATTGCTGATGTTTATGTTACAATCTCCAATTATTATTTTGTTCATATTTTTATCTGTATTTAAAATTTCATTTAGTTCTTGTAAATAAAGAATTTTGCTTTTGTTAGGTGGTCTATAGACTGCAAATATGCTTAATTTGATTTTATTATTTATTTCTAAATGACCTGCTAATACCTCAAACTGATAACCCACCAAATCCACAAGTTCAAATTTGTATATGTCTTTTACAAATAGTATTATGCCTCCTCCTTTCTCTTCTCTTGTTTTTACGTATCTATTAAAATTTGGCAAATTATATTCTAAAAGGTCGTCATTCTTTTTGACACTAATTTCACTCAAGACAATCACATCCATATTTTGGAAGCTATCTCTTATAACTCCACAAAATTCATCCCAATGCTTACTAATTGATCTTATGTTTAAATGAATTACATTAAATTTCTCTTTATTTGCATTAATTACGTGATTAAAATCCTTAATGAGGTTGTAACTTTTAGTTTCTTGAATCTCTAAATTATTAATAAAGGAAATATCCATAATAGTTTTTGTTTTCTAATCTTAACTTCATCTTTCTGTTTAATTAATTTGTTCCAAATCTTCCTCACACCTTATTCTAATCACATTACTTCTCTCATTTTTTCTTATTAATACTTTACTATTTTTAACCCAGCTAAATTTGTAATTTTTTTCTCTGGCCTTATTTTTGGCTTTCCATAATAAATATGTGTTATATGGCGTTAAATTCTCATTGATATACAAAGGTTGATCATCCCCGTTTTTAAATAAGTCCTTGTTTTGTATTTTCTTTCTTTTGCAGTTTAGGATTTTGTCTCTAATTTTTTTCGAGTTGAATTTGACTATTACTTTTAGTTTTTGACGATTCGTGTTGTTTATTCCGTAAACTTCATCTACCACGCTTTCATTAATTTTTTCCCCACAAACCTTACTGAAAAAATCGACAATGTTTTTTTTCCGACAATGATTCTGTTCCAAGTTTAACCCCACTTATTTCTAAATTTTTATCCAAAAGTTGTTGTTCTAGTTCTATAACTTTGTGAATTACACTGTTCACTTTTTCCATTTTCTTCTTCATTTCTTCTTTAATCACTTTCAGGTCTTTTATTTCCTCAATCACCTCATCATATTTGTTACTTAGGAAGTCTATAGTCGTTTTTATCTCGTTCATACTTCCATTGAGGGTGTCTATTTTGCTGTTTATTTCCTGCAATGCCGTAGCAAGAGGATTGGGTGAGTTGACTGAGTTGACCTGGTTGACGGTGTTACCACTAGGTCTACATTTCGCACATCTCCAGTTTTTCTTGCCTCTTTCTGATTTTGCCCGATGCGTGGCCTCGCTGATCGAGCAAGAGAAATGAAGATACTCGTCGCATCCATTACAGAATACCTCTTCGTTCTTCATTTCTCCCTCACATTTCCCACATATTAAAACTGACATGGTTTAACTCTTGGTTTGTTTTTTAGCAAGAATGAGGGTTGGAAGAAAGTTTAATTTATATTCTCCTTCAACAGCTTATTTTGGATCAGCTGTGTTCGTGGCGAACGGCTGAAGTACTACGTGGCGAAAAGCGAACAGTTCCTGCGAGGTGTCACTGGCACTTGATTTTTCTTCTTTTTGAGAGTTTCACTTGATTTCTTCTTTTCCTAACAACAATCGATATTCACTAACTGCAGCCCTAACAGCTCACAACACTTTCACTGCACTATAAATCCAAAAAACTATTTTTTTTTGCTAAATTATGATTCTACTCCTTCCGGCAACGGCAAAACGTTTAGGCATTACGCTAACAATAATAATAATAATAATAATAATAATAATAATAATAATAATAATAATAATAATATTTATTGAGTCACATATACAATTACAATCGTGTATGACGAGTCAATATGATGCCTTGGGTGGAGAGAGCGAAGTTATATTACTGTTCAGGAGCAAACAAGGGGCCATCTCAGCATTTGCTCAAAGGACCAGGGAAACTGAACAAAACCTGATCGAGATGGGGTCATTGGCCTAGAAATACAATACTTGTTACAGTTAGATTAAGATATTATACAGTAGATAAATTATCTGCTAATAATTAACATTAATAATAATAATTACATTAATAATAATAATTACATTAATAATAATAATTACATTAATAATAATAATTACATTAATAATAATAACATTAATAATAATAATTACATTAATAATACATATCAATTATGTTTGCAACTACATCAAATTTAACAATAGTAGTACATTCTATATTTATAACTTGAAATGGTGAGGAGGCAAGTTTTGACCAGTTTTTTTCTTCTTCTATTCTCCTTCTATTTCACAGGATGTGATATGCAGTTCTTTTTTCTTTGCTTCAGCTTGAAACAGTTCACATGAAACAGAAAGTCTAATGGAATAAGAAATTCTTTTTTATTTATATTTTTTGAGGGAAATGTAATTTGAAAATTCCTTTACACTGTAGAACATGTTGTTAAGCAGGAAAGCTTTCAATTTACTTTTAAATGTATGAATTGTGTTTATGTCTTTGATATCATTGCCTAGTTTGTTGTAAAGTGTAATGCCCTCTATTAGGGTACTTTTTTGATAAAGTGTAGTTTCAGAGTGGGGAACGTGTAGGTAAGCCTTTTGACGGGTGTTGTAGTTATGTACATCAGAATTTAAAGTAAAACTGTCTTTGTTTTCCATGAGAATTTTCTTTGTGAAGACCACTATTTCAAATATGTACATGCATGGTAGAGGAAGAATCCTTAGTTTATTAAACAAGGGTTTGCAAGACTCCAGCTTATGAGTGCTGGTCATTGTTCGCAGTATTCTTTTTTGGATAATAAATGTGCGAGTGCTTTCAGGGGCATTTCCCCAGAATATTATTCCATATTTTAGGTGTGAGTGCACATTTGCAAAATACATTGTTCAATGTGTCTCAATGTTGGAGCTTGACCTGAGGGTGTATAGGGCATAGCAAGATTTGCTGAGCTTCTTGTTAAGATTTGAGATGTGAGTGTTCCATTTTAGGTTTTCTTGAATTGTTAGTCCGAGGAAGGTAGTTTCATGAGATATCGTTACAGGGTTATTGTTTATGAGCAAATGCTGTGAGAGTTTTTCTTTAGATCCAGGATTCATGAAATTTAGAGAGACTGTCTTGCTGGTGTTTATGATGAGTTTGTTGTCTTGAAACCATTTTACTAGTGTTTGCAAAGTTTTGTGAGTTTCTTTTTCTAATGATTGTTGTGTTTTTGCTTTGATGATGATGTTTGTGTCATATGCAAACAAAATTATTTTGTTGTTCCTTAAAGCCAAAGGAATGTCATTTATGTATATAAGGAATAGTATTGGGCCAAGGATGGATCCTTGCGAGACTCCACAATTTATTATTTGAAGACAGGAGTAGTATGAGGAGATTTTGTTTTCTTTAGTGTGTTGGAGGGCAACTATTTGTCTACTGTTTGATAAATATGATTTGATCCATTGGCCTGCAATGCCTCGAATCCCTAGCATTTCTAGTTTTCTTAAAAGTATATGATGGTCAACGATGTCAAAGGCTTTTGACAAATCTAAGAAAAGGCCAATGGGAATTTCCTTCTGATTTAGTGCAACAAGTATGTCATTTAAAAAGGAGAAGATGGCTGTGTCTGTGGATCTATTACTCCTGAAGCCATGTTGTGCATTTGTAAGGACATTATTTGCATTGAGAAACTGTTTGAGTCTTCTTTCCAGAATTTTTGAGAATCCTGATAACAGGGAAATAGGCCTGTAGTTCATTGGGTCATAACTATTGCCCTTTTTAAATAATGGTTTAATTTTTGCTGTTTTGAATATATCTGGAAATATGCCTGATTTTAGAGAGTAATTGCAGATGTGAGAGAGTGGTTGCACTATACATGCAGCACTGTGTTTAATAAGAAAATCTGGAATGTTGTCCATGGCTGCTGAGAATTTATTCTCCATTTGTCCAATGATTTTAAAAATTTCAGAGGGGGTTGTTTCATATAAAAATATGGAATTTACAATTTGTGTAATATTAGTGTTTGTTTGGTGTGTTTCATTGTTTAGAGTGTGTTGAGAGATTAACTTATTACTAATTTGTGAAAAGTGTTCATTGAATATATCAGCTATTTCTTGTGGGTCTTGTACAGTTTCGTTTTTGTAGTGGAGCTCTGTTTTTTTTTTGTTATTATTAGTTGGTGCTGTAGTCTTTTTAATAATGTCCCACATGGCTTTTGTTTATTACGTGCAATTGCAATGTACTTATCATTTGTTATAATTTTTCCTCGTTTGATTACTTTTTTTAGGATCGAATTATATGTTTTGTAATATGAAATGAAGTTTGGGTTACATTTGTTATTTGTTAGTATTTTATACATGTTGCGTTTTCTTTCACATGACACTTTGATGCCTGTGGTAATCCATGATTTAGTTTTCTTATTTTGGATCTTTTTGAGTTTTTGAGGGAAAATAACATTGAAATGTCTTAAGTATATATTTATGAATGAGTTAAACTTATCATTTGTATTGGTTGCCTTACATACTTCATTCCAGTTTTCAAATCTGAGCAAGTTTTGAAATTTTATTGTTTCCTTGGGAATAGTTACGGATTTCTTTGTAAGTTGTCTGTTCCGCGGTTTTTGTTTCTGTTGGAAGTGTTAGGATCTGGGCAATGTGGTCACTGAAACCTGTATTAAATGTAGCAACAGAAAAACAATAGTTATTTGCATCTATTATTATTTGATCTATAGCAGTGCTACTATTTTTGGATATTCGTGTTGGTGTATTTATGGTTGTTTGTAAATTGTATGATTTTAGTAGGTCTTTAAATAGGTTTTCATTACTGGATTGTGTGAGGCAATTTATATTGAAGTCACCACAAAGAATAGTTTTATACTGTCTGCGTTTTTGAAGTTTTGTTAGAATAACTTCCAGATTTTTTAAAAAGGTTTTCAAATTTCCAGCAGGGCTGCGATATGTGCATAATACCCATGTTTTTATTGTTGTTAAGTCAGTGATGGATATTTCAAAGTCTTTCTCTTTTACAAGATGAGTGTGATTTGTGTAGGGTACAAAACTAATTGTATTTTTAATAAAAATGCATGTCCCACCATATGCATGATGTGCATTGTTAATATTTCGACATGAGCTACTGGCTAGAGAGAAACCTGGTATATATGTGTTATCTAATTGTTCTTTAGTTAGCCAGTGTTCTGTGAAGCACAATACTGAAATGTGGTTGAGTTTCTCCTCAAGTAATATTTCTATATCAGTGAGTTTATTTTTCAGAGACTGTACATTTTGGTGAAGAATGTGCAAATAGTTTTTATTTTTGTGTATTGTTTGCTTTCCTGCCGATGTTTGATGCTACAGGTTATACACAGGAGTGGGTTTTCGGTTGCAGCGGAAGTGATATGTACGGATGGGACGGGGAGTAGGAAGTGTGGAAGTAGGTGAAGGGGCTGAAGAGAAGAAAGGTGAGGAGGTAGTTGGAAAAAGTGGAGTGGGCAGGAGCGGTGTAGGAGTAGGAACTGGCGTAGGTAAAAGAGGACTGGGGGCAGGTGAGGGATGTGGAGTGGGCAAGAGAGGTGTGGGAGTAGGAGAAGGAACTGGTGGGGGTAAGAGAGGACTGGATGGTGGTGAAAGATGCGGAGTGTGTAAGAGGGTTGTGGATGGAGAGGCAGAAGAATGGGTGGGAGATGGATGTGAGGTAGCAGGGGCAGGGGTTACCAGTCGGTGCGAGATGAGCATGGCTCCTAGTTTTTGTTTTCCTATCTGGTTCCTGTGGAGACCATGCCGAGTAAAATGTTTTCTTGAGAGGTTGTCAAGATCAACAAGTGTGATAGGTGTCCCTCTCAAGTGCTGTCTTATATGATGGTTTGCAATCTTAATTTCATTGTTTATAGGAATGTTGTCGTGCCAAGGAGGCAGAGTGGTCATGATTACATTTGTGTGGTTGGTAGTCTCTTGTATTTTTGTTAAATGTTCCATTGCGTGAAAGTGACTGCCAGAATTAATGCCATTCTTCCCACCTATAATTATTACTGTGTCCTGTTGTGTAAAAGATCTAGTCTGAATGTTTAAGTTCTCAATTACATGTGCCATCGTGGCATTAGGTTTAAAAATACCTGTAATTGAGAACTTTGACAGGAATTTCTCTCTCACAATGGAGGAAAGGTTCCTACCAAGTAGATTAAAGTAGAAATTGAAAATCTCAGGAAGATAAGAAATGGAGGTATTGCCATAACTTGCTCAAGCAAGGAAGAAATTCAGAAAATAGATACAGAAATGAAGGGAAATATGGGAAAAGAATACGTCGTAAAGATTCCAAAATTGAAGGATCCAAAGCTGAGAGTTTATGAAATAGAAGACGTAATGGATGAATTTTAGTTGATAACGGCCACAAGGAATTAAAATCCTGAAATAATTACAGCAGATTGAGAGATCCAAGTGAGCATAAACAGGAAATTTGATAACGCATATTTGGTTGTTTTAGAAGTAGATCCCCAGATATTCAACAGAGTGATGATGAAGATAAAATTTAATGGCAACGCTGTCAAAATAATGAATATGTGGGGATTTTCCAGATGTATGAACTGTTGTTACTTTGTTGCTTTTTCTGAATCCAACCTTCAATTCCTTAATTTTGTCTCTTCCCATATAAACTTCGGATACAAATTGTGGTGCTGCTTCTTAAAAAGGCATCAAAAATGTATTTACAAAATAAGACAATGATCTTGATCAACATATTATTGGTGTTTGTTGTGCTGTATATTATACATAACACAATCTCGAATGCTGCGGATGTTCAACCAGTAGACATTGAGAGCATCAATATCAAAATTTCAGTTTTAGGTTAGCATAGTGGAGAAAAAATTTAAAGACTTTTACGATAAGCTTCATTGAGTATCAACTCATTTTTGGCAGGTGTATGATGCTTGCCAGCGTGAGGCTTGCTTGCCAGCGTTAGAAAGGATTTGAAAGGATGTTTGAATGTTTGAAATAATGAAAGAAACCATTGAAGTCTTATTTTCTTTTGTTATACAAATGTCCCCTCGCAATTAAATTTGTGTTTGGAAAGCACAGTGCAAAGTTATGGTTGATATTTCTGCTTTTGCAGGCTGTAGTTTTCCTCAATGCAGTGAAAAGTGAGGAAGGAAATTGCAACACTTTCGAACTGCAGATGTATTTGATGATTTGGAAATACAATTGAAAGTCCAGTTGCAATATTAGTAACTGCGTATCATGATAAAAAATTATTTTCAGCAGTTAAACGAAGATTAGCATTTTTACATCTTCCTTGGTTTTACTCTTACATTTTTATTTTTAACTGTCTAGATTATGTAGGAATTTGATTGTCATGTATCATTGACTTGCAAATCTTATATTATTATGTTAATTTTTATATTTTGTGTATTTCTTTTCTGGTCATTAATGAATTTTTTTTAAATTTTATGTAAAGTGAGAAGGTATGCGACAAAAACAAAATTAATCTGTGAACTAATAAAAATGCATATTCGGTTGCTAGGTGTTTCCTAACTTGAAGTATTTTAAAAGCAAGCATATTCCAATGAATTAATATAAAAAAAATGTACCTAATACGCTTTGGCTTTACTGGGTGCTGATTCTCCAAGGTCGAAGTTTCGCCAATACATGAAAAAACTCTCTGAAAAGATTGAAGTGAGCATAGGAACTGTGAAAACTAAGCTGTTTCTGAAACATAATTTACGTAATGCATGTTCCGAATTCTTAAACTATTTTTGGAAGCAATGCAACCTTTAAAAATATAGCTTATTTGGAAAAGTCGGTCTCGACAAAATCCAAAATTATCGATAAACAAGATTCATTTTTATGAATTACACAGCAGATTTGGTCTGTTAAATATTTAATTGCATCCTCAATACCTTTACTTTTCTGGAAAACATCATCATCATCGACAGCAAGGATTAGACCTCTTGATCTGTTCCGTCTCAGAAATGTTCATGCCATCTTTTCAAGGGACGTCCTACACTTCTTTTTCCTTTAGGTTCATATTGAAGAATAATTTTACACTTTCTATGTTCTGGCATTCTCAGGACATGATCTTTCCAGTTTTCTCGATATTTCTTTATGGTGTGTATAACACGCTCAATATTTAGTTCTTCTCTGATATCTACACTTTTTTTGTGGTCTAAGAGTGAATATCCTGCCACAAAACGAAGAAATCTCTTTTCTGCAGATTCAATTCGGCACATCTGATCTGATGTTAATGTCCATCTCTCACTTCTATAAAGTAATAATGGCAAAGCAATAACTTTGTAAAATCTGAGAAGAGTTTCTTTTCGCGCATTATGCTGTAGAGTTTGCTGTAACGTTCCACAGAAATATGTGAGGTTGTTCAGCTTTATTTCCATATCCCTTGATTTTATATAATTAAAATGATATCCAAGATATTTAAATTCATTAACTTGTTCAATTATTCGGTCATATATAACTATCTTTGCTCTTAACGGTTCAAGCCCTTTAAATGCCATCACTTCTATTTACTTGGTGAGATTTTCATACCATACTCATTAGCAACCTGACTTAACTTGTGGACTGCTATTTGAATTTCATATTCAGATTTTCCTATGATAAGCTGGTCGTCGGCAAAAAGTAATGTTGGGATCTCAACATTATTAATCTTAAAAACATCAATTAAAGTTTTCAACCGTTATTTAATGATCACGTCCATATATATATATATATATATATATATATATATATATATATATATATATATATATATATTAAAAAGCATTGGCGAGAGCGGACATCCCTGTCTTACTCCCTGGTTTATATACACTGATTCTTTTCCATTTCTTAGCATTCGGATTATGATATTATTATTTCTGTATATTCTGCGGCTGTCTGTGTTATAATTTCTTTAATGTTTGCCCTTTCTTCATTTATATTGTTACTGACAGGGTTAATAAGATTTTTCTCGTTGAGTTTTGTGCTAGGTAGTAGTCTGGTATAAAAGTCTTATGCTCTAATCTTGTAAAAGGTGGACTTCAAATGTTTATATTTCTGGTTTGGCTTTTAAGATGGTTTTTCTTCCATCTCTTTGGGAATATTATGTTTCCAAAGAGATGGAAGAAAACCGTTTTTAAAAAAGGTCTTACTTTTCTGGAAAGCAAACAGAAGACATTATTCATTATTTTGTGGGTGTAAGTTCAATCATTATCTTTCTTGATCAACTTTTTAAAAGTAATTGAAATTTCGAAATTAAGAAAATCGGTGTGTAATTCGTGGCTTCCTCCCTGTCCCGTGGGTTATATATTTAGAACACGGAATTTTTAAAAAGGTAATGCATTACCCATCCATCATGCATTTATTAACTAATATAAAAAACAACGTTTGTTCGTTGGTTTGTCCATAATGTGCTGCCGTACCGTTCATCCGATTGCGATAAAACTTTGTCTACTTATTGCTTGCTCGTGTGGGAAGGATATAGACATTGTACGATGGGAATGTGCTTAAGACGGCGCACGTAGACGGGCGATGATAATAAATGAATGCTGACTCAAGCGCCTCTGAACAGGGCATTCTACGCAATGGCGCTCAACGCAACACCCCACACCCTGAAGTGCGAGTATTAAGAGCGACTTGTTTGCATATTCTGCTCCTGCGATTACGAAAGTGTGCCCAGGAGAGTCAGTGACAGAGGGGGACAGGGACGGGGGGAAGAAGAACGAGAGAGAAGGCGGGCCGGACAACGTCGGCCTGGTCTCGCTAGTTAACAATGAAAGATAATGGCCTCATTATATAATCTGCAGCAATTTTAATCAATGCAATAGGAATGTGATCAACCTCTCCAGGCTTTTAAGAAGGCGTTTATTAATGACAATCAATAATTCTTCATTGGAGTTGCAAAATTAGAATCCATTGGAGTTCCGTCTAAAGTATCTTTGACCATCATTGCGTGATGAAATTTTCGGCCATTTTTTGACCCAATTTTTACAAAGAATTCATTAATATGATATACAATTGATTTATTAGTGTGCAATATAGTTCTTCAATTATCAAACAAAATATTTTAAATGATAGTTTCTCACTTATGTTTTATGCAAGTTTTCGTTTAATCCTAAACGAATATCCACATTTGATTTAAGATTGGTTGCTTATTTATCACTTTGTTTTGTACAGGAGGAGTTGCAGCCTCCAATTGCTGTGTTTATTGGGCCACCAGTGAAGCAAGAAACATCAAGTACTCACGAAGAAGCGGTAAGAATAACAGGTTACATTCGCATTTCGACGTCTTGAATACTGTGTGGTTTCTGGTCCACTCGCTGCATTCATTCCCATTGCTCTTACGATTGTGAGTGTAGAAGACTATTGCCATGTGTAACGTTTCTAGAGGATGTGTTGGTCATTGGAAGAATTTGTGAGCTCTTTATTTCGTTCCTGCCAGTTCACATCCTTGACGTTAAGTGGCATTCCAAGTTATTATTGTTAAAGGTAAACGCATAATTGCAGAGCATGCCATTTTATATTTTGTGTGGGTAAGGGCTTAGTATAGAGCTAGGAGAATTCCTTGTCTTTTAAAATTCTCAGTGCATCTATTACGTCGAATTACATCTGTGCGAATTTCTGGTATGTCACAGTATCATTTAAAACGCATTTACTCAATAATGCAATACTGTGAACAAATCGCTGCTAATACGTATAAATATCAACGACGAGAGACAGTCATACATATGTATGTTCTTTAGCTGTGGTTTAGGCCTACCAGCAGCGTCCCAGCCTTGCGGCCATGGGTTAAGGCTAAATGTCCCGACACTAGTACAATATGTGGACACTACGTGGCACCACCAAAATAAGTAAAATTTACTTTACACATAACGTCTGAACCCATGTTCAGATTTTCGATGTGTAAACGAAATTTGACGCCTTTTTAAAATAGAATTTATGCTACGAAGCCCTTTTTCCAAAAATCGAGCAAAAACTCGAATTTGAAATTAGTTCTCAAACTTCCGAGAAAAAATTAAAAAATGTGGGCTTATAGCGCGATGGCGACATGCTTCCTGAATTCAACGCCGTGACAATCATGCAAATCGGACGAAATGAGCGTCGTAAAGTGAAATTTAGGAAAACACTTTGACGCCCCCCCCCTCTTCACTTCGGAACAGTTGCGTCACCCACCCGCCCTCTGTCGGCGCGGCGGCACGGCCAGGCCCGGCGGAGGAGGCGGGACTTGCGGGATAGGCAAGCCAGACAGTCGGTTTCGGCTTTCGTCACTTTGCATCTCAATCTATTTTTCCACATATACTAAACTAAAGATGCTATACTAGTGTCACAGATCGAGGTAAACGGTCTGTAATAGTAGTACATAACTTTGAATAAATTTGAATTTATTTCAGCGTCTTCCTACAACTACAAATTTGAAGGTTGAGATTTTTCCTTTGAATACGTTTCTCTATAATTCTTTAGTGATAGTTACGTACATTGAAAAAAATGTTTTCGTGCAATGTAAGCAATAGTTCTAAACAGTGGAAAATGTGTTTTAGTGGTAACCGAATATTGTAATGTCAGCGAAAGAGAGGTACTTCAAACTCATAGATGTCTATGCATTCACACATGCTTGGTCCATTGATAATAAACCGTATTCCAAACGAGAAATTACTCCCCAAATGCGTTTGTTACAAGTTCTATTAAAATAGCGAGGCTCTAGCTGTTGGCTTGCTCATAAAAATAAGAGACGTGAAGTTGTTTAGTCGTATCTTAATTCTAATTTTCCGTTCATGCCCTATGAATAACGTCATTGATTTCGAATCAGTGAAGGGTGAATGAGAGCGCAGGATTCGTCAGCGCGTGGTGGTTTCTCGGTGCCTCTGACCGGGAGACTCTAGAGTTCGACGCCCGACCGTGGCAGGGTCTGGAGGAGCCCTCTAGAGGTCGGCTGGTCTGGTCGATAGTTAACCTTGGTTTCTCTAAACCATGCCGGAGCAGTATGCTAACAAACGGGCCATGAGCCGCGCGCTATCTTTTCTTCCTCTTTTCCTATCCGCACCCCTTGCTTGGACAGCCACTTACAGGCGCTACCTAGCACATGTGTCGGGATCTTAGAGCGTGTCCCGGCTGGGGCGGTGCCCCGCTGGTAGGAAATGAGGTAACTCCGCCAACCGCACTGGAGGTCGGCGCTGGATTTTGAAATCCAGCTAGAGAAGAACATCGCCCCTTCCCGTGATTTCTAAACTACATTCACAGGATCAATAATAAAAATTCACATGATTTATCCGCGTCATCGGCGTCAACTGAAAACCAAGAATCTCCTTTTAATGCTAATTTAAGATGCGTGGTTGCAAAACATAAAAGGACAACATGGATTACTAGACTTTTTCAAAGTTAAATTACCCTCCCAAACGAAGTTTAAAATTTTCAATCTCAATATTTTACTCCGTGAAGAGATTGTTTATAATTTTTATTTCTGTAGGATCCTCTTGCATCCTGCAATGATGGCGCTTCTGTTGCTACAATTAAACAAGAGATGACTGAATATTCCCCAGGTAAGTGTATGATATATTTTATGATTACTACGTGAACCTAGGGTCCAAACCATTAGGGTGGTAAGTACAGTACTTGGTAAAAATTGTACCTGGGCTGTTCACAAAACAATGTGGCCAGATTCCCTTTCTCTTTAAAAAGACAGTTGTCGTTGATGCTCTGCAGACGCAAACTTCTTCACGGGTTAAACGGATCCGATGGTGCCCCTAAAGCACGGAAGTGCTCAAATACCCAACGGAATTACAAACTCTGTTTTTTCTATATAAAAAAGGATTGCCTGTATTTATCGCTTGCTAGACTACACATTACTCGTCCAGATATTGGTGTAAATTTTGGGAATTGACGAAAAAGTAGTAATGGACAATTTATCACATTGCAAAAGAATTGAAATGGTATGTCTTTCCTGATTCATCAGAAAGCGTCCCTTCCCTTTCTTTATACCTTGCGATCATCCCTTTTCCTTGAAAATGGTTAAGTAGCTTGTTGTAAGTTTATTCAGTTCATTATCTGAGAATTGAATGAAGCTTCTTTGTATGGCACTTTCCCACTGTTTCCAGCGTAACTTATTAAACGCCTTTGAGAATGTGTTTTCCAAACACCTCTCTGAATATCTCAGTAAAGATATAATATTTTACTCTTCTTATGGGAGAAATGTCAAAGAAGACCATTTTTACTTCCTACCAGCTGACCCAGCTTTTTTTTTCACGTATATTACCCCCTCAAATACTTAGAATACTCAAAATCTATATTTTGGTGTTCCTTAATACGCAAAAATATGTTGTTTTTACCTATGTCCGTCGGTGAACAATTCTAAGGCTTACACCATTCGTATGATTTAGTCGAAACCAAAATTACTAAATCGAGAAGACCTGATTTAATGCCCTGATATTTTGAAAGAGTTCTTTAAATTTTGTTCTGTCATGAAGCTCCTGAAACATTTTTAAAATTTCTAAAAATTAGCTCTAAATTATTTCTTTATATTGTAGGACTACCTTGAAATATACTTATAAAGATGGCAAAATGGCTATTTTTACCGAAGACGCAGAACATTTGAAAATCGCTGAAGTTCAACTTTATTATCCATCTCTTCTACATTGTTGAAGATACAAATCTTTTTCCTGAAATGAAATTTGTGCTCCACAAATAGTTCTTTAAAAAATATATTGAACATTTTTTTAATGTTGGTAATTTCCGCGCATTTTTTACTGAAAGATGTACAATACAAAGTTGAAATTAGTACTGCAGGTTTGTATCATAAAGAATTTTTACGTGTGCAAATTTCAAGGTTTTATCTGGTTACTCAACAGAGTTGATACTAGAAAAAAAACCAAAAATTCCAATTTTTGGGAGGGTGTAATTTTTAATTAGTGCGGTTCTTATCATTAATTTTTTTTGCATTGTAACTTACATTGTTCTGTAAATAAGCGCAGAAGGAATGGGGTTTTAAATCTATTCCTTTGAAAAATTTCTCTGTGAAAATCGAAATTTGTTCGTTTGCGTCCGATAGATTTGTATGCAAATATTACCCGAATAAAAAATATTTGGTAAATATGTCTTTGTCTCGCAGAGTTTACTGAATCCAATACATTTTGGTTTACAAAGCTATAACCAAGCGCTGAGTAATTTAAACACCGTAAGTATCTACAAACACGAATTGCGCGCGCTTTAGAACAGAAACGGTCTCCATTTGTGAACAACCACGACCGATTCTGGTCGAGTGCTTAAGTTTCCCGTGGAAAATAACGAAACTTAGGAAATTTATTTACAAATCAAGTTGTTATTTTCTAAGATGTGAGGCGACTTTTTTTTTTTTTTTAATTCGTGATCACTTAATCGGAATGACATTGGCTTTGTCTCGACTGAAGTTTTAGTATGAAAAAATGTCTAATTGTTTATTCGTGTTAGAATAAAACGAATGCTGTTTTTACTACGTTCATCGAACAGACTATCTCTCGCAGGAGAGATACCTGGATGCCCTGTGTATTTCCTTTGCCTTCCGCTGCATTTCATTCGGGGAGACGTGGTCAATCGATGCTCTTTATTCGTGGGGCCCTTTTCTTACTTTTCCCTTCTGCGGCGAACTCAAGAAGATGTGACACCTTGAGATTATCCTGATTGCTCAGGCTTTAAAGGTCAGTTTTCCTTTTTGTTTCAGCCCGTGTTTGCTACAATTTTAGTTGGCAATAGAGGAACTCTTTTGACGCGTTGATATGTGCGATGAAAATATAAAAGTAATTATGCAATATTGCATCCAAATAGGATTACGGTAGCTGAAACTGTGTTATCCTTTACGGAAGTGTTGTGGCCAAATTTAAGCAAAAATTAACTTATTTTGTAATAAACTTAAATTTTCGAATAGAAAATCATATCCGAGAAATTCGATGAATTTGAAACGCAATATCACTTGCCACCACTATTCCCGCCCGCACGTCGGAATGTCCAGGGTCACTGGAACGAGCCCGTGTTGACATTTACGAAGACCCGTGCCATGTCCCTCCGTCAGATGCCCTGGCAACAAGATTGAGCCGCTTCGTTCTCGAGATGGCATGCTGTTTACGGGAGAATCTCGTAGACTCGTCTCAATCAGTCTTTGTCGTTTACGATATCCAGAGAGAATATGCAGCAAATTACTGCCGTTAATCTTAATATTTTGAGTAATATTGTATGCTGCAATCTAACTTGATAATTCTGTATATTTTTTTTATTCAGACATTGAATTCAGCGTTGCGATGCAAATGCTTAGGTGTGAATCGACGGAAAAAGTTTTAGTTTTGGAACACTGCTAGCTTCTTTGCAAATGACACAGGTATATACTCTGTACAAGTATATGTTCCATTCTTCATTGAGAACTATTATTCTATTGGACTTTTTTAGGGGACATTTTGGGATTTAAATATTTTACGAATATCCACAATAATCCACACAAGCACCAGCAACACAACGTAATAATTTCACTATTCAGAAGACGCTGTCTGCCATCTTTCCATTCGTAATCAATAACTTTAGATCTTGGTTTCAAGCGGTAAAAATGTATCAATGAGACCGCAACAGCGAACGTAATTTCACGATGAACAAGTTGTGACATTGGCAGGTTAATGCATTAATGAGTTAGCCTTCTTCAGTGACCCGTCTCAAAGTTCATTTTTTAAACGATCTTAAATTTTCGATGAGAAAATATTTTTTTAAGATTAATAAAGAACAGTAAAACCATTGTTTTTTTAGTAATGTCCTTTTACTATCATTAGTCATGTGTGTCAGTTAAGTTTTAAGAAATAAGCATTCATTGAAACCAATCAAGCCAGTTTCGAGATAGGGTGAGATGAGACCTTAAATATTGTAAACGTTTTTTGCCAAGGGCCAATACTTGCCCGGGGAACAGAGTTCATCTCTCTGCCTTAAACAGAGTTTTGGAATACCCAAGCCCTCAACTGGTTGGGTCATTCAAAGAAAATGTTTAATAGTTAAAATTTTGAAAACATTTTCCTGTTTTAAAATATAGGTCAGATCATAAAGGATTATCTCTGTTTTAATTTCAGATTTACTTTATTGAGATCATAAAAACCTATTCTTTTTCTCAATATATCACTTTATTACCTTTTGGAATAATTGCGAAACAAATACTAATTAAAAAATATTCATCGCCTTTGCAAAAGTGCGCCCTCTTTCATGTTCCGAACTATTGCACTTGCATTGCATGTTTATATTACAAAATGTTTGATTGTTGTGCTTCAGACGTTTGTAGTTGCTAGTCTACCCCTGAATTTTTCTGATACTAACCTTTTTGTTGATAGGTGAATGGAATTATGCATCAGAGAAAACCAACACAATCCTGATACAACAGAACCACACTACAGACTTGGATTGCATCCCTAAGTGTAGCTTCAGCAACTATGACCAGACCACGCACCACGCGCTCCCTAACTGCAGCAGCGGGAAGTTGCGTAGGCACTTGCGCACCCACACCGGTGAGAAACCTTTCCAGTGTTCAATGTGCGAGAAGACCTTCGCTTGGAAAGGAAACTTGGATACGCACATGCGCACCCACACTGGTGAGAAACCTTTCCAGTGTTCCATCTGTGAGAAGACATTCACATATAAATGTACCTTGAGTACGCACATGCGCACCCACACTGGTGAGAAACCTTTCCAGTGTTCAATCTGCGAGAAGACCTTTGCTGAAAAAGGAAAT
The DNA here is from genome assembly GCA_038098605.1 of Gryllus longicercus. NCBI lineage: Eukaryota > Metazoa > Arthropoda > Insecta > Orthoptera > Gryllidae > Gryllus > Gryllus longicercus. Next base: position 132,273 of record JAZDUA010000294.1, on the reverse strand, counting down.
TTGAGTCAGCACATGCGCACCCACACTGGTAAGAAACCTTTCCAGTGTTCAATCTGCGAGAAGCCCTTCACTCGGAAAGGACACTTGGAGAATCACATGCGCACCCACACTGGTGAGAAACCTTTTCAGTGTTCCATTTGTGTAAAGACATTCTCTGAAAAAAATACCTTGAGTAGGCACATGCGGACCCACACTGGTGAGAAACCTTTCCAGTGTTCCATCTGTGAGAAGACCTTTTTTGAAAAAGGAACCTTGAGTAGGCACATGCGCACCCACACTGGTGAGAAACCTTTCCAGTGTTCAATCTGCGAGAAGACCTTTGCTGAAAAAGGAAGTTTGAGTAAGCACATGCGCACCCACACTGGTAAGAAACCTTTCCAGTGTTCCATCTGTGAGAAGACCTTTACTATTAAAGGAAACTTGAGTAGGCACATGAGCACCCACACTGGTGGGAAACCTTTCCAGTGTTCCATCTGTGAGAAGACCTTCATTCGGAAAACACAGTTGGTTGATCACAAACGCACCCACACTGATGAGAAACATTTCCAGTGTTGAATCTGCGAGAAGACCTTCACTCAGATATTAACCTTGGATAAGCACATGTGCACCAACACTGGTGAGAAACTATTTCAGTTTTCCATTTCAGTAATTTAGATATTATACTCCATTACATGTACGTTTGATGATGGACAATAAATTCATTTTAAAATTGGTGATTTTTATGTGGTATTCTGAGGAATAATGATCCTCTCCGTTGTTATATTACCAATTTACACGAATATGATTATATTTCGCGTATTAAAATACCGAAAAGAGTATGAGGGTACATAAGTTCTTGTACTGACATTTTCGGCAAAGTTATAGACAATTTTTACACCTTATTGATAATTTTTACTTCATTAGCACTTTTGTCACGTTTGTAGATAGTACTTTAAAAACACATCATAATATATCATGGAAAAGCATATAAAAAGAAAAAATATAATTAAATTTCTGAAAATTTAAAATTTCTGATGGGAACTGAAGAGTTCGTTTAATGAAGGATAAACATCAACTTAACAAACTTTATTCACTCCACATGACGTTGACAATTATATAGCTTCGGAGTCAATGTCCCACCTCCACCACGAAGATGAGAGCACGCACCGCGGCCCCCAATGTAAGGTTTTCCGCGGAACGAGCGACCTGCTCGTTCGCCTCCGTGAAGTCTCTAGGCGGCTTCCCGTGCGCCCTCAGGCACGGCTTGCTGTCTCGTCGCGGTCCGCACCGCGCGCTGACCCTCCGACTCCCGAGTTGACTGTTGTACACTCCTTGACTGAGCCCCTGACCGGACTAGTGGGGCGTAGACTACCGTGCACAAGCTGCTGTCTGAGCCTCCGAGTGCGCTTTCGCCCGCCCCTCGTTGCCCCAGGGCTCTATAACACCCATATTCTAAAATACTAACTAAAATGCGAACTGCTACCAACGTTATTAAAACGTGCGTGGGTTCTCAGGACGCAAACACGCGCTTGATACAAGAGATCGCGTCATCGTTCGCGCTACCTTTTCTTTCTGGCGTGTAATATTAATAAATGCATTTTAGAAGATCAACACAGTATTTAACTTCTTTTGTAGTTTATTTCAGAAATCGCCCAATATCAAAGTGTATTGAATCGAAATGAATTTGCCTTATTTTACGTGGCGAGACTCGGGCTATTAGGCCCGCTCTACCGTCTTACCTCGGAAATTTCACTACGCCCCTTTCACCAACAAGCAGAGAAAGGAGGTATTTTTTGGGCAAGAAACAGGCGATTTGAATTTAGCTCAGAGGCGTCATTTAGTCTTGAGAATATTTTCATGAAAGTAAATCTACTAACGGGACAGCCGGCTTTACTTCCCCTCCAAAGGAAAGCGTACGAAGGATTTTTTCGCCCTTAAAAATCCACGGCTTCTATCGGGTTTGAACTCGCGAACTTGGGTACAACAGTCCGGTCGCTAACCGTTACACCATCGCCGCCGCCAAAGTGTATTAGTATTTCTTGACCAATTTTTATGAACAAAGTTGCCAAGCCTTACCAGCAGCGTATCCGGCGACACTACCGCTTCCTATAGTAGTAACCTCTAGCTTTGTCCCCAATTTTGATGGAGAGGTGCCGGGCCCTGAGGCTCGCTGTGTCGCAGGCGGCGCTCCGCAGCAGCGAACTCGTCGACGCGCGGCGTCTCCTTGCGTTGTTCGCGCCAGGTACGAAAGGCTGACCGCAGCAGGAACGGTTTTTCAGAAGATAACATGGATGCTGCTTTATGTCGTTAAATAAAAATGATACAGAATGCATAAGCGTTGTAAAAATTGGATAATGAGGGAACTGATAAATCAATGTAAAATAAAAATCTATGTTCTTGTGACAATAATTTGAAATGGAACTACAGGTACTATTAAAACGTGTTAGTCACTAATAAAGAAAACTACTGATTCCTACTATAAAATATTCTCAGCACGATATCTGGTACTGTTAAAAACCTTTGGGTATGTATAACCCTCGTGTGAGCAATGATAAAAAAATCACCTGTACAAACAAAATATGATGAAAATAATAAACTTGTAGATTCGAACTTGGATATAGCTAATATTGTTTTAATCAATTTTCTGTGAACATTGGTTCAAACATGACGCATATATTTGAGCATATTGTGGATTATACACCTCCATTCTCTGTTTAGTCTCCTGTCGACATGTGTGGATGGAATCTCGATTGTAATATTTAATAAACTTTGAAAATTATAAATATATTGTTGTTTCTAAATGTTTGTTACATTGTGTTTAAAACTTGATATTATCTCTATTGTAATAAATGGAATTGCGTTAATTTATTTCTCACCTACGGGGCTATGCCCTCGGTGTGGTGTAGAAATGTGATGTCTTGTACTCGTGTATATTCACATATTCGTGTATTACGTAATATGAAATAAATTCAAATTGGTATGACTCCTTACTTTGACTCTATAACCGTCGGTTTCTCAAGTAATCTTAAAAAGTGCCTGTCTGAAGTCGTCTGAAAGTAGAAATCAGCCGGGGGGTTGTTTTTCCAGGACACAGGATATAAACTGTACGAGTCAATTTTATGCAATGTTCCGTATGCATTTGAGTCCGATCATTACAGTTCATTGGAGAATAATGCGTCTGTATAATATAGTACTCACTTGTTATCGGGAAGGAATTGAAAACGATTTTGCGTTATGTATTTCATAATTTGGACAACCAAGTCCAGCACACTCCTTCCCAGCCTATAAATAGAATAAGCCCTTTGGTTAGAACAGGTCGAGTCACTGAGCGCTGGTTTCGAAAGTCCCCCATTACATCGTAGTGTGTGATGTACTACTGTATTTTGTGAATAGAATTTGATTGTCGGGACTGGTGAGCATCGTGCTCTTGATTCAGACTGTAGGGTCGGTTGCTTGATGAGTATTTCTGTAGTTTCTGAGGAATTGTATATCTGGCTGTGAACCATCTATAAATTACGTAAATAAAATTTGGAATATGTAGCCACTCTCTCTTCTGTGAGACACCCGTAACGCGCGATTGAACCACTCTACATTACAATTACGTAACGCTTGCGACAAGACCTTCTTGTAAATGCAAGATGTAAAAATAAAATATAGCTCAGTTAAAAAATGGTAATTAAAATGATCATCTTCAATAGGAAAGTATAATTTAAATTAAATTAACTATTTTTAATACCATTCATTCAATTTTTCTCGTGGACCATAGTTGGTGATAACCTGTATGTACAGAACGTCCGGGGAGGATACGCCTAAGTTTCGGAAATAAGCTCTCAAGACAATTTTAAGCATTTTTTTTAATAAACTACTTGGATATACTGAACGGCAGAGCAGCAATCGGCACTCAAAAGTTGGTTTGAAAAAATGCTCTCTAACAAAAATTTGGATATAGAAAAGCAGTTGCATTGGCTGCTTTTTTATATCTGGTTCTTCATTTTTATTCTTTACTTGTTACTTATTCGTTACTTTTTTATTCATTACTTGTTTTCGGAGTGTTTCTTTGCTTCTGCAATGGAAATTTTCGCTTATAAAGCATAATTTAAAACCAGGTATTGAATTGAAAATATCTAGGCCTTTCAGTTAAGTCAAACCTTAAATGGAACGTCCATTTAAATGAATTGAACACTAAATTATATTCCTTATGCTACGCTTTCAGAATTCTTTCAAATTCATTCAGCCTTCATACTGCTTGTGTATATTTAGCGAATGTTCATTCCCGCCTGAAATATGTCAATATTCTGGAAAAATACGTCTTATAGCTTCCAGACATTTTGATTACAAAAAGGAATTCTACAAATTATAAGCAAATCCAACCCACGTGATTCTTGTAAGCCGCGCTTATTTTTAATCGCACTAAATACAAATCCACTTCAAAGAACGTTACCTGTTAAATGTGGGATTAATGTAGCCGATTCCAATGCTTCAGTCAATCTTGCAGAACCTCCCGTTAAAAAATATTGTTAATATTATCTCAGTGAAAGAATTCAAACCAAATGTTGTGTGTTGTCTAAATGCACGAATATAATTGAAAGGGTCTTGGAGCACATTATACAGACTGTGGAATTATTGGTTTTAATTTCGAGATTATGATTTTGTTGAATTTTTAAAAGGTTAAACGGAAATATACTCACGAAAACACGGAACTGCACTATGGCGCAATTTCCTTTTGGGGCATCAGTAATGAAATCCTCATCCCTGAAATATGCACTGCATTTACCTCGGCATCGGATTCTTGCAAATTCTCTTTACTTTTACGGGATGAACGGTCTTGCCTCTGAGAAGGAAATTATGGTAAATGACTCCTTCCTCCTGGCTCGCCATGGATCGGGAGCACACACATAGTATACGACACGTGTTCACTCGGGTCACGGGAAGAGAACAACAGCCTGTCCAGGCCCGTCTCCATGCCAAAATCTTCGTCTTTCGCGGGGATTTGGACTTCTTCGTTTGAACTCGTATGTGCTCGATTGCATTCGCGACCCTTGAATTTTCCTTTGCTGTCTAATATTCGCCTTTGTTTTCTAATACTGCGACTGCAGCGCATCCCGAAGGGCGGATCTAGAATTAATCCTTACCGAGAACGTATGCCAGTACCGGCCAGTCGGCGATAAGCACCTGCACCTAGAATCACTTGTAGATGTAGTAGACTGAGGTAGTTGGTACTGTAACAGTGTGGGTGCTCTAAGAAGTAGGAGGAGTGGGACGGGAGCGAGGCACGGAAGCTCTTGAGTCCCGTCTGGGATTTGTCAGATATGCTTTCGCTCTTTTCCGCATCACAACATTAGTATTACATTCTCGTGTACGTGAGTAATGTACTTAGTATAGAGAAAATTATATAATTATTATCTCAGTGAAAGAAATCAAACCAAATGTGTGAGGTCTAAATGCACGAATGTAATTGAAAGGGTCTTTGAAAATTGATTTAGAGATTTCAACGAAATGCATGTTTTGGGGCCGTTTGATACCGAAAAAATGTTTGCTTTTTCTTTCCAAAAATGGCGTCCGTCTGACTGTACATCTGTGAACAACACTAGGGCCGGAACTACAAGAATTACTTTAAAAAAGCTCAATTTTTTTAAAATTATTGGTGGGAATGGTACTAATGGTCCTGTGTAAAATGACGTAAACGCGTATTGCTCTATTCATTTGATTATTTCAAAACTTAAACAATTGTTTTCTTTTTACATTAACTCACGTCCTTAATATTTACAGTATCGGCGACTTGTATACATTATTGCGTTTGTTAGTACTCGTGCTTTAAATAATGTCTCATAAATAGAGACCGTAGGTATTAAACGTCAAAATATGTAATGAAAACAGTAAGTATATGTAATAAATATATAAAATAGGATAAAATATGTAATAATAAAATACACTAATTATAAAACGAAGATTTACATAATACAAAATCATATTTATAAAAAAATACGAAAAAAAATTAAAAAATAAATCAAACGTTTTTATAATGTTAATAATAATATAAAAATAATTAGCTGTGTACAAACTTACGCATGCTTTGTACCATAAAACGTTCCAGTCAGTTTCAGTCAACCTGCATCTATTACTATGCAGTACGGTTGTTTAGCAGCGAGACTAATAGCAATAGAAACCATCCTACGAACAGGCGATATCTACGACCTGCAAACAATCACTGCAGCGTGCAGCATTCTCAGGAAAGAGTTGCACGTCGAAGATCGGCAAAGTTACTCGGAAATTGAGATTAAAATTCACGAGACGCGGCATCTGTAATACTTTTAGTACCCGAAGGTGAAACTGATCTCCGTTACTAACACGCACTCCGGGCTACTGAGTAACTGATGCAGACGAGCAGGACTGTGACAACATACTACCGTGTCTTCATGTAGCTAACCTTGAGTAGAGAGTACGCAGTAACGATGGAGGAAAGTGAGTTTTTAATAATGAGTCATAAAATTGAAGAAATTTGTTAGAATAAACAAATATTTTGAAAAAAATAGCAAAATATGTAATATTGTACTAAATATGTAAAAATTGCAACGAAATTTTTTGATATTGTGTTAGGACGGCGACAATTCGCCAAGATTAAAATTTTTAGATAGGTAAGTAGAAAGACAAAAAATACGTAATTTGATGATAATACGGTTTCTACACATAAAGTTCTTCACAAACCCAAAAGAATTGTGAGAGATTGAGCTCTTGTTAGGGCCGGAATTGTGAGAGATTGGTTTCAGAAACACTCAAACGTTTGTTTCTTGAAAATTTTCAATTCAACGAAAATTTTAATGTATGACGAGGTCTTACATTTCTGTAGTATTCTTAATATCATGTTTCGGTTCTATCATGAGGGAAACGAAAAATTGAGAAAAATGTTAAAAAAAATATCTGTAGGTGGCCATGGATGCCAGCTGAGAAGAGGGTGGCGTATAACAGATAATATAGCCCACAGCAAAGAAATAATGAAATGAACTAGTCCGAGAAAGTCTGTGCCATTTGGTTGCATCACTAGTTTATTTTATTTCACATATCACCAGGGGCGGATTAATATCTGTGCCGCCTGTAGGCACATCAAATTTGCCGCCCCCTATTTAAAATTAATGTTACAATTCAAATTGTAACGTTTCAGTAACATTTCCCCATTAATTTGAACATTTTTAACTTTAAAAGTAACATTACATTTTGCACATTGTTTTCATAAATTAAATATTTTTTTGGATTAGCTAATTTTGGATATAAACCGTATCTTCATAGCAAGTAACGTTCAACATTATTACCGTTTCAACACTAAAACGTTAACATTAAAAGGAAACTAAAACATGACAACTAGAATTTCAACATGTTTTCTTTCGTCAACGGGCCTTACTTTCAGATTCATATACTTCTGAAATCATAAGGTATACTTCAATAAAGTAGACAAATAAATAGCTTGTATTAAATATTAATATGATAGATTTTTATTTACAACCACTAAACGATTAGAATATTACGACGTTGTAACAGTTTTTATAATTTTCGATTTACCGTTATAAACAAGGAATATAGCATTTAACTTTTTGGATGTTTTTTTTTATACAGTTGAAATAACGTTTTATTAATTATAGCTAATTTGTCTCTTGATGTAAAATTTTGCGACGTGCCTTTTGCTCAGCAAATTCATCAACAATTATAGTATAATCAAAAACGCTGAGATAATTTTCTTCGATACACAATATCGCTAAGGAGTTCAGTCGATACTCTGTCATTGTAGAACGCAAGTAATTTTTAATCCTTTTTAAACAAGAGAATGAACGTTCTGCTGTGCAATTGGCCACCGGAATACATAAAAAGATTCGAAGTGCAATGTCAACGTTAGGATAAATACATTCTAATTCTTCTTTCCGTATCCACTTTAATAAAGCTGCAGAATTCGTTGGGTTAACATCTTCAAGGATTTTAAAATACGAACTTAAATGTATAAGTTCAGAAACAAGCGATTCTTCAAGATCTTGGGGAAATTGTGAACATAAAAATATCGCTGCTTTTTTCAAATCCATCAAGGATAATTTTTCTATTTCAATGACAGCCTTAAATTTGTCATATACATCTTTATACACTTCAAATCTCTTATTCAATTCTGCAAGTAATTTATCAACAATAACCAAATAAGTGTCGATTTTAAACTTGTCTCGTGCGGTCAGTACTGCTGCATTCTCGTTAGTTTCATCACAATGAATTTTACGTTTCCTTTTTCTTTTGTTTTCCGATTCGTACGTTTCAGTATTTGACAGCTTCTTACCCTTCTCTACAAAAAATTCAAAATTGTCACTGTTCGTTTTTAAAAGTTCTACAAGCGAAGTGTAAATACCAACCATGGAACTTAAATCGATATCGACTTTTTGCAGTTGTTTGTTCGACGCATTCAAGCTGTCTAAAATGAATCCCCAAACCTCGGTCATAATAGAGGTTTCAAGTCTATTGAAAGCAACAATAACACCTTTAGCTTCTGCACGCGTTGACGTTTTTTGCGTAGAATCATCAGATATAATTTGAAGGGCATCTAAAACATTTTGCTAACGATGTTTTAGAGCCTGACATGCATCATCTCGAGCTGACCAGCGCATAATTGAAATACTTTTCAAAGAGGAAGTACTGAATCCTTGTTCTACTAAATTTTAAAGTATGTCCCACCTTGATGTAGATGCACTAAAGAAACTATATAAATTTTGAAGAAGTAGAAAATAAGTACATGCTTCAGTTCATAATTCAGCTGCATTTGTACCAACTAAATTTAAAGAATGACTAGAACAGGGGATGAATTTAATTAGAGCGTTTACGTATTTCATACGGGCTTGAAGACCTGTCGAAAGACAGGACATATTTGACGCGTTGTTGTAGGACTGACCACGACAATTATTAATGTACCGTTCGTTAATTTCCATAAAATTACATACAGCGTCGAAAAGCGTCCTGTGTTTGGAAGGAATTCCAAAAATGACTCTTTTGGTGTACCATCTTTTCCCACATTCTAATAACTATAACGAGTTGATCCACGTGTGCTATATCTGATGTAGAGCCCACAATTATGGAGAAATACTTGGCACTTCGAAAGCTTCAGAGAATCTCATCTTTAAATTCTTTAGCTAATATACCTATTAGTTCTTCAACCGTCGTGGTGGATAAATACGATGTATTTCCCTTTCCGCAGTTACCAAATTTTTGTATGTGATCTGCTAAGAAGTGGTCATATTTCGAAATCAACTCAAGCAACATCATGTAATTACCATTTCGATTATTTCCAAACTTTTCGACATGTCCTCTCACAGGAAGCCCTCTTGAAACAAGAGTTTTTATTACTAAAATGACACGCTCAAGAACATTCCTCCAATAAGTTGGCTCGGTTTCATCTTGTTCAAGCAGCTGCTTATTCACTTGGTTTTCAGTCCGCTGTCTATTTTTCAATGCGGACGTACAGTTTCTATGACATGTAGAATTATCATGTTCTTTTAATTTGGTATGCACATTTTTCCAATCATTGAATCCCTCCGATGATAATTTTGTTCTTACTTCTGAATTGCTTGAAAACAATAAACAAACACCGCAGAAAACAGTTCCATTGCTCTCAGAGTAAACAGGCCACTTGCGAGGCTTTTTTCTTTACTGATATGCGTATACTCAAACATATTTGACGTTAAGTAACGAACTTTGCCATCATTGTACTCTTTTCTTGATTTAGAAAAGTCAGCGTTTCTGTTTTGTTTGAACCCATGCTTAGCAACATAATCACGTGTAGCTTCATTAATAGACCACAAAGCTGGATCGCTTTTCCAACAAAAACGATCAGTCGAAGTTATGGTTTCATCAATTTTTTGTTCTTGCAGTTGTATACATTCGGTAGAAACCCTATTTAATTAAAAAAGAAAATAATAAATTATTGTAATATTATAAACAAATATTCTAGAAAGATTATAATATTTATATACATAAAGGTTTAATTAATTATATAAAAAATGCTTAATCTATTTACATCGGTTGAATCGTCGACTCATAAATCGCAGTTATATTTTCAATTGCTTGAGGAACCATTTCATTTTTAGCTGTTTGGAACTTTGCAGTCTCATTATTAGATTCAGTGATAACCCTGAATAAATAAAAGAGTCAAAATATTATATGTATTATTACATATTATATAAAATAAAGTTTAGTAACATAATTAGTGTAATATATTTTATGCTAATTAATTTAAATTCTATTTTAAGATATAGTTCATTTTAACGAATACAGCAACAACACGTCAAGAATATTTAATTTCTAATCATTGTACTAAACATTTTTTGCATTTTGAGAATATTTTGGCAACCCAACTCTGCATTAAAAATATATTAATGTTTACATTTGTTTATCACAAGTTGTTAGTACATGGAAAAATATACAAGTTGAAAATTAAATTTGTTATCTAATCTATATGTTTATACTAACTCAGTAATAGAATTGTCGAATGAACTGCAGCAGTGATCAGTTTCACTTATAGGTTTATAGAATTCATTTTTTTTTTGTCTTATCAATTTCATTTTGACATTTCTCTTCATTTTCTTTTCGGATTTTTGCATATTGACTTCCGCTGAGCCTTTTTCGATAATCACTCATTTTAAAACTTCAAAATATCATTTTTTCTCAACAAGCTCTTACAATAAACGATACACAAAAATAGTAACAAAAGAAAGAAAAAGGGTTATTTCCAGATCTGTCTTCTAGATCTAACTAGAGAAGAAATAGATGTCGCTAGATTCTATATAGCGCAATATGAATGCATGGCAAAATCAGTCAGCGATTTCTGAATGGATAATTCAAACTCCTTACTCTAAGAATGTAATTCTTTCTGATCAATCAACCAATCAGAAGTCGTTGGCGAATTCTTTTCATGTGTTCTGTAACATTGAAAATGTCCCCATTTCAAATTCAAACTTAATTTATAAATTAAAGGTTGAGGGGCCGGCTTTAGTCTCGCTTAAATCATTTTTAAAATAAAAATATGATTTATGCTGTTATAGTTTCTAGAGAACCAAAATTTGTTTTAGTAAATATCAAGAAAATTTTGCGCCTTTGAAAATTTACCGCCCTCGAAAATTTGCCGCCGTAGGCACGTGCCTACTGTGCCTGTGCGTAAATCCACCTCTGCATATCACACTAATGGTGCTATAATTGGGGCAGACGTTCTCGTATCCTCTATAACCGAAGTATGGAACTGACTTTACTTTGAAAAATTGGGTTTCCAAATAATTCCAGTTTTTTTTCGGTCATCCTTCGAACAAGTCCCGTAAACTGAGGTGACTTGGTGCCTCAAGAATGTTCACTAGCAGCAATAGTAGAGATGGAGCAGGAAGTGTAAAGCAAAAGGGGCAGCGAGTAAGCCAGTCAGTATTAGTGAACTTGGTAATGGCATTCGCAAAGTTGTCTATTTGCGAACCACAGTTCCTGTGCTCCTTCGGATTTCGAAGTCCTGCACTTACTCACGAGGTCCGTAAACTAAGCATAGCAAAGTTTTTTAAAAAAATTGGAAAATTAAGCTAAAAATTTGTCGCTTTTTTATTTACTAATTTGTTACGAATAGAAAGTGCCGCTGTTTATTTTACCCTGCTCTAAACAACTAAACATCACGTTACGACATCACGTCCAGCCGCTGCGAAGGATTGGGGCTTGGAACTGCTAAGAAGGGATTCCCACAGCCCTTGCTTTACGGGAGCGGGCGCCGACAAGCAGGCGTCTTTGCTCCGAACAGCCCATCCCCACGTTCAAAACTATTTTTGATATCCGCAGTCTTACACGTATACATACTGCCATTGTTCGCGAATAGCTCTCAGAATGTTTATCACGTCCTCTCTGAGATTCGGACTAGGATGGTAGCAAAGACAGCTTGTATTTATTTATTTTAATAAAAAGAACAGTTAAAAACTGAGTAACGACTACGAGGAGATGGCCAAACTTGCGAGACTTAATTTGAAGTTATATTTATGACAAAAAATAAAACAAGTGGCCATTTCAGCATTTGCTCAAGGAACAGGGAAACTAGTAGAAAACCTGATCGGGATGGGGATCATTTTAGCTGAACTACAATAATTGTTACAGCTGCTTTAAAATTATTCGGTCCAAATGGTATTTATTACACTTCATGTCACTCTTAAAATTAATATTACTTTCCTTTTGGATGATCCTAATAGTCTCTAATTGTATAGAAATTGTTGTGCAGTACAAATCATTTTACTGGGGACTTAAACTTTTGTATCGAATTTAATGTCATCTGGCACAGTGTTGTAAAAATAATGTAGATGTTTGTAGGTGAATTTTCTGTAGTGAGAAAATGATACTGGCACAACGATTGCAAATGCACAAGGATTGTAAATGCAAACATTATATCAATTTAATTTAAAATATTTAAGATTAAAAATTAAAACATCGCCCAAAATCCATCTGGTTTAGGATATCTAACATATTCACGGGAGGAATAGTTTGATTCGACAATGACAGTGCGCAATTTACCACTTTTCCTAATTTGTTCGAATGCAAATAAATATTTTTAAAATTATTATCAGCTATTTTACTTGGGAAAAGAAAATCACAAAGTGAATTCTATCAAGAAGGCAAACGCCGTTTTGAGATCAAAAATCGAGTCGTTGGATAAAAGTGGTCGTGCTCTGCTCATTCTTTCCGGTAGTGGAATGGTAACGGGAGATCTCGCTCTCGTGCCGCAGTCCCCTGCCTTTCACTACTGAGGTTCGGGGCTCGATTCCCGTAGAATTTCCGAAGAACCCCATATGATATCTGTTACGACAAAAGGAGTTTGCCTGCTTCACAGGGGCTAGTCCATCTCCTATGAAGCGTCCTAAACCTCAGCCCTATCCTTAATCCTTCCCAATTCTACCCGCTGGGTAGTGGCGCTGGGTATGTATGTGATATGGAATTCGAAAGCGCAAAATGTAGTAGAGTTGATCAACGAACAAGGCCGGAATATTGGCCAATACAACTTCTTCAGTCTATGACGTTGTTCAAATGAAATGAAGACCTGAAAATTATAGCTAACAAGAGTGAAGTTTATTTTTTATTTATTTATTTATTTATTATTATTATTTTTTTTTTTTTGAGATGAAAGATTTCAATATGCGGAGGATAATGAGATGTAACTCATATATTTGTGGGTCCTAAGGCGGACCGCGATCACAAAGAATATAAATATGCACTTTTAGGAGTGTCGGTGTCAGCCGTCCAGCTAGTTACGGGAGGCCTTGGGGGCAGAGTAGGGGATGTGAACCAACTTGACCAGCAAGCAAGTATTCAGCCTTTTATTACTCCGAAATCTGCACCGGTCGAGAGCGGACGCGAGTCATACTGGAGAACATACATCGTAGTTATATTACGTAAGTAAAACGCAACGAAGCTTCTAGAATATAATAGTTTAGTGTTTAATCTTTCACTTTGTGGTGAATTTAGTAAAAATGCTCCAGTTTCTTGAAATTACGAAGCACCGAACGAGAACGAGTAAGAAATTGCATGGCAGAACATTTTAATATAGTGCTGGCGTATGTCAGGCGGCGTTGGTCCTGTGTTTGCAACAGAAACGAATGAGAAAAACGAGACAGGGCACTCCAGTGATCGAACTATTTTCTTTAATAAAGCGCACAAACTGTGAGTAGTCAAAATCATGAACACCAAATTCGCGAGGGAAAGCGCCTGAACATGTGTGAATTCGACGAAGATCTGATGGGAAGAGGAGGACCGGCTGGGGCAAAACAACGAATATCCGAAGCTGCGTATGAAGAGGACTTTTGGAGGCGTAGAACGGCCGCCAACCTTGTCTGTTTGCAGCCAGCGGTGCGCCCTGGAGGCGCGTGGGCGTTGCTGTGAGCGATTCGACCTTTGCTGGGGGGAGGGACGACAGCCGACGTCAGCAGAACGTTAAGTAGATCTGAATTTGATTTTTTGTGCGTCGAGTGAAAACGCTAGGGAAGTGTTAGTTTCGGAAGGGTATGTGCAAAGAACACTGTAGAATATTAAATCCGGAATTTTATGTTGTATAAAAAACCTTTAATTTTGCTAACTAGGTTGGCTAACCGAGAAATAATGAAGTTGATTCATGACTGTTTATCTTTTAAAAATAAAACCGCTGAAAAATTAGAATAAGAACTTATTTAGAGGGGAATTTATGTAAATTTAGTGTAATTGTGAATTTTATGTTAAAGTGCAAGCATAGTTTAATTACAGGGCCCGTTTATTGAATACAGCGTAATCGAGTTTTAAAATATTGCTTGGTTATTTTCCTACGGGATCGTATTAGGAAAGGTAGCAAAAGAGATGTACCAAATGGTAGAAAAGTATAGTATCTATTTCTCGCCTTTGAAGATATATTTGGAATATTGTGATTAGTGCTCGTTGCGAGCTTTCGCCTTCAAGTGTTTATTCTGCCAGAGAGGGTCACACTTCAAGAAAAGTTGGCCGATTAATACCGTTCACAGTAGGGTGTTACTTAATAGGTGGTAAAACGTCCTTATTTGAAAGTAGTGGTGGAATGGACAAGAGAGTGGTGGGGGAGACGATGAGAGGGGAGGTAAGTCCGCCATTATCTGCCACCCTTGCAAGTAGCGCTGTACAGGGGCTTTTGCGAACTAATTTTAAAAAACAAAGTGTGATTTTGTGGATTTGTTTGTTGCAAGGACGACAGTGAACAACGGTTTCTGTTTGTGATATTCGCATTCTCTGCACGTTTGCCAAAGAGTGAGTTATTTTTTGGTTGTTTGGCAATTTTGCTAAGAAATGCCGAAATATAGGCGTTGTTGGGTACCCAATTGCCACAATACCAGAAGGGCAAATTTGGAAAAGATAAGGTTATTTTTTTTTCAAGTGATCCTGGACGGTAAGTGAAATGAAATATATGGCATGATTCTTACGAATGGTTTAACATTATTCGAATAATGTATATTTTTTGTATATTTACAAATAAGCTGTGGCTATTATATAAAAAACATCTAATTTTGCTAACATAACCTAACTAGTTTTAACAATTGTTAACAAACAATTTATTATTTATAGTCATTTTTATACCAACAACCTTAAATCTGATACTTATTTTGTTTCTTAATGTTTAGTAATTTATGTAATACAAACATTATTACATAATATAGGTGTATGAATTGGTTGATGGCAATTGGAGACCCAATATTGGCTGTTGTCCCATTGCAAACACTGATACACAGAAGGTATGTGTGCATGGAACATTTCATGCCTAGAATGTTGACTGCAGCAGGAAGAGCAGGGTGGAATGCAGTACCTATCATATTCAATGATGTGCGTCCTGAATTGCAAGAAAAAGCCACGTAAAATAAGCCATTAATTCAATTCAATTCAAGAAGCACTCAGAACATTTTTAGAAGGCATACCACCAGACAGGCGTAAGTTATGTTTTTAGCCTCTATTAAAAGAAATAAGACATTTTTCCAATTACAGTTTGTATTCAGATCAAAGACCCATGTCTCTTTGATTTGCAGGGCCAGCTCCACCTTCTCTGAATGTCACGGTCAACATGTCGTCCAATGTCCTCGCAGTGAGTACAAAAACATTTTTTTCACGTTTTTAGTGAATGCACGATTCCTTTTTTAAGTCAATAACACCTCTTCATTTGGTGTTACAGACTCTTCTCCTCCGGCTGGAGAGGAGAGAACAGAACCTGTGGAAGAGATTATTGCAGCTCACCTCTTCCAATGTGCTATGTTTCTAAGAAAATGTGTGCTAGCTCTATGTTGCATATATGAGGAAAAAAACACTGATGACATGAAATATAATACCGTCAATTTTAGTAATCTCTTGGTATTGCTGTGCAATAAATTTGGATTTGAAGTGACACTATAATAGTAGTAGTAGTTTTCATGAGTGATTTACATTACTCCAATGTCATCCCTAAAAACAATATTTTAATAATTTATATAAGTCATATTTAAATGGAGATGAGAATATGTGAGTTAAGTAATGGATGTAACTGATATAAACAGACAGCCATGAATACCGAATTTTGAAGAGTCCAGGTAGTTTACTTTCATTAAACGCTTTTCATGATAACAATATTTCTAACACAGAATTATGCATGTATATAACAGAAACATGTATTCTTATGTATGACATATCTCTTCTTCTAACACATTCTGTGATGGATTTTTTCTTGTGCATTATCACTAATTGAATACGTCCAAACTGCAGGACTCCAATATTTTTCATTAATCAAAAGAATAGAAGAAATTTGTCATAGCAATGTAAATAAATCAGAAACATACTTGAATCCACTTGGTGAGCTTCACTTTCCTACACAAGATATGTACAAAATTGAAGACTTTTTTTGTGTTTTATATCATAAAAAGATTGTTTTGCTGAATAACTGTCTCATGTTATGGCTGTTAATTTTTAATTCTTACTATTTTTCTTACATGTTTGCCTTGTGTACTATATACATAGCTCATTGGATAACAGTTTGGGATTGTTACTAGGAAATTTATATTATTTTCTAAACATATTCACAAATGCAACATGACTATTTTTGAGATTTGTTTTAGGAATCGTATAATTTTATGTATGTTTTTGTATTTTTATATTTAGTTATATAACACGTATCTACATCAATATAAACTAGTACTAATAATTTTTGCATTTTCTTTGCACATTTTCAAACCCCTAAACTGGTTGTTGGATATGAAGGACTGACCCAGCCTAGGCACGAATCTATGAAGAATTTCTTTTTTTATTATTATTATTGATATTTAAATTAAGTCTTCTTACACTACCATGTATAAAATTAATTACCTTTCCATGATATTGTATTTAATACAAGAATTTAATTTTAAATTTAATTTATGTCTTATATTCAATTTTTAGAAATATCTATTGTGTATTGTATGCTTATATATGTATATATTGTGGCGTCACCGATTAATTAATATAATTTTATTGTGGCGTCGCCAATAATAAAATAATAAACACATTTAGAAATAGCTCGCGTCAAGATAGAAGTAGGTCGAGGGAAGATGCCTTTGTCAAGCAGGGCCAGTCCCGACCGCACTCAGCCTCCTTTCAGAGGCGGACCGTTTATTGCCCCCCTCATAAAAGACATAATGGCCCAGGCCGAAACCCGGTCGGACAATGCGCGCCCTCGCCCCCCCTCTTTTGCCGCCGCCCCGAAAGAGTTTGCACGGAAGACACATTTACAGCACGTCGTGATCGAAATCCTTTTCAGCGAGTCAACCGACCCCCTTTCGAACATGGCCCGCCCCGCCCCCCGCTTGACACACGCCTTGAGGAAAGCACCCGAACCCCGCGGGGGCTATCTCCAAATTAAATACAACATGCTGCCGATAAGCCTTTTTGCCGGCCGAGATGACCCATGAAATTGCGCTTTTGCATGCACACGTGTCCAGACAGCTGCGAGCAGCTTCTGGAACATCTGTCAAAGGGAGGCGAGAGAGAGAGAGAGAGGAGCCGTGTTAGAGAGGGAACGAGCTATGGAAAATCACTGAAAAATTGCCACATGATTGGTGAATCTAAATCCTACGACGCAGTTACCCTCAGCCAATGGGAAGCTTCGCCATGAGGGAGGGGATAACCAAGAGCTAGAAACATTTTGGGAAGGGGAAAGGGAGTTTTCATAAATACGAGATGAGGGAGGAAATTGGGAAGATACTTTTTCGAACGGAGCGCGACGGGGGAGGAACACTCCCAGACAGACTTTTCGATCGGAGCGCGACGGGGGAGGAACACTCCCATACAGTTACTTATAATCGGGATGCTAGTTGGGAAAGACTGTCCCAAAGTTTAATTAGTCGAACGCGACTAGTGGACTTGTCGCGGAGGAAACTCGGGCGGGAGACTACTGGATCCCGCGCTATATCCGCATCGGCCCGTCAGCCTCTGCCGCCCCCCGCGCCGGGCCTATTGAGAGCCCACCGCATCACGCCGGCGCCCGTGGCCATTCACCCGCCTGAGCCTGCTCGAGTCGGCGACCTGGGACTGCCGCTGCTAGCTGAGAGAGGACGCACCGCAGAAGGTCAGCGACCCGGGACTGCCGCCGCCTCTGCCTCCGAGGACTGATGCCCGGTCCGCTTGTGGAGACAGCACAAACACCGGTGAAAGATCCGAGACGAAGCCGTCTCGCAGGACAATTTGTAACGGCGAGAAATTGTTTGTGGCCGCGCTCAGGCCTAGCAAATCTTAAAATAGGGAATTAGCAATTAGTGCTAAGTACAATAAGCTGACAGAGCAGAATTAGTAAAAAAACTTGCGTCGCCCTTTGCGACATGTAACTTCCCTGGCAGCTCTTGGTGCCAGGAATAAACTGTTATTTATTATAAACGACTGTGCTAATTCATGACCTCCCAACACTTCCATCCAATCATATTTCAGGAGCTGAACCTGGCGCCCTCCCCCGCTTGTTTACATTTGGCTGGTCCCAAACGAGGGGCTAGTTTAGTAGTTTAGAGCAATTGTTTACAATATACATATATATGTATATATATATATATATATATATATATATATATATATATATATATATATATATGTATATATGTAAAGAAAATATATTTTCTTTATTCTAAACCTTCTAAACATGTCGTGATTCCCACCCTTGACGCGTGGTTACGAGTGGTTACGCGTAGTGGAAACTAATGAGTGGGACGATTGTTGAAGATATTGAAATTGAAGTTATTAAAGTAAGTGTAAACAGAGAAGCGGTTAGTAAGCTTGAATTGTCGTTTCTCTGTTTACAGGTAAGTTAATAAGCTTAATAAAATGTTAATGTTAATAAGCTTTGTAAAAGATTGTTCATAAAAAAGGAATAAAACTCTGTTTACAGGGAAACAAATTTTTGCTTATTGCTAACCCACATAACAATTGTCTTATAAAACGACAATTTTGATTATAATGCTGCAAACCAATGGCTAGATACATTTGAGAAAGAATGTAAACGATTTGATATCAATGAAGGTAGTACAATGATTGAGGTTTTGAGACTATTCCTGGACAAGTCTTGTTTAGATTGGTATTCAGCAACTCTCATAATATTGACAGTAGAAGCTGAATGGTCTCAATGGAAAGAGAGGTTTTTAGAGTCCTTTGCAGACAAAGGATGGTGTACAGGTATGTATGCTGTGTATTATAGATATAAAGAAGGTTCATTGACTGAATATGCTATGAGGAAAGAAAAGTTATTGCTAAATATGGACAATGCAATTAGTTCAAAGACCCTAGTGTTGCTTATAGCAGCAGGATTACCTGAATTTGTCAGAAATAAAATAGATAAAGAAAGGTGTGAGGACTCTACTACATTATTGCATGAAATCCGAAAATGTGAATATTTAGTGAATCAAAATAGTTTTGGAAAACTGAAAGAACATAAACATGATACAATAAAGAAATTTGAAAAAAAAAGCCATGTAAAAATTGTGAAAACTTGAATAAAGGTATTAGATATCATTCTGAAGACTCATGTTGGTTTAACAAGAAAGACAGAAATTCAAGTAGCCCGATAGGAAGCAACTCTGTCGTAGAAGTAAATCTAAATACAGAAGCAAAAAACGAGTTATCACACCATTGATTAAAGTCAAAATATTATTAGAAGACAAATTAGAAGTTAATGGAACATACGATCCAGGTTCCCAAGTCTCTCTAATAAATCCAAAATTACTTAAGATAAAGAACAATACACAAGATGTAAATAAAATATTTTTAAAGACAGTCAATGGTGTGACACATACAAAAGGTTTGGTAACTATGAAAATAAAAATCTTTGACATGGAGGAATATATGGATATATTCATTTTACAAACAGACGATTTTGAAGATTTTCTCATAGGATTAGATATAATCAAAAAATGTAAATTAATTCAAGATGAGAATTTACAAATATCACAAAAGAAAATAATAGACCATGAAGATAATAAAACTAATCAGTGTTTAGTAAATTTTAATGAACACATAGATGAAGATGAACTTCAGATCAAGCTGGAACATCTCAATAATAAAAAGAAAATGAAGATAGAAAAATTAATTGAAAAATATAAGACTGTATTTGCAAAAGACAAATATGATATTGGTACAGTAAAGAATTATGAAGCAAGAATCGACTTGATAGTAAACAAATATTGTAGTAAAAGACCATACAGATGTTCAATAGAAGATAAAAGGGAAATAGAAACGCAAGTGGCAAAATTATTAAAAAATAATTTGATTGAAGAATCTTACAGCCCCTTTGCAGCACCAGTGACATTGGCGTATAAAAGGGACGAAGGAAAGAAAAATCGTCTCTGCATTGACTTTAGAGACCTCAACAAGATTATTGTACCACAAGCACAACCATTTCCTCTTATTGATGACCTGATAATCAAAACTAGAAACTGCAAATATTTTACAGCACTAGATATCAACTCTGCCTTTTGGTCAATTCCACTCCGCATTGAGGACAAAACAAAAACTGGTTTCGTAACGCAAGAAGGACACTATCAATGGACGTGTTTACCATTTGGTCTGAAAACGTCCCCAGCAATATTCCAAAGGATTCTGAGTAGCATACTAAAGAAACATAAATTAACAGAATTTACAGAAACTTATATTGACGATATATTGATTTATTCACCAACGTTTGAAGATCACATCAGACATATAGAGCAGGTATTAGAAGCAATCATACAAGAAGGATTTAGATTAAAATTCAAAAAATGCTCATTCGCTTCGAACTCAGTAAAATACTTAGGGCACATTATAGAAAACAACACAGTAAGACCAATCAAAAATAATTTAATCTCAATTCAGAATTTTCCAACTCCCAAAACGCAAAAAAATATCAGACAATTTTTGGGAAAGATCAACTTTTACCATGAATATACCAAATAGCTCAATAATATTAGACCCATTGCATAGACTATTGAGAAAAGAAGTCAAATTCATATGGTCAGAAGAATGTGAGAAGTCTTTTACTGAAATAAAGAATTTATTATGTTCTCAACCAGTTTTAGAAATATTTGATAAAGATCTACCAATAAAAATGTACACTGATGCATCGCTAGAAGGAATTGGAGCCATATTAAAGCAAGTACAAATAAATGGACAAGAAAAACCAGTAGCATATTTCTCAAAGAAGTTGAATGAAGCTCAAAAAAGGAAAAAGGCAATATATCTAGAATGTCTGGCAATCAAAGAAGCAGTAAAATATTGGCAACACTGGTTGATTGGAAGAAAGTTTGAGGTGTACTCGGATCACAAACCGCTTGAAAATCTGAACATAAAAGCGAGAACTGATGAAGAATTAGGTGAATTAACCTATTATCTGTCACAATATGACTTCCAAATAAAATATGTACCGGGTAAAGATAACGCTGAAGCGGACTGCTTAAGCCGAAATCCGGTATTAGAACCGATTGAAAACACTGATGAGGCTCTAACAATAGTAAACCTGTTACAAATAGATGAAATAAGAACAGATCAAGAACACAATGAAATAATACACAAAATGAAACCAAGGCTAATAAGAAAGAACGGAATATTTTATAAGAAAATCAGAAATAAGGAAAAAATTATCTTGTCAGAAGAATTCAGCATCAAATTGATCAGAGATATACACAGGGAATGGTGCCATACAGGCATTAGACAAACTATGAACAGAATATGTCCTTACTTTACATCAAAGAATCTGACAGACAATATAAAAAAAATATGTAAAACTTGTGACATATGTATAAGAAATAAAACAAGAGGCCAAGGAAAATTTGGATTAATGTCCCACTTGGGACCAGCTACTGCACCATATGAAATTATGTCTATAGACACCATTGGAGGATTTGGAGGACAAAGATCAACAAAAAAATACCTTCACTTATTGGTCGACCACTACACACGTTACGCATTTATTTTAACATCAAAGACACAGAACGCCATTGATTTTATCAAGCTCGTTCAGAACGTGTCAACAACTGAACAAATTGGCATTATAATAACGGACCAATATCCAGGGATAAATTCAAAAGAATTTAAAGAATTTCTCAAAGGAAAAAATATTAAACAAATATTTACAGCGGTTAATGCACCATTTTCAAACGGCCTGAACGAGAGACTGAATCAGACTCTAGTCAATAAAATCAGATGTAAAATAAATGAAACTGAACAAAAAAGAGCTTGGACAACGATTGCTAGAGAATGCGTAAATACATATAATAAAATAGAACATTCCGTCACTGGTTTTGCTCCTGAATATTTATTAAATGGCACGGACACGACTGTCATCCCAGAAGAACTAAAGAGACAGAAAAACAAAGCTGACTGGATCAATGACAGAAAGTTAGCTTTGGAAAGGTCCATGAGATCGCATAATTATAATAAAAAACTGTATGACAAAAACAGAAAACATTATGAATATAATGTCGGAGACATGGTATACATAGAAAACGGAAATAGACTGAATAGGAAAAAGCTTGACTATTTGAGAGTTGGACCATTTGAAATAATAGAAAAAGTATCAAACTCCCTATACAAAATCAAGTCAAATAGTAAGTCAGATACAAGTCTATTCCATATATCGAAACTCATACCAATAGAAGAGGGAGGCAAAAACAAAGAAGAATAAAGAATATACCCAACATCACAGTACCCTAATATGTCTCACCCTTAGGGGGGGAGATGTAAAGAAAATATATTTTCTTTATTCTAAACCTTCTAAACATGTCGTGATTCCCACCCTTGACGCGTGGTTACGAGTGGTTACGCGTAGTGGAAACTAATGAGTGGGACGATTGTTGAAGATATTGAAATTGAAGTTATTAAAGTAAGTGTAAACAGAGAAGCGGTTAGTAAGCTTGAATTGTCGTTTCTCTGTTTACAGGTAAGTTAATAAGCTTAATAAAATGTTAATGTTAATAAGCTTTGTAAAAGATTGTTCATAAAAAAGGAATAAAACTCTGTTTACAGGGAAACAAATTTTTGCTTATTGCTAACCCACATAACAATTGTCTTATATATATATATATATATATATATATATATATATATATATATATATATATATATAAATTTATACTGACTTGTCATGCATGGGCGTATGTTGTATTTGTGACAAATTTATTATTATTTTTGTTTTGTTTAGCAGCAGTGATATTTAGTATAATGATAGTATCACAAATAATGATTGACTATGATTTGTTCCTTTGTTTCACATAACAGGATTTTTTCATGCACATTGTTATTTTTTTGTATATGTACCAATTTTACAAATAAATATTATTTATGTAAAATACCTTTTTTAATTTTCACTTCCTATCATTACAATTTACTTCACTTCCTCACAATTACATATCCTTTAAGAATTACTGACTTCTACATTACCTTGGGCATTCATTTTTATGTCAAATACATTTTATTTAGTACATAACCATGTCCGCCATATTGAAAATTTACTAAATAATGTAATTTCAAATAGCCCGGTTCACGTTCGTCCTCCATTTCAAATGGTTTACTGCCTTTCGACGCTTATTGGCTGGCGGGAGTCGAATATGGCTGCCTCTTTCTCATTCGTTGTTTCTGTTGAGGTGGGAGATTCGAATTTCTCTCCTCCACGAAAATAAGGGCTTTCCGTTTAACATTGACTGCCGTCTCTGATATATACTCTCTGACCGTTCATAGCAAGCAGGGACGTCAAACTTGGCGGTCAAAACGGGGTAATGATTTTTGCGTTATCTACAGCACGTCCGTAGTAAGCCGAATTAAATGTTTGACGTCATGCAATTCAAAAACCTGGCAATGTAGACGGTGTTTGTTTTTCATTACGTGCAGGACGGTTCTCTTTTTTATTCAAATTTTTCAGCATTTTGTTAGTATGTAGAATGTCATGCCTTTAAAGTGAATTGTGTTGCGATATTTATTTGCCATGTCTAAAACTTAGTTTTCGGTATTTTGGAAGATCATATTAAGAAGACTGGTGGTCGACAAATACATTGCTAGGATTTTCGCCCTACCAGCAGTGGAGGTATTTATAATTCATTTTGGAATATTCTCTCATATTTGTAATTGATTATTTCATTTGTGAGCACTTGTACCTTTCAAAATAGGCTTAAAAATCCTTAAATTCATGTAATATAACCTAATCTAAGTACATGTGTCATTTATTTTGTTCTATTTGCTTAAAATATTGTAATTATCTTATTTCATATGGTATTGGACAAGTTATGTAATATATCATATATCCATTCTTTGCAATGTCCAGGTATTAAAAATGTCTTATTTTGAAATATACATAATTCATTATTGTTTGAATTTCTAGAATAGGTACACTAATGAGAGTATATGATGAAATGTAATTAATTTAATTTGCTTAGGTGTAGAAGTTAAGTTTCCATTCTGGAGGTGATATTCAAGTTGCCGTATGTTTTGAGAAGATAACTGGCAAGATATAAAGGAATTTGACTTCACCAACATTCGAAAATGGAATTGTATCAACAGTGTTTCCTACAAGCCGAGCCTTCTTGTCTTCTCAAAGAACATTCCAAGAAAATCTTATTGCAAAGTGTTCCAGTGAAATATTTTTTTCCCTTGAAGCTGCAAGTGCTGCTAGTCTCATATTGTAGACAAATATATTATTTCAGCAACATATATATCAAATAATAATTGCCTTGTTTAGAAAAACTTGCCTAACAAGAACTGGAAATATATTAATAAATAATCAAACCAATTTTGAATGTGAACAATTAAAAAACATTTGTTTTGGAATGTGTAATAAAAGAACTGTGATACTCCAAATGCTATAGAGACTCTGTAGTATTTGTATACTTTGAATATCTAAAGAATCTTATTTTGAAAACTTAAAAATATTAAGGGCACTGTCCAAATTAGGTAAAATACTTTTTTGGATATTTCGCATACGATGCTACGAAATTAATATTCAATGCTACGAAAGGTTAATATGTTTTAGATGATTTTTAATTAAATGTAGCCAAATTTGAATTGGTAAATGAATCATCTGAACAATAAATCCTGTAATATTATTGATAGTTACAGTAAAAATCTAATCCAATGTTACTACATATACTGTCAAATTCCGTCAATTCAGTATTGTTCTGCCCATTTGTAGGTTTCAATGAGGATAGTTTGTGTGTTGACTTTGTGGAAATATAGTCATGATGTGCAGTAACCAACCAGATAGCTACAGAAAATGAAAAATCTTGTATTGCAGCCTAAACAGAAGAAATCTGTGTCAATTGTTTATTTTAAAGTTAAAAATATTCCCAACCCAAAAGATGATTGCCTAAAAATTCAGGGAAATAGGCCACATTGAAATTTTTA
This sequence comes from Gryllus longicercus, assembly GCA_038098605.1. Taxonomy (NCBI): domain Eukaryota; kingdom Metazoa; phylum Arthropoda; class Insecta; order Orthoptera; family Gryllidae; genus Gryllus; species Gryllus longicercus. The sequence continues at coordinate 106,932 of JAZDUA010000294.1, read as the reverse complement.
TATCTTCCACAAATTTTCATTTCATAGATTTTTTTGTAAACAATGCAAATTCCCTCTTTAATCCTAGTACACTAAGCATATTTACTTTTATGTTTATACTAACTTCAAGGCGAATCGACTTGCCCATCAAAAAACTAGTGTAATTTATACATTTGTTTCATTTTCCTTGGTTTTCATCAAGACTTACATAATAATAATAATAATAATATTTATTGAGTCACATATACAATTACAATCGTATATGATGAGTCAATATGATGCCTTGGTGGAGAGAGCGAAGTTACATTACTGTTCAGAAGCAAACAAGGGGCCATCTCAGCATTTGCTCAAAGACCAGGGAAACTGAACAAAAGCTGATCGAGATGGGGTCATTGGCCTAGAAATACAATACTTGTTACAGTAAGATTAAGATATTATACAGTAGATAAAATTTCTGCTAATAATTCACATTTCAAGATGTTATTTTAATGCTACTACTTATAATAATAATAATAATAATAATAATAATAATAATAATAATAATAATAATAATAATAATTACATTAATAATAATAATAATAATAATAATAATAATAATAATAATAATATTAGAACAATACATATCAATTATGTTTGCAATTACATCAAGTTTAACAATAGTAGTACATTCTAAATTTAAAACTTGAAATGGTGAGGAGGCAAGTTTTGACCAGTTATTTTTCTTCTTTCAATTTGTACATGTAGTCCAGAGAGAAACAGAATTTTTTTTTTGTCAGGCATTCTCCTTATATATTACAGGATGCAATATGCCAGTTCTTTTTTCTTTGCTTCAGCTCGAAACAGTTTACACAAAACAGAAAGTCTAATGGGATAAGAAATTCTTATTTATATTTTTTAACGGAAATGTAATTTGAAAATTCGTTTACACTGTAGAACATGTTGTTAAGCAGGAAAGCTTTCAATTTACTTTTAAATGTATGAATTGTGTTTGTCTTTAATATCATTGCCTAGTTTGTTGTAAAGTGTAATGCCCTCTATTAGGGTACTTTTTTGATAAAGTGTAGTTTCAGAGTGGGGAACATGTAGGTTATCCTTTTGATGGGTGTTGTAGTTGTGTACATCAAAATTTAAAGTAAAAGTGTCTTTGTTTTCCCTGAGAATTTTCTTTGTGAAGACCACTATTTCAAATATATACATGCATGGTAGAGGAAGAATCCTTAGTTTATTAAACAAGGGTTTGCAAGACTCCAGCTTATGAGTGCTGGTCATTGTTCGCAATATTCTTTTTGGGATAATAAATGTGCGAATGCTTTCAGGGGCATTTCCCCAGAATATTATTCCATATTTTAGGTGTGAGTGCACATTTGCAAAATACATTGTTCGAAGTGTCTCAATGTTGGAGCTTGACCTGAGGGTGTATAGGGCATAGCAAGATTTGCTGAGTGTCTTGTTAAGATTTGAGATGTGAGTGTTCCATTTTAGGTTTTCTTGAATTGTTAGTCCGAGGAAGGTTGTTTCATGAGATATCGTTACAGGGTTATTGTTTATGAGCAAATGCTGTGAGAGTTTTTCTTTAGATCGGGGATTCATGAAATTTAGAGAGACTGTCTTGCTGGTGTTTATGATGAGTTTGTTGTCTTAAAACCATTTTACTAGTGCTTGCAAAGTTTTGTAAGTTTCTTTTTCTAATGATTGTTGTGTTTTTGCTTTGATGATTATGTTGTTGTCATCTGCAAACAAAATTATTTTGTTGTTCCTTAAAGCCAAAGGCATGTCATTTATGTATATAAGGAATAGTATTGGCCCAAGGATGAATCCTTGCGGGACTCCACAATTTATTATTTGAGGGCAGGAGTAGTATGAGGAGATTTTGTTTTCTTTAGTGTGTTGGAGGGCAACTATTTGTCTACGGTTTAATAAATATGATTTGATCCATTGGCCTGCAATGCCTCGAATCCCTAGCATTTCTAGTTTTCTTTAAAGTATATGATGGTCAATGATGTCGAAGGCTTTTGACAAATCTAAGAAAAGGCCAATGGGAATTTCCTTCTGATTTAGTGCAACAAGTATGTCATTTAAAAAGGAGAAGATGGCTGTGTCTGTGGATCTATTACTCCTGAAGCCATGTTGTGCATTTGCAAGGACATTATTTGCATTGAGAAACTGTTTGAGTCTATCATTGAAAAGTCTTTCCAGAAATTTTGAAAATCCTGATAACAGGGAAATAGGCCTGTAGTTCATTGGGTCATAACTATTGCCTTTTTTAAACAATGGTTTAATTTTTGCTGTTTTGAATATATCTGGGAATATGCCTGATTTTAGAGAGTAATTGCAGATGTGAGAGAGTGGTTGCACTATAGCACTGTGCACTGTGTTTAAAAAGAAAATCTGGAATGTTGTCCATGCCTGCTGAGAATTTATTCTCCATTTGTCCAATGATTTTAAAAATTTCAGAGGGGATGGTTTCATATAAAAATATGGAATTTACAATTTGTGTAATATTAGTGTTTGGTTGGTGTGTTTTATTGTATAGAGAGTGTTGAGAGATTAACTTATTACTAATTTGTGAAAAGTGTTCATTGAATATATCAGCTATTTCTTGTGGGTCTTGAACAGTTTGGTTTTTGTAGTGGAGCTCTATATTCTTTCTGTTATTATTAGTTGGTGCTGTAGTCTTTTTAATAATGTCCCACATAGCTTTTGTTTTATTATGTGCATTTGCAATGTACTTATCATTTGTTATAATTTTTGCTTGTTTGATTACTTTTTTTAGGATCGAATTATATATTTTGTAATATGAAATGAAGTTTGATTTACATTTGTTATTTGTTAGTATTTTATACATGTTGCGCTTTCTTTCACATGACACTTTGGTGCCTGTGGCAATCAATCCATGATTTAGTTTTCTTATTTTGGATCTTTTTGAGTTTTTGAGGGAAAATAACATTGAAATGTCTTAAGTTTATATTTATGAATGAGTTAAACTTATCATTTGTATCAGTTGCCTTATATACTTCATTCCAGTTTTCAAATTTGAGTAAGTTTTGAAATTTTATTATGTTTCCTTGGGAATAGTTACGGATTTCTTTGTAAGTTGTCTGTTCCATGGTTTTTGTTTCTGTTTGAAGTGTTAGAAACTGTGATCACTGAAACCTGTATTAAATGTAGCAACAGAAAAACAATGGATATTTGCATCTGTTATTATTTGATCTATAGCAGTGCTACTCTTTTTGGATATTTGTGTTGGTGTATTTATGGTTGTTTGTAAATTGTATGATTTTAGTAGGTCTTTAAATAGATTTTCATTACTGGATTGTGTGAGGCAATTTATATTGAAGTCACCACAAAGAATAGTTTTATACTGCTTGCGTTTTTGAAGTTTTGTTAGAATAACTTCCAGATTTTTTAAAAAGGTTTTCAAATTTCCAGCAGGGCTGCGATATGTGCATAAGACTCATGTTTTTATTGTTGTTAAGTCAGTGATTGATATTTCAAAGTCTTTCTCTTTTGAAAAATGAGTGATTTGTGTAGGGTACAAAACTAATTGTATTTTTAATAAAAATGCATGCCCCACCATATGCATGATGTGCGTTGTTAATATTTTTACATGAGCTGCTGGGTAAAGAGAAACCTAGTATATATATGTTATCTAATTGTTCTTTAGTTAGCCAGTGTTCTGTGAAGCACAATACTGAAATGTGGTTGAGTTTCTCCTCAAGTAATATTTCTATATCAGTGAGTTTATTTTTCAGTGACTGTACATTTTGGTGAAGAATGTGAAAATAGTTTTTATTTTTGTGTATTGTCTGCTTTCCTGCCGATGTTTGATGCTACAGGTTATACACAGGAGTGGGTTTTCAGTTTGCAGCGGAAGTTATATGTACAGATGGGACGCGGAGCAGGAAGTGTGGAAGTAGGTGAAGGGGCTGAAGAGGAGAAGAAAGGTGAGGAGGTGGTTGGAAGAAGTGGAGTGGGCAGGAGAGGTGTAGGAATAGGAACTGGCGTAGGTAAAAGAGGACTGGGGGCAGGTGAGGGATGTGGAGTGGGCAGGAGAGGTGTGGGAGTAGGAAAAGGAACTGGTGGGGGTAAGAGAGGACTGGATGGTGGTGAAAGATGCGGAGTGTGTAAGAGGGTTGTGGATGGAGAGGCAGAAGAATGGGTGGGAGATGGATGTGAGGTAGCAGGTGCAGGGGTTACCAGTAGGTGCGAGATGAGCATGGCTCCTAGTTTTTGTTTTCCTATCTGGTTCCTGTGGAGACCATGCCGAGTAAAATGTTTTCTTGAGAGGTTGTCAAGATCAACAAGTGTGATAGGTGTCCCTCTCAAGTGCTGTCTTATATGATGGTTTGCAATCTTAATTTCATGGTCTATAGGAAATAGTCGCTGAACCAATGATTGATATTGTATCAAAATTACAATTCTATTTTCAGCTAAAAGATGTCACCAAAAATTAAGGCTGGTATGATTTAAATCAAATGATAATTTTTCAAAAAAATCAATGATTTAAGTTAATATTTATTATTTGTAATATGTGAAAATATTTGAAAAAAGAAGTTATACAGATAAAGACTTAAATCAATTACACAGTTTATATAAATAATATATATATTTCTTATAAACTATTCACATCATTGAACAATTTCGAGAGAAAAAATACAATGTAATATACATTAAAATTAACATGCTTATGAAATGAACAATAAACAATTTGTAGTAGTTATTTACGAATGGACTTGGATTTTATATATATATATATATATATATATATATATATCATGTAAAATAATAAAATCATGTAATCAATTAACATGATCTGAAGTCAATGTTAATTAGAATATGTTCCAATACATTCATTGTAAGACAATCAATATGTAAATATTTCTAATTTTTAAAGTCTTATTTTTCATTAATTAAATTAAAATCATTTTATAAATGAGTAATTCACTAAACACTGAGTGAAATAATTGCAGTTCTGTTTATTTGTTCATCATAAATTGAATTATTCTGTTAGTTTTGTATAATGCTAATTTTCAACATAGTCGTATATTATAATTACACTACTTATAAACACAACAATGATGCATCATTTTATTTATAAACATGTCTATAAATTAATATTCACAAAACGAAAATTAGCATTGGAATTCATCATCATAATTATCATCTAGAGCAGGATAAGAGGTATGTTTCTGTTTAAGCTGACAAGTATCACAAGAATAATATTAATATTCTAGAAGTTTCGTGCTTTTCCATCTGTTTCCTTTATCACTCTGTCCCAATGGTTTGTGTTTCGGAGGAGCCTTTAGGAATCTTCCTTGTCTCTTAATAAATTTCAGGCCTGTCTTGAGTCTATTCAACTTTCTTTGTTTTTTTGTTGTTTCTCTGTAGATACAATTCATGAAGAAATCCAAAATGATGGTGTTCCAAGGTCAGGATGTAAGATAATTGAAGATTTTAATTTAAACAAATTGTTATCAAATAATTGAACAAGTATCAACATTCCAACAGTTAGAAAACTGGACCAATTTTTCATTTTTGTTTCCTATTACTAATATGAATTTACAAAATAATGAGACATTTATACCATTTTTCCCGTTTTCATCTATGTATTCACGTTAAATATTCATTAAAAATTGTTATATGTAACCAAGAAATTATTTAATGGTCTACAGATCCCTACTTATTGGGCAGATTCTAAATTTTCTACTATAAAAAATCTCTGTTATAGAATTGAGTTTCTGTCACACCAATTTCATCAAAGTGTGTGTATTTGATTAATTTTATTAGAACATACAATTTTATTAACTTTTATAATATTTTATACATAATTTACCAATTAAATCTTGGCGATTTATGTTTTTCAACCATCGTTAACGCATCTGTTGATTTCTGGGGAGCTTATGAAAGGGCATCCTCCAAGAGGCTGAGCACTCTCTTACGGAACATTTACCCATCTTCTGCAAATAATACAATTACTACTTTGTAGTAAATCATACCATACGCACCACAACCAGAATTTCGCACAACTTTACTTTGAAAATGCGCGCCAAAACGCAACAGCTGCGCTATCTGCACCAGGTCCGTGACTGAGGAAACAAACTTAGTCCCCCGCCTTTTAACATTGAGTGTACCGGCACTCGTTCGCTTGCAGGTGCTGACAGACGTGTTGTGTGTCCGTATGTGACAAGAATTATGGGTATTTCCCATCTAAATTTTTTCTTTCAGTTCTTTTGGCTTACTATACAAAGACCATATATTTATGCATCATTAAAAATAAAACATTGAGAGCTTCATGGTCCTGTGCCCTGAAGGCCAAAATGAAGCCGCATGGGGGTTATGAGAAGCAAACCTTCAAAAACCCAAACGATACAACCAAGAAAAAAAATTTTTTGTAACATATAAGTATTTTTCATCTAATTGAAACGCATAGTTCACTTTGGTCCTAGAATACCTGCACACTGCATATATATATATATATATATATATATATATATATATATATATATATATATATATATATATATATATATATGTATATTTCTTAAAGTATTTTATTCATTTGAAAAGTTGTTCGCATTATTAAAAATTGGAAGATATATTGCATGAGTTTTGGTCATTTCACGGCATTCTTAAGAATTAAGTTGTTTGTGTGCCAAGCTTTACAGAAATAATTTCTGCTTGGAAGAATCATTCGATTCCTTCAGAAAAAGCAACCCCATTAGCTAAGGATGGCAATAAATCGATGCAAGAATGATAAACATCTTAGTTGAAATTTCTTTTGGAATCATATGTTTTATTTGTGGAATTGGTCTGTTAACTGGAAAGAGACCGGAAGATGTGGCTCAGGGCATCAATTGATGTCACAGCAGTGCCTCTGACCGGAAGGTCTAAGGTTCGAGGCCAGGCGGTGGCAGAATTTTCACACTAGGTAGATTGCTAAGTCGAGTTCTTTCGCTGTCTGGAAGGAATTAACGGGCGGGCTGCTCTGATCGGTAGTTTTCCGTGGTTTCTCCGATTAACACCAGGCGAATGCCGGAGCAGTACCCTAACAAACAGGCCACGACCGCGCGCGATCTTTTCGTCCTCTTCCGTGTCCTAGCCTCATCCTTACTCACACACACACTTGCATGCATTACACTCCCACACTTGGCAGGAGACCGTTCGAGAACTTAAAAATACACTACTGCATATTAAGGTGTTAGAGATCTGTCAAAAATATTACATTTGTGTAATTTTTGGAAAGAAAACAAATGAATGCAGCAAAATTGATTCTATGTCTTCTTAATTAGCCATATCTGTTGGAAAAGTTCGAAAAAAAATTGATGCCGTTTTTTTGAGAAAATGGCATGTGAACGTTTTAGCGGAATTTTAAGCTCGTTTTCACGGAAAGCTATTGAGTTTTCGGAAAACTGTATCTGACATTCTTTAAAGCACGTGTATTCATAAATACATTAATGTAAAGAAATTGCCGTTAATGTAAATATTAACAACGTGAGAGATAAATTAAAAATGGTTTTGTAAATTTTCAAAAAACAAAAGAATAGAGCAATATGGCGTTATTTCTTACACTGGGATACCGCGTAAGCGGTAGCGAAAAGTAAAAACGACTCCAAATTTTTTAAAGAAAATTTTCATATAGGGTCAGTTTTTACCCATCTGAAATATTATTTCAGTCATATTTGAATTCAACTATTAGGGATCCAAAGAAAATTTTCAATGGAAATTTGCGTATTCGACCCTTTTGTAATATTCCTAGTCTCATTTCCATTTGACTATTAGGGATCCGAAGAAAAATTGGGAGATGTGAAAAAAAAATGTTCTTTAGGGATCAATACATGGCAGCTCTGAGGAGGCAGGGGTAAAAACGAAAATTTAGTCCAGACTAAAGAGGAAAGGAAATTAAATAGTACGTGAAAGTCTGTGCCATTTGTATCGCTTCTAGATCCTTTTCTGATCTAGTATTGCTTGACCGATGAGATAATTTCAGCGCCTTCTTGATATGTTCTTTGCTCGTATGTACGAATACGCGTATATGCAAGAAACTCTGAAATCATGCTGTTTTAAATATCAGCAATTTCAGCATAAGAAGAAGCGTGGGGCCCCAGCGTGAAGGGAGGATAATGTGTACTACTGTTGAAATCGACGACGGTGAGGGATGATCACTGACGGTGGAACTTTTGAGGTTTGAACTATTGTGAAGGAGAAGGGGAAGCTGTGGACGGAGTTGTGACTGGTGATTGTGGACGGTGTGTTGAGTGAACGAGCGAACGAGATTTGGGTGAACAAGTACTTTAACATTGCAGCATGGATGATGAAAATGAAAGTGGGACAGTTATAGAAGAGGATTACTACACTTTTCTAAATGTTTCAAAAAATGTAAAGTACTGATACGTATTGGATTTTTGTTGTGAATTTATGATAAAATGGTTTTATTTAAATAATCACTACTTCAGAGCCGGCGTTCGAATGGAAAGTTTAGTTTAGATTAAAGATCATTTGTAAACTGTTCGCAGGCCACGAATGATGAGATAAACAACGCTTACCGTCGTTTAAGTAAGGTGTACCACCCGGATAAGCATGTGGATCCCATTGAAAAAAAGGAAGCCGAACATCTGTTTAACAAAACCAAAAGAGCTTATGAAGGTATTGCTGCAAGTAGGGTTTAAGTTTTTCAAAATGTTTTTTGTGCCATTATTGTTTCTAACTTAATTGTTGTGTGTATTATAATAGTTTTTAGGGAGTCTTATCATTGTGAGTAAGAACTCTTTTTTTTTGTGATACCATACTTCTTATTGCATCATCAATAACAGTCGTTAAAAAAATGGATTCGAGGTTTCTTGAAACAAGTATTAATCATTTTTTATATCCTCTGAATTCTTGTTCTACCTATGATTGTAGGCAAGCCAGCTAGTCTTGAAAGCCTTGCTAGAGTGATTATTGCCATGTAAAATTTTAGCCTCTAATTTGGGGTCTCTAAAATATGCATTCTTGCCCAGATTATTCTTTTCATAGACCCCAAGCAGGGCTCTAGAATTAGGTCCTTAAAAAGCTCTGCAGAAATCTATTAAAATATGCATTAAGACTTGTATTTCTGAATACATACAATATTTGTGTTGTTATGAATGTTAGTTTTTGATGATATGACATTTGTACAATATGAATATTTATAAAGTTTGTTTTGTGAAATAAGGATTGAGAAGTATTTGAGCTGCAACAGTTCTTATTAGATTTATGAGCAGCAAGTAAAGAGTTTAGAAGAATATTCTAATAAAGTTTTGTCACAATATGAATATTTTGAAAATTGTTTAATAAAACTAGATAAAAATGTAAACATTTATAATCCACTTTAATATTACATAAATTAACTTTTAATTTGTATGTTATTAGTACTTTTAATTACAATAAAAAATCTACTCACTTCCAAAGAAATAGAATTTCTATTCACAGATTTCGAAAATTTCATGAACATTTTATTCTGCTCTCTTCAAATTCAAATACAGTTATACTTTTTAGGTTCATTTCTATTGAACCTTTCATTAATCCTCCAAAGTGGAATGCAATCTTGACAAGGCACCACATCTATTAGTAGAGAGCCACCTTGACGTCAAAGACTGCATGGTGGACTGTCATGGAGAGATGGAAAGTCATCATAGCAGTGTACTAAGCTGGCTATTTGTTACCATGTTGTCGCACATCCCTCTCCCCTCCCTTGCACACACATGTAGTATTATTGACACGGATAAGTTGCACTCTTTTTTTTTTCTCTCTCTCTCTCTTCTCTTGACATTGTAGCCTGACTACATTGCATGTTCAGAAACTTGTAAGCTGCATTATACAGATTTGAACGCACCATGCAGTGCTTGACTGATTATGTATCAAGAAAAAACATGAACAAATAGTGGTGCTAATAGCCGGTTTTGAGTGCTTTACGATCTCTTTCAGGCTCTGGTTGGTATTTGATTCCATCTTTTAAAAGTTTAATAACCTTCATGGCTTCTGTGAACTTCAAATTTAATAATTTTTAAAAGAAGTTTCATTACAAAATAGTATTATTGGTGGATATCCCTCTTAATTAAAATTGTATCCCTGTTGATGGCATCTTTATTTGTGTAATAGGTTAAAATGCTTTGTACCATTCCATTTACTTTGTTTCAACTGCGTATTTACAAGAAATCACTTGTTAGTAATGTGTGCAGATTATTTGAAGCATAGTCTAATCATAAGAACTTTAGTATGGAATTGGCAATTTAGAAAATCTAAATAACTTGTTTATATGACAGCTTGAGCAATCTAATATGATATAAACTGAGTAGAAGTTACTCTGATGTAGGAAATATGTTTATTATTTTCTATGACTAATTTTTATTTAGGCATTTATTATGAAATGGATAAATACGTATTCCTTGCGGTTCCAAATACTTTGTAATAAATAAAGTGCACAAAGACAGTAATGAGAGTTAATTTTCTTACTGATGGGTAATATTGGGAAGAGTTAAGTGTGTTTTAATTCTTTGAAAAGTGAATGTTAATGTTTTGTTTTTTTAAAACTTTTTCTCATAGTTTTGAGCGACCCACATCAGAGAGCTATATATGATAGTCTTGGTATTCATGGACTTGAGACTGAAGGATGGGAGATTGTTCAGAGGACCAAAACTCCACAGGAAATTCGGGAAGAATATGAAAGATTAGCCAGGTATTGTGAGAAATGTTACAACTATTGGCGATTAGTAAATAAAGTTTAATATTCCAATTTTGAAAGTGCTGAAAACATAAGTAAATATTATAAAGTAGTGTTTATAATATATATACTCAAGAATAGTTTGCAATTTTGGTAGTTCTTTTCCCCTCTGTATTTTTGTTCATCATTGTTTGTATAAACTGTTCTGGTTCTGCAAGGGTCACTTGATAATACTGAGAAAGTTATCTTTAAAAAAATGCAATTGTTAACAAACAAAAATATTTTTCTCAAAATTCTGTAATTGATGAACAATCTTGAATTCTTGTTTTTGAAAATTAAATGTGTTATGGTTTGGAGTAAGATTAGTATGGTACGGTATATTTTAGAGGGCATGTCAACACTAAAAGCAAAATTACAGGAATGGAGGGGGAAAAAATCCTTACAATGTAGGTTTAAAAATGTGCACATTTACAGTTATCAGAGTGAGAATTTTGTGCTTAGAGACAAGTTAAGTTCGAGATGCATTAGCCTGTCATTGATGATGAACCAAACCGTTCATTAATGTATTTGGTGGTAACATTTCAGGGAGAGTACTATGTACTAGACATTTTTGATTGTATCCAAGAATCAATTCAAAGTCTAAATTAGACCTATATTCAGGCCAGAGGAGGTTTCTTTGAACTTCTGTACAGATAAGTGCGAACAGTAATTAGTGTGACTGTGCATTTGTGTTGAGTGTGTTGAATTGCATTCACCATTAATTAAAGGTTGTATTATTCTGTAATTATTACTTAACTGTGGGAGCGTACTCTAGGCAAATTAACTGTTTAATAACTCCACATTTATGCATTTCTGAACCCATATTGTAATAACTTTTTTCTGAGGAGGCTAAGGAGGAGTCGATTCCAGAAGTTTTGCCAAGTTGGTAAAGCCTGTTATATGACAATATTTTCTCTAGTTCTCATAATAGAGATTGAGCAGAACATTATTTTTCATTAAATTTGAATGTCCAAATTTTATTTCTTATCGTTTCATTTGTGCTTAATTTCAGAGAAAGGGACGAAAGAAGATTACAACAGAGAACCAATCCAAAGGGCAGTGTAACTGTGAATATCAATGCTACAGACATATTCAATAGATATGATGAAGAATTTGATTATGATGAACTGTACGTAGCTACATTTTATTGTATTAAAGTACATACAGTATTACTTTTTCTTAATTACTTCTTTTAATTTGAACATTCTTGTACCTTAGGGGACCACGAGCAATTCCGTTTATTGAAGTCAGTGGAATGTCATTTGTGCAGTCTATTGAAGCCCCCTTAACATTACGTGATACAGTTGTGATGGCTGGCAATTTGTCAACACACAATGGCACAGGCTCAGGTTCTATCAATGTTTCTTTGCGACGGCTGTTATCAGAAAAAGGATGGGTAGAATTTGATTTGGGAGCTGGCAACGGACCTGTATTTTCAGTGAAAGGTTTTAGGACATTAACAAAAAGAATGTTCATTAATATGTCTACTGTATTCCAATTTACTTCTCATGGAATAAGGCCAAGTCTAGTCACAAGTGAGTATTACAATTACAAATAAATACATTTGTATATTTAATTGATTTGAGCAATTTATTTCTTGATTACTTGAGCAATTGGTTCATATTAAACCGTTGTTTTGACATCTCTCGCATATCATGGTGGGTCTTTGCCTTGTCTGACAAGTTGAAGATACGCGAGTCTACTCCCTTCAGGTGCTTTTATTTTGTAAAAGCTCCAAGAAATTGTATGGCTGTTATGTATCTACCTGTGGTACGTGCTAATGTACCCGTTTTGAAAGTTTTCTGGTACTTGCTATGTCTAAGTATAGTTTGTTAGTGGTCAGTGAAATGGTAATTCATTTGGAGAGTTGGGATTTGTATTTTTTCTATTCTTTAAGTGCTTTTGTGTCCGGAGGGGAGTGCTGAACCTAAATATCAACTATGCATCCTTATAAAAATGTTGAGATCTGAGAAATGTGCGATAAAAGCTTTTTTCTTCAGTTTTTGGTTTTAATTGAGGACTTTTGGAAGTGTTACATACCCAAAAGAGAGGGAGTATTATGTGTTCTAAATATAAATGTCTCTTATGGTTTTTGTTTGACAAATAGTTGTGCAGAGCTAGACTGACTTGAAATTCAGTGTATATTGGTTTCTGTTTTGTGCTTTGGTTTAAATCCTTTTTCGTTTCAAGAACTTACAAAACTTTAGTTTAGTGGAGCCATTTAAATTCGAGTTCAGGAGTAGTGAACACAGGAAACAAATCGGAAGCAAATGGGTTAATTTCAGTATTTGTTGTATTGAAAGTAATCCTAATAAATACTTTGTAATGCTAAAATTTGCAGAATATACCAAAGTTGATTTGTGATTAAACTAGGAAAATATTTTGGGAAAGAAAATATTTTAGTTTGATATGTTTATTTATATTGTTATTATTCCATGTTAAGTTATCTCAGCATGAAAGAATATTACATTTGACTCGGTATATACTGATCTTTCGTTTATAGTGAACTACAATCCCTGTCCCAATCTACATTCATAACCAATACACACTAGATGATTCAGTTATAGTGAACATAGGAAAGACAGCTTCCAAGAAAAAGTATTTCACTGCTGGGGCACTTTACCAATTTCATTAAGAGATTGCATTCGTGAGTTATTTTTGTAGTATTTACAGCAAATGAGAGACATAAGGAATACACCACTAAGGAAATAGTTTTACCCCATCTATGGTTAGTCTGTTGAGTCTGAATACATAATCGTCATAGACTGTGAAATGAAAGCTAGTAAAATCCCATCATCTCCAATGATATTCCAAAACAGAATACAAGTGTAATGACAAAGCAAGCAAATGATGAAATGTGTTTGAATGGTTTAAGAGTATCGGGACTGAACTAAATATTTTGAGGTTGTGAACACTGTAGAATAAAGTGTGTGGAAGGATGTGGGAAGGAAGGACACGCTAGAGGAGGATACTAAAAGCATATAAATAAAAAACTGGACACAACAAACTGTATTGAAAAATATTATTTTGAGACTTAAATCATGCTTAAATCATTGCAATAGGATTTTTTACTGAACCCCTGAAATGACAAAATCAATTATTAAAGAGAAATAGGTCATTTTCACTTTATCACATGTAGTGAATAAAAGTGTTGGTTGCCAAAGGTTCACTGTAAGTGAAGTAGGCTGTAATATGAAATCATTAATACAGGAAAACCTGTCGAAACTGGAATCATTTGGGTTCAATATTTTCTTCTGACTTGTACAGGTCTCCAGCTTGCTCAGGTTTGTATTAAAAACCGTCTGTTCAGAAAATGCAATTGTTTGAAGAAGGAATAAGTCATATGAGTATGCAAAATTATAGCAACAATATGGTATAAATATTGTTTATTGCACCTAAAAACTAGATTTCAAAGAAAGTAAGACATCGTGGGAGAGGCAAAGAAAATGAAATACGGAAATACAATACAAAGACCAATGAAACAAAGAACTCCATAAAAAAATGAAAGAAACATTACTTACTTCTATATTTGTAGAAATTCTTGAATTCATATAATGATTTAGCCTTCGGCTACTTGCCTAGATCCTTGTGAATATCATGACCTTTACCTATAATCAGTGAAGTCAAGAAAATGGTAAAGAAAAGGCTCAAACTAGCCTTTTAAATTTGAATGAACCAATAATAAGAAAACAAGCATTTTACGGTTAACTTGTGATTTAATTTATGGCAGATTACGAATTCATCTATGCGGAACTGCGGGAAAGATTTTAGGGCAGCATTAACAATTACTTTCTTTGCATCTTGAAGTTTCTTTAGAAGATCAGGGCAATCTTCTTTTGTGGCAAATGCCTCCAAATCTTTCAATGCAATTTGGGTTTCTTGGAAAGTTTTAATTCTTATTCTGTCATTTTCTCGCATGTCATTGTTATTGTTGACTTTATTCTGTGCTTTTTCTTCCTACAGTACATCTCTATCTCTTCACATCATCATCACAATGTATTATATAATGTGCACTAAAATCAATATTTGCACTTTGACACAAATCAGAAATTTCATTGTTATTTTCTTCACTGTTACTAAAGCTTTAAAATCAGCTTTATGGAAACATCTCATCTTTGTCTCAAGAAGGATGTTGTTTGCGCCCTGCTTATCCAATATATTTATCAATTTGCCTAACTCAGTAAAACTTGGAACACTGGAGCCTTTTACTTCGTGTAAAAGTGCTTGAAGAGAAAAATCACATTGTGTCTTGGGGCTGTGTAACTGATGTCATATTGAGAGGGAACAGCGCAAATTTTATGTTATTTAATTGAATTTTTTTTTGGTCAAGTTTTGTCTCATCTCAATCAATTAGTGCCTTTTACACTTTCGGCCAGGGGCTCAGTGTCGTTAGTAAACGGGCTTCTAGACGGTCACCTATCCAGGATGCTTACTGTCTCATGTTCCTTAATTTCCATGACTTTGTATAGCGTAGTTTAGCAATTTGGCCAATGAAGTTGGATAAAATAATTTGGTGATGTCAAGTGGCATTGAAGTAGAAACTGCAAGACTTTACTGTTTCGTGCTTTCATCTTCTCGTTGAACATACCCAGACATTTTTTTCACAATGGTGCCTGTGATCCAGGGCTGTTTATTGAACCTCTAGTAAATGGGCAAGGAGATGAGATTTCTGAATGGTCTAGGACGAGCTGATTCATCTATTACAATAGGAGTTTAGATTTCACCTTCCATTCCACAATGGTATGCAGAAAAAACAGTCAGTCTTTCGCCT